>CM033638.1:14390213-15030590 GCA_019453435.1 Rhinogobius similis
TGCTTTGTCTGCTTGGATTGGCCAGAGTTTGGAGAATATGTGGATTGTGGTTTCAAAAGTTAATTCAGTTTAAAACAATTACATTTTTTGTATAGAATATTAATAAAAATGCAACTAAAATTGTGTTAAAAAAAAAAGTAACTAGGCGCTGATGTGGTATTTTTCACATTTTACCTTTACTTAAGTACAAATTTGGCAGCAGGACTTTTGAGTACACTATTGGCCATGTGACTGTACTTTAACTTGCACAAATCTGAAGTACTCTGCATATTCAACAGATGGTCACAGTATTCCGCTTGATCAGTGTATACAACATAGTTACAAAGCACAAACATTATTTTGAAATCAACATCTGAAATAGCAAAAATGTCATGGGAAAAAGTCTTATAAAAGATCTCTTTATTCACAAGTCATTTCCGCTTGATTAGGAATAATTTAATAAGCAAAAATATTACACAAGACATCTAATTACAGAAAACCAATAGGCATTAAGGCTGTTTTTTATCTTAGATTAAAACTGCAAGACACTTACAAGGCAGTGAATGAATGCACGCTTTCAAAAATACAGATGATATGATACAATATAGACCTGGTTTGTATTTGGTAAAGTCAGCAGTGGTGAGGCATTCAAGCGCTCCTCTCTTTGGTGCGACTTTATACCTGCGCTGCTTTCAAAGTCCAGCATGATTATATAGAAAGTGTGTGTACGTGTGACTATAACTCTGCTAACAATCCAATTAATAAAATATAAGTATTTTATTTACATCTTAGTGCAGTTAAGGATAAGGACACTGCTGCCGTGAACATTCTTCCTGAATTGTTTACAAAAATAACGTGTTGTTGTCTGTATGTGCCGTTTTGTGTAAATGCAGCGTGAGGTGTGAAGAGGCAGAAGACAAAAGACTGGCCCAGAGCAGAGGTCCGGTCACTACTGGATGAGTTTATTGGCTCGTGCGTTCGCCTCGTCGATACGCACTTTGTTCATTTCCGCCTAAAACGCAGAAAAACATGCACAATAATGAGCAAATTTTACTTTCAGCATAATTTAATTTAGTTTCAAGTAAAGGCGTGTATGAAAATATATTTGTTTTCAGCAATGAGGTATAATGTGAGGAGAGCTTAAAAACTTGAAAAACCAGTTCATTTTAAACTATTTGCAGTGATACAAACTTATTGTGACATACTCCAAGTGTCCTAATAATTCACCAGGACTTTATGATGAGTTTATAAGTGCTTTTCACAACTTTCAGAGGCCAGACTGGAATTTTGCCATCAGGGTAATGCTAACAACAACAGCTAACATGCTAACAGAGCACTTCCTAGTTTGCAGAGGGTAAAACACTATATAACACACACACATATATATATAGTTTTATATAAGGTTTTTTTTTTTTTTGAGCTTTGGAGTCTTGAGTGCATAAATCGCTCTAAATACAACTTCAAGTGGATAAATGAGAAGGGAAAATCATTATAACATTGTTAAAAGCATAATAGGCCTAAGTCTCCTTAAGTGTTCCAATCACACAATCTGTGGTGTTGCACCTGCCTGACATTTTTACCCGACGCAGCCAAATGTGCAGCCAAATACTTCCTAGATAAAAACCTATGCATAAAATGCACTAAAGACTATCTTGGTTTATTTAATACAGGCACAAAATCCTGCTCTTTATCATCTTTGAGTGGAGAAATTGGTGTTTGTTGCGGCTCTTACCTTATCTGTGATGCGGTCGATTGTTTTGTTCTGCTTGTCTATTTCATTGCCCATGTCCACGGCCATATTCTTCAGGTTTCCGATGATGCTCCCGACGGCATCCAGATTCTCCTCCATCTCATCCTCACGAGCGTCATTAGTTATCCTGGAAAATACATGCAGGAATAAGGCATAACCGTTGACTGGCACAGAAATAATTGCTTCATTATGCCACCTGTGGGTAGCAAGAGTAATTTTGTCCGCAAGGTTAATGTGTTAAAAGCAGAAAAAAAACTGTCATGGGAAACAATTTGGGCAGGTTTAACAAGGACCAAAATGTGATGGTTAAACAATTGGGCCAGAGCGAACTCTAAACTGTTGATTTTGTGGGGGTGGATGCTGTAGTGGCACTTTTGATCTTAATCGCTAATCATTATTTGTATTGTCATTGTCCTTTGAGTACCTCAGCTTTGGCACCTCATGTTTTATAACTTAAAATGATGAACCCTTCTCTGAGTCAAGCGTTTCTCATGTTAGGAATTGAGTAAGCGCTCCATCTGCTGGCTCCAGAGGGAATTAAAAAGGCTAAATAAACAAACCTGGCTTGCTCCCAATATGTTAATGCAGGTATGCAGTTGCAATGAAAGCTATTTGAGCTCAGAATAAGTTGGGCGAAGATTTATGGACTACAGATCTCGGAGCTCTACTTATGACGTCACAAAACAGGAAAATTCGGGATGAGGATAATAGGGAGAAGACAGGATTCATCAAACTAGCGTGAATGAAGCTAAGAACATCTCCAGATAATGGTTGGAATGAAGTAACAATGTTATAAAATGATCAAAAGCTCATTAATTTAGCTTCGAAGTCCTTTAAATAAGACATTTAGTAACTATCACTGATAGTATAACATACGTTGATCATCATTTTAAATTGTGTTCATTGTAACACGCAATATAGAACTAAAACATCTTTGTAATAGAGACAGGGTCACTGACTTCCTGTTCAAAACTATAGAAATGATATTGTTGCATATTTCACTGTAACAAGCAGAAGATTGTCATTTGTGTGTTGTTATTTCTGAAAAGAGGCTATGTGATATTTCAAAGCCCTACATGTTTCACTCATTTTTCATGTTTCAATTTTCAAAGATTCACGACTAAGTACAGAGATGTGGGTGGGGATAGGAGGTAAGTGAAAACAGGAATTTTCTGAGCACTCGAGCGTCAGTTGCGTGACAATACAGGATTAACTTAAGCATGCATGAATCAATCAAAATGCAACTTTGAGGAAACTAATGATGAGGAAACACCGTTGTAACAAGGTTAAAAGCTCATTAAAGTGGCTTTTGCATAGTATGTCCTCTTTAAACATTACAGTTTTGCTCGTACCTCTTGATGTAGGGTCCAGAGGGCTGGGGTGCGTTGACCTGTCCCGCCTGACCGTTGCGGACTCCAGAAGGTTGTCTCGACACCACGCCTGAGCTGTTGTTGTCGCCCTCGCCATCGTTTATGCCCCAGGTTCGCTTGTACCGGGAGTCGTGTTCAATAGACGACACCCTACGAGGAAACAAAATAAGTTTTATCCATGAATAAATTATACATGCAACAATAGAAATAAGGCTGTAAAATGGCAGCTTTCTTGAAACGGCGAAACATTTCAGAAATAACACCGCCTACCTTATCTGCAGGTATTCATCAAAGTATCCCATTCTTCAAAGTGAAAGCATTGAGGAAAGATTTGACTTGAGTTTTAAAAAGTTTTAATTGTTCTACGCACACAAAATGGCACTACATGAAGCCAGGTTTCACTGCAACTTCAGTCAGAAGGAAATCATTTGAACAATATGTATTTGTTCAAATGTCACACTCAAACAAAGAGGGGGAGACGCTGCTGTGATTCATCAAGTGTAAAAGACAGATTCAACTGTGATCATGACAATTAAAGGAGCACTATGTCACTTGGAGGCTGCTGCTTGCTTGTCTCCATGTAGATGCCATTGAGGTGCTTGGAATAATTCACAGTATGGCATTACATTATCTCTATTAGGGTTCGTTCACACTAAAATTGCGACTAAACCAGGACTAAACCGGACACTAAACAGGGCTAAACCATGTCCACATCAGGACTTATTCTAGGACCAAATAACAACAAGCGTGAATGAATGTTATTCTGAAGATGCAAAATTTGAATATCGTTTAAAAGCTACAAAAAGAGCCAATTAAAAATAAAAATGAAAAAAGTTATGTTGTTCACTTTCAAATAAAGGTATAAGGTGATGTTTCTGCACTTGTGGGATACATTTTACAGACATTTCACATTTTTATGATAATTAAACCTTAACTAATTCGTTTAAAGACATGTTTTGACATATTTCTTTTGGATTTACGTTATATTGTTATCGGGATACTCAAAAAAATATAAAGTACATACATTTTGCCAGTTTTAATCACTATGGGGACAAGCTAGTTATAGGTCAGATGTGGAGATGCGAGCCAAGGTAAGAAGATGCATAGTTTGCTAATAAAAACAACTATCATGGAATAAATACAAGATAGATAAGTTTAATGCCATACCATGGAACATTCCTAGCAAAGCAATAGCATCTCTATAGAAACAAGCAGGTAGCATTTTTAATTATCACTGCGGTATCAAAAGCCGTATAAAGAACAGAGTATATTCCTTAGTATCAAAATGGAGTTTGAAATTTTGTTATAGTGACAACACTAGCGCAACTTTAAGGACAAACTGAAAGCTAATTTTGAACACATAATTGCAACGACTTTAAAGCAAGGGCAAATATTTTTCTAAAATTGCAAAAAGAAAGTATTACCCTGACATCTTAAGATTTGTCCCTTGAAGGCAGCCATACATCTTCACAGAATGTCAGAAGTTGTAATTAATTTCTCCCCGAAAGAAACTACACATTGCACCTTTAAGAAGCTACAAAGGCCGACGCAAGAACGCTAGAGTAATCTTTGTGAAACTACAGCCAAGAGCAGTCCACAGTTTGAGAAATGAGATGAAAATGTATACAAACTCAGAGGAAAACAAACAGGCAATCACTCAGCTGATCCAGATAAATACAGAGCAGGGGTGAGTGGTGCGTGGAGCGGGTGAGAGTGAGGGGTGTGGAGGGGTCCGTCCTGTACCTGTCACAGGGGCACACACACAGGCCGCAGCACTTGGACAGGTCGGTCAGGTTTTTCTCGGCCATCCTCATGTCCTGGTTGATCTGGTCCATGCCTTCGTCCACACGCTTCAGCTGCTCTGCACACGGCACACGACACACACACTTTAGCCTCAGAGACATTTGGATTTGTCAAGGTCTCCAGCAGAGGAGGGAGAGCTACTGAAACACGGGCGTCGCGTTGTTGTTTTGGAGATTTATTTCATATTCATATTCTCTTTATTGTCTATAAAAGGTTGTTTAAAAAGGCTGCAGAAAGAGCAGATTAGAATTTTTAAAAGAAACCAAACATTTTACGTCAGTGTTATCTCCAAAACAAAGTCAAACACAAAAGCAAACACAGATATTTCTGTGCTTTAAAGTTTAGTGCGATACTTGAACCTAACCTAACATGCACAAAGTGTTTTCCTCAGCATGTTTTTCAAAACAAAACACTCTGTATTTCTGCTAAAATAGGCTAAAACATTTGTCCGCGTTGCCATGTTTTGGTTGATTTGGACGCTTCGCCTTTGGCCATCATCCAAACCACAATGCTAAATTATTCAACCCATTTTACAAAACTGTTGTTGTTACAAAGTGAATGTTAAACTCTGGCGTAGTTTGAAGGCAATGCAAAATTGTCTTTACTTACTGAGCTTTTAGCCATGTTCTAACATTGTTCTGTCATCAAAAATATACCTGGAGTATTCAGCTTGATTCATGTTTATTTGATGAATGCTCGATCTGAACATGTCCTCTGTCTAATCACAATAGCGACTGCTTTGCCAAATCCACTGCTTACTGCAATGCATTGTGGGTATATATTTACATGTGTGTAATTGCCTCAACAGCCAGTAGATGGAGCCACAGCTAAGTCAAAATGGCATTTCCCAACATAGAGATTTAATTACATTTTTCTTTGTAAAAGCATTTTATTCTTCGTTCTAAAACATGACACTGAAGAGCAGGTTTAAAGGCCAATAACAATATGAAAAAAATATAATATTTAAAGTTATAGGGCAAAACACTCAGAACAAATAAATGATCCCTCATTAAAAGGGGAAGAGCATGTGTCATTATTGAAATCTATAATAGATTAGATAAAATAGTATCAGTTTCAAAATGTGTTTGAGGGACACATTCAAATGATGTAACATTTTGCTTTGATATAATTGTAACAAAACATCAACAATCAGCATCTCTGTCTCACTAAATTAACTGGAGTGATCCACATGTTTTGTTTGTGCATAGTTGGTCTAAAACTTCATTTTGTTCTTAGAACTTAGAGCTTATAAAATATATTGCTTTGATTTTCACATCAGAGCTGAATTCATCATCTTAATACTTTCTTAAAAACCTTGGGTGTACCTTGTTTGTGTATTTTTTATCAAGGTTCCCCAAAACATAATTAACTTGAATAGTTCCTGTGAGGACTAAAGTGGGTTACGCAGCATGAACCAGACACACATTAGCATATGCATAAAAAATGAATATACCAATTCTGACAACAAACAACACTTTAAAGTCAAAGAAAAACTGTCCGGGCATAAATATTTACAAAGGGAGATCACATCTAAAGACTACAGTTACAAAGAGTTTTTTTTTTTTTGTTTGATTGTTGTGCCATCTTTTAACTTTTAGCGCTGTAATTTTAATATACTTTACAATTCATAATTCAAGCTACAAACAAATAGAAACCCTGGCCATAAAGACAACAGTAGTTTGTGTGACAGTTTTTTTCTTGCTCGTGCCGACACCTCTGACAGCTCCTCTGTGCAACAACTCCACAGAAAGTTTTTGTGAATAAATAACAAGATATTTTTCAGTGAGCTGCAGCAAATATAGAAATGATGTAGGCACTGACCTAGAAAAAAAATACTTGAAGTGTATTCCTAAAATAACACTGTAAATTAAACTGGTAGTCATGTTATTTATATTTAAAAATGTTGAAACATGTTTTATACAGATATGTGGTATCAGACATTTTTTATTTTTAATTATACTTTGTGAAGTGCAAACGTGGGAGGACACTTTATAATTCCCATCTATTTCTTTCATGGACTTTAAGAACAAATTAAGTTTTATTGGGAGTTAATCAGCATCAATAGAGTAGCCAAACAGATTTACAACCATTCCATACATTACATATTTTTAACTTAATAAATAATGCTATGATCATTTCCACTGTTGTTTTGCTTGAATGTACATCTTGCTTTAAACCTTTTGTATTTTTATTTGACTTTTTCCTGATGACATTTACCTCTTTATGATTAAAATGTCACTAATTTGATCCAAAGCCCTTGAATTGTGTGAGTATTTACCTCCTTGCTGATCCAACATCACCATGGTGTTGACGCCGGTCTGTTTGCTCTAGAGATAAAAGAAAATACAACACTTCATTTTAATTAGGGGCCAAAACACAACAGCCTGCAATATTTGAATTTGACAACAATGACAAATATGTGGTGAAAAGGTCAAATGCAAAACAAATTGGGCACATTTGGTTTTGTTGGCGTTACACTTTTCGACTTGGGGAACAGAACAGACTCACCTCCTCTGCCAGCTGCAGCATCCGACGAGTGCTCTCCAGAGACTGAGGAGAGACAACAGCAGCTTTAGAATATATGAGGAGACTGTATATTTGTACTTAAACTACTACAACTACACTATGACTACATACAATACACTTATTATAACCAATTGTAAAACTACTATCGAAATAACACATGCAACAAGTATTGATACTAAAAATCACATTTAATACTCATACATCAGAACCAGTAGAAAACAACATGGCGCTATTAAAAACACTGCAATTATTTTGTGCTAAAACTGTCTAAATCTACTTTTATACTCGTGAAATAACGTATTGAGCCTTTGACTTGGTATTAGAATTGGGTTTGAAATTCAATCGTAAATGAGAGTACTTCAGTTTTTCTGTTTTTTTTAATATGCAGTTGTTTTAATTCTCCCAACAGAGTGAATCGTCTGGAATCATTTGAACAGCATCAAACCACAACCGAGTAATTACATATATTTTAAAAAATGTTGGTCCAAATATTTGGTTGACGATGGGCGAGTTACATCTGCACTGCGTCCTCCTTGTGTTTGTTTCAGTGTACAATACTGAATTTTTTCATGTTTTTTATTGATTTATTTATTTATAGTTGTGGTACTGAACCTTTTCTTGTACTGGGACCCAAAAAAGAAAGCTTCTTTTTAAAGTTCATACATTTATTTAAGACCTTGAAGACATTACTTTGTTTCCCTGGAGAATAGCACTACATTCAATAGTTTGTGATGTACTTCATACCTGCCATGTATTCGATGGTCATGTAATATTGATACTCTATGGATGATCTTGTCTAAAGGATCAGGAGATTCCCTGAAGCAATATTTTACTCAAACAACCCAACGAGGATTTAAAACAGAAATGTGTTTTAAACTTGTCATTATTGAAGCAAAGGAGCAGCTCAATGCTAATGACAAACCACACCTTTGTTTGCGCCGAGAAAACTGAACAAATGATGTCATGCGAACTCTAAAGGACTGCATGAAACAAGGTCAGTTTAGCTGTATATTTTTTGTGTTTAAACTAGTTTCACTTAAGCAATAAAAAGCTATGATGATTATGTCATTATGATAATAATGCTTATCTGTGATCCGTGGGTACATTTAGCTAGTAAAATCAGATAACTATAACCCAATATTTAGATCCAATTTTTTGTGTTTTTTTTATGCACTAAATAAATGTGATCGTCAGAAGCACCAGGTGACAAGTGTCGGTTAATGGATTTTTAACTTTAACTGATGTAAGACAAAATGCAGCAATTTACATCTTTATCATTTTCCCTTTCATTTTTGTGTTTGTCACATTAGTCTATTTTTGCATAATTGTGGAACAATCAGAAAGTTGTAACTGTTTACATGACATTTCAATAATCTGATAACTCCATAATAAGATAATGATATAATTGGTGGTGTCCATGTGAACACAGCCACTGGCAGTGTTTTATATTATATTATCATTGGTGTTTTATCTTCAGCATGGGTTTAACATTACAAGCAAACATGAAGGAACATAGTTATGGGTCAATAAAATGTAGTCACATTAAAGTAATCTTAAGTAACGCTTTCTTGATAATTCTTAAGATAAGTAATGTGTAAGTAATTGCTTCAAATTGTTACACAAATGTTTGTTCACTTTGTTTAACCATGTAATGTCTTGTTCAAAGTCTATTTTAAACAGCGGCTGTGTCCACAAACATAACGCTGTTAACTCTTCTGTCCTCAGTCAGCTGACATGAACACGCCAACAAGGAGCAGAATTATTAGTCGTGCTCTTGACATTGTAAAGAAACGTTAAAAACTAACTAACGAAACCAAATTATTTCTAGGTGCACTATATTGTTATGTTATTACTTTGCCTGAAAAATTCCACAGTATGGCATTACACGTATCCATCTTATTTTTCTTCACAGGTGTTTTATTGCTCAAAAAATACCTTGACTGAACAGAGGTCTACACATGAATCAATCTGGTTTAAAGATCAAATAAATATGCCATTCTGATTGGTCAAAGGCTCACAACAACGAAGGAAGTGTTAAATCCACTGGAGAAAAACCCCATCTTTCCCATCCACAAATGCACAAAGAACCACAATGTATGAGTTTTTGAAAAACAAAATAGTCCACAATTATATTTAAAAAGGCTGAAGTACATCTGTCACCGTCTCAATAACAATCAAACTCAACAGCGGGAGCCTGACAGGATAGATTTTGTGAACTCACAAAATCACAATAATTCATCTTGCTGGAAAGGTTAAGATACATGTGTTTCTTGTTGAAAATTGTAGATTCAAATGTTTAAGTCAGATCTGTAAAATTTGGGAACAGTTGTGTCCACTTGTGTGTGTATAATCCACACATGTTACATTTGATCAGTCCAGATTACATATGAAACCACTTTGAAACAGTCAGAGAAGTCAAGCAAAAGGAGAGCTGGGCACAGAGGAATGCAGTCAGTTCAGGTAAGTTTGTGTGGCTCTATTCTTAGCAGAAGCTGAGCCCAGAGCGACGCAACTGAAAAAGAGGTTTAGAAATGACTGGGGGCACGGCTCCACTCTCCCATCTCTAATGAACCGTTAACAGCAAAGCCGAGGCTTCTCATCTTCCTCCTTCTCTCTGTAATGTTTGTGCTGAATATATTAATCAGGGAAACAGACAAACAGTGAATTGGCAAAGCGGATGTGGTCAGATCTGAGCCAGAACATCGCTGGAGTGGTTGGTAAACATTACATTATGTTGCTGAAATATCCATGATCTTGGCTAATTAAGTCCGAGATGGAGCAGGCGGCCAAGTTTTCCAGATTGGGACTCTGGGAAGCAGACAACGCCGAGGTATTTTTAACACAATTTTGGGACGGATTAAATGGAGTTAAGGCTGGTATGTGCTGGCTCAAGATGAGAAGGCACTTAGAAGTAGCAGTTTTAAGAACTTTAAACAAAAGAATACTATTAATTACATTTAAAAGAACACAACAGAAGAAAAATAAATGACAAATGGTTAGCGTTTAGGTCTCTGAAAACATTTACTAATACTTAAATCATGGATATGAGATTTGAAAAAAAAAAATGTTGAATGTTGATGTAGTATAAACATGCAGCACTAATATTTTGATGTATTGGAACACAATGCAAGAAGAACACAAAAAATGACAGATGGCAGTATTTATAATGACCCCAGTAGAAAGGAGAAAAAGTGGAGTGAGTTAGTTAGTAGAGTTTTGAGAGTCACAGTTTGCCTTTTCACAAGCTGTTTTCTAGTACTTCCAGATTATATGTACATTTTAAATCATTATTTATGTTTTTATTGTGGACAACAAGATATCATGTTTTAGATTTTTAGTGCTAAACTGCAAGTTTAGATTTGTAAAAACTTTTTTTCTGAAACAAGTGACAAAAACAGCACCAAAAGTCCAATTAAAAGCAACAAAAACACAACTTCAAATGATAAGAAAGATTCTAAAAACGACAAAAACATAAATATAAAGTTATTAAATCGCAATTGCAAAACCGGTCAGAAAAATTGCAATTAGATATTTTTCCCCAAATTGTGCAGCTCTACTTTGGATTGCTTTGTGTACAAATTATGCTCTACAAGTAAACTACCTTGTATAAAAAAGAATCTGTAGAATAAGTACAAGCCTGATATATTGGTATAGTTTACAGATACCAATTTCACATTCCTCACTGATCCTGATAAATGCACTGATACATCGCCCTTTACTGACAAACAATAATGCTGTTTCTTGGAGGCCTAACACATGTATTTGGCCAGAACTCAGTATTAAATAATACACAACGCTATGACAGAGCAAAGAGAGTCTCTTCCTGTGTTGATGTGGCTGATAGTGTGTTTTAGATGCATCAGATGTGAGTGCTGATCACACACAGCCAAAGTGCTAAAGACACACACAACACAACAGTGAGAAGCAGAAGAATATGGGTTATGAGACTATTTACTAAATGAAATTGTGAGCTTGAGGGGCTAAAATGCATTGTTTTGTTGTTGTGGAATGGTAGAAAGACAGACGCAACTACATAAAACATAATTCTTGGCTCCATTTTACAGCAGACAACAAGAAGAAATTACTATTGTGCAGTTAATAGTATTTAATCTGGAATTTCCTTGCTTCCTTTGACAACAATAGAGCTCAGGGTCTAATGTAAAAAACATTTCGTTACTGGCCACTCGAACAAAATGTGCACATGAGCTATATTAACAAAACCAATATAAAAAAGTAAACAAAAGACCCATAGAACAACTTGATAAACTGCTGGGTCACTTTGTAAATACATCACACTGTAGAGTCTGAATACTTCTGAGAGAATGCCAAGTTTAGTATTTAGCATTTTAAATTCTTAATTGATTTAACATTAGGCCAACTGAAAATTCTATTTGGTATGACGACACAATCCTGATCTCTACAAATCTATTCTATACTAGTTTATTATCACCATTTTGAAGCGTTGCGTTATATACCGTCAAAATTTAGCACAATTTAAATTGAAGCAATTAAAAATAATGTACCAAAGCCTGCAATTATCTAGGTAAAAGTATGTCCTATCCAGTCTAAAAACTAGTCTTTTGATTCACCGCATTACATCAAGAACCGAATCTTGATTTAAAAAACAGAATCTTTTTATATCTTAATCTTATTACAATTGCAATTTTTCATCAAAACTGGTTATTTTTCTATTGCGGTTAAGGCTTTTTAGAGAAACATAGCATTATACCATAAGTGTCCTGAACAAATTGCACGGTGATAATATAGTGCCACGAGATTAGCAAATGAGCGACACATTAGCCAGCGAGGGAGTTAGCAAAATTAGCTGAAGAAGGTGAAGGATGAAGGAGGTTGCGAGCTCTTGAATTAGCATTAGCACTTTTGGTCATTAGCGTCAGATGGCTAATCGCACAATGCCCTGGAGTGCTGATTAAACAATTATCTGTGTTATAATAAAACATTTAAATATGGCTGACAACACTGGAGCTGTCAAAGCCTCAGAGGGGAAACCATCTATGCTAAATTAGCCGTAAACATTCTCAACACCTGATACAACATTTCATACAATTAGCCTAATGAGAATTTGGTTTATGGGGTTTTAATGTGTAATCCAATGTCAGTAAGAACATTGTCTGTGTCTTTGCTCCACATTTTACCCCCACAGCCCACCTAATAAAACTAAATAGTAAAAATAAAATCTAACATTATAAGAGTATTGTGCATTTAAATCAGTTGGAACAAAAAAAAAACTAAAAACAAAGTTAACCTAAAGTTAAACCAGAGGAGATTTTAAAATAGTTCGACATAGATTTTACACTATAGACTCATACTCTATACAAATTGTCAGAACTGAATTATCAGCAGCTTATCAGGATATTCCACAGCTCTTTTCTTTCTTTTTTCCCCCCTTGTTTTTGCCATTGTATCTCTATGGATGTTTGGTAGATCTGTCCACTAATCTAAAGGTTTTGAAGTTCGATACTGAACTCTACACCTTCAGTGAGTCATTTTCACTTGAAAGGGTGAAAAGGGTAGGATTAGTAGTTTCTTTTTTTTCTAATAGATTTGTGGCACTTGGTGAAACAAAGCATACATTTCATTCTCAATCTGTTGTGACCCTCTACATTCTTGGTGCATTATTGTTCAGAATAATGACAGATTTAGCATGCATGCTCATTTCACCGCTAATCGCTAACAGTAAAAGTGTACTGGTGTTACACTTGTGGTCGAGTGGTTGTCGGTCGCCAAAACGACCCTGGTTTTTCATAGTTTGTGATGTATGCAGGCTAACGCTAATTGAAAATGCATTAATGCTAAAACATGGCATTGTACCATACGAATGCAGAGTTATGTTTACAGACGGGTCTACAGCGGGGCTATTCAACTTTATTTTATCAAGGGCCAGATTTTTCTAATGGTGTTGTCCTCCAGGCCAAAAACATGTTCAACACTTTTGAAATCCAAAAAAAAAAAGTAACATGAAAGGCTTTAACAACATCTGCAGAACTGAACCAGGAGGAAACCAAGAGGAAACCAGGTTGAAACTGTCCTGTTTTAGGTCAAAATCAGGTCAAAATCAGGACTAAACCAGGACTAAATCAGAACCAGGTTGAAACTGGGACGAAACCATGACAGAACCGGGTCTAAACAGAGTCTAAACCAATAACAAAAGCTAAAATATGTTCTATAAGTTTGGAAGATAGGTTGAGGGCCGGTTCATATCCCTTGGAGGGCTTCCTTTGGCCCCCCGCCTTAAGTTGAATAGCCCTGGTCTATAAGTTTGCTAGAATAAACTTCATGTCGTTTCACTTCAGTATTCGTTTTGACTGCCTCCAGCACTAGTCCCTTCTGTAGTAGTTCAGATCTTTCTAAGGATTAGTCGTCCCTTGTTCTAACATGTTTGTGAGTTACATGATGCCCTAAAGCTGTACTCCACCCTGCGTCTCTCTCCTGGTGTCAGTTGTTTCCCCTCGCAGGCCTGTATACTGCATGTTCAAGAACAAAGGCGGTCAGCGACAAACAACAAAGGTGTGACAAACTCAAGTGTTTTGGGAGCAGAGCACTAAAAGAAGCTAAACAACAAGAGCTAACAAAATGGCTACAACAGCAGCTGGCCATAAGCTTACAATAGTCTTTTAACCATTAGAAGTTGTAGAAATATCCACCTCAATGTGGAACTCCTCAAGTGAAATTTTAGGTGACAAAAATGAGCATAGATTTGATGAATGGAATAATTCAGGCCAGAAGAATATTATAATGAAATACTTTTTATTAATAATGTCTCCATGCAGATGTTCTAGAAGTGCAAGTGTTAGGACGGAAATCGGACTAAGTGAAGCGAAACCAGACCAAGCTGGACCAAATAGGATAGAAAACCCTTCTGCTCCTGGACTATATCAGGAGTAAATTCAAACTAAAACAGGGCTTCAAAATGATAGTAAGACTTTAATATTCTTATGTAACTAAAATATTCTCAGTACTGCAACTATAATAATAAAATCCTTTTTACACAATAGACTGTAATTTTCAACATAAATTAACACTTTCTTTATGTTACTATGTGGTTTTAGTTCTGATGAAGCTCAAGATCATTTTAAAACGGTTCAAGAAAGGTCAAATTTAGTATTTTTTTGTAACGATACAAAAATAATGACAACGCTAGAAGACTATATCGTTAAACAAAAGCAATGTAAGGACTGTGGATGTTTCAGTGTGGTCCGTACCTCGTCTGTGACCTGGTTGGCCCTCATGGTCATCTGCTCTACCGTCATGTCGTCCATGTTGGTTTTGTTGGTTTTGTCTGTTTTGGAGGCTCCTCCCGTGGCTCCGAGCTCTATGTTTTGTGGCCTGAAAGAAAAAGATAAACAAAGACTATTTTAAACAAAGTATTAACATCGAAATAACACAAAATTAGTGAAGGGCAGGAAATCATAAATACAGATAGTTTGACAATATAATTATGCAGCAATAATTCTCAACAGATGCAATAAACAGCAACATTAGTCTTTATTCTAGTGATTAGCCCTGAAAAGTATTAGTAAATATGTTGTGAATTAGAGCTGCATGATTTGGGAAAAATATTTTATTGTAATTTTTCTGACAAGAATTGTAATTCCGATTCGATTTTCAATTTATGTTTTAATAATAATAATTTTGTTTTTGTCACTTTAAGTCACTTTCAGTCCTGTCTGTCACTTTTATTCCCGCTTGTGTCACTTTTGATCACTTTCAGTCCCATTATAGTCATGTTTTTAGACAGGTTTTTGTCACTTTGTTTTTTGTGGCAGAATTAGTTGATTGTGGCAGAATACAGTAAGTGCACTTCAAAAATGGAAGCCTTTAAGATTTGTTATTTGTGATTTCTATTCAATTTCGATTAATTGTGCAGCTCTATTGTAAATTAGATGCTGAAGCTGCATCTAAAATATCAGGTTGTACTATTAATAATTGAATAATGAGATCAACAAGAAGTCTAAGTTCCACTTCTGTAGAACCTACTTTTGACCAATTGTAATGCACAGAAACAATGCATAGTCATGTATCCAAAGGGAGACAGAAAAAATGCAAAACATAACCAAATTACACTCTTAGGAGAATGGATTTATACAATGCCAGAGTGCTAAAGTTAGCTGCCTATGTCTATCAACAATGAGGGGAAATAAGCAAATAGAAATGTAGGGAAATTATTCTGTAATCCAAATTTAGATTCTGCTCACACTCACAGCGAGCCTTAATTCAAGTTAAATCAAAGAAAATCTTAGTAACGTTTATTCAGCCAACGTTGCTTCAGATCAAATGGAGTCAAAAGCTTCATGTTTCTCTTGAGGCTCAGCAGATAAATTATATATTTTATTTGTAGCATGTATTTTTAACTTTCATGATTTACAGAGCGAGTTTGTGAGAAAAATATTTGGGTTAGCTGTTGAGAAGTATTAGATTAGTGTTGTCTATCAAACATGGCTGGATCAAGGGTTAGAATAACAGTTAAACGTTACATCATTAGGCTAAAAACATCCAAAGCTTAGATGATTACAAGAAAAAAACTGAACTTAACTCACAAACGCTGAACATTAACAGTTTTGTGATCTTCCCTCAAACTCACATGAACCGAAAACAAATCTCTCATGAAAACAAACAAAACAAAACAACATTGTAGTTTTGGTTCTGTACAGTTCCAGATCCCATTCAATTACAATGCTTTGCGCTCGATGTTCCGCTGTTGTCTTTGAGTCTATTCTTAACCTGATGACGGCTGAACACTTATTATTGTGAATTGTGACTTTGCAAACAGAACGACGTCACCCTGAGGAAATGCCCTTTTGTGTGACACGAAGTGCTTAGTCATAACTCAAGTCCACCTGAGCATTTGGAGTTAATAGCACAATATACTAAAAATATCATCCATGTAAAGTTGTGTAATAAGTTGTATTATCCAATGTATTAATCAAGCGTTTGTTTCATGCATGGACTTGTTTTGACTTTTGATCAATCAGACGCGGATTGCACAGCGATTGAGAAAACACTTGGCAACATGTGACAAACATCGCTCCTTGAAAGCATTGTACGTCTGACATACACTCCTGTTTGTTTTGTAAAGTGCCTATGACAGGTTGGACTACTAATTTGACTAAAATGCACTTAGGATAAAAATATTTCAAATAAGCTTTTTAATTTTACTTCCTGGTTGTAAATGATGACGTCACACTAGGAAATTACCATGAAACCATCCTGTACAATGCACCAAAACTCCTCTAATATTGCAGATTTTTTTTTTTTGACACAGAAAAATACATGGTAACACCTTTATTTTGTTGAATCAATGTTTAAAGGGTCAAAAAAGTAGTTTCTTTTGTGTAAATTATGCATTTCTCCCTTGTGTGATGTCATCAATTTGTTTACGTCCTGTCATTTTCAACATATTTTCAACATTTCTCCACAAATAGCGACCTGATTGGTATAAAACTATATAAGTATTAATACACCAAGTAATGTCCAAATTTGAAAATCATAAAAACCTGTCACACGCACTTTCAGGCACTAGACGGTCTTGCCCTTTTATATCTCAGAGGCAGTGACACCTTAATGACCTACAAGACCCTTGAGCTCCTCCACCCGCACCCCTCTCACTGTTCCCTGTGTAGAGTCCACATTTGGTGCAGCAGCCTTCTCTCACATCCAACAGTTTACTTTACAATATTAAATGCACCGTTCACCTTCTTGTTTAGCGCAGTATTTAAGTAGTCCGTTTGGTTTATGGACTCAATCTTGCGCTTCATTTTTCACATTCCTTATTGCTTGTATTAATGATTTATATATTACTTTGTTGTAAGACGGAGTAATATATTTTTTAATCAATTTTTATGTATTTTATCTAAATGTTATTGCATCAATGTATGAAATGTGCTCTATAAATGAACCTTCTTCTTCTATGACTAGAGAGTACCTTCTACCTTCCTTCATATCTCATGTTATTATGTTGGTTATGCTTTCCTCTGCCTTGTTCAGCTTCTACAGCACACATTTCACAAGAAAAATAAAAAATTGA
Organism: Rhinogobius similis; assembly: GCA_019453435.1. NCBI lineage: Eukaryota > Metazoa > Chordata > Actinopteri > Gobiiformes > Gobiidae > Rhinogobius > Rhinogobius similis. The sequence continues at coordinate 14,407,687 of CM033638.1, forward strand.
TTGACCGATTGATAATATAACGATTAACCAAAACCAAAAGTACCACATTGTTATTACAATATACAGCCTACGTAAGGTAAGCAAAAAATATTGAATAGAAAAAAATATTTAAAATCAAAATCATTTTTAAAAGGTGAGGCCAAATTATTACAATATCATCAATACAACACCCATATTGCACTTTTCCAATACCGTACAGCCTGAGTTACTACTTAGTTATAATGTTACTCTAAAAAGTACAGCTGGCACGATTAATCAACTAAGTGTGACTAGTCAACTACAGAATAATAAATTGTAGTCGTATTTTGATCATCTTAATCATTATCTGAACTACACAGAGTCTAAAACGCAAGCCAAATAACCTTTTATAACAAAGACAGTGGCATTATTAAATCAAAATCTGTCACTAGGAATAGATGTTTGACTAGTCGACTAATGAAAAAATGATTGGTAACTAGTCGACAAACGTAATTGTTAGCTGCAGAACAAGGTAAAATGACGAGAGCAAAGAAAACACTGCTAAAAATCAATACTAGGCATTTGGAAAGAAGATAACTAGTCCTGCTTGTTGAGGGAAGAATTGACATGTACTTTACAATCGGATTCAGCACATTTACAACCAGCATTCAAATTTCATTTAAAAAATATCTAAAAAGGAAAATTCTGTATCAGATAGTCATAATTATCGGGAATCACAGAAATTCACTACATTTTCTCTTCATGACCTTCAGAGCGTTCCTTGTTGCTGCTTCAGAACGGCTCCGGTTCAAAAGAGCACATCTTAGAATTAAATTGTTTCCTACGAAGCTTAAAAATGGCTTTCTTCTTTTACTGCTCTCTCTCTCCTCTTTTGTGCTGCGACATTTTGACATTTTCCTGTTTCCAAAGTAACCTGTGAACTTCTCCTTCGCTCTTGGACATGCAGCCGGCGCACACATCCGCTGGGACACTCTTCACAGGATTTTATGGTGTTGACTTGGCGCTTTTACACTGAAAAAGAACACTTTTCACACACAGACTTACTCAACTGCTCTTCCTGGTGACTACTGGCACCGGCTCTAGAAAATAAAATGAAAAACTGCTTTGCTTTGCAGAAAAAAAAACAACAACAACTGAACTGTTCTCAACTGAAAATTGCAAGGTTCTGGTAGAAATAAAAACACTAAACCTGTCGTTATTGTTAAATTATAAAGTCGAAAGTATTAAAAACTATTCGACAACGACAAAATGACTGTAAATACAACTCTGACTAATTTTACAGGGAAAGTTACACTAATGAAGATTAGTTTATTGACTAGAAGATACTTGTCATCCTACAATTACAGCTATCAGTACTAGGGCTGTGATCTTTTAGTCATTTAGTCGATTAATCAGTCGATGGTGTCTTAGTCGACTAACATTTTTATTAATTTGCTAAGAATTTTATTTAGATTAAAAGGATTTATATGGCAAAAGCAGCAAAAACAAGAAGATTGCAGTGAGCTAGCTGAAGATTTTGGAGTTTAACATAAATACACTGTTTCTTAGTACTTCTCTGTATAAATTGTTGTTTTTGCAAGGCCTCCTGTGTAGCTGCTGTCCAGTTGTAGTGCAGTCTGGGTGCAGTCTGTTTTGCCACACCCTCTTTTAGTCAACTACTCAGTCGATAAAGCATGTCTTTAGTCGACAAGACTTTCTTTAGTCAACTACAGCCATAGTCAGTACTGCTGTATTCACTATCACTATCACTACTACTTACACGGTGCCCTCCAATATAACTACCAACTCACCAATCAAACAAATCTGAACATTTTTTGTCACGGAAATAATTCTTAAGTGAAATAATCAAGTTATTGCTGCCACACAAATTGAAGCCAATACATGGGTGAACAAACATGTCAGTATTAAATGGCTATCAATTCCTTGTGTCAGTAAATCAACCTGGATATAGTGGTGTATTGATCCTGCTGCTGCCTTCGGGATGAAGAGCCTAAACCACACATGACAAGATATTTTCATCCAATTTGTGCCCATCTCGCTACTTCCACCATTACACACTTCACGCTCAATAACAAAACAACATAAGAGTCTCTGGGGCCAAATAAGTGTTGAACAAGCCACAAAACACTGTGCACATTAGGGATGTCCCGATCCAATATTGGTAGGTATCAATTCAAGAATTTTTAGATAATCAACTAGGATCAGATTTAGTGAAAAGATCGAGCCGTCCATAACATCAACTTGAACATTAATCAAACCGGCAGCTGAAAACTAAATTAACGACAGAGGTAGTATTTTTTAATACTTTTGAGATGTCTTCACAAAGTGAAATCCAACCTTTGGTCAAACTGGGCAACTTTAAAATGTCCCAAATTAGTCCCAAACACACAGGAGGCGCGCAGTCAACCTCCTTCAGCAGCGCTCAAACTCTACAACTCACAACAACATCAAACATGTCTCAAATACCTGCGACCTGCATGAGCAGCAGTCGTGGGCTCATCATGAGCAGGTAATCGCAGCTAAGTTAACCTCCTGTACACTGCACAACAGACGCACGGAGCAATCAAAATTCAGTCAAAATCTGCCTGAAAATCAAGCTGTGTAGCCATGACCAAAAAAACCACAGGCCTAAAGTGATGTTAATAAAAACATTAGAAATAAGAAGATTGGATTGGAGATCGGATTATAAGATTGTTATTGTATGGGAAGAAAAACAGCCACTGCATCAGGACATCACCAGCCGACACACAATGTATTATTCACACGGCCATAGTCTGTGGGTCACAGCTCCAACCGGCGCTCTTCTTAAAGGTTTCATTTCAGAGGGAGCATTTCTGGTTGTTCCTCCCAAACCTGTTCCTCCACCTCAAGACAACACCACACAAACTGACTTCTTTTGTCCTGTTGTGAGCTCATATCAGCCGCATGATCTTTGTTTCAACTGCAAACTCACTTTTTAAGATTTCCTTGGACTCGAGATTTATATGAAACCTCCTTTCATTTCAAAGAGGACTGTTGCCTTGTGTAAAGTCATTGAATAATAGAGCAAAAAAGATTGCTCTCTATAAACTGTTTCCCACTTTTTTTTTGCTACACTATGGTGGCACAGTAATCCTTACTGAATCATTTTATTGACTCGTTTCTTCCAATTATTGATAAAAAAAAATAAATAAATATGTAATTTATTGCCTATACTAATAAATAAATACATATTTGACTTAAATACAGCTAGCAAAAAGTACTGCTTTTTAATATCAGTTTATTGCTCAACAGGTTTTAGATAATCGAGGCAAAAATAATACAGTGGTGGACCCCCATAGTCTATTTTTTAATTTTACCTTTAATAAAACCGGTGAAACATTAAAAACAACCTCATAGTTTGTTCTATTATTTTTATTAAACTAAGCATAATTTATCAACTAGACTTACAGGAGGATCCATGTCCCAAACATTGATGGTACAACGTTGTAATGACGGTTATGGCATCAAGTGTGGGATATTTCTAGTTTATTTTAAAGCGTTTATGAATTTAAGCCCACTCACTATTTGGAAAATTAAGGAAATGCTATAAGCTTACAAAGAAATATAACTTTCAAGGACGTTATTTCCGCTCTCAGGAAAAGGAAGTACAACTTAGTAACAGCCTTAATTTTGTATTTAACAGGTTTACGTAAAAATGCGTAAAAGTGAGCGCTTAGTAACACTTTAACGTGGGTCACTTGACAAACAGGTGACGTTAGACTCGCCACGGGCACTAAAAAGTGACAACACACACACACGAAGAGACGAAACACGACTTCTACACCCAAATAAAACAGGGAGAAAAGTTAAATTAGGCTGTCAAAGTAAGATAGATCTGTCTTACATTGTCAAAGATGCCGTTGATCTCAAATGCAGTGACAAAAGCTGGACTCTTATGTGTCCACGCAACTTTAGGCTAACTTTAGCTTGCTAAGTTAGTCAGCTAGTTCCTTCCGCTTTTTCAGTCATCTAACTATCTCCACCGCTAGACAGAAGTGCCGATGGATAAAATAGACGGAAATATTTTACCTGGGCAGTCAGGTAGTCCTCCTGGTTTAAACGTGACCTCGCAACTCCTCCTTCTTTGCGGAATGTAAACTTGACGGAGCCGCAGCACTTGTGGATGGATTCCTTCAGTCACGGATCCGCCGCTGCTGCTGTTTGCGAAGTGTGTCAACGTGGCCTTCAGGGACACTGGGAAATATAAGGACGAGCTTCTGTGTGGGGGCTTTCCTTGGCTTGCGTCATAAATAAAAATAACACACCCATTAAAGTTGAAAGTGAAATAAAAAGTAAATGTTGATTCACGTACCCCATTTAATTCAGTTATTTAATGACACTCAATATCTTCACCTGCTAGACCTTGTCCCTATGTTTCAAAACGTAAACAACACACCCACTAGTATTGAAAGTTAAATAAAAAAAGTAAATGATAATGTATAATATGATAATGTGACAATGTAATTTGTTCAGCTGATGATCAGGTTTTACAACATAAAAAAAAGTTAAAAGAAACATCAAAAACGTCATGTTAATGAATTAATTTGTTCACTAGTTCAGTTATTTCATATTCAATTCATTCAATATTCAATATCTCCATATAGGCTATGGGTTGTGTTTTCTAAAAATCCCGTATGTGTTCATCTATGTACTTAGGCCAATTTCATAACATGCATTCAACATCTTGGTATTTTCAAAACTCAACAACACACTCACCAAAATTGAAAATTGAATCAAAACTGTAATGCTAATTAATTAATTTGCTTATTAGGCTGGTTCAATTATTTATAACATTCAGTATCTTCACTTATCCATGGGTTGCAAAGTGATGAAAATCTTGTACTACTGCCTTGCAATTAACCATTCAAGACAATTCTTATTTTATTTGATCTGGGACAATGCATAAAAACAAAATTTTTGAAACACTACATTTTGAATTTGTAAAAGTCCTAGAAATATCACATATAAACAGCAAGCTAAAACCCATTACTTTAAATAATACATACATACAGCCAGTGTTGTGTAAGTTACCTTGAAAAAGTTACAGATTACTTTTTAAAAAGTAATTAGTTATGTTACTCAGTTACTGCCTCAAGAAAATAACTAAGTTTTAATTAATTTTATAATGACAATTACAACAGAGGAAAACAACAAATAAGTTGTTGAAATTATAGCAAAAAACGTAACATAAGTCATGCTGATCAGTTTTTCATTTCAGAACATGTTCCTTGTTCTGTTTAGTTGTTATCTATATATCTATCTATATCTATATCTATATATCTATATATAAATCTATATATATATATATATATATCTATATATATCTATCTATCTATATATATATATATATATATATATATATAAATAAATCTTTATATATATATCTATATATATATATATATATATATATATATATATATATATATATATATATATATATATTCACCTTCAGGCCTTCTCCAGCTCTATATATATATATATATAGAGCTGGAGAAGGCCTGGAAGGTGAAGGCCAAGGTGGTGCCCGTGGTGATCGGAGCACTTGGGGCAGTGACCCCCAAACTGGAGGAGTGGTTACAACAGATCCCTGGAGGAACATCAGACATCTCAGTCCAGAAGAGCGCAGTGCTAGGAACAGCTAAGATACTGCGCCGAACCCTCAAGCTCCCTGGCCTCTGGTAGAGGACCCGAGCTCAGAGATGGATGTGACCACCCGCGGAGGGTGAGCAGGGTTTTTTTATATATTATATATATATATATATATAGAGAGAGAGAGAGAGAGAGAGAGAGAGAGAGAGAGAGAGAGAGAGAGAGAGAGAGAGAGAGAGAGAGAGAGCGAGAGATTGTTTTCTTCAAACTCTGAACATGTATCCCTGTCCCATTCATGGATGGAAACTTCATTATAGTTTCAGAAGTTTGGCCTGGTTGTTTCCATAGTTTCTGTTTGGCCCTGAACTCAGCACGGGACGCTGCGCACGTCCTGTGTGCGTCCTGTGTGCGCCTGTCACCCAGCGAGAGGCGCTGCTCGTTCTCCCCACATGAGTGCAGCATTTACCCTTCACCCGGACCCCTCCTCCTCCTCCTCCTCCTCCCACTCTCTGTGAACACTCTGCTGGATGTTTTTCTCTCTCCACCGCGATTCTGAGAGATGCTCTGAAATCCGAGCCTCCAGCGCTGAATGTGCTGTGTAATTCCCCAAGTTTTATGGTTTGAAACCACAAAAGCCTGTTCAAGGTGACTGCAAAGACACCAGGCAGGCAGGGTGCCAGGCAGACCGATCAAGTAGCACTCTCTAAAAGATGTTATTCTGTCTGGGAGAACAACTAAATATTTTCAGCCCAAGTTAAATAGGTTTTCCACAACAATGATACTTGGTGGTTTTTCAGAAAGAATATCCAGAGCAGATCCGTGCCCATCTTTGAGCATGTATCTTTTATAGAGTCTACATAGCCTGCATTATTCAGCATTAACACACGCTCCATCTGGACTGCTCAGAGTGTACATGGCTCTGCGAGTGGATGTGTCAAAGCACCGCTCTGTGGTCCACACTTAGAACTTCCTCTGTGGCATTTCACCAGCTCAGGGCCGCAGCAGGAGGAGAGGGCCCAAGACAGGATATCATCAGGGGCACACTGCAGAAGAAGCAAGCATTCATCAAGTCAGTGTAGACAGTGCAGCATCACGCTAATTCACTGTTCCAATATTGTAAAAACATAAAGTCCATGGGTTTAGCTTCTTAAAGGTGCTTGATGACTTTTGCCCATTTCAAAGATATATTATTTTGTTTTATATGGTTAATTATATGACAAAGGTATGGTGGAAAGTTGCTTTGCCTGAATGTTCCACAGTATGGCATTAAACATTTCCATGGAGACAAGAAGGTGATGTCATCATAGACCATGTTAGGTCAGATCTGAAAAGAGCGGAGTCTCCTCACGTTAAGAATATGATTTAAATGTATTTTTGAACAATTAAAACACCTTTAATCGAATGAATGCAAGATAGTTACAATTAATGCTATACTGTGGAACATTTCAGGCAAAGTAATAACATAAGGTAACAAACACCCACCAGAAAAAAAAAAGCTGCATAATTTCGATAAATAATTGCCAGTTGCAACAAAGAAATAAACTAACTTGGCTTCATTCCCACCAAAATACAAAAAGTGACATTTTTTGGAAGACTTACTGAGTTTGTTTTAGATTTGTAAAAAAAACAAAAACAGCAATCAATTCTCCCACTTATTTGCTTTTATTAGAAGTACGGTCTTTTATTCATTTATTTGCCCATTGGTTATAGGCATATTAATGTTACGGGCCCCCTACATGTCTCCTGATCCCCCATTTCTTGCTACGCCCCTGCATTGGACCATTTGACCATTTTACCATTTCACGCCACATCCACCGGTGCCTGAAGAGTCCAAAATGAGTAATTCCTCTGTAATTACTTTTAATGTGAGAAAGTGTTGGAGACAAGGATAGAGGGAGGGCCGAAAGAGGAAAAGGAAGTTAAAGAATAAAGATTAAATGGACGTATTATGGGCACTGCAGATGTCAGGATCAAGCTCTTTCATCACTGCTGTTTCCTCATTAATAGACATGGGAACGCTGCCCTAATTCCATAATTCCGAAATCATGCTACTTAGCTCCACACGGGGACACAAAAGAACAACTGCGAGAGGAGAAAAGGATTGCATCGCCTAATAATGAGTCTATGAGAACACGGAGATGACAGGGGAGGAGCGGGAGACCATCTGTAAAGTCTGGCTCTGAACTTGGTGGTTTTATTTCTGTGCAAAAGTCAACGGCAAGTACGGGCCAAATTAATTCTCGTCTCATTTTAACACAAGGCTGCAGTGAAAACAGACAATGATCAGGCTAATAATGTGATCTGGGGAGAATAGTTTGTTAGTTCACAAGCAGCAGTGGAGAAAGGCAGTGAACCATGTGAACAGAATAATGCTAAAAAGACATTTGTTAATATGACTTTTCTTTTTAACAGATGGACTTTGACAACTTTTGGACTCCAAAACCGACTTAATTTGACAATGAAGTATCTGAACATGTAGTTTTGTGTTATCCAAAATATTTTAAAAAAACAATCTTTTTTTCTTTGCATTTCATAATCTTTCTGGTGGCTGCTTGTCTCCATGGAGATGTTCTTCACAATGTGGCATTAAACTTGTACATGAAGTGTTTGTTTTTCAAAAATTCCATTTACGGGTGTTTTATTGCTCATAAATACCTTCAAAAATATGCTGAGCAGGGCTGTATCTCCACAGTTCTGATCTGTAACTTGTCCTGGTGGAGTCAACTGCTTGTCTCCATGGAGATAGAAACATTTAATGCCACACTGATGAACATATAAGGCAGTATACAGTCAAAGCTTCTTCAGTAAAAATATTGTTAAACATCATTCAAGTAGTTTTCATTCTAAATTCTGGAATAGAGGCAAAAGTGAAGAGGAAAATAATGTGATTTCAGTGGAAAAAGTGGAATTAACCTCATAATGATAGAAAAAAATATAAAAAATCAAGGTTGTTTTGTCAAATAAAAAACACCTGGATACACGTGAGGGATGTCAGAGCCTGGTTTAATGACATTTATTATTGTGTTTTACACTATTTGTTTATTTAAATGTAGATTATAAAATACACTTCATTTTTAACAAATGCAAAATCCTGATTTTTAGATTTTAAATATTGATGACACAAGAGCTTTTCATTTTATCTACAGATATATTGCAGATTTGACCACAAATTATACTTTTTGTGAAGCTCAAACACAAATTTAAGACTAGATAATAAAAAAGTATTTCCATTTTTTGTAATAGAAAAGCAAAGTAACTAACTATTCTGGAAATTAAAAAAATATTGCCTATTATTGTTATGTATTTAGATCTGTTATTGGTGAATCTTTGAAGAGGTTTTATGATTTACTTGAAATTTTGAACATTCTGATGAAATAGTGTTTAAAGGCTCGATTGCTGGAAGTAGAAAAAACCAACAAAGAAACAATAAATGTGAGAGAGCAAGTGTAAGAGCCATTCATTACAACCCTCCTCTGTCATCCATCTCCAAAGCCCGGGAAAGGTTCTTGGCCCCCGTCCTCCATCCAGCTCATAATTTAACGTTATGGCTAATCCTGCCGTGACCCGATACTTGTCAGGACAAAGGAATTGGCTGACCAAGCGTCTCAATATTCAGAGATAATTTTATTCCCTCGTCTCCTCTCGCCGAATACCTCCTCTCTGCGTTTGGATTGAAGCTCTCATATGAAGCAATTTGATGGAAACGGGAGACATCGATAGCCATTAGGGCGCTTTACTCAAGAGGGCAAGAACGCGGCGCATCTATTATTCATGTGCCGTTGTTTTTTTCACCCCAAAAAAACTATATTTATTATAATCATTTAGCATTGGACTGATAAAAGAGATACTAGATGAAGCTTTAAAGGTGCACAGTGTAACTTTTCTGATACGTTGCCTGTTTGTGTCCATGAAGATGTTGAGTGGAGTGTCATTAAAGGTGCTGTATAAATCCATTGCGATATTAATTATTTGTAGAGTTCACTGGATGGACACTCGACTGTATCGGAAAGTAAGACAATAGTTTTGTCTTCCTTTTTCAAACCAGCTAACCAGCTTTATATCTAGCTCTCTATCCAGACTTCCTAATAACTGTTAATAACGAAATCGACTGACAAAGCGGATACCTTTGCAGTGTAAAGTTTGGTAGCTGTGGATTAGGGCAGGGTATTGTCAAGAACCTCACATTACAATATACAAAGCTTACCAAATTTATGTTTTTAATCGTTCTGAACCACAAAATCTATTGACATTTCATGCTCAGCAAAGCAATTAATTACTCACCTTTTCATCTCAGCAGATTGAGCTTTAATCATAGAAGCTTCAGTGAATAACTTGACACTTTATAACAGGGGTGCCTTAACTTGTTTTCCCCATTGGGCCAAGATTAATACGTTTTAGTGTGTTGAGGGCCAAACCTATTAATGTTTGGCATGCAGAAAGACAATCTGATTGAATTGTCTTCAGTCATTGTACTTTGTAGGAGATGGACTGGTGTGGGCTCCCTTACATCTCCTGACTGCCTTTTTTTGTGCAATGACAAATCAAAGGTGCTTCTTACAAAGTTCAGCATCCCGTCACAGGCCAAATTAGAACCTTTGACGGGCCCCACTTCGGGCAGTGCTGAGATATAATGAATTAATGTAGTTTAAGGTCAGACACTACAGGTGAATAGGAAAAACACTTAAATTTAAAGATATCAATTTGAAACTTTCCCTGTAGTTTACTCACATCAATGTAAGAAAAAAATGGATTACAAGTTTTTCATCATGTCATGTTTTCATGTAGAAATAAAGCATTTTATGTGTAAAAATGGTCAAAAAAAACACATATTTGGACCTTGTATAGCTCTGTTAGTCCTGTTTTTGATCTGATTTGGTGGTTCTTGGAAGGACAGTTTTCTTAAGCGATGTGAAAAAATTAAAAAAACCACTGAACTCACATAAACTAAACCTCCAGTAATTAAGTAATATGCAAATAGAGCTTTTCTGAACAGTTTACTTTGCATTTATCGCTCTCTACTCTCACTGCTAGTTACCACAGCTGCCCTGGCACTGATTGACAGAGACATGCGTCCAATCTGTTCCAACGGCCTCTGAAATCACAGCCAATCACTGACACTCAAGTAAAGTAGGCGTCTTGTGCACTGACACGGCGATTTGCACTCGTCAGAGCTGAAATGAAGCTCGCCTTGTGTAACCCTACCACCCCGAGCTCTTTTCCGCTCCTAAAACATTGCTTCTTTCACCCGGGTCTTTGAACAACTCAGCATTATCGTTTTTACCAACTTCTTCCGTCATCCCTTTGATATTTTTAAAGTTTTTAGCAGTAGCCTTCACAATCCCCAGCGAGTGGAGTACACTTTTTATTGTGGGTCTGTCCATTCATGTTCACATCTGACAGAAAGAGCCACTGAACTAAAGAGAAAAGGAAACATTTTATATGCTCTTTTATCTTTTGGCCGTATCTTGTTCAAGGACACTGCCCCTCTCTGTTGACAGACCCAAGACGAAGGCTAAAACTGGGACTTATTTCACTTTTTGAGGGGTTATTTATTTCTGCGCCGGACCACCCTGCAGGAAATGTGACGGATGGCGGAGAGGGAAAAGGCTATCACAGAGAACTCCGGCTCAGATTAGCTGTCACATCAGTGGAGAGCTTTGATTTACATCTGAATAATTTCATGCTTTTTGACTGGCGCAGCTCAATGCTTTCTGTATCCGCGGGTTTTGATGCCACACGGAGATGGGCGCAGATGAAGACCCAGGTGCACCGCGAGGCAACTGCTTAGATTTGCAGACTTGTCCCAAAGATGGAGCAGGGCCGATCACAGCTGGAGTGAGGTTTATATTAGCCTGACGGAGCTGTCCACAAGAATAATGTCTGGAGCACAGAACAGCGATTCAAAAGAGTGTGCTGGTTATTTACAGTGATTGGAGGGGCTTACTATAAGAAGGAAAATGTTTGTTGCACTTTACTTTACAGTGCAGTAATGGCATGGCATGAGAATATTATTTTTAGTATCTGTTTCCAGGAGGAATTATCTATAAATTCACTTCGCTTACTGCTTCCATGTTACCAGGTTATTTGCCAAGTCCAAACTGATATCTCTCTAGATTTTTATACAGATCCATATTGGTTCGGTCACTGTTTTCATCTCTGCGAGTTCAGATGGATGTGAGGTGGATCACCAAGGTCTGTCTGTATCAAAACAAAAATGGCTGCCTATGAAGAAAAAAGAAAGGAAAAAATGTAACAGGGACTGAAAAACATCACGTATTTCTGCAGAAAGAATGAATGAAATCTGAGGCGAGAGAAGTTTGATTTAGTTCTGTGATAAATGACCAACGAACTCTTCTGTTTTGCATCCAAGAAAAAAATGTATTTTAGTTACACAAACAGACTATTACATTTAGTTTCAACTTCATTTAAGTCTGCTAAAATCCTCATCATTAGGAAAACAGTTATTATCCATAAAGGTACAATTATATTCTCTTTAAAGCATCAATTCATTTCATTCCTTTTTATTTGAAGGCTTGTGGGTGACTGTAGGTTATTCATCCATGTATATATTAGACAATCTAAGTGACTATGCAATGCAATCTATGTGACTAAACCAAAAGAAATAAGCACTCTGCCCTGTATGCCCTGCTGCACATAGAGTATTTATTTTCATTTTCCATATACATTTGTGTTAAATTGCAGCTAAATAAACCGTCTGCTCCTCTCTGATCCTCTGAATACTGAAATGTCAAATGTGCTGTTGCTTTTTTGACTCGTGAAAATAAGTTCTCACCTCAGTGCTGTGACTGTGATGTCCTTTCTTAGGCGAGCTGTTATATAACTGTGTCCAACACTTTCTGGGTCCTTCAGTGTTTATATCCTCCATGAGAACTCAAACAAACAGAGGTGGACAGTATTGAATGTTACATTACATTTAGGGGCTTTATGATCCAATTAGTAGAATATCTTTTTATACTGAACTTGAACAGTAAGAGTACACTTTGAGACTTTAAAAGCTTTCTGTTGTGAGAAGATGGGCCACTTGTATTTCTGGGAACTGTTTTGTATCTTTTAAAGCAATTACCCAGCACTTAAAGGTACACTATGTAATTTTCTGTGGCAATGTTATTGCTTTTCCTGAAATATTGCGCATTATATCTATTCTATCTATTTAGCATTTATTCCATTATGGGCTTTTATACTGCTTAAAAATACACAGAAAAACAAACAAAATACATTCTTAATCACTCTCCACAGATCTGACATTGCGAATTCACCTGCTTGTCTCCATGGAGATGGATGAGTTTAATGCCATAATGTGAATCATTCCAAGCAAAGTAATGACTACTCCATGGAGACAAGCAGGTGCAAAAAGTCATACAGTGCTCTTTTAAATGACTAATGTCCCATATTTTGTAATTTGTTTTATTTCCACTGCATGTACTTCTTGCAGGGGCGAGGCCCGACAGGCCCCCAAATGACACACTGTTTTAATAAATGGTCATAACAAGGGAATATAATAAAATAAAGACAGGAAATCAGGACTGGACTAGAGAGCGAAAAATGATTCAGGATCTCTGATGGAGCAGGCTACATTCATCAGCTTTTACATTTTTCTTTTTACAATTAGAAATTGAGTAAATCCCACCTTTGTGCATTGTAGATCATCATCATCATTTTACTTTTACCTTTTAACTTGTGTTCATGTCCTATTTCTGGTCTGGATCCAGCTCACTGTGAGCCCACTGTTGGTTGTGGCCCTGAAAATTTGCTTAGATTGTTTATGCCACGGGCCGGCCCTGACTTGAATGCATTTTTGGCAGTGTTTCCCGACCAGAAGAACCTCTGGGGTACTTCAGCACTTACCGGGGTTTTTGAAATGGTTTCAGCTTTTTCAAAAAAAGTGAAATTTAATGAAAAAAAGTTATTTTTATTTCACATCCTTAAAAATGTTTTGGAGAATTTTTAATGTCGGTATTATTCAAATAAGGAAATATAATAGTAATAACTGGCAACACACTCCTGCAGTGAAGAGATTCATTTTTCGAGTTAAATTGTAAGCTTTCTGAGACAGAAAAGGTTTGGTAACCACTGGTCCACAAAGTAAAGCATTAGACTGCAGAATGCAGCCGGACCAGTGCGTCCGCTAAGCCCCTGTGGGACAGTGAATTCATAACTTTTATGATTCCAAAACGTCAAGGGGCCATCATCCTCCAGGCGCTTCTACTTCACATCTGCCCCTTTTCTGGGAAAAAACTTTGGAGAGCTAAAACTCAAATCCACTGAAAACAGACAAACTCCACACTTTGTTCAGAGTAGACAAAAAGACAATCTTTATTTGTGTGTTTCTCTCCTGGATTTGAACTCTTGTGTTTTACTTTTGACTGACTTTTAATAACCAAGGCCAGCTTCCACAAAAACAACCACAAACAGAAAAAAAACATACATGACGCTTGACCACCGGAGGCATCCTAACCAGCTAACGACCATGGATTTACAAACCATAGAAGAAGAAAGTGGAGTAGAAGTAGAGAAGACACATTTGTTTAATCTTCCGCAGGCTATGTCCCATCGCTGCAGCCCATACAGGAGTCATCCATACAGGAGTCATCGACAGTGACTTTAAATGCTACAAAAATAAGATGAGACGGGGACAGAAGTGCGCCCCCTGTGTGTGTTTTTGCGTATTACATGTCTCTGTATGTCCATGCTCAATGTTCACGACCCCCATTTGGACCTGGAGTTAAAATCAGTCATTTGTTACACTGTGTTATTGATTAAAAGTGATCAGCTTTAGTAGTTTTGGTCTCATATGTACAGACAGATATTATTGCTATCAGGCAGGAGACATTCAACCTTCAAAATGTAGGCAAGTCAAAACACTGCATTTTTGTTTGGGATTTGACTAGTGCATTATCAAAGTTACAGTAAAAATTATTTACATTTCTTGATTGCAAAATTCACAGAGAGACATTTGGACAATATATTCAATTACAGTTATGTTACAACAATGTGATGTGGTGGCAAAACTTTCTTTTGAATGTGGAAAAACAATTTACTTGACTGAATTATTCCTCCACTGCAAACATTTAAGTGCCGTTATGTGTAAATAATCAATCAACAGACAATATGTGGTTCAGATAGATTCAAATACTACATTACGACATTGATCTATTCATAAAAACAATGATGAAAAAACACAGAGGATCTTTTAACCCTAGCACCGTAAAAATAGGCATGGAGTTCATCCAATCAGTGCGCCGAGACCTGCCATTTGCAAGTTAACACCTAAGCCACGTCTGACCATCTGAGTCAAGTTTTATAAAATGAGATTAAAGGTCTGAGAAAAAATTAACTAAAATATAACAAAAATAAAATCTTTGTACATAGTATTACAAGGAGGGTGTGACAAGCTCATACAGAATGTATATCTGACAAAATAAAAGAAGCAGAAAGTTTTCCAGGCCACTTACTTATAATGCAAATAGAAAAGCACTCATTGAATGTTCATATTGATTGTTAATTACTTACATTTTGAGTAAGTCCACTAACACAAATCCATCATGTACTCAGGTGATGTTTGGACCTTTTTTTTCCTCCCGGATGGTTTAATAGTTTGTACTGTGTGTGTGTGTTTTTTTTAGAGCTGATACTGATATTTGCCAACACTGATATTTAGACTTTAAAATCCATTGCAAAGCCCACAAATCTATTTTACTAAGTAAAGTTAACAAATTAACGTTTCACAAAATACATTTATCTGGAATGTAAAATGATTTCTTGCATGATGTGTAAACAATCATGCCATATTTTTCAGCCTAATTGATTTTTACTTTAAAATTTTACCCAAAGATACAGTCGCCATCTGGGGAAACCAACCACAACCGGAGCTCCATGGGGGAAACAATTCATTCATTTTAAAAGAGAACAACAGCTCTATCACCCACTGTTCAGCAACTGCAAGAGCAAACGTCGAGTTATATTGTGCCAAATATGTAAGAATGCTAACGTTAGCAGCAAGTATATATATGTATGTATATTCTGCCCATCCCTAGTTTATACTATTTGCAACAAACAAGGTCAACAAAGCTGACCAGCTGTTAATTCTAACAGTGTATAGATTTTGCAGCAGAGAATACAAAATATTTTGGATATTTTTATATTCTTTATGCAGGATGATAGTTTTTTCCCCCCTTTTTTTTTTTTTTTTTATAATTCCAGAGTGGTTGGAGAAAAAAAACAAAAACAACAACACTTGCGACAACAACTTCATTAAGCATCTAACTGTCTAAATTACAGCTGATTGCAAACTTGAAGAAAACATTAAAACCACAACAGACAAACTAATAGGTGACATTTCTGACCACTTGTAACCAGTTTGGACACATTTTAACTCCAGGTCTTACGGGGGCCGATTCAAATGCCTTTTACTGTTTCTACAAATGTATGCGTATAAATCTGTACATTGGTTTCCATGTATGTGTGTTCACAGTGCTTGCTCATTATGTTACTTTCTAACATTAAAGAAGTCCCATGACACACAGCTCCTCCTCCCCGTCGTCTCCTCCGCCGCTCCGTCTTCTTCTTTGTACACTTGTCCATAATAAATGCTATTCCCTCTCCAAGGACTTTATCAAGGAATCTCTATGCGTGTGAGTGCAAGTGTGTGTCCTGTGATGCTACTACACACAAACACACTCCTATCCCATTCAAATCGATGTGCTTTCCCCGTTTCACAAAGCGCCGACGCTCGGACCAATAGGAACAGTTTGAGTTAGTGTTTTATGTCCGTTGTGACCCGAATGTACTGAGGGCTCATACTCAGTCAGTTTTGCCCCTTCGGTCCATCCGTCTCCTCAACACGAGCCGATCCATCAATGACCAAAAGCCAGACAGGAGAAAACGTGTGAGCGGAGAGAGAGGTTGTTGAATTTTTGTTTTTTATTTTTAGTCCGTTTTTAAAAAGTCTTCAAAGAGGGCAAGAAGAGCGCTGGTGGAATAGGTGTTTCAGATAAATCCCTCATGAAAAAATAGATCATCAATACAAACAAGAATTTTCACAGTGGTCATGCAACTTACAGTGTCGCCCTTTTCTTCAATACTTTCGGCAAAAGCGCAACCGAACCCCCTCCCCCCCAAAGAAGCCCCATCCCGAAATGCTTGCACCCCCCGAGTTCATTTTGTCCCACCGTTCTGATAGAAGTTAAGTGACCACAGTCGAAACAATATAGAAAGACAAGAAAGAGGTGGTGGGTGACCAGTGGTACATTCATATAAATGAGAAAGTCATGGCCACCCGAACCAGTTAACATAGACAGTGCAGAACGAGCCTGAGCTAGCCAGGCTGTGATAAATGCTTTATTTAGAAACATGTAGAAGACAAAATACCCCCCTCCCCTTCCACTGAAAATATACACCTTACCCCACCCCACCCACAACCTCCCTTTACCTAACCTAACCAAAACTGAGCTCGATTAAACTTGCCTTTCAGGTCACAATACGGACTTAACGTTGAGGCTTCAATTCCGGACACAGAACGCTGCACTGGCGCCCACTGCTCCTGACAGGTTGCCACAGCGACAGTGATGCATGGGCCAGCATTACAGAGGACAAACGTCTACTTCAAAGGTGCACCGTGTAACTTTTCTGGTGGAAGGTACGCAACCTGCTTGTGTTCATAGAGATGATTATTTTCAGTACATATTCTTATGGCTGAACTGAGTATTTTATGTTTGTTTTCTTAAAGGAGGCTTTTAAGAGCTTTAACCATATTATAATTGTTTTACGTTGTCATTAAAACGTAGAAAAACAGAGCTACTTCAGGTCTTTTGTGCATATGTTTTCTATATAGTTCTAATCTACGACGCTCATTACGGAATTTATATATTGTTTAATTGCAATATTGATCAAATATGACAAGTTTATCACATTGTTTAGATCCATATTGCAATTTAAAATGTCCAAAACATAACATAATGATCTACAAGTGATGATTAGAACTACAGAGCAGACAAAAGCACAGTAGGTCTTCTTTAAATCAACTGTGTGCAGCACTTTGGGGAACAATCCTGTTTATAAATGCTCTAAATATGAGGTGGATGGATGTGGTTACTTTACGTGGAATGTTGCACAGTGTGGCATTACATTTATTACACCTGCAATCATTCAATTGTAGATCTTTTAACGGCAAAAAAAAAAAAGTCTGTTAAAAACTTACCGTAATCGGGTTGCTTCACCACAGCACTAACCTGCAACTTGGCTAAGTAGCGCCGCTTGCTTGTTACCATGGTGATAGATACGTTTAATACCATACTCTGCAACATTCCAGGTCAAAGCAATTAAAATCCTTCCATCAGAAAATATATAGAGAGCACCTTTGACCGTGATTCCTTGTCTCGTCTTAACTTTCAACAAAATCATGAAGAAAAATGAAATAATATCTGACATTGGACACAATATTGGATCTCATATATTAAAAAAGAATCTGTAAAAATTTGATATAGTGATGTAAATAACCAATAGCGATGCAGATAGTATTGCACTTCCCAATCGCCTGCGTTTATTTCAATCTTTGTGGGAATTGCTTCATAGCTGGCTTCGTCCTAACCCTGACCACTTTTCCAGTCTCGTTCCGATCGCTGGAATTAATCCAAATGGTATAGAATTACAATTACATCGCAGGCTTGACCACTTCCAATTCGAACTTTGCGGACGGAGATGGCAACGTGAGCCAGAGAATCCAATTTTTGTGCATCCAGGCCTATCGCAAAAAACCTCTTGTGAAGATTGGGTGAACGGAACGACAAGTTTAATCATAGCTGTGGTGAGCATCTAACCCCTCCCGAGAGTCAATAGTCAAATATCGTACCCCCTCATCCCGTCTTTGAAACGAGTGCAGTTGTTGTCCGCTTGTGTTCTTCGTCTGCGAGGTGCAACATGACCCAAAGTTACAGGAATCCGACACGGGGACGGATCTATGTCTTGACTGGGAAGGGGCTGGCAGTGTTGGGGGGGTTTCCGTGGAGAGGTGACGCGGGAACAGAAAAGAATGGGGTTTTTAGACTTCCCTGAGGGGGTGGTGGTTCTCTCTCACGGTACTACCAGCCCAGCCCAGCCCAGAGACCTCCTTTTGGGGCGGGACATCCGGGTAAAAGGTGTCGGTGGAACGGGGTCACAGCCAGAGGAGAAGGCCCAGGAGAAGAGAGGCTGTGAGGACGGAGGGACCAGGCCGCCATCTTGGACCTCCGTCGGTGAGGAAGGGCTCCGGAGAGTCGTATCCGGATCCATCTGGAAGAGAGAGACAGAAGAGGGGGAAACGACACAAGACTGAACTGTGAGGGACGGACAGACAAGACAAGACTGCTTCAAATCACAAAACATTTACAGAAAGTCATACAAGACAAAGACTCGAGATATTTAGACACATGATTTTTCTTGTTCTAGTTGACAAGAGTCGTATGTTATTTGGTATTGATAATTAGAGATAAAAGTTTGATATCTGAAAGCTAACAAGTTAAATTGTGCATGACAGGCCATCATGGTTTTCTATTTTGGACTTTATTTAGTGCAATAATACCAGTAGTAAATAGAAATGATAGTTTTACACCCATCAAGAGGCAATTTGTGATGACAGAAAGTAGAGCATTCTAAAACATTTTGAATATTTGGAGACTCTTTTTTGTATCCTTTAAACATAAATTTAACAAAATAAAGGTTTTCTCATTCCTTTATTTGTCAAATTATAATTTCTAACTCAATTTTTACTAGATAACAGTTATGGAATTTATTGTGTGATGGCACTCTTTACAAAGAAAAGTAAAAGCATAAATAATAGTCAACTGGGATAGAAAAAATTGCGAGCAATCTTACATATAATTATCTTAACTGTGTTTTAGTAAAACGAGTAGTCCAACCTGTCATGGGCACTTTGAATTACTTATCAGTTCCTGTTTTATTCATAGATTCAGAAAGCAAAATCCTAATACTATTGGAGACACATTTATCAAATTGTAAAATGTTATAAAAGAGTGTCTCTGTTCTGTTCTATTGCTCAAACGTATTTACTTATTTTGCGTAAATTTGACCCCAGTAGAGAAAAATCATGTTTAAATGGTAGTTATTCTGCCTGTTAATGCAATGTCAACAGATTATTTTTTGTTCCAGTTTGAATGAGTAATTAGTTGGTGTTTACATTTATACCTGCATGTGCACAATCTGACATCGTAATCATACAAAGCAAGACAAAACCGGTTAAACACAAAACATGGATGTGTAATATTTGTAATATTGCTTGGTAACTAACCAAAATTGACGGAATATTTGGGAGAAGCAAGCGTTTAGTGCATGCAGAGAGAGAGAGAGAGAGAGAGAGAGAGAGAGAGAAGGGGGAGAGAGAGGGGGGAGACGGCTGCAACTCAGCTCTGCAGGGGGTTCAACCAACCTAATTACAGTTTAATCACACCGCAGCCTCTCGAACTGGAGCAGCGCACACACCAACACACACATACAAACATACGCAACGTGGCCCTCAGCGCACTTTTCAACGTTTCACCGATGAGGTTGAAGTTGCAATGTCAGACCGAAAGCTCTGAATTTCAATAAAGCGCGGCAGGAACGACAGAATCAAATAGCGCGAGTTGTTTCAGCATTTATGGAAGAGAACGGGGGGGATGGTCCGCCTCTCGTTTGCCCGATTTGGAAAGATCTGAGCCTGGAAAGCGGCAAAGGCTGACTCTTCGGGTTTTTCTTCAAAGCTGTGTCATTATCAAGGGAGACGAGTTACTACGCAGGTTCAGAGATGAAGTCGGGCTTACGGGCTGAGAACGAGCTGCTGAAATCTGCCTCTGGGAAGACTTACAGGTGGATTTCCATCGCACTATCTTTCACAATCAGTAAGCTTTGATTCAATTATGTCGAAACCGAATGATCTGAGCTTAGGTTTGTGAAGGCAGGCAGAAAGGATACGAAATATTTCAGAGTAAATCGAGTTGGAATTTTTGTCCATATTGTTCAATACCGTAATGCTTTGATTTTTAACAGCTCAATGGAGAAACATAATGCAACTTTAATGAGATTTCAATCTTACTTCAAGTGTTTCTTCATCATTAGTGTGATCGAGTGATGCACGCACTCTAAAATGTCACTTAAAAACATGTAAATGGCCATCTAGTGCTTTTTGCTGTGAAATGTCATAAGGAAGAGGCAGGGGTTATCAGCTCTGCAGTTTTGAACAGTAAATTAATGATTTTTACTCTGCTGTTTTAGATCAATATTGCGGTTCACAACGAACGAAATGTAAAAATATCGATCTGCTTATGTTATAGTTCATCTTTAGGTACCTGACAAAAAACACAATATGTCTCCTTTAATGTCTATTATGGTTGTTTAAATTATTTATTTTTTCACTGTTCTTTCATTGATAATTTACAGTAATAAAGATTTTATACAACTGAACTAAAAACTGAAGAAATGGATCACTGAGGCATTAAGGCAAGTTTAGATTTTCTGCAGCAATCCCAATGTTAAAGGTGCACTATGTAACTTTGTTGTAACTTTGTAACCTGCTTGGAAATGTTATCACTTTGCCTGAATTGCTCCATAGCATGGCATTAAACATATCTACTGGATCTCCATGGAGACAAGCACCACCAGGCAAAGTTACAGGCCAGATCTGTGGAGGCTGAGGTAAGAATGCATTTCAGCGCATTTTGCTGGGAATAAAACACAAACGGAATAAATGCAAGTTAGAAAAGTTTACTGTGGAACATTGGGGTTTCCTATTTGGACAAGTACCAGTCTGTTGTTTGTAGAAAAGCTTGCTCTCACGTTGAATGCTGTGATTAGAGGCTTTATGTTCAGGTTTGTGGACTCATCTCGAGGAACTATTTATTTGAACGGTAATTGTCAATTATATTGTGTTTCTTTGTTTTATTCATGTTTTTAATTGTTTTATTTGCATCTGGAATCTTGAATAAAGATTGATTTATTCCAGGCAAAGCAACAGAAAGAGTTACACTGTGCATCTTTAACTCTTTTTGTTTAAACTCTCACATTTCCCACAATTATTTTCCACAATTCAAAACAGCAATCAAAGTTTTGCAAATTATATTCTATTTTGATTAGCAACACCACCACTCATGTTTATTAAATTGCATTCAAAGTCTGTAAACTGAAACTTGAATCTTAGGAGCCATATAATTGCTTTGTTGTTATGATGAGGCTTCATATAACATTGTGCTAATCTTGTACACAAACCTCATGTTTATTCATCTGCATATCTCCCTGTCACATATCCCTTAATTACGAGCCTCTGGAGATTGGAAGAAGTATTCGGGATTAAGGCAATAACGCTATCGAGCTTATATAACCAAAAACTATCTCCAGATGACGATGTTAAACGTGTATCACTGACTTTACAGCACTAAAGTGACCATAAAGCCTGATTGTGTTTATAAAATGAAGACAGACTATCCAACGTTTTATTTATCAGAGTATCTCAAAGACTGGATTCAGATGGGTTGTTTATGAAAAGAGAAGCCAAAAGATACAGACAATGGATACGGTTCCATTATCTGTCATTACTGAAGTCTAACAAGTCATACTCCGGTTTAAAAAGGCATTTGGCTGTTTAAGTTTTCACATTACAAGATAATTAGCTTAGATATTGGTGAAATATTGTCTGCTTTAGCTAATGTTGAGGGTTAGGGATGTTTTGCAAAGAATAAATAAGGGAAAAAGACGTTTATGGCGGTGATTCAGGATTAGGGTTAGCAGTTGTGAGTAATGGTTCAGCTATTTTGATGTCTAAATACTATAATCAATTCAATTATTGTAAGAAGATGTTTCAGGACTTTAGGTTTTATAATCTAAAACAAAAGTAGAGAGTACAAACATTAAAGGGGACATACTATGTCAAATACACCTTAATGAGCTTTTAACCTCGTTATAACAGTGTTGCCTCATCGTTTGTTTACTCAAAGTACTATTTAGATTGATAAGCAGAGATTATCAGTTAATAATAACAATAATGCCTTACATTTGATGCGTTAATGCACTTTACAGACTTGTCAAAGTCTCTCAAAGCACTACACTGTTGTCATAATTCTTTCACGCCACACTCGATGGTGGTAAACCACTCTGTAGCCACAGCAGCCCTGGGGCAGACTGACTGCAATCTGCACCATCAGTCTGTCCAACCTCCACCAATCATTAACAGACACACCACTTTCATACTAGGCAATTTGGGTGAAGTGTCTTGCCTAAGGACACGACAACATTTTCTCCGCCCCATGTAGACCTGATGATCCAGCAGTCTCCCATCCAAGTACTGACCAGGCCCCAACCTGCTTAGCTTCCAAGACCTGACGAGATCAGGCACTGTCCAGCAGGTATGGCCACAAGTTCAGCAGTTTTGAAGTCAATGGACCTGGTTCTGTTAAGATGTTTTCTATCAATATTGCGGTTTTACTGTAAAATGATAATCTACTAATGTTATAGTTCAAATGCCACATACTGTACATAGGAGTTCTTATCGCAAGTACCAAAAAAAAATCAAAAATAATGTCTCCTCTAATATATAATACAACTGAACTAAAATAAATGTATACATGTTATTGCAGAATTAATCAGCAGAAAGTACTTTGCTAATTTTTATGATAAGGCTATGACTATCTGACCATGACTGTCTGCAGGTAGTATTTTTTCCAACTTCAATGTAGGACACCCAACATGTTTTTATATTAAATCTTAAGCACAAAAACCCACCTATCGTCAAAAGTATTTTCAATTTGCTGGCCCACTTGAAGACGTGGCGCTGGTGTGTCAGGGCTCGCTAACATTTTCTCTGCTCTCTCTGTTCCCTCTACAAGGACAGAAGGTCTCCCTCACACTCCTCTGATGTGATGGGATTTGATCTGAAGTGTGGCCCCGGTGCATTCCTGTCGAGCCTGTGTGTACTTTGCGTGTACTTTGCGTGTACTTTGTGTGTGCACTTGTGTTAGCACGTCGGCTGGTCTGTGAATCAGAGCAGAGAGTGTTGCCGGGCCCCTCTATCAGACCTCTTAGTGGATCCTAATTTGACTTTGATAGCCAATCTGGACCTTTACTGAACTGTGTGCGTGCATGTGTGTGTGTGTGTATGTGTGCGTGCGCGTGCGTGTGCGTGCGTGTGTGTGTGTGTGTGTGTGTGTGTGTGTGCGTGTGTGCGTGTGACTTACCTGGTGGTCTCACGTACACCTTGAGCTTTAGACATGCCCGCCCCACGTGGTTTGGATGAGGAGACGCTGGAAGAAAAGACAAAGATGGATTTGTTTGAAAAAAGTTTGTGAAGTCATTTCATATTCTTCTTCATTTTGTTTTATTAGATTAGCTTGGAATTAAAAGTCTATTATCCAAATAGTTGTGTTGCTCATTATATTATATTTTTATGCATGCAGTTGGTCAAAAAAGTAATTCCTTAATTGCTTTCTGCTTCGTCTAATTTCAAATAGCTCAAATTAAATATACTTTCACACTTTCCCTTTCATTATTTTATGTTATTCCAAAGTTATCACAAAACAAATAACTCAAACTCGATTTTGACTAATAGTACCATCATAATCATCATAATAAAATGCTCCTTTTTAGACAATGTTCAGCTTTCCTCACTCAAAAGACAAAATAATTGTAGTTTCATTAATGTTATGTGTATTTTTTATAGCTGACAAAGAAGCTGACTACTGTATTTGAAAACAAAAGGTCAAACATTGTCCTTTTTATGTGATTTCTTTCAGTATCGTACAGAAAGATTTGTTGATATCTAATTCTGAACCTAATTTATTCAAGTTTTAAGAGACAAAATGAGGTGAAATTTGAATTTTTAGGCCACATTTCAGTCAGTAAGAAATCCAAAATCCCTTCTGCATTTTTTGTGCCTAATAAAAAAAAAAAAAATGTTTTCCTGGTTCTGTCCATTTGTCATATTTTAATGTCCAAAATATGTACAATTTGGCCTTTTTTTTGCCTTATTTCTATATGAAAACATTATATAATGAAAAAACTCTTACAATTATGTGACAGGAGAAGAAAACTGATATATTTAAATGTTTTTCACCTGCAGTGTCTCACCTTTAAACATATACGCTACAGTAATTTACGATAACTTATTTGCAAATGGAAAACGGTGGCATAACATTTTTGATTTAAGTGAACTTGAACTATGACACAAGGTTGACAAAGACGCTCCCAATTTAAACCCATTCATTCATACAAGAAATGTATTTGTATAGAGAGAAGAGGACAGTATAGAAAACCTTTTGTAACATGTGAAGGACTCTTTGGGAGGCAGAATAGCTAATCATTGTGCTCCTCTTGAACAATTATTACAATCTGTATGAATTCATTAGTACAAAGGCTGGAAAATGCTAGAGGCCACGGTCGCTGCTGTTTTTGCCCTGAGGTCCAATATGCATGGACAAAATGTAAAGCTAATTGTTTGAAATGAAAACAACTCATGGCTGCAATTTAATATTATCGACTAATCATATGTTGATTTATTTTGGCAATGCAAGGACGAATATGCATTATGAAGCTAAAAATATAAGAGAAACAATGTGTCTGTAAGTGGTTTTCGAATAAAAAAAGTATTTGGATTTTGTGTTATGTTTTTTGGCACAATGATGGCCAAAAAAGTGAGGGAATGGCAACTAAATGGCTCCATGGGGAACTGAACTTGCTGAGCTAAGTCGGGTAACAAGTTGCCAATACCGAAACACCTCGGGGCAGCCAGGTATTTTGACACCCAAAACTGCCAATGCCATAAAAATAAAGAAGTATTTAGGAATTTTGGAAAGTGCTGTCAGCAGTTTAGGCTGGATTGCTTTTTGGGGAAACAGTTTTGTGTTCGTGTTAGCATAGTGTTCGTGTCAAACAATGAAATGGGATACTATTTTATGTTTTTTGTTCACAGAAAGTCAATGAATCAACAAAAATATCCAGATTCAGACTGAGACAAAAATTGTTGTTTAGTACAGTATATCATTTCCTATATTTTGATATTGTTAAGTTACGTTTTTTGTTGTTGATGTTTTTTTAAATATGTAAAGCAGAACAGAAAAACACAAATGAACGAAACATGAACATAGAGCGAATAAGAAATGAAGGCAGCGAAAAATATCCAAAGAAATTATGGCACATATAGCTCCAAGTAAACGTCTCAATTGGTCCAAATGTTAAAAAATACAGTTTGTACCATCCATTTTATTGCAATGACTTTCTTTCCTGTCGCCAAAAGTATGTTCCAAAGGTATCCATTTCTTGATATTCATATTCATTTTGATAGATTTACATTCACCCCTGGGCTCTGAACTGGCAGACTATGATTCAACTATAATTATTACTCCTATGATAAAGCCCTTTGCTTGGACAGGGACAATTGAAAAGTATTTACATATAGAAGCTGCATTACAATGAGAAAAGTTTATACATTTCAAAAGACATCTACTTGCATTTTTATTGCATCAGTGTACAAACTTGGAAATTCAAAAAGGAGCCCTCATGAAATAGTTGTGTATTCATGATATTTATGCTGCACATAAACTACAACAGGGTGAATAATAAGCCTATCTATCAGGTGTTGAAAGGTCTGGAAATGCCTTTAAGGACAGAGTCCACAAAAACAACTATAAATCTTGGTGTTTTTCTGTTTGGATGCACCCGCCCCTTCATAATTTGTTTCTACTTGACATTAATGCAGCTCATTACTTAATGATGGCATTTATTACTTGGAGCAGTGTACAGCACCATGTACCGAAGAGAAAGACTAGAGGCGATGTAAACAAGTGCATTAACTAACTCTGCAGAAGCCATTGTACAATAAACATTATGTCTATGACGTACTTAAAAGTGCGCTATGTAACTTTTCTACCGGATAGAGATAAAACATTTTACTACTCGGTTTGAATCAATATAGATTAAACAGCAAAAGTTGTAAACTGAGAGTATGTTCATTCACAAGGGGGCAGTAAAGAGGCAAATTAATTGGTTCCTGTATTGATTTTGCAAAGTGCACTACAATATTCCTTTTACAAGTCAAACAAGTATTATTTATTCATCACATCATCGATACGTTATGTAGCTATCGTGAGGGGTCCACCACATGGTTGCTTGGAATTTCCCACAGTATGGCATTAAACCCATCTATCACTATGGAGACTGCAGGCCAAGTTAATATTCAGATCTGTTTTTCAAAGTATTGTTGAAGTAATGCAAGATAGAAGAGTTTAATACCATATAGTGGAACATAGGCAAAGCATTAACATACCTGGAGTTGCATTCAGCTGTATTCACACTGTTTTGAGGAATATTTATTAGAAAATCCTCTCCCCTCCGAGCATCAAAAACACTTCCTGCTGAACTTCCTGGTTGTGGGATGTATTTTCAGTTTTCATACGTCACTTATCAGAGAATCTTGTGCTGTTTTAAGTCCTTAAATCATCGCCCGACTCGCTCTGAGCACTTCTGCCGTCTAAACACATTCACTACTCCTGCTGACCCACATCATAATTTCTGTTGACAGCTAACTAAACTAGTTTGTATGCAGTGTTTGTCACCATCTACTGGCTGGATGTACTCAGTAAGGGTCTTTTCACACAGGCTGATAAAAGCTGTCATTTAATCAATAATACACTTTTTTGTTTGTATCAAAACATGAGATGGCAAATTTAAGGCACTCAAGTGCATGTTTAAAGGCTAATGACACTGTGAAACATGCATAACATTTTTTCTTTAAGACAATTATATTTTATATTTTTGGACATTTTATAGGGTCAATGCTAGAGTGTCTGCTCTGGATGGACGGTCTGCCATGATTGGTCTTCCAAAGTTATGAAGTTTAGAGTTAATGGGTAAGATTAAAAGGTAAAGATTGGGAAAAAGGGTTAGGGTTTAGGTTGGGAAAATTGGTCAACATCCAGCAATGATAAAAAAAAAGTCAACAAATTTAACATCTACCTCCTTTATCTCATCTTATGAAATAAAATAAGACAAAAACAAGTTTACCATGACAACCAGATTTCTTCCGTCCCTTCAGACCCGACTATAGCACTAACCATGGTATAGGTTTATAATTTACTTCCAGGTTGTAAATCGTAAATTCCACTGGACCCAAACCCCTCTAAAGTCATACAAATTATTATTTGACAAAAATTTGGTAGCATTTAACTTGTCATAAAATGTGTTTCTTGTGTGTAAATTGTTACAAACTTTCTCCCAAGTCTCCCAAGTATGGTGTCATCAAACTCATATCTTTCTTCACAAATGTTAACACTATAACACTAATTGCAACAGGTATTATTCCACAAAATAAAGTCAATATTCAAAAATCATAAAAACGTGTCACACGCTTTAATGAATACATGTGTGACTTGTAAAAGGAAAATTGTAGTTCACTTTGCAGAATCAACACAGAAACGAATTAATTTGAGTCTTTTTACAGACAATTATTATCCATTTACAACCATCTGTTGAATCTGGTTGATTAACTCAAATTAAGTGGTAAAAATGTGTATCTTTAATGCTCGTGCGATCGGGTAAAAAGCTGCAGGCGATACTAACATTCAGAATTGAGATTTAACCACTCTCATTCACAGCTCAGGGGACTAAAGTCGCCCATGTCGACCTGACTTGAACGTCTTTAGTAAGTGCCAGCCAAAGCAAATCCCTCACAGACCAGGGTCGAGCTAACCGCCGCGCCACCGTACCGCCCGCTCTCTCAATACCTCCCCCCCCTAAAATGAGAAAAATGTTAAAAAGTTCAAACTTCAAAGCTGAAATCGAATCTAGGTTTTTAGTCCCACCTCGCTCTGAAGTGAAATAGCAGTGCAGAGCTGAAAAACCAAGCAGAAGGTGGTGGAAGTTTAACTGTTTGCACATTACAGTTGGGACGGGGGTGCGCCGAGACCTCTTGCCCCCATCCCTCGAGGACGTCTGGTCCGGCCCGAGCTCAGAGTGACCGGTGAAGCCTGTCATTAGGATCCTCAAGCGCACAGGAAATAAAGCTGACCTCTCCTCTGCCCTCTCCTCCCTCCCTCTTCCCATCCTTCCATGTGCCCTTCACCTCCTCAGCCGTAGCCCAATTCTTTTGTCTCGAATTTCCCCCAAATTGTCCTCCTACGACGCGGCGTGCTCCCCTGTGAAGCGCTGTGTCGAGCCAGCTATCCCATCGTGCACCTGTGTTTTGTTGTATATACCGTCTGTTCAGCTTTTACAAGGATGAAGATGATGAGCGTATTTCTGCAGTTTTAGGTTGGTGGAAAGTAGAACGAAATAACTAAGTAGAGCCTTTAAAACGCTGTTTTTTATTTTCTTACTTTTTTGTTTTTATTTTAATTTTTGACTGTCTGGTCCTGTTTTGTGTTATATGTGTTTTAAATTTAAAAGTAAAAAAAATAGAAAATCAGAATGTCATCAAATTCCGGAAATGGAGGAGACTGGAGGCAAAAGTGAGGTAGATCGCAGAACACTAGATCTAGATACTAATTGTTTTAATCTTAATTTTAAAATGCAATAATTTTGAATACATTTTCAGTATCAGTTATAATAATATCAGTAATTGTAATAATACAATTGCAGGACGGAAAAAATAAACATATCTAGCTTCAAATTGTATATGAATTTCATAAAATGTAAACTTCATAGTAAAGTATGTAATAACTCAGATAAAAAAAAAAAAAGAAATATCTGTCCAGTAAAACTTAAAAATCAAGATTTCTAAAGTGTCCATTATATCACCATCTCATTTAATAAACAAATAATGTGAAATATTGTACATTTCTTTAAACCAGATTTTGATCATGCATTGATGCATTTATGCCAAAAGCACCTACCCTTTTCATAATTTGTAATAGTCTGTGGTGCAGTTATATTCAAAATATTTGAATTTTACATTGGAGAGTGCAGGTCTCAAATCCAACTATAGTATAGTATAGTATAGTATAGTATAGTATAGTATAGTATAGTATAGTGAAATGTGTTATTATAAATCAGATCTATGCAACAATTATCCATTTATCCATTTCAGTTCAATTCAATTATGTAGCACCTAAAATCACATCAACAGTTGCCTCGATGGGCAACAGCTGATGAACATCTTATTTAATGCATTTCTACTGATGACTGTTTCATTGTCACCCATCAGGGCAACTGCAGTTGTGATTTTTGCGTACAACAAAAATGAATTGAATATTGAAATTCAGTGCTCTCAAGTATTTAAAGGTGCACTGTGTAACTTTTCTGGTGGATGGTCTGCTTCCTGATTCTCCATGGGGATGCGTTTGTGATTGCTTTGCCTAAGTCCCACTGAATGCAACTAAAGTATCCAAAAATATTAAGCAGGTGATGCCACCAAGCCAAGTCACAGGTCAGATCAGATCTGTGGAGATGCACCCCACTCACAGTAAGAATGCATTTTTATTCATTAATTTATTTAAGTATTTTGAGCCATTAAACACTTGTATCTGAATAAATACAATACAGGGAACATTTCAGGCAAAGCAGTTCCATTTCCATATAAACTCTGCACCAGAAAAGTTAATTAGTGCAACTCAGGTTATACTGACTTGAATGTACTATCCTGCTTTTTCTTGTAATTCATTAATGCTGATTGAAAATACATTGATTTTACATTACCCATATGTAAAATGTATATTCAATATTTACATAAAATATTTAGATAGGAAATATATACCTTTAATACATTTCTTCAGACATTTATTTTCATTTCCATCCTTGGTTAGTGGAGTGTGATTGACGTTGTGGGTTAGCATACTGAGCAACCATTGACTGACAGACGTTGACAGACTTTCAAAAATCTCCCTAATGCCATTTTTAAGAAGCTGCAGACTCTACCAGTGTCTTCTTTTCATCTCATCTCTGCTGAATGGCCATTGAAAACCAGTCGAGCTCATCAGGATGGCAGCTGGAAAGACTTAGGGGTGGAGTACAGCTGTCGCCATGTCAACCACATGTCAATCACAAAGGTCAAAGATCAGAAAGGAGGATGAGGGACTCCATTTCTGCATAGTAAAAGTACTCATCACTATGCCGCTCTGAATCCAACTAATTATACTGCTACTAATACGAGCTTCACCTCCAGGAGCACTCATGACTTGACAATTTTGATTTATTTAATTCAATTCAGTTTTAAGGAAGATAGTTCAAGGTTGTGTAAGATGTTTATGCCTACACATACTATAAGTGCTACTAAGACTGATGTTTCTCACGGATTTCAGTAAAAAAACAAACTTATTCCGAAAATGCATAAAATACATAAAATATAAAATTCAATTACAATAATAGTTATGCTGTGTTCCAGTTGTCTTTGGAAGTCAAACTAAGACGTTTTCTTTGAGTTTCTGTGTTCCAGTTGTCTGACTGGAAAAAGGATAAGCAGTAAATTGCAGTATCAACTCAATCAAGTAGTGCAAACTGGGAAAGTGCAGCTAAAAATAAAGGAACCAATTTAAAGTCTACATGACTGGTTGGATTACACATTTCCCTAAAACACAGTGAACATAATTATGTTTAAGTTTTTACAAAACATTTTGCCTAATTGTCCCCAGTTTGACCATTTTAGGACAGTTTATAATTGTACTTCCTGGTTGGACATGGGCAGCAAATATGACATAATTAGAGGTAATTCCACAACTGTTACCTAGCAACCATTTTGAAAACAACGGCCAAAATCCATTAGGAATTCAGAATTGCCCTTATTTTTCAACGGTCTATATAAAAATAAATCTTCTTGTCTCTTTACTGACCCTTTAAGGCTGCTGTTTGTATTTTCCTTGATATCCCTGTTTCACAATTAAACATAATTTATATCTACCGCTATCTTTTCCTTCTCTTTTCACAGCTTTATTTGCAAGATTTCAAAACTCCCTTTTCCCATCAACGTTTCCCAAAAACACCAACCTAGATTTAATCAACAGTTTGTATATTCACCGCAGACACTCTCAGACTAACACCTCGTCCAAACCTGTCAACACCGCCGCTCTCCTTTCACACATAAACAACTAAATGCGTGTCGGGAACATGTGTGTGCGCGTGGACATGGGAAACGCTGGAGCGAGTGCAATTCCTGTCCGTCAAACTGATAGACATGGCCTTTTCACGGACTCACAATCACTTGACAACTGACCCCAAAACCCTCCTCCCCTTCCATCCACTCGCCCCCGCACTCCCCCCGTCTTGTACTCAGCCCTCACACACACACATTGCTGTATACTTGCACTACAGTATCCCCCGGGGGTCCCACTGACACAATACTAAAAGTCAGCGGCTATACAGTCGGGAAGGGGCCCTGTCTGCGTCTACATACATGAAACGATCACATGGCGCAGGGCGGTAGGACATCATTGCTGGGATATCTCAGACTCTTTAGCCACATAGCTTCACCCGCTGTGGCTTTGTGCGGCTGGAGATTTGAAGGCGTCGTTTTATCTACGAGTGCAGTGAAACAGACGCCGTGCGGGCTGGCAGCGGTCGTCGAGAAAGGAAATAACGTCAAGAGGGCAAGATGTGTGTATATAAATTTGTGGAGTGAACACGGAATGATTCAGGCTTAGTTAATCGGACCCAACTCTAACCCAACCCTGACCCAACTCTAACCCAGCCCTAACCCAACTCTAACCCAACTCTAACACAACCCAAACCCAACTCTAACCCAACACTGACACAACCCAAACCCAACTCTAACCCAACACTGACACAACCCAAACCCAACCTTGACCCAACTCTAACACAACTCTAACACAACCCAAACCCAACCCTGACCCAACTCTAACCCAACTCTAACTCAACCCAAACCCAACTCTAACCCAACCCTGACCCAACTCTAACCCAACACTAACACAACCATAACCCAACCCTGACCCAACTCTAACCCAGCCCTAACCCAAATCTAACCCAACCCTGACCCATCCCTAACCCAATTCTAACCCAACTGTAACCCAACACTAACACAACCCTGACCCATCTCTAACCCAACTGTAACCCAACACTAACACAACCCAAACCCAACCCTGACCCAACTCTAACCCAACACTAACACAACCATGACCCACCCTGACCCAACTCTAACCCAACACTAACACAACCCAAACCCAACCCTGACCCAACTCTAACCGAACACTAACACAACCCTGACCCAACTCTAACCCAACTCTAACCCAACACTAACACAACCATGACCCAACCCTGACCCAACTCTAACCCAACTCTAACCCATCTCTAACCCTTTTAATTAATGCCCTTGTAAGTAACCCTGAATCATTCTTGATAAACGTTTTCTTCGTTACAAATTAAGTCTTTGTTCTTGCTTTATTATTTATTATCAAACTAAGCAATGAGGCATATTTTTCAAGGTATTGTTTTGAGCAAATGCAAGAGCCTCTCTGTGGAGATATGGCAGACTCAACACTAGAAAAAGTACATAATGCACCTTTAATGGGGTAATTACAACAGTGATGAAACGTTTAATTTCAAGGTATAAATTAAGTCAGTGTTTCTCAAACTGTGGTGCATGTATCACTAGAGGTACACTTTTTTTTTTTGCTGTTCTTTGAGTAATTTCTGGCAAATTAAGAGTCTATTTAAGAGGTGGTTTAGACCAAAGTTAGATCTGGCGGTAGTCCGAAAGCCAAATATTTTTGTTGGTGATACTTAGTGTAAAATGTTTGAGAACCACTGTACAAAGTAGTTGTTCGATTGAGAGAGGATATTATATTTACCATCACAAAATATCTCAAATGACCTAATGACTGGAAGCGAAAGAGCAGTAAAGCAAAAAAAAAAAAATAAAATAAAATAAATTACTGATGTTATTTTCCTTGTTATATATCTACAGATGAACTACTTGAAAACTCTGATGTAAATATAATATAATAATGTAATAACTACAGATTCATTTTGATAATGTAAGTCACAAATCTCTAGATCTTATGGAATAACAAATGTATTGTAGATGTGATCCATGCTCCTCTGACTCTTTTGTAAAAACATTAGCTGAGTGTCTCATTATTCAGCAGTGGCACAGCGGCCCCGGGACCCACATGACAAGACCAATGAAGCAATTACAGGTTCAAGAGCAGGTCTTTAGTGTCGCCTAACAATATAACAGGCTGCACTTTGTTAATTAGCCCTGTACATATGCTCCCTGCAGTGCATACGTAGTCGTCACACAAGACCTCCAGTAATGACGCAATCGTAGTGAGAAACTCTCGTCTTGTTAGAAAGTTTGGACATTGTCAAGTTAGCTTTTGAAAGTCAATTTACAACTTGCACTAAACTACCCGGATGTGGTAAATCTATCTGCGCCCGAACAGCTCAAAGCAATATTTAAGAGTAATCTGAGCCAGTGTTTGTCCCCTGGCTTTTGGGGGAATGATAGCTCTTAAAAGTGCTCAGAGGAGCAGTCTCCAGGGGCACCACTGTCTGTGATACTAATACATCACTTGTTGAAAGGGGGAGAAACATCGATAGAGCTAATATAAAAATGATTACAGAGTCCGCCTGGTGTCACTTTTACCACTTTGCTGAGCGCACCGTTTATGAGTGCGGCAGAGGCACAGGAAATATGGGGAATAAAGGGACTGAGAGTAAGGAGCTGCACTCGAGTTTACTTCTGACGACCGCTCTTGTCAACGGTAGAAAACTCTCCCAATCATCCAGGCCTGATTGCATATTTACATAGACTAGTTTACAGATCCATACTGAGGCACATGACTCATACAAACACACCACACACACAGCAGCACACAGCAGTACACTGAGTACACTGAGTACACAGCAGTACACAGCAGTAGACAGCAGTACACCGAGTACACAGAAGTACACAGCAGTACACCGAGTACACTGAGTACACAGAAGTACACAGCAGTACACCGAGTACACAGAAGTACACAGCAGTACACCGAGTACACTGAGTACGCTGAGTACACAGCAGTACACAGCAGCACAGTGAGTACACAGCAGTACACGGAGTACACAGCAGTACACGTACAGATGTAGTAGTACTCGTGCCCAGGCCTGAACTCAAAGCCCAGGGAGAAAGGGGTGAAGAGCTGGAACTTCTCAGAGAAGCGCAGGGGCCCGTCGGGGCCGCTGGGTCGGTTACACTCCCAGCGCTTGAAGCCCCTCATACGGTGCTGGCAGGTGGTGTAGCCCTCGTGGTTCACCATGAACAGGATGTAGCGCTCCATGCGGCCGTGGGACGGAGGTCCGTCGTAGAACGGACAGTAGATGTCCAGATAGTCGTTTATGTTGACCGAGACTCTGTACTCGCCGTGCCAGAACCTGTGGACACAAGAGAGATTCAGTCAGATTTAGGCCCTAAATATGCATGCAATCAGCAGCAGCAAACAACAGGAAGAGTTTTGGATGATTTGAGAGGGGCGCACGGCTGGGACACTGAATATGTATGACTGGATTACATTTCTATATGATTGCAGCGCATAAGGAAACCACAGAGAGTCCACTTAGACAGTCATTTTGGGAGTTCTGATTATGTCTGCTCCTGATCCATGAGAGAGTCCTGCTGCACATCAGCCTCAGATCAGACGCCGCTCACTCACAAAGAGCAGCGTTAAAGCTTCCAGATGTGGCTCCAGGGCTCTTCAGCCCATTCTTCAGAAACAAAGTGCTCACAGCCACCTGAGCCTCTACAATAGACACAAACACAACACCCGCCAGCGTTTTCTTTACTGATTTCATAAACAGAAGAATCAATGGCTGCCCTGTGGTGATGGGCTGATGGGCCTGTGTGGTCCTCAGGAGAACTGGGTCGTGCCTTGTGGTAAGAGTCCACTTAACCGTACGCAGATCACTGACTGGATGAATAGAAATAGGTCAGAGGTTACAGAAATAGCAGAGTACATACATAATAAAGAGAATGCCGTGCTCCTCGCTATAGTGGCCCTTCAGGGACAAATCTAAGATGTGGGAGATATGTGGAAGTACATATGGAAACGCATAATAAGAAGTTTAAAGCGGGTTGGCACAACATATGGCGGCGTGTCCCATATGATAAACTATTTATGTTTATGTTCCCGGGCGGATGCTGCTCCTCTCTTCAGCTGACTCACTCTGGAGCTCATTTGGTTTCATTGTTTTTTTCTTATAAACAAATCAAAGAATGTCAAAAACCATCATAGCATGACTCATTTCTAAACATGAGAGATTGTCCCTGTGTGTCCACCGTGAATAATGTATTTCCACTGTATTTACTGTGAGAAGTTGAAGAATTTTACTTTATCACATTGACCTACTTAAAATACAGGATGTAGTTTTCCATTGTACAGGACTTTTTAAAATTATATACGGTGACTGTCTAAAACAATAAAGCCATTAATGTGAGGGCATCAGATAAACATGTGTGATTGTTGTGCCTCTACAAAAACATGGTAAACTTCACAATATCATAATAAAGATAACTGTCACAAGCAGGAAATGAATGCCAGTTTGGCGCGCTGGCAAAGTGACCCCATTTATCACAAAATGTTGTATTATTTAATATGTAACCATCCTATCTGTTTAACCTTGATGCGCACAAAAACCTGTTTCTCAAAATTGCAAATAAACGCTGTATACAAAAGACACTCATCTGAGAGGGCTGACAAAACATCACACTAAATTAACATAATTACATCAGCCTATGACAATAATTACCTACAATAACCACAAGCATCTCATTTGAATACATAATTATCATCATGTATAATTTCAGCATTACATCCTTGTGAGAGAAAACACAATCACAACACTGTAGCTTAAATATTTGATGTTTGCGATATGTTATGTACCACTTTTCCATAAATAATGCGTCCTGGGGGTACAACTTGATCGTCCTTTTGTTTCATTTTCGAAGCTGTTCAACATGGCGTATTACTCTGATGCCTTTGTGCTTTCCTCTACGGCTTGTCATTAACATTGTACGATCAATTTAGCGTCAAATGTAGCTTGTCGCACGCACATTATCAAATCTCGTATCTCCAAAATTCAAAACGGCGGAAAACATGTTGGATCAAATAAGGCGTAAACAAGAAAGACGGTCTCCAAAGCACAGATTTTAAACAAATTTGTCATCTATCTTCACCTTGGTGGTAATTGATTACGGGATAAAGACATTTGGGGTCTTACGGCTTAGCTTCGGGACAATTTACCCTTCTAGTCTAAAAGATGAATGCTATAAGGTTCCCAGTGGGCGAATAAGGAAGTAAGCTTGATGTGAAATGAGCAGCTTCATGCTTGGGCGCCCTATCAGAGCTGGTTTGAACGCGCTTTTAAAAGGGACCCTTGAACACATCATTTAGAGGCATTGATCCACCAGGGAGCGCCTCTATACGGGCCGCGCTGGCTCCAATCAGGCCCGATTAACAACTGCAGGGAGACGGCACAGAGAGCAGCTGAATGAGAATTAAACTGAAAACAATGGGAGAGAGAGAAAGAGAGAGAAAGAGAGGACTTAGAGGAGATTTCAAAAGGGTGAATGGGCCGTGGCTGTTTTGGCCAACAAAGTGAAGAATACAAATATGGAGCAATAGTGCAATTCAGCAAACTTTAAGCTGTTTTTCAAAAAGTATATGGGGTTTTTGAGGTGAAAAGGTCATATATATATTTTTCTTTCTTTTTTTCTTTCTTTCTTTCTTTCTTTCTTTCTTTCTTTCTTTCTTTCTTTCTTTCTTTCTTTCTTTCTTTCTTTCTTTCTTTCTTTCTTTCTTTCTTTCTTTCTTTCTTTCTTTCTCAGTTCTGTTCAATACCTCCTATTCTTAAAGTGTAAAAATAAAAAAGGGAAACATTTTTCTCGCATGATTTGACAAAAACACTAATCTTTTTTCTTTCACATACTGATTGATCACAAATTTGGATTTGATTTTGATTTGTCTAATTAAAAAGGCTTTCCGTGTTAATTTCTTGAACAAAAACAAGATAGACTTTTAAAAATGAACATGTAAAACTAAAAGTGGTGAAATTCGTTCCTATAAAATACGAACTCTGCTCCAAACCACATGGTTATACTGAAAAAATAGTGGCTATGGACCTCTAAATTAATTAAAGAGCCAGACTGGTCATTGAAAATTAGAAAATTAGAAAAGGCTAAATCTCGATCTCAATTAAAAGTTGATTAATTGCACAGCCCTAATCCAATGTAGTCCATCATTGAAACATCTTTATAATCTTTCAGGAAACTGGATAGTAAAAGAAAACAAAAATATATTAACCTTGCTATAAAAGGCTAACCATCAATATCACGGCATACTCTCACTCAGTCAATATCCTCCAACAACAAAGACAGACAAGTCAAAGACTACAAAAACAAAAAACATTTAGATTTAAGGGCATATATCAAGTCTGAAGTTTTGTAGACAATATTGAAACTACATTAGAATTGCAGTAGTCTTGCTTTCTCCTGCAGGATCTTTGTAAAAATGTTGAGCCAAAATGCTACTCCTTTTAATTGCAGTTCGACTGAAGACTGCTTTCACATCTAGGACCAATTTCTAGTTAAAAGTTAATGCCAGTGTTCACATGTGCAGGTCTGTGATTGGATAAAGTGGTTCTAGATACGTGCGAATCCTCCATCCACGAAGGGGGCCAAAGTGCCAAGACACATTAACTTATATTAATGTCCTCTGCTCCTCTTCCCTGCTGCTCTGACACCACCTAATACATTACACTGCCCGGGTAAATGTCCCACAGTCCTTTGCTCTTTGCTCCTTTGCTTGGGTGTCATCTGAAATTAAACACCGGACAAAAAGACACAGAAACGCACTCAAAGATCCTTCTCGCTCTATGTGTAAATTGTGCGGAGGTGTCAGCCAAGATCTTTTTTTTTTTGTTTGCTTTTTTTTTTGCATTTGCATTTGTTTCCAGAAGATAAAAGACTATGGGAAAAATACAGTGATACGTGTCATAAACAGTGCAGGGATGTGAGGGCGTGTGCATTGAACTGTCACAACACTGTAAACAAAATGAAAGAGACATGGAAACCAGCCTGTATACAGTAAGACGGAAGAATTGGCAGAAACCTATATGTTTGAATACAAGTGCTTTATATTCGTTTGATGTCACAGTGATTCTAATCCTTTTACGTAGAAAAGAAAGTGTTGTTTATTTATAATGTGGCACGCAATATATACGCAAGTATATCATGAACAGCAAACAAACAACGCAAAATATTGATACTGATTTGAATGTGATCTTTTGAAAAGTGACTCATCTCTCTGGTCACATTAACCTGACTTTTACCTAAAATGAAACAGGAGCCACTCTTTTTGATCAGAAATGATGGGAGTTAAACAGATAAAACCTTAAAATGCCATGCCACACACAGTAGAGAAGCTAAAAAGTGCCAAATATAATATCTAAAAAAATATCTGTCCAGTATTGCGATTGCGATTAGATTTGCGTTTTATGTTTTAATAATAAGATTCTGTTCAACATTTTGATAAAAAGACTGTAAATAGCTGTGAATCTGAATAAGAATAAGAAACACCTTAGTATTTCAGAACATTTTTGTGCAGATTTAGAGTAAGCAGTTTTTTTATGCAGAATAAACAGGAGCATTTGTTTTTTGTGGATGAAATTTTGACACTTGCAGCCTTTGTGATTTGCTAATTTCGATTTGATTGCGATTAATCTTGCAGCTCTACTACATTTACACAATTTTGGTCACATTATAGATATTTTCTACTCCTATGGAACTCAAGTTGCTTCACACTTTGTTCCTGGACACAATGGCAGCCTGACCACTGCTGCCCTGTAATCAATTTATATTCAAGCCTGCGTTTTATATATGGCATTCTAAATTAAACCATTAAACTTTAAAGAGTTATTCAGGAATTTATTCAGATAAAGCCGCCCCAGAAGACCAAGACACCAGCCATTTTGGATTAAAATTCAGCGTTGCAGCTTTTCATGCGAAGTGCTTGATTGAATTAGATTTATGAGGAAATGCATAGCTCTGCCGCTCCCGTGCTATCGATAGCGCTTAGCCTCTTAAGCCGCTAAAAGAATGATTTAAGTGAATTGGAAGTGAGGTGCGCACATGCTAATATGATTATCGATACCATATCACGGGGCTGCAGTGAAATCTAAAACGCCGCCGCTCGATCTGAATGTGATTTGGAAACACGGGCCACGCAGCACTAAAAATACCACTAATGTTGTGGATATGAACTACACTGTACAAAGGGGATGATGGATGGAGTCCGTCATTTGGGTGAACTTGTGTGGGCTGCTGGGGCTTAATGATATTATGTACACGAAGAAATAAATGTAGGCTGTACTCTACTACAATCAGCAGAAAGTACTGAAAAGAAATAGGCAGTGGTAAAAAGTTCATTTGAAAACAATATATACCACGTTCATACTTCAACCACTAATACAAAACAATAAAACAGACTCTACTTACACTACACTGGAATAGATTGCTGAAATAAGTACAGAAAGAGAATAAGTGCGTATATTAAACAGTATTATCTTGATTTGAGATATTTTGACTGTCTGAAAATAAGATTCACCAACGGAACAAGCATAACATGTCTTGCGTTACATAAAATAAGATTAAAAAAAAGCATTTTCTCACTTGAAAAAAAAAGGCTACTGTTCATGAAACAACAAAAAAAGCATGCTCCAATTGCAAGTCTTATTTTAACTTTAAGATAGTCCAGATAGTTCCAACAATTCTAAAAGTGAAAAGTACTCAAAATGGCGCATTTAAACTGGAAGTTGAAATGGCTTCCAGTGACCAAGTTCTGCCAAATACAACCACAAAATGTCCAATTAATTTTTTGATTTCATTGACATTTTTCCTCAACAGACTTCTTTTTTCCTAAGCACACTGCAAAATACCAATTTCCATCTGATAAAGCAAACAAAACTTCATATTCACGGCATTAAACATTAATATAAATCTTGCAAAACACATACAAAAGGATAAAGGAGCATCCAGCACAAATTTAAACTGAGCCGTCTTCCCCGTCGCTCTCAAACTCTTTAGTAAACTTTCCTGGATGAGAAATTGTCTTTGTATTTCCAGGATAATAAGATTTTGATTATCTTTCATTTTCAGTGAGAAATAGCCCTTGTGTTTGCACCGTATTGACAGTCAATATCGTCCTCAAACATAAAGCGAGCAGGAGTCATAACGAGAAAATCAGACCCAAGAACGATGACTTTCAGTTGAAGGGGTGGAGGATTTTAACACATTTTTGTATTGTTTTTATACACATGATCCATTTGATGTTAAAGATATATTTTAGTGCACATTTAAGAAAGATCATTTGTAATGTTGTTTGGATCGTTTTGACTCGTTCAGATGCATTTAGAGTTGGATTTTTTCATTCTGTGCTCAATATACTTTTTATTTTAAGTTAAATTATCTGCCAAATTGGAGTAAGAAAATTGCATACAGTAAATAAAGCAAATATGTCTCTCTTATCGATTTAAGACATTACAAAACGAATACAAAACAACAACAAATCAAACAGAACAAAAAGAAAAACAGTAGTAATTGTGTGGAAAATATCTACTTTTGTCCCTATGTCTGACAATTTACTAAAAACAAAATGAATCTTCCAAATGTATTTTCACTTTAACAGCTGACAGAGACCGTAACACAAGAGAAAATGCATTCTTCCTGGTTGAATTTACTTCATCAACATCAATTCCATTTGTGTTTTTGCCACTCGCACACATTCTGTTCAGCCATATGTTTTCTCCCCAGATACGGCATTAAGTGTAAGTGGATTTCCTTTTGCCAAAACATCCAAAGTATGCACAATTTGAGACGTACTGTAACGCGTCTCCCCCTCCTTTGTTTCCTGGCACATTTTAGTCATCAACATCCTTCTTTTCCTCCACGTCGCGGCTCAGATCAAAGCCTCCGGATGGAAAACCCCAGTGTTTAGCATACACCTGCTGCATGCCTCCTCAACAGCAGGAAGGACGCACACTTCAAAGCACACCTTCCTCGTCTCCTACGTCCTCCCTTCGTTTCTCGCTCCACAATAAGGACTAACTCGTCGTCTACATCTGATCGGGCTCTGACATTCTCACTTACATTGGAAACACGCTGCGGTCAGGAAAAAGTTACAATCCTGGGATGTCAGTCAGTGGAAATGATTCCCAGCTGCCATGTCCAAATTTGGGTTGAACGCAAACAGTTATAGAGAAAGGAACACACGCTTGCGTTGTAATATAAAGACTAGTATCAAATGTTTGTGAAGATGGAGCGTGGTTTTCAAGTAAATAATAGTAAAGACAAAATCAACCAGAGAAGCAGCTCCAAGGAACAGCCAAGATTCAGGTTGTTAACATCAACGTTGTAAATTATAAAACATTTCTAGTCACTTTTACTTGTAAGAAGGCATTCATGTTGCTTAATTAACATTTTTTCAAGTCAACATCTTTTTCAATATTTTCAAAACTATGGACGTTTCTGTTGGCAATCAGATTTATTTTGCTTGTACTGTGAAAAAAGTCCCATTTAGTCCAGACTCTGTCAAATTTATCCAGCGTAGTTTTTCAGTACAATGTCAGTCCAGTCCTTAATTGTTGGTGCAGATTGAGTCATATTTTTTTTCCCTTCCCCACCAACAAAATAATATTCCAAAGGTATCCATTCACTGAATCTATGGCAGGCGTTCTGAGGCCCATAAATGTAGATTTGAAATTTCGCGGGATGGCAAGTCCAATATTGTGTGGTAGAACAGTCCCAAAAAATATGATAACAAGGCGCAAACTTTCTCCAGCAGTTAGTATTTCCATGTGAATAGTTAGCCCTTTGACATGAGGTACATTTTGTGAGCTTCTAGACCAACAGTTGCAAACCAAGGTCTTTGCATTTGAACAGTCAAGACGCCACAATCCAGCTTGAAATCGACACGCTTTGACAACCATTCCCTCCCACGTGGTCAAATGTCGATCCATAGTCTATTCTCACTACATTATCCAACATATTTAACGTGGAACAAGTACCAGCACAACTGAATCGATCATTCTCTACAGCAATCTCTAAAGTTTTTTCCCACTCAGCTTTTTCTCCAAACTCCAATCTGCAGAAACACAGCCTTCTACTTCTGCTTATCTCCTCATTGACAGTAATGAAGTCTACACTCTACCACATACTAAGGGAAAAACTCCTCCAACATTATCACTCCCTAACCACCACCACCACCGCCGCCATTTCGAGGCACAAATTAAAGTCTGAGAATGTAAAAATTCCACTATTCAGCAGGCTAAAAGTGCACAATTTTGCCTCATTTTGGGTTTTAGGACTCGGGACTGTGTGGATGCCAAGATTGGAAAGTAGATTCGGACTATTTCTGCGGCTTCACTCTAAATGTCTTTCCAATTAAGAGCGCATTACACTCCTCTCCCATCTCTCCATCTTAATCAGCGCTGTCCTTACCACGTCTTTTGGTCTTTGTCTCTAAGCTCGCTCTCTCAATCTTCATTTTGTGCACTTCATTCGCGCTAACTTTCTCTCTCAGGAACACGGCAACAGCTTTTATTGTCTTGTCTCATCATTCTTCCTCCTCTGCCTCCGTTCAAAAGACAGAAAAAAGTCTAAGAAAGAAAGGCAAGTAGAAATGTATCCATGTGCACAATTGCGAATCTCAAAACTAGAAGCATCTGTGGACCTTTGCTTCTATCTCAAATTGCAATCATAAAATGCTCAAACCTGTATTGATAGTCTAGTTTAGAAGGTAAAATCTGCAAAGTCCCATAATGTAGGCTTAAGTTAAGACCTTTATTTGTCACTTTACAAGT
Source organism: Rhinogobius similis (assembly GCA_019453435.1). NCBI lineage: Eukaryota > Metazoa > Chordata > Actinopteri > Gobiiformes > Gobiidae > Rhinogobius > Rhinogobius similis. Next base: position 14,451,082 of record CM033638.1, read on the forward strand.
TGTAAAGGAAAACTGTGTAGACCAAATGATGATTAGTTCCCTGCAACTATGCCACTGTGGTCCAACTTTCCCAGAATGTTTTAGAGAAAGGGAAAAGGGAAGGGTGAAAAAAAGGGGAAAATGTGGACGAAATTTACAGGGAGAACGTGCAAACTCCACTCAAAAAGGCCTTATCTGTGAATTGATCCCAGGACGTTCTTGAGAGACTAATAGCGGCAACAACTATAACAATATCTATGTAATATCTACATAATGTGCATCTAAAACTGAATATTTTAACAGGGTTCATATGATGTTTAAATATATATATGTCAACTGAGCGATGGAGCATTTAGTTTAGTTTAGTGTTGTTATTTAGGGGGGAACAAATGTGTCTTAGGTCTTGAAGGTGGCATATTACGATCAGCCAACTATTTATGACTTGACAAAGTGACAGATAGGAAAAAAACAGTTCTAATTGTATCTATGGTCCGATATAGATATTTGGAGTTATTGAAGGCGACAACTGGTATTAGCAGATGTATTTAGATTCTCAAATCTAAAATAAGGACCACAAATCTATCTTAAGTTGAAGTAAAGATCATAAACTTTAGTATAAATAATAACTGTGGACATAAAATAACTTATGGCATGATTGCGTAAACATACAGCCACATTTTAAGCCTAAATGTAAACATTTTTTTTTTCATTCGTCCATTCAAAAGACAAATCTGATCAAATTAGGGCAATCTGAGAATTACATATGAGCACACAGACTTCAAAAGAATATCGGTGCTAAAGAGGTCTCGATCTCAATGGGTTCTTAAATAAAGGTTAATACATAAATAAACAATAAATAAAATATCGGCCGATGTTTCAACACAAGCCAGTGCCGATACTGGTGAAAATCTGTTGATATCGGCTGATAATGATAGCAGATATATTGCTCATCCCTAATCGTATGTAGAAGAGAAAACAAAACAGACAAAGGTTTCAGACACAATAAAACCAGACATGCAAGAATTTACAATTATACTTAGAAATGTATGAGATGTATGAGGCTCTCCATGTGGGACCACCACGCAGAAATCAGCATAGCAACCTGGTAAATTGCTCCTTTTTTGCAGTGCTCCCTCTCAATATTTAAAATGACTTCTTTGCACACATTTCTTCTTTGCTAAGAGAGTCTTTAGGAGCTTTTCTCTCAGCGGGTGGCATTGCTCGTGGATGGTACAGTGTCTGCTGATGAATCCTGCTGCAGCTCTGTGGTTTGGGCTTAAGGTGCGCGGGGCACAGACGATGTCTTTATCACCTTCATCTCCATAAAGCATGCCCAGAGACTTGAGAGAGAAATCTGACATCAAATAACTTTATAAGAAACTAGGATTGTATGGTTGTTTAGAATTCTATTAGACAAAATACTATATTCATGGGTTTCAGCTTAGTTTTTAATGGCACTGTTTTAAGAGCTTTTCACCCTTTAAAGATATAGTTTCTTTTTCAGTTGTCAAATACTAAAGCCATGAATTCATCAACACTAGAAAAACAACTATAGCTTCAAGTGCTAGGCTACATAATGCTGAAAAACGTTCAATCAAGTTGGCACAATTTCCAAATCAGATTGTTAGTCCAATCTGAACAAATGTATTGAAGGTTTTGAAGTTTGAAGCGGTAGAACTGGCATGGGAAGAATAAGCAAACAACACAAAGAAAGACCATCTTGTCTAGGTTTAACAAATACATACGGATGTTAAAATGTATTTGGATCTTAAAAAACAGTGATACTGTGTAGAGTATCATGGGCATTATATCACATGTATTGCAATATTGTGATATTATTGTCTCGTCAGTAGTGTTTCGTGAATTGTATCGAATTGTGAGGGACAACGTGATTCCCAACCCTAATCCAGGTCACTACCAGTTTAAATAAATCCATGGTAAATTATATATACTCGATTTATTATTGTTGCTATTTTAATTATCTCTCAGTGCGCGCATAGAGCCATTGTGCTAAGCCAAATTTCAGCCCTCAAACCAATTAAATGTTTTTCTATTTAAATATATTGTGTCAACTTTTTCTGTTTAATTATGTTTTGATCCAAAGCAAATAATTTGGATTTTCTAATTATCTATTTAAATAAATATGTTAGCAATCTAAATGGAAAACTTAAAAATAATATATTCAAATATGGTCAACTTTTCATTTCATTTTGTATACAAAATCAACAAAATGCATTGAAGCTACCGTCTAGTCAAGTCATCTTTGTCTTAATTATGTTAATTTCATTCTTATGTCATAATTACGTTTTTTATTCATTATTTTCACTTTCTCTTTTATTTATTAAATGTCAAACCACAATTTATCCAATACAAACAAACAATACAATTTGGTGACAAATTGAGACAAGGCCAACTCTTGCGACTTATCGGCTGCGTCCATGTGCTAACAGCGTTCATGCTAACCATACAGGGACCCCTAACGCAGATGTTGTTGCCTTTTTAATTATGCAAATGATCACTTAGCACACTGAAAAAAAAAGGTTACTAGCTCTGCATAAAAAAGATATGGAAAGCGGTTGCAAGCAATAAAGTCATGTTTTGGTTAGAGACAAATTTAAGTAATAAAATGGATATTAATACATGCCATGTGAGCATGACTTTTTAATGATCACAACTTTCAAAAACATTATGCTACTGCTTTACATTTTACTTATGCTCTCTGGGAATAGAATTGCATGCCATGTGAGCATGACTTTTATATGTTTAAAATAGTTGTTAATATATGCCATTCAAGCATGACTGTTTCACAACTAAACCTCCATTAAAATTATGTTACCAACTCAAACTCAAATATTTACAACATGTTTGTTTTTACTTAATTTATTCTGAAAAATATAAATTCAGCAATACACAAAAATGTCATTTGTCAACAATAAAAAGTGTTCAAATTCATGCAAACACATACCAAACTCAGCAGACAAGTATAACAAGGTCAAAGATATAACAAAACAGGTTGACAAAATGAAGACTTTTTTTTTTCCTGATAATGACATTCATCCAACCATTGTGTTAAGACGTCTTTAAACGTATTAGTTGAGGTTTAATTATCAAAAAATGTCTGTCAAAATTTCAAAATGCATATCACATTATCCTCTAATTTGAAAAGTTAAAAAATATTTTTTTTCATTTTTTTATTCAGCTATTTTTGTTGCATTTGCACAACAATATACTCTGTATTCAAATTGTGCACATCTTCAAAAACACCTTTTATAATAGAACCTACATTTTATTATATGACCCACTTCTAGGTGAGATGTCACAATCCAGTGCTCTATTCAACACTTCTTCAGCATTTAAGTTTTTTTTTTGATCGTGTGGATCCATTAAGTTCCATCAACACTTTTATGAAGAACCTCAAAAAGTACTCTCGGTTTGGTGGAAAGTCCATGTGGTGGAAAGTCCATATTCAATGCAGAGATCAAACAGAAGAGCAATGTCCACTTCATGACAACCTGGTCCTCCGCCCAGTGCAGACCTGGTCCAGGCTCCTCTAACCCTCACTTTGTCGTACGGTGAAATCTCCCACTGTACAATCTTCCACATGTCTCAAAGAGGACTTCATCGTTTCCCTAGAAAAAAGGCAAAAGATCATTAATTATTACGTTTGTATGTCCATGCCCTCCCTGAAAAAGGACTTTAAAACATGAATTTCTTTAGAAAGAAAACACATTCCTCAAAAACCTTTTTACCTCATAGTTTTAAAATGCTTGCTCTACCTCATCAAAACTCAATGTAGGACTTAAAAGGTATATGAGCAAAATATCAACTTTATTTGGAACAATGCACTGTAGTACTTTATTACATTACAAAAAATATCATTAAGTATTATGTGGTGATTTTGAATTTAAAGAAATGAATGAATTGTGTATTACAAACTGATGTCTGAGCCTTTTGTATACCATTAGCTGAAAGCAGTGCAGTTGGCTAATCTGCCCAGGTGAATTGCACCTGTCAGCTCCTGAATGCCCCTGCCTGCCTCTCTGCTCTGCTCTGTGTTTAGTCGGATGTTGGGTGTTTGAGGTCCTAGTGCTTGATACGTTTATTTAATTAATTCATTTTCTACCGCTTATTCCTGTTAGGGGTCGCGGGTGACTGGAGCCTATCCCAGTGACTTTGGGCCTTAGGCGGGGTACACCCTGGACAGGGGCCAACTCGTCACAGCTGACACAGAGACACAGACATGGACAGACAACCATTCACTCTCACATTCATACACTATGGACAATTTAGAGTTTCCAATTAACCTGAACACAGTCATGTCTTTGGACGGTGGGAGGAAGCCGGAGAACCCGGAGAGAACCCACGGTAACACGGGGAGGACATGCAGACTCCACCCAGAGAGATCGTGTGATGTTGGGGTGGTCCAGGATTCGAACCCACAATTATTTAATTGATTTCTATAAATTTATATTGGCACAATGAAATTCACATGAAAGCTTCAATTCATTGCCTGTAACGTCACAGAACTGGGGAATTCAAAGTGTTGTTGAGAGCTTGGGGAGAACTTTTATCATAACATCATCAAGTATACTCACCACATGCTTTGAGGCTCCTCATGAAGGTAAAGGGATAACCCTTTCAAAAGGAACTCCCATCCAATGTCTACTTCATTCTGGTGACGTGGTAAAGACTTAATTAGAAACATTTCTTGACAACAAATATAAAGCTGTATATGAAAAGAAAGATGATCATTTCTCTCAGTGTTGAAGTCATTATCAGGAAAGCATTATGAAACTACTCAAATTTAAAAACTCAAATTTAAAAATGTCAGTGTTTTTTGATCTCACATGCTCAGTTCAAAATGTGGAACAAAGACACATTTGTCACCACAGGGACCTCCTTTAAAAATAACCATAAATACCATATTCCCAAATGTCCTTTGCTCAATAAATAACAAAATTAGCTTTGAAAGGACAAAAAATATATTTCACTAATTTCAGGCTCGGTTAAAAGTGGGGACCACTCAAGACTCTCAAATCGCAAATTTGAAGGTATCCAAAATTCTTCCTCTCATCTTACCTCTGTCATCAGATCTGTGAGGTTTTTCAGTTTTTGTCCCATGAGTCCTTTCCTCTTGATGGAGCTGGTCAGACAAAAAGTCTAACTGTGGAAACTAACCGGGACTGGAGTGGGAGGGTTGTAATTTTAAACTCCGCATTTATCTGGAAAAGACAAAAATGGTAAATGTTAACATTTTCAAAATTGCAATAAAGGTGAATAGAACAGTAATTACTGTATAAAACCAAGTTAGAAAAATCTAACAATGATACAGTAATTTTGTCAATAATAGAGAAGCAGTCATGCTATCTCGTGTTCTCTGTGGTCCAATCATTGATGAGGCACCACCACATGTGGCGTATCTAAACTCTTGTGTTTTATTTCTTGTGGTTATGAGTTGTAATTTCTTGGCGAACATGAGAGCGATGGCAAAAATCCACACAGCGCACCAGCACCAGAGTCAAAATGGAGGCTTGGTTAGCACACAGAGAAGCAACTTTCTGAACTGGGTGAACAGTGTTAACTTTTACCTCTGGACTGAGCAGAGCGTGGTGTCGTCTCTCGTCATGGATGGAGCTCAGCGTCAGCAGCTGGTGTACCACACTGTAATGACAGTATCGTGACATAAACGGAGTTCTGCTGTGTGCACTCTTAATCCAGTCCATGTCCAGTTAGCACAATACATTCTAAAATTAAATTAATGAATTAATTAAACATAACAGCTAAGTTACTAAATTTAGTAACACTCAAAAGGTTGATTTGTACACTTAAAAGTAGCAGGTGGAGCTGTTGCACCTAACATTACACCTGTTTAGTTAACATTAACTTTGACTTGGTTTGTTCCAATAGTTCTCAACTTACAAATGTTAACAGCTTAATTTTCTAACGTAGTAACGTTGCATTCTTAGGACCAAATAAAACAAGTTTACCTTTAGAAATCACGAGGACTCCAGGAACGAACTTAAACCAGTCGGAAAGTCCCAAAATACAGCAAACAGAAGGAAAAAATGGCTGCTGCAGCTTCTTCTGTTAAACGTTTTTCCCGGTCACAGGAAGGGGAGGAGTTATTTTTTGAAAAGTGGGGTGTGGCTTCACTGGCAGCATAACTTTTTTATGCAGAGCTGCTGTGATTACAACATGCAGGTTTAGCATCGATGGGATTTATTCCGCTGTTTTATGACAAAGTCATGCTCAAAGAAGATCTTAAATAAAATATGAAATGGTAGCATGATTTTCATTTACAAAACGAGCAACCCCCTATTTTCCGTTTTTTCAGTGCATTCTTCTCTGCACCTTCGACATACCAACACACACTTATGCCTTCTGCACACTGCTCCGAGCATGGAATTTCACATCTACCCAGCGTTCCCAAGACCGCGTTGTTTTGGCAACTGTCACATCCAATAACGTCGTCCCCAGATCACCGCGGTGACATACACAACATCTGAAAGGTTATTATGTATTTCAACAAGACACGGCAACACGGACCCCCCGCAAACAGAGTGTCAATGTCATCCAAAACCAAGCAAGGATCGGCAAAACACCTCCACAGTATTAGCATAACAAACCAACATATCAAAAAATAGACCTCCTGGTAGGATAATTGTCACACAGGGAGATGTTGTAGCTGAAATGTAGTCGCAAACAGGGGCGGAGGGAGTGAAACCAAAAGCCAGACGGGTGCAGTGACAGAGGCAGTGATGGATGGACATGTAGGAGGACTTAGTCAGACAGGAGAGATGAGAGCCAGGACTGGGCTGACACACAGATCTGCCTGTACAATATCAGGCTGTCCGCTAAAGGGCAAGCGCTCATTGATGTAACAGAAGAAATGGAGGAGAAATACAGGCAGGAACTAGTGGACACAAGTGGTACTGCAGCTGAGAGGGGTTTACGTACCGTAGTCAAGAGACGTCTTTCTGTTAATGGGCCGACAAAAATGGAGGTTGAAGGTAATGGAAAACACATTTTTACATTTTATTTCAATATGGAATAAAAAGATTTCACAGCAGGGTTAGAACGTGTTTTCTTGAATGAATGGATGGATGACAGAAAACAAAGACTACCACTCCTCCTTTCACTATTTACATACAGCCTATAATCCTTGAATCAGTAAAAAAAAAAAAAAAAAAAAAAAAAAATGTTCAGCTTTGATTTAAAAAAAACTATTTACATATTTTTTAATTTATTTCAAAGAATAACTAGTGTGTATTTCTTTTTTTTATGAAGCCAAAATTTTGTCAAAACTTAAAGGTGCACTATGAACTTTTACTGTTGCGCCTTGTCTTCATATGGAAGACAGTAAGCCCTCTCAGTAAGAATGCATGTTTTTCCAAGATATTTTTGACCAATAAAACTGATGTAATTAAAACAAATGCTAGATAGATGGGGTTAGGGTCACCAAAAGTCACCAAGACGGCCACTAAAAGTTACATATTGCCCCTTTATCTAAATAAATAATGTAGTAAAACTTTTTTCATGCTGGCGAACCAAAATTCTCTGCAGCAGCTATATTCTCCACCCCAATCTGCTGTTCCATAATACATCTGCTCTCAGGTTCAGGGCTGCCTTTCAGAAGCAGCACGGAGGCAGTATAGTCTCTGGTACAGTGCAGGGTATTGACAAGCTCAGCAGCCCAAAACGAAGTCAAGATGTGGCGGCCGCTGTCCAAGAAGGGTCAATGGGAATCCTTTAACACACAGAGAGAGAGAGAAGGGCCAAGACATAAAAGAATCAGTGCCAGTGCTTCCAGAGATGATATTCCACCAATGCTCATGTAAACTTAACGCATGCACGATGCAGTTTTAATGAAGTTGCTTTGATAAATAGTAAGGTCTGAGCGTGTCAGTCAAGTTAAACCATACCGTGTATTATCATCAACCAAAAAAAGGGTATTTTTTAACTGGAACAAAATCTGTACATTTCAGAAGCAAAAATAATGGTCTCTGAAGTAAAATCTTATATCAAAGAAGTTGAGAAGTCAACATATTTTCTGTGGTACACAGCACAACACAAAAACATCATGTTATGTTACTCCTTCTGGCACCAACAATTTTTTTCCCCATCAAGTAATTTCACTTCAAATATTAAGTTTTAGCCTGAATGAAATGAAAAAAATACCAAATATAGATACAGTATAACTCACATCACATACAAACTCAAGTCAATCATTTGAACGATAAAATTCACAGCATTATGGTAAATAGGCAGAAAACATAAAAATTGTTAGTCTTCACCATCAATATATTTCTAGGTTAATGTTAGCAATACATTACTCCAAATCAGAACCAGAAAGACTTTATAATTCTGTATATTGCATTACAGAATACATATGAAGATGTCTCTGCAATTGAATGTCCTCATTTAGAACTTCTGTGACTTCCTTAGGCACTCAAAGCAAGGTGGTTTAAGTGTCTTAGGGGAGGAACATATTGGACTGGTGAACTGCATGTTCTGACCATAGATACAGTCAGCAACGTACGGGTGAAAACTCTCTCAACTTTTAATGTATTTGTTAAGTACAACTAAGTCGAGTCATAACTGAGTCTTATTGAAGGTTATTGACCTGGAGTTACCTCAGAGAAATACACTTTGATTGTTCTGTAGATGTTAAAATACAACAGGCAGTGCTGGTATCGCAATCGCTACTGTTAGCATTCTTGGATATCTTTACACGTTTGGGCCATTTGACCACTCTTTTATTATCCTTGCATTCGTGTCTGTATTTGGTACAATATACAGTTTATCATAAAGTCTGTGTTTGCTCTTATACTGTAGTTGTTCAGCTCTTCTACGTTCCAATGAATGGTTTGTTTCTCCTATACAGAGGTCCGTTAGTGAGCGTTCCCTCAGATGTCGACTGTGTCTTTACCAAAGGTACAATATTTAGTTTTGATTTGTTAAATACCACGGCAACAGTCCGTTCATTTCCTCACTCTGAAACCCACGGATACTACCAGATTACTACACATTACCACATAGATTACATACCCTCTGAGCCTCTTATATCAATTTTCTGGAATTACATATGGCAAATATCAATTTCAAATCCTCTCTTGCCTTCTGCCCTGTCTCCTCCTGCTGCTGTTTACTGTGGATCTGTATATGCGTCTGAACTGTGTGTGTCTTAATTGGACTCCATTCAAGTGTTTAATTACTCATTAGCGATGCTGCAGAGCGATCTATACAGCAGCTTTCCCCCGCCTGGCTCCTCTGCCCCTCGTGACTCCAGCCCGACGAGGCTAAAACGCTCTGACCCGCGCTACATGGATTAGCTCACCTCGTCAATCTGGATCAACCACTCCATATTAGCTGGAGATCTGTATAATCCAGGGGGTGATGCCACAGAAGACGGACAGTAATGAGTCCAAACACCAGTCAGTCACTTCATCAACTGTAAGCAGATGAAGAATATGATGTGACGTACTAAGAAGTAACTTAAGAAACAGCATGGAAGCAGAGCAGGCAAGAGCTTTTTGCACATAAAAAGGATTTTGCGTAGCTGTATAGTCCGGGTACACATTACCTCAAAGGATAAATGTCCTTCCTCAAGTTTGGATGTTTTGCAAGTCTTATCGTTCATCATTCCTCCAAGTGCTTAGTTATTGGATAAAAAGAGTTTTCAGACTGGCTTCTTCAATATAAATAAATACAAAAACGAATCCCTAAGATCTCTTCTCCTCAATTTAGAGCACTCTTATAAACATGACTCAAGATGAAGTAAACAGTTGTGGCCTGAAAAGCAACTCAAGAAAGAGAAAATTTGATGAACATGCTTACAGTATTGGCACATTTTGACAAAATATTAATGATTTAGAGTCAATTAAATCTATCTGGCAAAAGATTAAGGTGCACTAACTTTCTAGTGTGGGGTCTTGTCTGCTTGTCTATTCTTTTTCTTGCATATATTCAAATGTGGTGTTTTTATTGATCAAGAATACAGTGAAAACACATACATTCCTACTGTGAGCAGTGTCACATTTCCACATATTTGACCTTGACCTTTTGACCTTTGAACTTGGTGGCATCACGCTTGTCTCCACGGAGAACATTTCAGGCAAGGCAATAACATCTCCAAGTTAGATCACAATAAGATCTAAAGAAAAGGGCAGCCAAACCCTATGACCATCTGACTATTGTTTGGTTTCATCTTCATTTTGAGGACTTTGCATGAGTAGTCTGCTTCTTTTAACCTTTTTTTTGCATTTCTTATTTTCATCAGTCTGAAATCCATGGTGTTGATGAGAAATGCTCACTTAGACAGCTGGGGGATGTTTTTTTTTCAAATGTTATGTGGGCCAACTACAAGAGAGATAGTCATTCTTCAGCCAGGATCAGTTACATAATGATGTTGTCACTTCGTCACTCAGTAAACTGTCAGTCAGCTGTCGGGAGCTGAAGATAGAGGCTTATCTCAGAGCTTCAGCAGCACCTTCAGACATCACATCAGACAGAAGAAAAGAGATGGAAAAGTGAGATGAAAGAGGAAATCATGCAGGAAGAGGAAATGTGCTGCAATATTCCCCTGTGCTGCTCTGTCCTTGGGCAAGGCATTTGACCCACTTTGCCAACTGTTTTGTTTGTGTGTTTGTGCTACTGGTGCACGTGAGGAGGTGGTTTGCTCCTTCTGTTTTGGTTGATTTTCTGTCATACCACACTCTCTACCAACAACAGCAACAACAACCGCAACCACGACAACAGCCAGCTCCACCCACTACCACGGACAACTACCATCAATCAGCAACAACAATAACCACCACTAACAACTAACAACAACAGCCAGCACCCACCAACAACAACTACAACAACAATTGTCACCACCAGCAATGACTAACAACAACAACAACCATCCCCCACCACCACCTACACCAACTACAACTACTACCAACAATAACTATCTAACAACAACTACCACCCATCAACAACGACAACAACTGCCACCACCAACAATAACTACCAATAACAACCACCACCACCCACCAACAACAACTACAACAACAATTGTCACCACCAGCAATGACTAACAACAACAACAACCATCCCCCACCACTACCAACTACAACCACCACCACCAACAACAATGACAACAGCTGCCACCACCAACAACTAACAACAACCACCACCCACCACCAACAACAACAACTACCACCATCAGCAATAACTAACAACAACAACAACAACCACCGCCAACAACAACTACCACAATTATAACAACTACCAACAACAACCACAACCTAAAACAACCACAACAACAGCAAAAACAACAATCACCACCACTCAACAACCACAACGGCAAAAAGAACAACAAAAACACCACTAGCATCAATGTCCACCAACAACAAAAACAACAACAACAATCACCAGCAACCAACAACAACAACAATCACCCACAAGTACCACCAACGACCTCAATATCTACCTAACACCACCAACAAAAAAAAAACAACTCCAACTACTACCACCGCCAGCACCACCAACAACAACCAACAACAACCAACAATATCAACAATCACCCACAACAAAAACAACAACCACTACCACCACCACCACCACCACAATCACAGCAACTCCTACTGCTGCTACCTGCGCCATCACTTCGTGTAAGATCAATAGGCTCATGTATCTCTTGCCAGCCTCAGATTGAGAACAGCCTGAGATTTCTGCTGTGGTGAAGGTCACTGTCATGGCCGCCGCTGCCTCTGCTCTGATCAGATTCTGTCTGCTCCTCTCAGTCAATCTTTCATTCTGTCAGTCCACTTCAATTTGATCTCACACACAATTTTAGGGAACCACTCAGCAAAGAAAAAAAAAATCTGTGGCTCCACCTGCTTCTGCCAATCAAAGATCACGCTGAGAAATACCAAGTTCAGAAAGTAGACAGTTAAAGGTGCCCTGTATGTAGCTTTCCTGCACCTTTAAAGGATAAATGTATGATTCTTTAAGTCCTTAGTGGAAAATTACCACAATATAAGAAGGACAGTAAGTCTTTAAGTAGTCTATAAGTATTGGGGATGTTGCTAGTTTGGAGAGAGGATTGTACAAGGCCATCTTTGTCAAAATGAAAGACATAATCCTCTGACCCATTTACAGTAGTGGCCCTAACTCTGTCCCAAGGCACTTAAATACTAAGAAGTCACACTTTGGGAGCAGCCGGTCTAATAATGTCAGAGAGGGTTAACCAGGCACAGAGGCATTCAGGTTCAGGCCGTTTAGATGGGGTGTGAATAGATCTGTGTGGCTTTGATGTCTCCTGTCTGTCAAAAAGACATGGAAGAAGAAGAAAATGTCTTGATAAAAATGAAAGGAATGTATGCCCAGATTGACTCGCATTGTTGAAAAGTCATGAACATTGCAGTCGACGTCAGACCGCCTTACACAAACTCACATTACAGCCTTCAAATTCTTCCTGGTTTGCTCCTGGTTCGAGCCAAGTTTAGTCCTCACATAGACTTGGTTTGGTTATAGTCCTGGTTTAGTCCTGGTCTAGTCCAGATTTAATCCAGATTGAGTTTTGTTGTGGTCTCCCAGCCTTTAATTGACTTTGTTCAAAGACTATTTAATGTTTTTCGATAGATTAAGAAAATACAATACTCAATTTCAAAAACAGTGTCCATTTGACCACCCTTAAAACCTTTTCTACCATGGACCATTCCTGGACGAACGACAAATTACCAACTTTATACTCGGATACGGATAAAACCACAAACACATGAAGTAAATTTCCAGTTCGGTTAACTTTCATGTGTTTAATATGTGAAAAAGTTGGGGGCACCACCATGGGAACAAGTGTTTTATACCGATAACAAGCCTCCATTGTTTAGTCTACACAAGGCAGGATGGAGTGCGTGAAGAGAAATTTTAACAAAATGAAGGAAGTCATGGCATTATAAAACCCCTTATTGCTCCAATTAGCTGATCTGTATTATTTGACCAATGCTTGTACATAAAAAGTGCATTTCATCATATAAAAAAATAAAACTAAATAACAGACGCATATTTGTCATATTTTACAATGACCGGATCAGACTAATCCAATTTTATGACATAAAGACAGCTATGAATTTAAAAGGTGAGGCTGAGTGAGGGATTTGTAAACAGTTTTATGAACGCATTTTGATTTCTGCCGCCTGCAAATGTGATATTTGATGATGAAAGACTCTAACCGTAATTACAGTTAACATCCAATGATTTCAAATGTAATTTTCCAGCACTGCTTTACATTTTGAAACAAAATTGGGCTTAATTGGTGCGAGGAAGACGACAAATTTAAAACGTTTGATGTTGATGAAAGTAGGACATGGCGCACAGTTTGTTTTAGGCTGCTCCTAACCATCACTTTCACTGCTGTCTGCACCAGCTCTTTCGGATTACATGTTTTTTTCCCCTTTGCCAAAAAAAGGCACCACATTTATTTTGGACAAATCTTGACAAGCGTACGAAATTGGAAATCGTTTTTGGTTTTGTCGGATGGTGGCGAGGTCATCCAAACCACATCAAACTATTAGAACGGGGCAACAAAAACAATCTTTATTTACAAGATGTCTTCTCTTTCACGTCAGATTTCTCATGTGGAGGAAAATGTCTTGGCACACATCAAAAAAAGTTTCTGTCTTTTTGAATTTTTACCGCAAAAATCAAAACCGGCTTCTCTCTCGTCTCCTACTCACAAGATCTTTCGGAAATCCCACAGCACCAAACTCTGCTCTCATCTTCCCCCTCGCAAAATCTCCCAAATTCAACCCCCTCCAAATGTTTTCCTCCTCTCTCTGTACTTTCCCGTGAACACATCCCAGTACTCTTAACTTAAAATGTATGCTTTAAGCGTGTTCCACTTCTTGGGAAGATAATGAACGCTTTTGCACTCGCTCAAATAGACTCTGTGCAAAGAGTTTTTAAAAATTGAAGAACAAAATTTGATTCCTTACAAAACTACATCGTGTAGTCTGCAGTCTTCACAGTTAAATGACTCGCTCGACTGATCCTTTGTGTGTATTCTGTCTGATATGTCGTTACAGCCGTGGAGTTAATGGTTATATGCAGCTAATGTACACATTAACGATCTCGTAAGAGGTTTTGGCCACATTGACCTTGTCACATCAGCCGTTGCTAAATCAAATCAAATCAAATCAAATCAAATTTTATTTATAAAGCGCTTTTCATACATAAAAACGTAACACAAAGTGCTTTACAGTGCATTTAAAACTGCCACATGCCCACATTCCACCGAACCCCCCCCCCCACCCCCCGCCAACCCACATGACCAAACAACCCATCTAGATAGTCACACACACAGAGACAAGCGTGCACATGCTCACACACACACACACACACACACACACACACACACACACACACACACACACACACACACACACACACACACGCACGCACGCACGCACGCTGACAAACAGGAGGAGGCTGAGTACAGATAAACCAGTTGAAGAAGCACCATTGGAGGAGCCGTCTGCACCAGGAGCAGAGCCGCCCACGGCGACAGGACACAGACTCAGGGCCCAGAGGAGACGAGGCTCATACTAAACCTCCCCCAGGGGCCCATGAGCCAGAGCCCAGCAACCACAGCCGACCACCGCTCCCAGTGCAGAGGGCCCCTCAGAGGAAACACTGGAGAGTCTAAAATGAATAAAAGAATAAATAAATAAATATGGGGAAATAATGGGTGGAAAGAGAGTAAAACTAAATAAATATATGTACAATAGTTAACCTAACGTAGGTAAACACAATAAATAAATAGATAAATAGAATAAATAAATGATGTAAGTAAGATTAAATAAATTAAACAATAAATATTAATCAAAAGCTAAACTAAAAAGGTGGGTCTTGAGCCTGCTCTTAAAAACCTGAACGTTCTCTGCGGCCCTGAGGTTCTCCGGCAGGCCGTTCCACAGACGAGGGCCATAGTATTGGAAAGACGCCTCGCCGTGAGTGTGTGTCCTGACTTTGGGAATGACTAGGAGCCGTTGGGAAAGTATAAATATACTTTCCCAACATAACCGAAATGCTAATGAAGTCACTGTTCATGGCCTTAGTAAATTTGTCTTTTAGATTGAACTTGTTCCACGTCCTTCGTGATTGAGTATTCTCTTTCTTGGTTACACTTGCTTAATTACAACATTCAATAGGAAATTACAGTTAAGGTTTTTGTTGTGTACAGTACAGTAAGTTCACTCAAATACAAATTATCCAGTACAACATTTGAGGATTTTCCTTTTTGATATTTCTCAAGAAAATACTATCTAAGCAAAACAGAAAACACTGGCTCTCTGTGACCCTTATCTGAAAGAATGCCGTAATACTTTCTAGAATAAAATCCACTCAATGGAGCTCAACAATGACCACCGTTTTCCAGAAGTTTCCTAATTGCCATTCATGTTCCTGCTTTCTGAAAAAATATACAGGCCTACAGTATATGCTATATAAGTTTGATGTAATACTATAAATATATTAAAAGTGTTAAAGCTTGCTCGGAGCTTGCTATGTGGTAACTAATGAGCTTAAGACCTATAAATCTGTGTCTGAAACTTTATAAACCGTTAGGATATTAAAACAAAAAGAAAGAATTCTAAATATTAAATGTGTTTTTGAACTGAAAACTGCTGCGTTATGGACATTAGTTGCCACATTTTGTCATGCCTTAAATTTTTCAAAAAGTCTACAGGAAACATGAATGTGAAACTTTCTTCTGGAATCACACAGTGGGCTTCGGAGTGGACAGGACTGTTGAGCTCCAATGAAAACAGGATCAAACAAAGTCATAAATTGAGCGTTATTGGGAAAATCCATTCACAGAGGTTAATCGAAAAGTATAAAAAGTCAACAAAAGAGCCATGGAACAACATAATTTGCAGCCGGGCCATTGTTGGTAAATGGTATCACACAGAACACTTTCAGTAGTTTGCACCTTAAACTCTCTATTGGTTTAACATTAGGCTAAATGAGAATAAAATTAGGTTTCATGACACAGTAATAATCTCTTTATTTGGGCAAGTTTAATTATTTTACAGCAACTCCTAGTTCTCTGGTTGGAAAACACTGATCTTGCATTAAGACTGTAGAGATTAATAAACCAAATAAACACATTCAGAGTCTGTTCAAGCACATAACAAACTCCATTTTCCAGCAGCTCAGTCCATTCCTTATTTAAATGAATGGACAGTGTTTACAGCATGAGCAGCTCCAGAGAAAGCGCTCTATTCTTGTAACATGAAAAAGCAGTGCCCCTTTTCACCTTCTCCATAAATTACCCAGAATCCCGCTGTCCCGTCCAGGCCTGGGTAATGAGCCGAGCCTGATCCTCATTGCAGAAATGTGATTTTCATTGCAACAAGGGAAGACTAATTGTGATGTGGCTCTGACTTTTCTATTAGAGGCAGATAAAGCAGGGCTGCCCTCGCTGAAACCACAGGAGACAGATCGTGCACCTCATCATCGCCCTGTGTCTTCATTTATTAGGCTGCTACAAGAGAAATACAAATACTCTACTACTGCTGTACTCATGTCTGATGCATTTTCCACTCTCAAGCACATCAGCATCTTTTTTATTCACTTGATCTGCTATTTATTTATAGAAAAAGTATTTAAGTTAATAATTCATCAGAATTACTTTTATTCATCCCCAGGGAGTAATTATATTTGTTACAGATATGCAACTGATCAGCAGGAGAAAGTAAAGAAAAATAAAACTAATATTCTAAATATCAGTATCAAAGTCAAAATGAAAGACTATTAATCTGTCCTTTTGCAACTAAACCCCGCGTAAAACAGAATACATTTACATTTAGCTTGAAAATATTGTACCCTCACAACATATTGACATGTTCCTTTATAGTTTTACAAGTGAGCTGTAACATATTATGAAGCTTTGGATATATTTAGATGTTTTGTGGTTAAAATTAGAGGGAATAAACGTGTTACACTTAAAATAAGAAAACCACAAACATGTCATAATTTCACTTGTCAAGTCAAATTTACCCAAATCAAGATAAAATATTCTTTATTGTACTTCACATTACCTACTACTTTATTAACTATTATAATAACTATTATAAGTTACACACTTAAGTTACACACTTTTCTCTGTACAACAAATACTCTTAATCATCAAATCCAGTCGTTATTACCTTTTTTTTCAAAAGCTTCAAACACAAAAAAGCTGTTTTTAAAGAGTTGCACATGATAAAACATACAACAAAGCAAAAAACAAAAAAACAAATCCAACACTGAATTAATCTATTGTCCAGTTTCCATAACAAAGAAACAATTTATTCTGTTAAATGGACTAGAAAGTTAAGAGTGAAGATGTTTTGCCACTCATCCAAATAGCTTCTTCAGTTCCTGTATTTAACACTCAAAAAGTGGTAGAAGAATTAAACTTTTCACTCATAATGTCTTTTTAATTGTGGATCCATTTAAAAACCAATTTGACTATTATCTTTCAGCTTGATTGAACATTGTGACAACACATTTTCATTCAAGAACAGATTTCATTTCTGTGTGTGATTTTTATACTTTTCCCCAATTTCTTGATCAAAACACCCCAGCGATGACCAGCTCCAACTCAACTTCTCATTTAAATGCCCCATCACTCTCACCACCATCACTATAACCGCATGTGCCCTGTCAAATCCACCAACATGAATTCAGCCTGGCCTTGGGCAAAAGAAACATCACAACGGTTATCCATCTACAAACTCGAAGACTAACTGCGCCGAATGTCCTGCAGCTATCCATCAACCCAAATGAGTGTCTTATGACTGCATGTTATCAAATAGACTGTGTTTTTACCCCGTTTCGAGCAGCAGGCGTCTCAGAACGAATGAGAAATGCTATTAAAATTCACAGCCGGGATCACATCTGGATGCGGCAAATCCCTTGACATTGTGCAAACACGCATGTGCTCTTCGCCGCTGCTGAAGAAGACGACAGTGGCATTTGGGGTAGATCGATAAAAGCACGGATACTGTAGGGAGAACGCACAGAAACGCACGAGCCGCAGTATAATGAGAGCTACAGGAAACGTACAGGCACGTGCTGTTATTGGCTGTGACAGATCTACTCATAGGGATTTGAATCAGGCTTTATCAGGAACACAATAGGAATATGAGATGAAATGATGAAGTAGCATGCATTTTGGTGTGGCTGTGATAAATTTACACTCAGAAAGATCAAGGGAGGAAGAGAGAGCGCTCGGCAGTTGGCAAAGACTTAACTTTATGGAGAAGAAAATGCTTCTTTCTCACACACGCACTGGCCAAATTTAAGTATGGATGAATTGTTGAATCCAAATATATGACTGAGGACTGAGCCAATAATGCCTTTCAAAGCACATTACAATATTCATTAATCTCCGTAATTGAAGCTAAGCCATTTCTGTATTGGAAAGTTGCCCTGGGGCTGACTGAAGGAAACGTGGCTGCCAGTCTGTGCCGACCAGACTCTTACGAACCACATTCATAGGAAAAGGTGGGTGAAGTGTGTCGGCCAATGACACAACAACAGTCTATGCAACAATATGAATGCCATAGATACAAAGAGGTATCACTTATTAATAATGTAAAGATGTAAGTCCTTTTTTATTTTTTGTAGAAACTGATAACAAGAAAAACTGCCTCGCAAATTAGGATCCCAAGATTATATGTATACCTTATGTATGTATTCCTGTATCTTTTGACATAACTTTTAAGCAAATGTAATCAAATTATCATTTATGACAGACATATTCACGAGAAGAAAACTTTAATTTGTAACTTCACTCATGCCAGATTGATGTGTAGTGTAGCAACGACTGAGAACCGTCACAACAGCGAAACGGGCCCAGAAATCTAACCTTTGCTAAATCCGTTTGAGAGAGAAAACACAAAGCACTTCTTTTTTTAACACAGAAGGATGTGATTCTGCTGAAATCGGCTGAGGTTCGGTTGTTTTGTCTTCGGCCCAATCCACAATCCTGCGCTGTGTTTGGTCCAGTCCCGCACCACTCCTGGTTTGAGCTCAATCACAATCGAACTCAACGACGGGAACCAAGAGCGATTCTTAACAGGGAAATGTCAGAGTTTCAACACAAAGTACAATAAATTAATACAGATTATTATTATAGATTATTCACTTAACAAGGCACTTGACTTAACTGGTACTTGTGTTTACATTCCTTTTAATTTGTTTAAATGGTAAAGTAAATAAAAAACTTTTATTTTGTCATTTGTAGACAGCCCAGACACTTTTTTTTTTTTTTTTTACTGTAGGATTTGCAGCACTTGGTGAAACAAAGCATGCATTTTATGATCAAACTTATGTTTTCGGTGTATTACTGTCCAGAATATCGATAGATTTTAGAAATATTCATTAGGTTGTTATGTATGCTAATTTCTACGCTAATTGCTATTGGTAACGATCCTCACAAAGCATGTGGTCATGTTTTCTAATGAGGCTCTGGTGTTACTCGTGCGTGCTCGAGTGGTTGTCAGTCGCCAAAACGGCCCTGGGTTTTCATAGTTTGCGATGTTTGGAGGCTAATGCTAACTCTCCCATGCATTAGTGCTAAAACATGGAATGGTACCAGGCTAATGGAATGCAACGTTTACAAACACTGGAAGGGCCTATATTTTGGGTCTTGCGACTTTACATTTCAAGCATTTCAGTGCAATAATATAATCCGCACATTCACCAGCTTTACTCACCTGAATCAAAACGTCTCCGTGAGTTTCCATTTTTGGGATTTTAAGCTTTTCCCTTTTTTTTTTTACCCACAATTACCCCTGCACACAGTCTACCAGGTAATACCAACCCGTGGGACTTTCACGGGCCCAATTATTTTGCACACTCAACACATAATCACAATGACTCCCGAAAAACTGCCATATCAAATCTGCTTAGCTGGTGAATTGGCACACATTGCACAAACGCCTACTTTAAAGCCTATATTTACCGATATTGCCGTTTCTTGCCACGAGGGAGTTTGCTGTCCGCTAAACATGATTGTCCAGGCGAGTATTAAGTCTCCACAGCGCTCTATACTGTACTGACCCCATAAACTATTTCTAGTGCGTTTTTGTCCCTGATTGAATTCTGCCTCCGACTATTTCTTTCCTCAATTTTCCCTGTTCCATCTGGGTTGCATTGTGCCGCTAAATGACTTATATCCAGTTCAAAACAGATGACAAAATCACTAAGGGCAATAAATCTGAAAGTCTTCCCCAAAAATGGTCTGAAAAGAGTGGCAGTGCACAGTTTGTCTCCTTTGTAAATCGCTAATGGATTTATGGCTGCTGTGAAATTGTGAGTCAGGGTTAGTGTTAGTCAGAGACGCTGTAGAATATGAAGTTTGAATTACGTTAGATGATCACAGGAAGGTGTCAAAGCCCAGTCTAATTAAATCCTCCACATTCAGAATTCAGGCCGAATTAAATATTAAAGGGCAATTGTTTGGACACTTGAATTAAAGATTTTGGAGTAGAAAATTGCGTAGCAGAGATAAGCTGTCATTCTCCCTAAACTGTGTTCAAAGTTCAAAGTATTAACAAGTGGAGTGCAGAACTTTTCCACCTTGCTGACTGTTGAATCATTGCTGCAAATGAACACTGCGTTCTGCTGTTGTGCGAGACACTTCTTCCACCTTGTCTGTCTTAATGTCTGAAAGGTTTTTGGAGGCAAAGAAAAGACACTCTGTGCATGAGTAAAACATTATTAAAGGCGTTTTCAGATCAAATTGGAGAAAGGAACATTGCAGTGCAGTTATACAGTGCTGAAGCAATACTTTTATTTGAATATAAATATTTGAGGACTTTTTCAGTGGTGGAACATCAACATTTCTAAAAACATATTTTCACTCAAACAGAAATGGTATCAAGGAACAGAAGAGCTGTCAAGAGCTTTTTGAACATAACATAAGTACGTAGCCTTTTTTTTATTGAACTAACTTTTTATTTAAGTACAATTTATTAGCGTGATCAGACTGGAATTTTAAAGATAAGTGTATATATAAAAAAGAGTCCTGCACACAGTCTAACTTTCAAAAATGGGATTTTATTCTGACAAGAACCATCTTTCGGCACTAGGCCTTTATCAGGCTATAAGGGATTTTAGATTACTCCTTCTCCTCCAATGCACTTGCTCTAATAAACGGATGTGCAAAGTTTAGTTTAGTCTTATTCGTAATAAATGGATATTAAAAAATAGCTAGTCTTTTACCAGTGGTTTTCAACCTGTCTGTAACCCCGTGGGAGTCACAGAATAACTTCAGGAGGTCTCCATATGATATAGAGAAAAACAAGGCTTCAAATGCAGTGGTAAATATAGTAGTAGATTCATGTTTGCTGGCCCATACTAAATTCATTGTTTTTTTATCATTTTGCAGGTAGCCCATTGTTTTTGGAGTCACAAATGCCAGCGGTTGATTCTTTGGGAGTCGCGACTGAAAAAGGTTGGGCACCACTGTTTGAAATGAATAGATCCAGCTCTTAAAAAGTGCCAAAACTCTCATCACCACTTTTCGTGCTTCTGCGTCTCTCTTTTCATATCTTGAGTGTTTACGTGTTCTGGCAGGTACAAAGCCGGTTTCAAAAGATTAAAAAGGATTTTCTACAAGGTCTTAATGGAGCCACGGTTCCTTAACATTTTTAACCTTGCAATCTTTCTGCTTTTGAAAACACCAGAACATCGCTACGTCAATCAGAGACATTAAAAATACAGAGGTGAAGACTTTAAATTGCAGTAGTGAGGCTGCGGGTCTGAGTCAAGCAATCATATTGTGCAGTTTTATCACAAATCTATAGAAGGATCTTTTCTCTAAGCTGCTGTATAGACTTAAGGGTTAAATCTTTAAAAGCAGGCGGTCTGTTCAGCAGTGGGAAGCAGAGAAAATGGGGGCTTTCTACCTTTTAAATGAGAACACAGCTTTTCTCCAGCGGTGGCCAAACCTTGACCCTCAAACTGATCTAGAAATAGTCCCTCGCTAACGGAAGAAAAGACAGGAAGCGCACATACATCGCGTTAGAGCCCTGCAGCCTTCTTGTACCACACACAGATGTATATACGGAGCATGCTTTTCTACTTTTCCACTCCAGGGAGAGACCAACTCAAATTGTCAAGGATACGCACATCGGAGCCGCAACTCCTGTACCAGATGTCTCACTTTTTATTTTATTATTTTTATTTTTTTTGCCGAAAGCACGTCCCTGGAGAACGTTTCAGAGATATTGGAGAATTGTCCCCGTGCGCCTGACATTGACACCTCTCTATATTGTTCTATTGTACAGGGAGCGGTTTTGTTTATTTTTGGATTCTCAAAAATATGACAGAAATGATAAACAAATAATAGTACAAGTGACCTTTTTTCCGGACCACCTTCAAAGTGAAACATACAAAGGCATCTATGTTGGGAATGAAACTTTAAAAGAATAGTAGATACTTCAGAGAGACTTAAAGTGCATATGACAGATTCTCATGTTTTTCTAATTAAGACTTTGTTTGGTGCTTTAGTTGCTGTAGTAAATATTTATCACAATTGTACATCGGTTAAGCTGCAGTTGGTGAAGAAAAAATGAAAAATAAAGGTTGAAAATGACAGGAAGTAGAGCTGAGTTCTAAAACAGAATCCCTCAGTGATGTCATAAATAAGCGACACTGCGTTAAAAATGCAGGGCCAATTTACACACAACTGACACAATTTCCTGACAGTTTAAACAATCATTATAACAAAAATAATGGCGTTTTAAATGTATTCATATAACAGTTGTGTAATTTATTTGGATTTTGGCCCTTGTTTACAGTGTGGTTGCTAGGTAACAGCAGCCATATTGCGTCACATCTGCTGCTTGCATAATTTTTTTCTCAACATAGTTCTGTCGAGACCTGATTATATTAGAAAACTTGTCCCAAAACCCTAACCATAACAAAATAAACAGTTCCTAAACCTGACCCGAATCCTAACCCTAACTTTATCCTAAATGTGAAAAAATATATAATAAAAAAATCAACATTGTGGGAAAAGTCCAACACCAAAATGATCACTTGTACTTTGGTTGGTTGTCAATAATATCTGTCTAAATTATCTGTAATTGCTTTCAAATTATATTGTAATCTTGGTTTGATTATAATCACACAATGTTGTAAAAATCATAAAATGTTGACACTATTTATTGCCATATTTCCTCATGTAATTATTTTATTTTGATCTACAACCAATACATTCGATTGTAAGACGATCTACTTAAAATTTGTGTGTTTAACATAAAGTATTTAAATGAAAAAGTGACATGATATATTGATTTAGGGTCAACATAACATTTTAGTGCGTACATATTTCCTTCAATAACTTTAGTACCAACACAACTGTATTTACTACAGCAAGTTGTTTTGGGGCTGTCTATTTTGGTTTTGCAACTTTAAAAATAAACCAGAATAATGTAAGGGGGGAAAAAACAGCAACAACATGGCAGCGCTGTATACTTTTTCGTATTTCAAAGTCAATACATATTCATAACGGTGAGGAATGTGAAAACTTTACACCCTCGAGTTGGAGAAATATTGTACAGATTCTCTCCTGCAGCAGTGGCAGATTTGACAAAAGATTAAAAGGAAGGAGCAGAGATGTTTAAAAATGAAATTCCTCCAGTTTGTACAGCTACAGGCAGTGGGTCCATGGAACAAACATATGGTCCGTCCTGCTGTTACGTTGATGGAGAGTTCAGTCCTATGCGTTAAAGTGTGTTTCCTCTGCTCTGGTCACAAATCTCTCCGTCGATCGTCGCCTCCTCGTGCAACGTGTCCCTTTGGACGGACGAGCAGGAAGCAGGGCCAGAGGAGCGGACTGGACTCATACGTTTAACATGTCAACAGTCGGACAACCACATCCAAGCACAAAAGTCTTCAATCTACAATGTAAAAGCTCCAACGCTGCGCTGTATTGATACTATTAGGAGGCATATGTGCCATGATATGCTTGTAATTAGTGATCTTTGGCACATAGATTTGTATTTTGTGTATTATTTTTTACATTTTGCTCATTTTAAATCACAATAATGTTATAAAAAATAGAAACCGTTCTGTGGTTTGGAACTATCAGACTTTGTAACTCGTAAACATCATCACAACAATGTGCCACGCTGCCTGACAATGCTGCCAGCTTTTGTAAAAATCCGCTCCAGTTAACAGTAACAAGCAGCGGATTTTTAAAAATGTGTGGCATAATGGTTACCCAGCATTCAACTCTGTGCATCATCGTTTAAAAGAGTAATAATAATTGAAGAACAAGGTAGCACAGTAGTAGTAATGAGAGGAAACGACTAAGTTAATAAAGTAGATTTTGCAGAATATGTTTCCTTTAAAGGCGCAGTTCTAGAGGTGGAAAGTCACCTACAATTCCATGGAAATAGAAAGTAAAAATCAAACTTAAGAACATTCTTCATGCACATACATATGTTTTAGTCAAAGGAACAACATTCACAAACAACGGGAGGAGACTCTTCCAGGACAGCCTTGAGTCAGGTGTGTGGAGACTCAACCTGCTCTGAGAAAGGACATTTTCCCATGCAACAAAACGTCCAAAATGAGAAGAAAAAAAGCTAGTATTTTAGTAAAAATGCTGCCCAAAAATGTTCGCACTGTGCCTTTAAAGCCCAATAAGTTAACTGAAAGGAGACCATCAAAATGAATGAGCAAAAAGAGGGATTTCAAACACCAAGTTCTTTTGACTGACAGTTCTCTTAGTGTCTGTTTGATCCAAATAGAGCCCTTTATGTACGGGTCATATAATGAAACGAAACTCAGATCTGAACCTGCAAACATTTTGCTTATTGGTTTCAACCTCTCATAGTGAAATGCCATCTCTCAAAAGACAAGACTGTCATAAAAAGGAAAACTGAGACAAAGACTTAAGAAAATCCTGATATGAATTTTCCCCTTCCCTAGAGCAAAGAGTGCATCAAATTAAGAAAGGATGAGAAAGAAAGAAACAAAACATAAAAAAAACTGCTGGATAAGACCAAGCCAAAATAAGCGATGTTGCATTTGGAAGGCATCTGGAGAAAATGTCTTTGCTCTTTGTCAAAATGTCGACAATAACATCTGTGGAGTAAAAAAATAAAAAATAAAGCATCAATATAGGAAAAAAAAAACACTGCATTGTAAATCTACTTATATTTTTTACAATAACAACATTCTAAATGCGACACTAATGTTAAAATCTTGCCACATTTAAATGGAAGCTGCAGACTTTGTGGATCAGGATCGATGCCCTACTTTTATTAGGGTTTTCAAAGCGCTGCCTCCCTCGCAGTGTTTTCGGCAGAATGTCATTAGTCTGAGGGCTGACCACTGTCACGCACCCTTAGCTCCAAATTAAGACTCAATCCTGTTTCAATTAATCGTATTCGAGGAGGTGCTTTTCAATTAAATGGGAAAAGTCGATGAACTTTGAGATGAGGACCTTTTCAACCGGGAGGAATATTATATACGCAGGCTGTGTGCGCTGCTAATCTGCGAGAATGAAATGAGGGGATATATTAAACACATTGAGATAATCAGTCATTAAGTGCAGAGTACCAGAAGGCCCTGTCCATCAGTGTTATAATTACTGTATAATGGACCAGACGCGGTGACGGCGGAATGGCCACTGGGCATTTATCCAGGCTGTTTTCTCTCACCCTATAGCTCTGAATTAATGTTACACTTGTTATTAGACTAGATATGTTTAGAAAGGACATTTACACTTGTTATGACTGTAATAACTGAGTAAATGAATGGGAAAACTCTCCACAACAAATAGAGATAATGAACACGAATCATTAAATATAAATGCTTGTGCAGGGGATATATTTAGGCAAACTGTAATTCAAATGTTTTGTCGACCCGGGTGCTTAACATAGTCACTTTTTGGCGGATGATTCACAGTTTTGCAATAAACGTGTCTTCAGTTACCGTTATTTATGTTAAAAAGCAAAAACAAAAAAACTCTTGATGGTGAACACTGCCAATCTGCGTCATCTTTTGAAAATCCTTAATTGAACCAGTAAAGGCTTCTTTTGTTTTTGTAAGTTAAACACAGAACGCGACATAGAAAAAAGATCAAAATCAATTGAAACTGCTATCAGGTTTGTCCATTTCCAAATTAAGTCTGAATGTGATTTTTTTCCCATTTTCCATGTGTCAGTCCAGTCGTTAATTGTTGGCGCAGATTGAGTCATCCATTTTTTTGTCACGATCTTCTTCCCCGCAGCAAAAGTATAACATCTTTTCAAACTGACCCACTGAAAACAGTTCTTTTACTTTCCAGACCTTTTGTACGTTTCTGCACGCTGAGGAGCAGAATATTGCAATGCCACTTTCTGTGCGAACACTTGGTACAGAAAACAACACCGAATCGCAGAGAATACTGTCCATCTGTTTTTTGTTGAATAAATGCACAGTGTGTGGAGAAAGCAGACACATGAAACCTTTGTGAATAAACATGTGCCACTGATTTAGCCCCTCAATCACGCACGCACTCACCACATTCATACTCTGCACGGACGAGTGCTTTAACCTCCACTGAGCTACTGTCCCCACCTCTCCACAGATCTGACCTGTACCTGGAGCTTCACCTGCTTGTCTCAGTCCAAATTTGACAGCACTGTAAGAAATTGCTGTAGTTTCTACAGTAATTTTTTACAATAACGTACTGTATTCATAATTTACATGGTTTACCTGTATATTGCAATGCATTGTGGGTAAAAAATAAATTACAGTTAGTAATAATGTTTTTTACAGTAATATGTTGTTAGATTACAGGTAACTGTACTTTAACTGTAATCAGTAGCATATTACAGGTAAATATTGTTGCTGCATTCGTGGTGAGCACATGGTGGCAGGTTGTGAGCTGACAGAAGTGCAAGATTTTTCAAGTTTTATCGTGTCCATCCACACTCTAACTGGTAAGATAATCATTATTTACTTACAAAATAAACACGAACGTTAACTTAGTAATTATATTTCCGTGGTATTAGACCTATTGCAGGGGAATCTGTCGCAATGTTTATGACAAATACTTAAGCAGTTGTAAAACAGAATCATTGTGTTTTTTAATGGGGCCAGCTCGAGTCGATAGATTTTTTAAAGACGGAGCTTTCCTCTACAATGTTGTGGTTGCGATGCTGCCAGAGACTTTATATTAGCGCGAAACAACTTCTCTCGCCATCGTGAGTACACCGGGGCCAGGAGCCGCAGGTATCACTGTGTGTTCAGAGCTCTCTAGTCTGCGCAATGCACTTTTGTGAGCTGATTAGTTTGTGTTCTAATGGTTCTAATATACGCGTAAGTTACCGCAGCGCCAGCCACGCTCTATCGTCTATTTAATGTTGTTGGCTTTAGACCACCTGAATGCCATAGACCCGGCTCCACCTCTCCAGATCGTCTTGT
Source organism: Rhinogobius similis (assembly GCA_019453435.1). NCBI lineage: Eukaryota > Metazoa > Chordata > Actinopteri > Gobiiformes > Gobiidae > Rhinogobius > Rhinogobius similis. Next base: position 14,478,526 of record CM033638.1, read on the forward strand.
TCTCTCTTATTCGGGGAAAAAACGTATTTTGGTAAAACCGCTCCTCTGCTTTCCACTGTCCCTGTCTCGATGCATCTGTATCGCGCAGGGATAGAAGCGCGAACCATGCGCCAAACCCGGACAAAACCAGATTTAACTAACTCCACGCTGTAGTCAGCCGAGGACGGAGACATGTAGATATCACATAGTTTCATGATAGTTAACAAAGCCTCTGTATTTGTCCCAAGCAGCTTTTGATGTCTGGAGAGGCTGCACTTTAAACAATCCGTTTCGTTTTAATCTATTACAATTTGCTTCGAAGCCACAAATGTATTAAATGATGAAACAAATTTTAAAATACACATGCCACGGTTATGGTAATACACAAAGTAATTTATATTAAGGTTTATTCTGTGAACTGTGGTGCATTATATTCAGATGTGGAAATTTGTTTAAACAAACCACACTGATGCAGTGACATAAATGTTGTGGCATCACAGATGCAAAATTGTGAAGTCTTGTAAGAAATGGGCATTTGATGTTGCAAATTCAAAGCCCTAAAATAACGTTCTTAGTTCATTGATAAGAAATGTATGTGCATTATACTTTTATTGTAAAAAATGAGTTACTATCAAAAATGTTCTTGTGACTATAAGTATAAACTGTTCCTGTCCTATTGAATTTACTGTCAATTTGTTTCAATCTAAGAGCCCTAGATACTCTCAATATGGAAACAAAACATTTATTATACTGTATGGTTCAGAGATTGAATGTATTTAATTAAAATTAGTTTATATTGTTAACTTTTTCTTGATGACAAATGGAATAATAGCATTATTTTTTCTTTTTTTCAGAGTATCTTTTAATTGAAAGAATCGTCACAGACGGGACACTATTCTACGTATCAGGTGCTGCCACCAGTTGGGATTTTCTTTTGCATTTAAAGTTAGCCATAATACCCCAATTGTGAATTTAAATTTGTTAATCTTTAATAAAAAAATGTTTTTCAACTTTAGCCTAATCTTGGGTATTTTTGACAAATGATGTTATTTGCAATGTTACTAAAAAGCTAATTGACAAAAAAGGGAAAAAAAGTTAGCAGTAAGAAAATGTAATGTCAAATACCAGCTAATTACTGGCATTTTGAGTTTCCTGGTAAATTCTGTAAATTGAAGAATACAGGAAAATATTGTATGCTACAAAGCAGTTAATTGCTGGTTTTCACAATAACAGTAGATAACTGTAAAATAAAGCCCAGCAAAAACCTGTAAATCAAAAACTGTTATATATTGTAAATTGGTTTTACAGTAATAAACTGAAAAGTTACAGTACATTATTGGCAACTTTTTTGCCAGGTGTTTACTGTAAAATCTACAGGCAATTTCTTACAGTGAGGTTTAATGCCATACTGTTGAACATTTCAGGCAAAACAATAACATAACTCTCTACAGACACAAGCAGATGGCTGACTATCCACCTGAAAAGTTCCACAGTGCACCTTAAGGTAAAGAAATGGGCACTCAAGTAGTTTCTTTGTAAAGTGTCTTTGTAAAATGCATTCAAATCTCCCAACTTAAAAAAAAAAAATCTTTCCCGAAAGTAGGTCATTGATCCTTCTCTGCCGACTCTGCTCCCTCATGCAAACAGGGGCTAAATGTGGGCACGAGGAGAAGAAAGGGAAAAAATGTAATAAAAATAAAAAAAGAAATCTTGATTTTGTCTGTAATAGAATGCCGGGCAGCGGGGTAAGCTCTTCGCCTGAATAATTCACTTTAGCCAAACTGTTGCTTCGGGCCCCATTCATTTTTAATGCTGTCTTTTGATGTTGATTAATTAAGCAGTGCTAGCGCTGCTGTTTCTGTGCCTTTGCTGGCTCACGCGTGCATGCCAACCGTGCACGTAGCATCACACACTTTTCTCCTCGCTATCCGCCTAAACCCTAAAGCCTCCCCACCCCCTTCTTCATTTATTCACACAGGAGACGATGGTAAACACAAATCCCAAAAAGGCTTAAAAATGGCTATTCTTTCAGTGCGTTTCGGTGCATATCTCTCAAAGTGGGTGAGTGCGTATTGTTACAGTCTAGATTACACTAAAAGGAGGCGGGATGATAATTAAGAATGCTGATGAGCGTGCATGTTACGGATACACACATTTATGTAGCAGGCATCTTCCTTTCAAGTGTTTTTAACCAATAAGACAGAGGAGTCGTCCCGGGCTCCAATCAGCACTTTGGGGTTATAAATAGCAGACTGGTGTCTCCACTCGAACACTATAGCTCAAATGAGGCTTTGATTTCTCTAAGTAATTCTACAAAGTACCTTTTGAAGTCAATGAATGCAACATTTCCTTGAATTTGGGGAAAGAGATTCTTCTTACAGCAGTTATATCTCTGCTCTACTCCACTTGTAAATGTTTTTGGGTTTTGTGTAACACTGGACAATGAAACTTGTGGAGAGCACAGACCTCCAAGGCCTTAATCCAATCTTCCTTTTGTGAGGTGATAGAGTTTGGAGAACTGTGATTGTTCAATGTCCTTTCCAACAAAACATACAGAAAAACTCGACTTACAGACAATTTCAGCATTACATTGTGGAGGTTAACTCTCTTGTAAAATATAGAGAACATTCACAGTAAAAAAAAAGAGCAAATTAAAAAAAAAAATGAAAAAAGATGAAAAAATAAAAATTACATATTTTATCCCAGTTTGACAAATGTTTTGGTTTTTATATATGCTCTATGGGCTCTGTGCGCAGAAATTTCCTTTACTATTTATCTTTTAAAATGGTTAGCTCATTATACTATTGAGTACTTCTCGTCCAATTCTGTCTCTATGAGGTTTTTGCAGAGTCATACTAAAATTCATAAACCCTTAAAGATCTGTTAGTGCAGGGGTTCCCAAACTTTTCTGGTAGGGACCCCCAAAATAGCCATGTAACCTACTCGGGACCCCCAAAGCAAAATGAAAAAGACAGTAGAAAAAAATAACATTAGTGTCAGAGCGTATTAAATCAGATTTAATATTGGTTATTTGGATAGTTTTTTGTCTAATTTTTTTATCAAAATATACTGATTTAATTTAAAAAATAGAGGAAATTCAATGTCATTAAAATTAAATCTTGAAATCATCTCGCGGCTCCCAGCTCACCCCTCGCGACCCCCACTTTGGGAACCACTGTGTTAGTGAACAGTGAGCTGCAGGTGGATGACACTAACCACATGGTACAGACTTTACACATGACATGAACACTTCCCCGTGACACATCTGGGTGGGTCAATGCTAACGATAACACAATAAAAATTTAAATAAAAAACAAACTGAAGTAATCTATAAGTAAGAACACTAAACTTTAGTATTAGCTGTGAGAAATTATCATCTACCCAGTGAGTTTCAACCTTTTTTGAGTCACTGCACCTTTTTTAGGTTGAAAAGATACCACAGCCCACCTTTTAGACCTTTTTGTGAAAAGAATCTGGTTTATAATGCGGACAAATAATATCTGTGACCCTGTCTGGTTCTTTAAATGTGTCCATTTCGGATCATTTTTGGTGCAGAAATATGTTCAGGTCACTCCAAAAGGGTCATTTTTATTAAATCCATGAGTGAATCCAAATTGGACATTTTTTCAAGACACACCTGGCAACACCTCAAGGCACACTGGTTGAAAATCCATGGTTTAGCCGACTGCTACGGTGCACAGAGCCCTTTCCTGTCATTTTCAACATATTGTTAAACTTTTCTTCACTTGATTGGTGTAAAACTGGTATTACCTCATCAAATAAAGTCAAAACTAGAAAATCACAAAGACCCGCCACGCGCACTTTTAACCGAATCTATTCATGCTAATTTGTATCGAAGAGAAATATCAGGAAGTGGCCTGTTGAGTGGTTGGGTTGGGCCTGAAACTTTCCTCTCCCCTAATCCATCCTCTGCTGCTCTTGTGAGTTCAAATCGACACCACAAATGCGCTCTGCTTCGTGACTACACCTGCTAATGGCCGGGGACACTCTTTTCCACTCTCTCCACAGCACTCTCCAGCGCGGCCGCGACGTGAGAGCGGCTTCATTTCCTTCTAATAATGACTTATATGAGAGCTCCGGAGTCCATAATGCAGTAATGTCTATAAATACACCCGTCCAAAAAGCCTGTCCTGTCATGTTACATTGATCTTAGCATGATGCGCCTCACTCAGCGGCGGCTCGGTTACACGGGCTGTTAGAGAGAGCGGAGGATGGAGGAAACATGCGAGGACGGAGGAGAGGAAGGGATATCTCTTACCTCACGATTTGGGCAAAGCAAAGGTCTTTTAGTGGAGGCTCGTTTGTCTTGGGCTGTAATTGTCCCGTGAGAGCAGCGACAAGAGGCAGGAGCGGATAAAAGAGAATGGGTATAACCTTTTCACATGTTAAACTTATAGCATTAGTGGTAGCATCGGACTGCGCTGAAAGGGTTTGAGTGTAAGAGACCTCACGAAATACTATACATTTAAAGGGTCTATAAGTGAATATCAAAGAAACAAGGAAGAAAGAAAGGCGTCTCGCTGAATCTTTCACAGATTACAGAAAGTTTGTTCTGCTTTTTAAGCAAAAAAATAGACTTATAGGACTGAAGTCAAAGATAAAAGGCCTGTTAACTATGATCGGTGTTGGAAAATACTGATTCAGAATACTAATTTTGACTGTATTCCAGTTCCATTTGGTGGTGTTCAGAGTTACTTTACATTATGGTTTGTGATCATGAAAATTAAGCTTGGAGTTGCACTAAATTAAAGACAAAAAAAAAAGGAAACACAGCTATCGTATGGTGAGAGAATATGTTACTTTCCCTCCTTTTATTTGTGGTAAAGTTTCTCTTATCTTAGAAATAAATGTGGAACAAACTGTGAAAGAAAAGCAAAAAGCTGTTTTTATCTTAGGTCGTGTTTTCATATTGTAATATAATGCAAGTCAATGTGAATGTATTAAGTTCTCTGATTTGAAGAAACAGAATATGTTGCAGATACATTTTATTACAGTCATGCAGTGATCTGTAACTAAACACATTTTCAAAATATTTTTCCCAACATTGACTATAATAGATCTGTTGTTGTGGTTAATGGAAAAATAAACTGAAGAGACCAGAGGCACATCAAATACAAATCAAATATTTGGAGTGAACATGTTTATTTTCACCTCATATTTCATTCATTTGTTCATTTGATAGTGGCTTGAGGGGTCAACACGTCAAAATAATTGAATTGCGATTTTACCAGTGCAGTTCCCATCGCCGTCAATTACAAATGAAGTGTCTTGCCCAAGAACACAACAACTGTATCCCTTGATCATTGGGGTAATTGAACCACCAACCTATCACCAACTATTAATGTGTTAATGTCTGGTTAAAATTGTCTTATTGAAAAAGTTTATTGAAATCTCTATTTGAATGTCTCATAAGTAGCTAAATGATGAAAAATGAGGACTGTTGCCATGGAGATTAACCATTTAAAACAAAATTAATTGAAAAAAGTCTCAATCATGGCATAAAACAGGAAGTCGAAGCCCATAACTATATCTGAAAACTGCCAATGTTGACGAAACAAAACAGCAGTCAAGGCTAGCAACAGTAAATTCTGCCGTCAATCCACCCTTTCTTTGTAGATATGTTATTGCTTTACCTGGAATGTTCCACAGTATGCTATTAAACCCACCTATCTCCATGGAGACAAGTAAGTAATGCCACCAGGTCGAGTTACAGGTCAGTTCTGTGGAGAGGCGATCCCATTTACAGTAATAATGCTTGCTTTTCAAGGTATTTTAAACCTGTGATTGTATAAATGCAAGATAAATACGTTTAATGACATACTGTGGAATATTTACACATTTCTACTCATCCCTGTGGTGTTTCAGTGCACCATAGAATCAACAGCAAACTTCCCTTTCGCAATCTCAGAAGTCTGGGCACTGCTTTAACATCAATTAACCCCAGTATGATGCAACTATAAGCTCGAATATTCTTTGCATCACTCGTGCATGAATGCAACTTACGGAGAGCACATAACCAGCAGCCATCTCCAAACAAGAAAGACGAGCGTATCGAGTGAAAACAGCTTCACAAGGTTAAATCATGTATTTCCCCCAACACCTATGTGTGGGATATGAAAGAGGAGCGCTAAAGTAGGACAGCATACTAAACAGGGCCTAAAGTCAAGAGCAGCGCCGCAACATCTGTGCACGATCTACCAGTCATTGTAGCAGGTAAAGAACTCAAAGGACTCACAGAGGTGGAGAAAAACAAACAGCTAATTTATTGATGAGATTTTTATTGAAACAAAAATACAAAATAAAAGCACCCCGGATAAGAAAAAGAATCCCTCTACAAAGGCTGGGTAGTCCAAATATTGCAACAACAACAAAAAAAGTATCTAGTTTGTTGTTGTTTTGGTTTGTGTATAGGATTGTTCCACACTTTTTAACCAAGGATGTTATAGGCATGCATAAATAAGGGAAATAATAATAAAATGCACATTTATGCACCGATATGTCCCAATGCAAATCTGCTTCAATTACTAACTTGTGCAATATTCGGTATCTTCAACCCTATCTACTTATTTATTCATATATCAACTTTATTTACCCAGGTTAAAGGCATTGAGATGTAGAATTTTAGAAACATAGCCACCAGTTTAAGTGAATGGCCGAGTTCATTGCAGTGTTTAGCCTTTAGCGGCTAGGTACGGCCACAGAGCATGTGCAATAGTACTCTTCTCCTCTGCTCTGTGCCTGCGCTCGCGTGCCTCGTGACTGCGCGGACCAATCAGATCGAGAGCTGGCTAGAGCAAGTTGAAGATAAAAAACAAAAAGATGTTTTGAAGAAAACTGAAGGATTTGGAACTGAGATTTTTTGACACTAGAAAAATAGTACATTGTAAAACTACACCAAAACTACACTTCATAGGATTCACAGTCTTTGTTTTTATGTTTTCTTCTTTTTTAAGAGACCCCTCAGAGGAGCCAGCTCACGAAGTTTCAAAGTTCTGTTCAAAGAGTGTTCCAAGCTGTGGGAGCAGCATAACGAAAAGCACACTTCCCCAAATCATACCGAACTTCAGGGATGTTACAATACATCAACAACGCACAATTTCCAAATCTTAAAAACTTACGTACAGTCTGACTGAATTATTTTTCTCTGCACCCAAAGACCACACAAAACCGACCTAAACACTGACCTCTTGTTTTTGGTCTTTTTCTGTTTTCCATAGCAAAAATAATAGCTTTAATTTGTTATTTATTGAAGCACATTTTCTTCAGAACCACATTTTTACACCTCACTGAAACCTTTGCCCGGAGCTGCACGACGACCGCTCAATTTTCAATTACTCCAAGGTTACAGGTGGTATTACGGCAGCGATTAAGCAAAGTGTCAGTGTGTATAAGACACAAACATACAGAAGCCATCGGAATACAAAGAACAGCAAACAAAGTCATTACCAGCACAATCAGTGACGCTCGGCCCGTTTACACCAATCGCACACACGACCTTCAAGACGCTGCAACAATAAGAGCGCCATAAAGGGCTGTGATTAGCGCAACACAAGGGCAAGCAACAAACAAACGACACGACAAGAGCAAAGAAGTACGCCAAGTGTCGTTGTGGTGCTTTTTGCTCTTCAGAAGTGGTTTTACACAGACTAACACAACAACGTTCAAGAAAAATACTCTCCTATAAGTGGGGAATACTGTAATGGTTAGACAAAGTCAGTAAAGAGGTACTAATTATATCAAATGACTTGAAAACATGAATTGAATTAAACTAAATCATCAATTGTTTCTTTACTTTGGACAGCGTTAATCTTTTGTAGTTGAACTTTCAGGAGTGAATGTAGAATAGAAATGAAAGTTTTGGATTCCTGTTCGTATTTCAGTCAAACTTGAACACAATTTGACTTTTTTGTAATTGTAATCGCCTAATCATAACTAGTCGACTATAAAAAAAAATAAAAATAGACTGTAATTATTTATAATCGTAATCATTAAATGGACTTTATGGACTCTAAAACGCATGTCAAAACACCTTTTAGAACAAAAATAGCAACATTATTAAATCAAAATGTCAAAAAAAGAGCAAAGGTTTGCTGATTTTCATCAATCGTCCACTCTCAATCGTGAATTCTCTTGATCTAGAAGTTTCCAGTCACCATATTTCAACCTTTTTGTGGTTGATAATGTATTAAGTAAAAGTCTAACGTAATCATTTGACTTGTCGACCATTCAAAAAAATATATTAGTGACAGCCTTGATCTCAGTTTTTACCTAGATAAAGGTTAATCAAATAAAATGAAGTAAACATTTTCAACTAAATGCAACCACCCAGTATGAGATAATATATGGGTAATATGATGTCATCTTCTATATGTATTGACTTCCAAGGTTACTTCTGAGAGTCAAACTTAAAAGCAAAAGTTTGTCTGTCTAAAAATAACTTCAAAAATAAAATTCAACCACTGCAAGGCTCAAGGTCGCTTTAATGCCCGATTTGCTTCCCATTTACACACAGTTTTTTGTCCCAGTTGAACTTCAATTGCTGAATCATACACTTCCAAAATGTATTTCAGAAGTTATAAAAGCTGTACCGTTGCTTTATATTTCAATTTATTTTAATATGTTTGAAAGAAATGGGCCAATGATCCATGTTTTAGGTCTCAACCCCAGTTTTCAGTTTGGACTCATTTCAGTGCACAGCGAGAGAGGGAAACGCGCCAAATGTGTGAACGGAGAAATGGAAAGAGAGAAAAGACAGAGAGGGAGAGAGAGTTAGAGAAAGAGAGAGAGCAAGAAAAGCATGGAAAAAGAGAGCGAGAGTAAGAGAGAGATGGAGAGACGAGGGAAAGGAGAAAGAGAGAGATAAATTAATGTAAATGTAACTACTTTTAATGGAGGAGCGAGTGTAATTTCCTTGCCAGAGAGGAGTTTTTGGAGTGTGTTTAAAAGTTCCAAGGCCATGATGAGGCTTGGGAACAGAGTGTACCAAAGGAAGATCCGAGATTGGTTCTGAAAATGGTTCGGCATAATATTGTACAAATCACGCTTTGTATTCATTTTTATTACACGCTAAAGCCTTCATCGTTGTTTGCTTGTAAGCAGTAATGAAAGCAATTCGGCAGTTTTAGACCCCGAAACGTTTAGTTCCAGTTTGGTTTGATGAAAAGTCCAAAGAGTCTTTTTTAGTTGATCAGTCTTTATGCTTATCCTCTGTTTATTGCGTTGGCAAAGTGACAGCGCTATGACAAGTTAGGTTCAAATTTGTCGATCCAGGATGTAAAACAACACAGCCCAATCCAAATTTGTTCCCCAAGGCTCAGCGTGATGTTGGTCAGTTGGTTAAAAGTTTGAAGTTGAGTGAAGAAAGTAAAAACACTAGCAAAGGAGACTGTTGTCAATTAAAAAAATTATTTAAATCATATACACAAAGTGCATCTGGAAAAATTACACAATGCAAATGGAGTTCTGGAGCAACTGGAACAAAAGAGAAACCCAACTGTTAAAAAACCTATAAAACCTTTAACCACACACAAAATAGGATTAAAAGCCCATAAACAGAGAGGGAAAAAAAGACAACAACTATCCTGCCTCCACATTTTCTGATCCAGCCCAGGACTTCATGCACTCTTGAATCTGCACACATTTGAAATAATGTAAGAACAAACAAAACAGAGTAAATCTTATAAAGACTTTGTGTGTTTGGTTGTAAATAAGATTGTCAAAATCCCAGTGTGTGAACGACAGCTCCTGAGGTCTGTCATCAGGAGACAACAGCTGCCACAGAAACCCACTGAGATCCATCTTTATGCAAACACACGCCGCCTTCTACGACACACACATCTTCAGAGACACACTGCACCTTTAACTAAACTTTTATGTTTGACATTTATCAGACTAAAACAGGCAAATGAATGGGAGATGAGAAGTTGAATGAATACGTGTTCATTTCCGACTCTAACAGATGGAAATGTTTGAGATGAGAGAATGTAAGGTAGGGTTTGGGATCTGGTGGTGGTGCAGAGGAGGGTGAGGTGGCTGGTGGTTATACTGCTGCGGTGAAAAGAGGACATGAAAAAGAAAAGAAGACAGAGAAGACAAAACAGACTGTGATTGGAAACGGTTAAGAGCATGAAAGGAAATCCAATCCTTACAATTTAAAGTCTATTCATGACCAAAGACAGACGAATTTGTTGGAACAGCAAACAGCAGCAAGTTTAAAGTTCCAGTCTGAAACATTACCAGCACAAACTTTGCTAAAGGGACAAGTGCAAAGTGCAGGGGGTGCACGCTGCTCCCCTCGCTCTAATCTGCACAGGGGCAGTGGTGGGAATCTGCTCACCATGTTAAATCAATACACTTTAGTATGGCTTAGCATGCAGCTCAGGGAGAGAGAGGGGGAGGGAGGGAGAGGGAGGGAGAGGGGGAGAGAGAGGAGAGAGAGAGAGAGGAAAGGGAGAGAGAGACAGAGAGACAGACAAAAAGACAAAGAGAGAGAAAGAGAGAGGAGCGAGAGGGAGGAAAGGGGGTGTGAGAGAAAGAGAGAGTGGAAGGAGGGAGAGAGAGGAAAAGATAAAGGGGAGAGAGAAGATAGAGAGAGAGGGAGAGTGTTTGGAGGGGTGAGGAAAAGAAAGATGAAGAAAAAGGAAAGGAGAAAGGAGGGAGGGGAGAGAAATTACCGGGGAAAAAAGAGAGAGATGAAGAAAGAAGGTAGAGGAAGGATGAGGGAGAGAAAGAGGAGAGAGAGAGAGAGAGAATGAAACACAGATGGAAAAGGAGATGAGACGGGAGGAGAGAGAGAGAGAGAGAAAGGAAGAAGAGAATGGGGAAAGAGAGAGAGTAGGGAAAAGAAAAAGAGAAAGATGGGAAAAGCGAGAGTAGTAGATAGGGTGAGGATGACAAAGATAACGAAAGAGGGAAGGAGAGATAAAGAACGAGGGAAGGAGAGACAGGACAGGAGGGAGAAAGAGAGAGGGAAAGAGAGAAAGAGGTGAAGAAAAAAGTTGAAAGAAGGAAGGGGGGAGAGAGAGAGAGAGAGAGAGAGAGAGGGGTTACATAAGAACAAGGGACACACTTAAGTGGTTTTGACCTTGGAACATCCCCCACTAAATAAACAAAGTGTATTTGGGGCCTGCAGTGGACTGGACCCAGAGGCCTGGTCCTGCTCCTGTGTTAGTGTTTGTGTGTGGACAAAGACAGGCTGATCCTTTTAGATGCACCGGACACTATGTAAACCAGCCTCCTCCTGGGGTTTCACTCACATATCGACTAAAGAATAAACTCTATTGACGACCAAGTGTTAGAGAATTAATGGCAACGTTGTGGTTACTGAAGCTTGGTCAGATATCAAAGGTCAAAACTCCCTCTTTGTCCAACAGCAGCCAACATTTCTGAAATAAAACTGCTTAAAACTTGGAGTACAACTTTATTCTTACTCTTTTATACATCTGCTAGTTTAGAATCAGATTATATGAACAGATTTGCTTCTAAAAACCCATATCTGATAAATAAATGGTCAGCTTGAAAACCACTAAAATGTATGGATCAAGGTGCATCTGCTTCAAGGCTAAAGGTTGTACAGTAGCCTTCAGATTAAAGCTTCATAATTCACAAGAAGATCTTAAATTTGCGATGTGTTCTGGTCTTCAAACTCACAGACGCTGTACTGAACAAACTCCAACACTGTCGTACGCCTGTTATGTGCATTTTTCAACACTGCAGCAGATCTCATAAGAACAGCTGCTCGATTGGTGTTAAATCTACCATTTTCCTCACAGTAAATGATCCAAAACATTCTCTTTGATGCCATCTGACTCCGAGTATCAACAAAGAAACACAAAACTAAGCCAGGAATACATTTGATTTAAACACCAACCGTCGATGCAAGAATATACCCAGAATCAAGACAGTCTAAGCTAGGGCCGCACAATGAATTCAAATCCAATTTGAAATCGCAATTTGAATCGATGCAATTGGCAAATCGCAGCTGTTTTTTCCTCGACAAATAACAACGCATCCTATTTTGGTCTGCATGAAAACCGTTAACCCTGTAGTTTAGATTTATTCAAGCATGTTCTGAAACAAGCAACAGAAAAGCAACAATAAGAAACAAAATATGACAAAAAAGTGAATGAAAGCACCAAAAATGAAACTAAAACTGACAAAAACCCGATGAAAAGTGACAATAATGCACCTGAAGCAATTAAAAAGTGACTTAAAGCGAAAAAAAAAAACCTGCAACTAATAGTGCCAAAAACGTACTTAAAAGCAACAAAAATGTGACCAATTGTGACAAAAACGCACATAAAAGCGGCAAAAATGCAACTATAAGTGACAAATACAAGCCAAAAAATGACAAAAACCCAACTGAAAGTGACAAAAACATGCCTAAATGTGACAAAAACACAACAAAGTACTGTATAAGTGACAAAAACATGCCTAAAAGCAACGAAAAAAGTGTCTAAAAGTGACAAAAACATTCTGAAACATGTAATTCTTTCATTTGTTTGTCAGTCCATATCTCAGTTTAAGATGTTTAAAATGTGGTCTTTGAACAGAATTCATTAATAAAATTTAAATTGCATATTTAACTGTAATCTCACTGGTCAGGAAAAACGCAATTAGATATTTTTCCCAAATCATGCAGCTTCAGTCTAAACCATGCCACATTTAGCATAATCCCTGGATTAAATCAGAACTAAACCAGAAGTAAAGCAGAATTGGATGATATATTATGGCTTTTAATTGTGTTCTAAAGGTCTTCCTTCATCGTTAGCTTAATAAGAGTTGTATTTTATTTGAGCATGTCTGAGTAATCTTTCATGGTCTTGCATTCAAGGATTAAGTCCTAATAAAAAATAAGAAAAGTCCCCATATCTCCACCCACTTCCCTGATCTTACTTGCCATTTTTCAAAATTTGGTTCAGACATGGGATTAAGAAGTGTCACATAACCATTTTTCAAACAAATTGGATGCGATTTAGATCAATACCGCAGTTTTCAATGAACAAAATGTAAAATAATGACCTACGTATGTTACAGTTTAATAATAAATACCTCAAAAAGCACATGTCTTCTTTCGAATAAACAAATCTAACCAGAACACAGTAATCTAATCTTGAACCATAACTGCTCAACACTGTTTTAATCGTCTTTTCTTTATCTTCATCCTTCCTTGTGTGCCTCCTCGTCCCTCCCTCTGAGTGACCGTTGCTCCCTTCAGGCTGTAAGAACATCAGACTGGTAAAGCTCTCTATCTCCCATCATGCATTGCGGCCTCCCTGTGCCCCGCTCTCTCTCTCTCTCTGCTGGCGGCGTTGGCAGTATGACAGTGCGTTCCCAGGGCAAGGCCTTATGTAAACAGCCCCCCGGCACCGAGCGAGAGGTGCGTCGCTGTGTCCACGTGTGTGTGAGGGCGAGCGCTGCATTTTACAGGCCCCTGAACGCACCGCCGGACAGTGCGTGTTTGGATGGGACTGATTTACACTGTGACGTGGTGCGAGGTTTGATGTTGTGTTCCAGTTGTCCTCAGAGGCCGGATTTTCTGAGATCTGACTTGTAAATTCATATAAATATCATTAAAACAATCAAATATAATTGTTATAATTGTCAATATACTAATAAACTGGTATATATTTTTTACCCGACCATTATATCTCAAGCAGCAAAGTGCAAAAGTAAAAGTACTGTATCCATCCATTATCTTCATAACTGGACAGAAAAAGTTAAAAGTATTTTCCATATGGTTTGAGGTTTCTTTTTTTATCATGTTGATGTTGACATCCTATGTAAAGGTTTTGAGTTTTAGTCCTGACTTTCAGAAAACAAATATTAATAAAAATGACTTGGTAAATAACATTCAGTCACTATGTTTACCCCAAAATCAGTCCAATTCTTCAACAAAATCATTACATTTGACTCTAATAGTTTTTTTGTGAAATACATTTACTTGAGTAATTACTTTTGTAGTATGAAAAAACATTAATGGGGCACAAGGCGGGGACTACTGTAAAATCTGTCTGGACACAGGGCCCGACTCGGACTGAAACTGTGTAAATTTGAATAGTTATAAACTAAAGCTCCAGAGGAGGCCAGCCCTCCCACCTGAGCAGCCTGGGCACAGTCTAATTGCTGGTCTAGACAGAACATGAGCACATTATTAATACTCGACACCTGTCTGTAGTCCCCTCCGGCGCGCGCTGCATTTGTATGTGCATAGTGTTTGTGAGAATTGCCTGTTATTAGCCGTAGAGGTCACACTTCCTGCACATAGAGGTTAGCATGCGTCTGTAGCCACCTTCTGAGCGCGCCCGGCCTTCCCTTTCTTCACTCCTCAGCGCAGTGTGTCGACTGAAGATGAGACGCCGCCCGCCGTTTGATTGGTTGACAAAGCTGTCTTTTGATTGGCCGTCCCGCGGGCCCGTCCCAGCCGCGCTCTCGGACGACCTTCAGGAAAGTTTACCAAACTTTGCTTTGATTTCCCTCCCCCCTCCTTTTCCCCTTTCGCTTCCCGCTCTCTCTTCCTCCACATCCTCGCCTCCTCCCGGCGGATTCCCCCGTAACAGCCTCTCCATGATAATGAAGCGGCGTACAGCTGACAAGGCAAAGCACAAATTATACTGCTTTACTATAGTTACAGAGCCATCTCAATCAGACGCAATCAAATCATGATGTGTCAGAGCTGAGGGTCACTCTGCCCACCGCCTTTAAAACTCAAATCAAGTTTGGGACAAAAAAGTTAGTTAGAAATAATGTGAGAATGTAATCAACTGCAAACAAACAAACAAACAAACAAACAAACAAACAAACAAACAAACGATGCAAGGTACCCAGCATAATTTTTGGAAAAATAAAAATCGTGATAATATTGTGATGCCATTAGATTTGCGTTTCATGATTAAAAAGCAGGACTCAGTTAGACATTCCCACACACCAGTCCCACACATCTGAGGACATTATAGATGTCTAAACTACAGGCAAAACTAGTGATGTCACAATGTCAAATTTTAATGTCACGATTATTGTGAGAAGAATCATTTAACAATTATTCATGATTATTGACATCAAAACCAAACAACAGTAAATCATATAATTTAAATCACATCATTTTCTGTCATTCAAACTGTGATGATTCCTCTAGTCTGTGACCAGCTTTATGAAATAATCTTTCTAAATGATAAAGCAAAGTTAATATGTTAACAATACATTTAATTTAATTACAGTATTTAACTGTATTTAAAGTGGACATATCATGCTTTTATTTTCACCTTTTGAACATTTAAAACATTTACCTGGGGTCTAAATTAACTATACCTGCAATCTACAGTCTGAATTCCTCCTAATTTTCTTTCTACATGCCTCTCTTTTACCCCTTTTGTAAGGAGCGCTTTTGAGCGCCTTTGTTTTGGCACTGTCTCTTTAAATGCAAATGAGTTAGTTCGCACCCCACCCTCCCATGCGCATTGCATGCATGCTCCGCCTGTTCAGCCATTGTTGTAGTCCCAAACACAGTCCGTCTGTCGGATCCAAAACTTCTCCAAAGTTAGAAAAAAACGTAATGACAATCGAAAAATGGAAACAAGCGAAGACATCAACATCCAGCCTTACATGTACGAGCCAGAGTCTGACACAGACCAAGAGGAAATCGAAGAAGATGATCCTCCGCAGCAAAGACTTCAAATGGCTGCATCTCAATGGTTTGTTTACTACTATGTAATTCGCTATGCGCTCCGTTAGCTTAACTGTGTGTGAAAGATATTAGCAGGTTGTCTAATGGACCCTCACTTTACCATCTTACTACAACAACAGACCGGGGAAAAAGGCTACTGTCAAGTCAGTCAGCGTAGTTACGGTGCTGCGGGCTACGCTTGCTGCGCGCTAATGCTAGCGACATGCTAACGTCAGCTATTAACAGTCTGATGCGAGTTCTGCCTTATGAAAACATCAAAAATAAATTTATTATATGTGTATATAAAGACATGTGCCCTAAGCAGCTGGAAAACAGCCCAGTAAAAGATGGGCAGCTACAGGTGTAATGCTAATCCCTCACAAATAGCCAGAACACAGGTAAAGAATGACTGGATAAAAAATAGGTCTTATAAACAGTGTTTGAGCGTTTCTTGACTTACCGCTCCTAACTATATCGCCATCTCCATAGACCGAAGGAACTGACTCTTCGATCAAATGCAATCTTTGAGTAAATCCCTCGTTGTACTGGCGGAGGTTACTGAAGCACTCCTCTTTGAAGTGCTTAGCGCACAAGCTGAACTTTCCCACTGTCGGTGGTACATTACCACGAAAAATAAAACGTAGCCAGCCGATCTCTGTTGTTCGGATGCAGGCGGTCGGTGTAATGAGTTGTGCTGGTAACACAACCAAGAACAGAGCATTTTAACTTGTCCACTCACCTTTGACATCTTTGCGCTTGGACTACAAAATCGCTACGAGGAAAATAAAGATGGCGGTCTCTGCCGGAAGCTCTTGACCTTGTTTAGTAGTTCCGCTGTGACGTGATAGATAAAAATACGTAACAGATAATGCGGATATTCGAACGAACTGAGAAATATGTTGCAAAATTTATATAAATATATCTCTGCAGCTACTTAAGTGATTAATTTCAACTTTTAGCCACTACCAGACACCCACAGTACACAATAAAAGGTATCTAAGGGCCAAAAAAGTAGATTTTGCATGATATGTCCCCTTTAAGTTAACCAGCCAGATATGAAACTTTTTTTGCATTAAGAGTAACTTTTTCAGTATAGACTGAACTGAAAAAAACTTAATTTAGCTTCTAAAAAGGTCAAGATTATTTTTATATTTAAGATCTTAAGATTATGGTATGACCTGAATAATCACAATAATCAATTTACTAAATAATCTTGGTACAACAAGATTTTCATCTAAAAAACCAAACAAATAAGTCATTTTGTTAATTTTGAGGACCGTCTATTACATAAATTAGTGCAGCCAGATTGGAATTTCAATTTGATCGCTGTAAACAGACATTAAAAACGCATTTTTTAATTTTCCTTTACCGTGAGTTGTAATAATACTTGTAGTAGTCGTAGTAATCGTGAAGGGGAGCAGTGGTGGCAGAGAGATACTTGCTATTCATCCTCATCTGACTTACTTGAGAATAAATTTGCAGAAATACTTCCAGCAGTAGTTCCCTCATAAACTGTCCAAACTTTTATTATTCTTTAACAGGCCCTTACCCCCTCCTCTATAAACCTAACCTACTGTTACAACACTGATGAGAAACTTCCAGCGTTGTTTTGTGATGAAGTACTTTGAGTCTTGTAGATCTGGCTGGATAAATCCTTGATGAATTCTTGCACATCATTATAAGTTCTTCCTGACAACATTCGCTCGGAGGAGGCTGACAGTCTGAGGAGCAAAAAAACACGCAACAGTCCCACGCATTCAAGTTATTTCTGCACCAATTTATTCTCCCAACTTTTCTGTGCTGTTTCTTATATCTTAAACGACTCTAAAGGTGGTGTTTGACCTCCAGGGATTCTATAGGTTGCTGTAAAGAAACTGGTTTGGATTATGCTAACTTTTTGGTTCATCTGTTGCTTCTCCCGAGGTTGAATCTGTTAAATCTGGTGGGTTTTGACAGTACATATGTTACGCCATCTAACACTCATTAAGAGAATCTGCTCCCGTGTGACTGATTAATGTCACGTTTCGCTGCCATTGTAAGAAAGTAATGCGTCGGTTTCTTCGTTCTGACAGTGACGGCGTTGAAATGTGTGCCAGTTGCTGTTTTGTGTGAATAAATCGCAGAGAATTTAACCAAAAATCAGGTCAAAAGATAAAGTATAAAAGCAAAATCAGCCACTTTAGAGTGTTGTGAAGTCAAGCTCATGTTACAACAAGCATAAACCTGTGTTGTCATGATGTTAGATTAATTCAACAATGTAAGTAGTCTGGCCGTCCGTCCTACTTTCTGTTTGAATGCAAAAGAGTCTGGGACCAGATCAGTGCATCAGACAAGCGTCCACTTTTTTGAGAATTGAATCACAGCCGTCTCATAAGACTTCTTTTCTCGAACATTCTTGTATCAGGCAGAACAAATACAGCTTTTTTTTTTACCTCGTCTTTTCTTAAACCTTTTTTAATGTCGTTTATTGTGATATTTTTTGCTGTTTCTCAGTCCACTATGATATATCTTCTTCTTTCTTTTTTACTTTACAAACAATGTGCTTCTCGAGACAGGATATATGACGGTTCATTTACGAGAGTCCAAGTCCTCTGCTTTGAGTTTCAATTCCTCTCAAGTCATTGTACCAAATGACCAAAACGACGTATATTTTTGCAATTAATATGCTTTCTGTAAATGGTTCTTCTTTTAAAAAATTTCCTGGTCACATCTAAGTTATCAAATTGGATTCAAAAACGCATGTATTGTTTTGAGGAGTCCCAAGTCTTTATCCATTTTATCAAGTCATCAAAATAGTAACTCAAGTCTAACTCGTTTTCAAGACGCAACTTGCAAATCCACACCTCGACGCGTATGTTGAACGGGTTACTTGCTGACTGCCTGTTACACCAAGTACACATTAGACCAGTTTCTGTGGGTTCTGTGGGTGAGAAATACTTGTGTAATCATCTGAAAACTGCTCCAGACTGCTGTGGAGTCTGGAAAAACCCACTCCTTGCAGATTCTCTCTGCAGACCCACACCTCCCCGGGATCCGTGCCTGCTGTGCTCCGAGGTCAGTATAACGTTGGTTTTTAAGACTGACTCGCAAGTGGTGCAAACATGACGCAAACGGTTTTGTAAAATAAAGGAAAAGTGTGGAGTCTTAGCTGGCCGGGCAACAAAATAAGAATATTTTCAACCAGGAAAACAATCAGTGCCAACTAATGAGAGCCAGAACCATTTGTCTCTTAACAAATCACCTCTCAGCGCTTCTTAAATGCACGAAGTAGAACCACAATCTTCCTCTTTTTGTCCATTATACATATCATTAATTGACTGATACTGTTCATGACTTTATCTAATGGAGTGCTGATCACAACCTCTGACGCTAACCACCCTAACTTCTGGCCTAACTTTGAGTGTTATTGACATGAAGGCTGAAAGACGCCTACTGGTATCTAAAGATAGCAAGGGGGAAACTCTCGTGCCTCTTTGAAGTGCTAATTGTAGCTCTATCGCACCTCGAATCAGTAAAAAAAAGTCCTCCTCGCGCCGCCAATTTGTTGTGCTTTATTTTCCGCGAGCAGTAATCTGGATGTGCGTTTGATCTGCTTAACCTGAGAGGCCTGGGTCTTTTTTTTAAGCACAATGTAGAACACAGAAATCTGCCCATCGCTTATTAACCCCAAACGTATTTACCACAGACCTTATTATCAGGCTATAATAAGGCGTATTAAAGCTCCGTGTGGCGTTGCGTTCAATGTCGAAAAACCTGGAGTCCTTTAACCTTCAGGAAATGATGCGGAGAGTTGTGCGTTTGTGTGTAATCCTTTTTACGAGACGATTTTAGCGCATCAATTACCCATCTGTGGGCAATGGGCGCGCGCAGATGTGTGAGCGCTGGATGCGTCTGTGCTCACCGACAATTTATCTACCTGAGTGATATGAGCACAGAGCTGGAAAGGAACGGGATTCTTTGACGAACTGCTGACAAATATGTGCAACAGCTACACTGACAACAGCCGTGCAGTGACAACAGTGGTGATATTGTTTATATTGGAGGAGATGTTGTGGCTTTACCTGGAATGTTACAGTGTATGGCATTAAACTTTTTTATCGCCATGGATACGAGAAAGCCAAGTCCAGTTTGATCCTATTTTAACACCTTTTATGCTGTTATTTTACAGGGCAATTTGCACAAAATACAAAGTTGTTTTGTTTTTTTTGTCAATTTTTTTCCATTTTTCCATTTTGTGAATGTCCATGATAATTGCAGTTCAGTCACTAATGTTAATCATTGTTTTATGTTGTATCACTTAAGCAAATTCTTAGTTTGGGAAATGTGTTACTTACAATGACAATCAATCTTTTTTGGATCCTGATTCTGAGTACAGGTCAGATCCACGTACAGTAAGAAGTTTGTTTTTAAGGTATGTTTCAGCCATAGAAACACAAATGGCATTCAATAAATGCTGTTTGATTCTGTGAAATACTCCAGGAAAAGCAACCACATCTCCCAGCAGAAAAGTTACACAGAGTACCTTTGAAACGATGCAGACAACTGACTGATATGCAAACATTCTTGAGTAAACGATCCTTTGGCTAAGACCCTGAATTGCAGTGAAGATAGAGTATGAAAAATATACAAATATGGCCGATGGGAGAGTTATTGCAAATAAGAAAATAGCAGGATGACGAAGGGGAGAAATCATTTAACCTTTGGTACATTGTTTACATTCACATTATTACATTTCAGGTGCTAAAAACAGCTTTTTTTCCCCAGACAGCGAAATGAAACTTGGATGGTGGCAAAAACGTTGCTTTTACAAGATATTTGTTGACCTTTAAAGTTGGTCTAGCTTTTCTCATGGTGGATACGCCTCCTGCTTGTGCACCTTTAAGTTATCCATAACCCATAAAAGTGATTATGGACGGAAGTGTTGTTTTGGTCCTAAAGAGGCTTAGTTTTGGTTTTAGTTCTGGTTTAGTCCCAATTTTTATATGGTGAACGCAGCCATACTGACACTGATTTTGTTCTTCAATTCAAACAATCTTAAATCCGTCCGTCTCCTTTAAACTATTTCCATATCCTCCCAGTGTGAATACCTGTGCCTGACATTATAAGCACATTTATAGCCATTGTGAGTGTTGTGTTGTTGGCAGGAGACGGGGGGCTGTTGTCTGGACGTGTTTTGGAGCGGGGCAGGAGTTCTTCACGGATCACAGCAGACATATGGACAGACTGGGACTTGAGACGCCTCTGCCGGGACGATACAGCAGGATAAACAGACGAGGAGGAGGAGGAGGAGGAGGAGGACACGAGACGCTGACAGTCACGCTCCCAGGCTATCACTCAAACAGACAAGTCTAACACACACAGGAGAACGGAGACCTGGAGTGAACTGGGAATAGATCAAGATCAATCAATACTTTACAATGAACCTGCAGCTATGATAGTATGATGACCTTTGGCGCAGGAAGTGAATAATGTGGGGAGGGGGTAGGTAAGGGGTGAGCTTTTTGCTTGGGCTTTGTTTCGTACATTTCCCGCGAAACTGTAGCTTTTATTGTTACTGTTGTTTTTAAGGTGCTTAAAAGGAAAAAAAAAAGAAATCCCAAAACACAAAAACATAAATAAAAGGATTGTGTTTGGACGGATTAGCATTAGCCACCAGCTAATTACAATTTCAACCGCAAATTATTTACTATCCTTTATTATGCAATTCGTACGTGCATCATATCGCTAACAAACAAACAAACAAACAAACAAACAAACAAACAAACAAACAAACAAACAAACAAAGAACACACACACGCACACACACACACAAACAAACACACACAACAACAACAACAAATAAATGTTAACAAAAAATTTAAGCAAAATAATAATAATAATAATAATAATAAAAACAATACATTAAATGCTGACCCTAAATTAATTTATGGATGTAACCATTTTCTAAATAAGTATGTCTTTTTTATATTTTATGTTGAACAAATTAATTAAAATGAATAGATTATAATACAAAATCCATTGTTTTTACTTTGCTGCCTCTGAGTTTTTTTTTTTTCAACAGTAAGTTTAATATCACGTGCATGGTCATGTTCCCTACTTGATAAAATCCAATGTATTTGCTTTGGATCTATCATTTCATAGAAAAATGCGTTGTGAGAGTACTTTTATGTCACCCGTATCGAAATGTACGCAATATTCAAAAAGTAAACTAGTGAATCACTGGATAAACTGGAATATATATTGGAATTTCTTCACGGCTAATAAACCCTCAGTGCCAGGCCCACATCTGTTTGGAGAAAGATAGCAGGATCAACTTATGATGGACACTTCAGCATTTGGTGTCAAACAAATCAATAGAGTGAAACGCTATATGAATGTACACAGCGTGATGACCCTTGACATGTGCAGTCGATAGAAGTGAAATCTCCATGACACCCGTTAGCAAAGGTGATGTGAGACGGACCAGAGCGCAGATAAAGGCTTCTCTGCTATGCACAAAGTTAGAATCTTTACATTTCTAAAGCTGAGTCTTTCCAAAACTGACAGACAGCCCCATGCAAAATCAAAATGATAATGTTTTTGAACAAGATATGCCACAGTCGGCTGTTTGTTGTTATATAAGTAGCAGTAGGTCTTGCCGTTGAAAGTATAGAGTGATGCGTATATAACTCTGAGGCATGTAAGGAGAGATTGCTATAATAGGCTACTTAAAAAGAAAAGCAGACTTGACATGCAATTATTATTAAGAGTACAGTAAAGTATGCTGCAGCTGTAGTCAAGTACGAAGAGCAGAAATTGCAGTGACTGGAGGAGAAGTAATTGGTTAAAGTTGAGTCATCATGCTCACTGTCTCACTGTACTCTCTGTCTATTTGTGGGTTTCAGTTTCCTGTTTATATGTGATATAGACTTTTGCCCATTTAGAAGTTATCATATTAGAATTATTAATTGCTATGGCAACAATGCTAGGTTTTCATCGCTCTGTAAATTGTGGAAAAGAAGTGAGCAGAAATAGTCTCTAAAACATGAGGACTTGACTGACACAATTTTACCAACTCACCAACCAGCTTTTTGTCCCGCTCCAAACAACACCTAGAGTTAACAGTGGATCTAAAGCTGTCTGTCCACAGCACAGTTCTTTATCTTATAAGATTCATGGATGTCACACAGCAAGACGTGATGAATTAAAAGTCATAAGATAGGTGCAGTAACTGTGCAATGGTTCACACGATCCATCGGGAGTGTCTGAGTGAATATCAGGCTCTGACTCTGTGTGATGAAGTCACCACAGTCGTACCTGTTAATTGAGGCTGGCGCGACATGCTAGCAGTGCTGTAAAAGTTACTAAATGAAATAGAAATGGAAAGATAAGGTTCAGTTCACCTCTGTTGCACTTTGCTGTGCGCTTGTGTTTGGTTTCATGTTTTGACAGATTGATCGTAGACAGAGCAACAGGAGAGTTCACTCTGCGACCAAGATTCCACAATATCAAACAACTCGTCTTTGGTCAGGCAACGGTTCTAAGTTTAGTCTTTTTCCCTGTTTCACTGTGAGACCTACGAGCCACGAGTTTGAGCCACGACACCAGATTCTTTCCATGATCAGAAACCTTTCGTCAGAAACGACCAAAATTGTGCAGTGGACACCCAGCGTAAAGTCTCATCAGTAAAACGTTTCTTATTCTTGCTTTTGCCGTTAATGCTATTGTTAATGTTGGGCAAGACATTTCTCACTTTTCTTCATGAACATGTGCATGCTTGTGATTGGTGGTTGGAAAAGCTGTTGAAGTAGATACAATTGCAAGAATAATAATGATAATAATAATAATAATAATAATAATAATAATAATAATAATAATACATCAAACTTGTATAGCGCTTTTTTGGACACTCAAAGACGCTTTACATAAACAGACAAAACAATGGCAGCAAAAACTTAGATGACTGCACAGTTCACTTGCCCGGGAAAAAATAAATAAATCTATACTATATATACTATACTATTACTAGGGCCAGCCGCAAACTAAAAATGTTATTGTGATCTGATCCTGAGATGATCTATTGTTTTCTTTTTTATCATCATTTTGTGATTCAGGGTTTACCTTCTTCACGCAGCTCTATTCTCAAACACTTTTCCCCATCCACCCCTCCTGTTGGTCAGCCTCTGTCATGCTTTGTGAGTGACAGGTGGAATTAACCAATCTCAGTGAAGTGTGGACTTTCAGAAAAAGTTCTTGTTACCTCACTCGGGCATATAACGATATAAAGTGCACAAGAATCATTATAAAATCTACACTGCAAACTGCGAGAAAAATGTGATAAAATTTTTGGCACATCACCCACCCCTTATTTTAACTTTTAAAAAAACAATAGCATATTCATGACACTCCTGCGCTCTATCTGGGTGAGCGCCATACACTTTCTGTCTCCCGATTCTTCCAACCAATCACCCTCCTCCTCCCCTCGTGCTCCTCCACACCATCTTCCCATTCTCCCACATCTCGTCCTGATTCTTGTCTGGGTGCCAGCTCTCTTGAATGGTGCTGGGGTTGACGGATCGAGCCAAAGGAGCAAAGGGAGGAAAAAAAAGTGGGGGAAAGAAAAAGGGTTATTGCAAAAGGAGGTGTGCGGCGCGCTGAGGGGGCGGAGGAGGCCATTCAATATGCCCGTCGTCCCAGGGAAAATCCACACGCAGCATTGACTGGTGGGACATTTTCTGCCTCAAAAAAGAGTCTACAATATTCAGAGCTTGAGTTCCTGAGTTTATTTTGGATTGGTGATTGTCTTTATTTCAATGCATAAAGAAAAATCTCTCTTGTGGGAGTAAAACAGAAGTAATTGTTCAAGTTGAAGTAACACTTTTCTCGTAGGGTCAGATGTGCTTTGTCTCACGGTACAGGTCATGGGTCTTATTTCTGAAGTGTGTGCACGTACAAAGATGTTGCATATGTTGTGAGTTTCAATATGAAGTTTAAAAAAAGACAACTTGATATAGAAATGAGCAGTCTGGTCCATAAACGCTAAACTTTTGTGTTTGAGCATTCGGAGACAAGACAGATCTGAGCTCAAACGGATGAAAAGTGTTCAAGTCCTGTTGACTGTTCATAAATACTGGACTGAGATCAAGAGGACCCTGCAGTGTATCAAAACTGATATTCCATTTGACTTTAAAGCAATGTATCTCTGATGTAAGGCTCCAGCGATGGAAACAATAGATGGATAGCTGTGTAAAGTACTTTTGGCCGCAGTAAAAAGGCAATAACAAGAAAATTGATGGTAAGAACGGAGTCAACTGAAGTTAAATTTGGACAAATGTGTCAGACACTGGGACAGATGTTACAGAGAGGAGGACATGTGCTTTTCAGGTACATTTATTTGGGCTACTCCTTTTTCTTTTTGACTTCTTCTTGTCTGGTCAACATAAAAAAAAACATGCTTTTTCTGTATGTAGAGCTTTAGTAAGGTGTGGAGAGGTGACTACTAAGTTCACAGTAAGAAATCCTGTTTTTGAGCAATAAGAAACAATCAACTGAAAAATAGACATGTTTAAACTAAAGCTGTGAAGCAAGCAAAGTTACTTAGTGTAGCTTTAAAGTTGTATATGTGGGAATAGGTGAGGATTTGTTTCTTCAGTGACATGCAGTAGTATTAGTAGTAGCTGTTGGACGTGTAGTAACAGTTGTAGTAAAAGTAATGGGGGCAGTAATTCTAGAAAACTGAATCTTGAATTTAAACTGGCCAGAAAAAAATCTATTGCAATAATAAATTACAAAATGGAGAGAAGAAAAAAAAGTCAAGTGAGATTTGTAACATAAAACACAACTGGATGGGACGACTGCCAACCGCTGTGTCAGGTGTCAACACTGGCACTGAGCCAGACAAATCAAAATGTTTCATAAACTTAAATATAGTAGAGAATATTAGACCCACTTTCTGTCAAACTGTGATGACGTCACATAAATTTAATCCTGAGAAATAATAGTAAAAAATTCAAGTCCCGCCCCTTTCCTCCCCTTTGACCTAGATAACCGGTTGAGACTGGTTTTGTGTGTGTGTGTGACGTCAAGATTCGCGCGCTTTTTCTCCTCAGTCAGCCCGTTTTGGAATATGGCTAATGGAAACCAGATGTGTGGAGGGGGCCCTGCGGGTTATGTAAGATTGTCAAAAGTGCGGATCTGCTTCATGCAATGTATAGTCAAGTTTCGCGCGCATTTTCTCCTCAGTCACCCCGTTTTGGAATATGGCTAATGGAAACCAGATGTGTGGAGGGGGCCCTGCGGGTTATGTAAGATTGTCAAAAGTGCGGATCTGCTTCATGCAATGTATAGTCAAGTTTCGCGCGCATTTTCTCCTCAGTCACCCCGTTTTGGAATATGGGTCATGGAAACCAGAAACCAGATGTGTTTTCCCAGGCTTCTGTTGGTGTAGATTGTATTTACTTTAGGCCCCGCCGTGAAATTCCACTAACCGTGTACATTGTCACGAAAAAAAGCAATGGTTTCCAGATATGCTGCGAATATAATATATATATATTGCCAAAGGAGGATTCCTCTCGTACATGCGAGAGGTGAAGGTGTTTCTGGATGAAGATCAAAGATTCTCTGCCGCTCGTCTTTCCAAAACAAATCTCTAAAACAGATATTTCTTCAGTTCAGCTTTCAATGGACCCGTATGAGTAAGTTTGTTTTTATTTGCTTTATCTCTTCTTTAGACTGAAAAATTAAGTTAAGTATTAAGTATAAAATTAAGTATTTCCTCTATGTCATTTGTGGTAACTTCACAAGACTATGGACTATGGATTGATAACGGGGTTCCGCATGTCAAGGTCTGCAAGTCAGCGATGTGTGTGTCTGTGTTTGTTTCTCTGTATATTGTATATGCATGCAAAACTATGTTGAGCATGAGCGGTGTAGTAGGCGTCTAGCTAGCCCCTCCCCTCCCTTTTACTCCTACAGGTACAGGTGTGTGTCCCCCTCTGACCCTGCTCTCTCACTCTCCCAGGGCAGAGACAGAATTCTATGAACCTATAATATAATATAATATTCCCAGTCACAGCCTAGAACTAGGGATATGTTTCAGAACAAAAATGATAAATTATAAAAAAGTGAGACTTTTATCATCAACCGGTGAGATGTTTAATTTCAGCGAAGAAGTGTTAGTCGATCAAAAATGTAGTGAAGTAAAAGTTAAAGTTAATTTGTACAGTTGGGTAAAGAGTAAAAATGACTTTGTTATTTCCCTATACTGATGTGTCTGCGTGTGTGAGCATAGGTCTGTGAGCCTTGAATACGCTTTCACTAAACTTTAAACTCTATTATTTTATTACTTTCAGATGATCGAATCATAGACCTCGCCACACCCCTCCACCGCGCGACAAATCATCCCTCTCACTCACCTACGCAGGTTCTCTTGCTGCGGCGCTGAGAGCTACAGTAGATGATTGGACCATAGACCTCACAGGACCGGACCGGATCATAGACCTCACAGGGCCACAGGAGCTCAGGCCGGGGAGGTGAAGCGCCAGTCCCAATGCTATTGATAACTCTGTTGACTCAATGGTCAACTCTCTAAAATCTGCTCTTGATGTTGCAGCTCCACTTAAACAGAAAGTCATCAGGCCAAAACGAGCCTCCCCCTGGTACAATGAAGAACTAACTCTCACAAACAAAGAGTAAGAAAACTAGAGAGATCCTTACGCCGCTCCCACACAGAAGAATCCCTAAAAGAATGGAAAACCTGCTACTGGTTTATAAGCAGGCTCTGCGTAAGGCTCAAACCAGATATTATCCAAATTTAATAGAAGTAAATAAAAATAACTCTAGCACTGTAGCCAGGCTGACAAACTGTCACAGCGCAGTAGAACCCTCAATACCAGTTACTCTAAGCTGCAATGACTTTCTTCTGTTCTTTAGCAGCAAAATCACAACTATTAGAGATAAACTAAATGAAATGACTCCCACTATCAGTACTGAGCAAGCCCAGACTGCAAAGCTAGTGTCCCATACAAATCCTTCAGTAATACTAGATAGGTTCACTGCTGTTGATCAGGCAGAGATAACTTCAGTCATTATGTCCTCCAAAACATCAACTTGTATTTTAGACCCAATCCCAAGTAGACTCCTCAGAGAAATTCTCCCCCTAATTATAAATCCCATTCTTAATATAATAAATACTTCACTAGAAAGCGGTTATGTCCCTCAGTCCTTCAAATATGCAGTGATTAAACCACTTTTGAAAAAGCCTAATCTAGACCCCGACATACTGGCAAACTATAGACCTATTTCTAATCTTCCCTTTGTCTCTAAAATCCTTGAAAGAGTCGTGATTAAACAGCTTTGTCGCCACCTGCAGGACAATAATTTATTTGAAGTTTTTCAGTCAGGGTTTCGTGCACACCACAGCACTGAAACTGCACTAGTTAAAGTCACAAATGATCTGTTATTAGCTGCTGATGATGGACAGGTCTCAATCCTGGTTCTGTTGGACCTCAGCGTTTGATACCATCGACCACAACATTCTACTGCAGAGGTTAGAATGTGATATAGGTGTCAGTGGAACCGCCCTAAGCTGGTTTAAATCCTATCTATCTGATAGGTACCAGTTTGTTAATGTAAACCAGAGATCTTCCCCATGTTCTAAAGTAACCTACGGTGTGCCGCAGGGTTCAGTACTCGGTCCAGTTCTGTTCACACTTTATATGCTGCCCTTAGGTATGATCATCAGAAAGCATGGCATTAACTTCCACTGCTATGCAGATGACACTCAGCTTTATTTATCAATGAAACCTGATCAGACCCATCAAGCAGACAGACTTAGTGTCTGCATGAAAGACATAAAAACTTGGATGACTCTTAATTATCTGCTCCTTAACCCTGAAAAAACCGAGGTCATTCTGCTGGGCCATAAGCACCTGCCAGACTCCTTATCTGACCAGATAGTTTCTCTGGACAAGATCACTGTAGCCCCCAGCTCTACTGTAAGAAACCTTGGGGTCCTATTTAACTAAGATCTCTCGCTCAAAGCACATATAAATCAAGCCTGTAAAACAGCCTACTTTCATCTGCGTAACATAGCCAAAATTAGAAAAATCCTGCCCAGAGATGATGCCGAAAAACTCATCCATGCATTTGTCACATCCAGATTAGGCTATTGTAACGCCTGCTTACAGCGTGTCCTAAAAGCTCTATAAGAAGCTTTCAACTGGTTCAAAATGCAGCAGAAAGATTATTAACAGGTACTAGAAGAAGAGATCATATTTCACCAGTGTTAGAGTCTCTTCACTGGCTTCCTGTTGAGTTTAGAATCCAATTTTAAATTATTTATTGTGACGCTACAAGGGTCTGTAGCAGAGTCCATAACATTGTCTAATTGTGTTTAATTGTGCTTCATCGTGTTGTGTACGTGTGTTATGTAAGTCCATGGCATTTTAATTTCCCCCCTCGGGGATCAATAAAGCATCCATCCATCCATCCAAAATCCTCCTCCTGACTTATAAAGCTATGAACAATATGGCCCCATCCTACCTCAAAGATGCAATAGCAGCGCATCATCCAAACAGAGCTCTTCGTTCTCAAAATGCTGGACTATTGTTAGTCCCCAGAGTCTCTAAAAGCACAGTAGGAGGTCGAGCATTTAGCTACCAAGCTCCTGTGTTATGGAACCAGCTCCCTGTTCATGTAAAAGAGGCCGACACAGTCTCTACATTTAAGACCAGCTCAAAACGTTCCTCTTGAAATAGCTTATGGTCAGGCCAGTTAGGAACAGAAATAAAAACCTACAGTTTTAGCTACACTGCCCTTCACTGTAAATTCTGACAAGTTAAGTTTACTTGAAAAAAATATGCAAACTTATTGCCTTAGAAAAAATAGGTAACGTTGCTTGTGACTAGTCAAGTAAACCTTACTCTTAATAAATGCAAGTGTACTTTGAATAATAAAGTAAACCTTACTATTAATAAATGACAGATTACTTTTATTTATAAAATAAAGCTTACTTTAAATAATCAGGTAAACCTTACTATTTATAAATGAAATCTTACTTATAATCATCACGTAAACCTTACTCTTAATCAATGACTGATTACTTGTATTCATACATTAAAGCTTACATAAATAATCAGATAAACCTTACTCTTAATTTGTGACAGATTACTCATAAATATACAGTACAATTTACTTTAATTGAATGAATATCCTTAAAATTTCCCAATCAAATATACATTTTACATTAATTATACTACTTACACTTTAACTAAATAAACTTTTTAACAACCAATGAATTTAACTTACTTTAGAATTCAATACCATCACCCACAAAATTAAAACCCAGTTATATGAATACCTTACTTTATAATGTAATAAAAACATTTAAGTATGAATGTCAAATAACTATTTATTTTTCAATTAACAATGAAGTCACGTGTACTACAGAGGTCAGACCGTTATTAAAGCTTGTCATATTTACTCATGACATACTCATGATAATAAGCGTAACTTGAATCATCAAGTGGAACATTACTTGAGCCATCTTAACATGAAATATAAAAGTATTTCTTTAAATGGTAGGAGGCAATATTCCTGCAACCTTACAATTATTTGCCTAAAATTTGCAATCAACAACAATTAAAAGAAAGTAAAATGAGAAAGGCAAATTATATTTGACTTTAAACAGTTTGTAGTCCCTTCCTCCATCTTGGCACATATTTGAACCGATTAAAAGACATTTAAAAAACTCTAGAACCAACTTGTTTCAAGTCTCTTTTTGGATTGTGGTCCATGCGCTGAGGTCAGGTGTTTTTCGTTTGAAAAAGTAGAGGTATGTGTAAAGTACTCAGATCTTGATCTCCTATTTTTAAAAAAAATTCCCAAGGTACTTATGAGAGTAACAAACTTCAAAAAGGTTCAAACATGTCCGGACAATGAACATGTGAACATGACAAACATTTGGAATTACAGCATTCACTGTTGAAAAGTGTACCTGCACAATATACTATAATTATAACAAACACAACATAAAGAAATACTCAGGGAACAGTGTCACACTTTAAGAGAGTAAGTAGTTTTTAGGGTGAGCAGTTTGGAAGGAAGAGTTTGTTTCCCTAGTCCAAGCATAACAGTTTGGATTGTTTTTAAAGTATTAAACATTGGTTTGGGATAATCCAAATGCAGTGCATATGTAAGGGCAAACAAAATGCAAAATGCCTGTGGTAAGTCTTTGAGATTGTCCATGACAATACCTCCTTCAATGACAACAGCAGTTGTTTGAGGCTGGAGTAGCTGTTCGCTTGTACTTGGTGAGTTGTCATCATTCACAATGGTCAGCACAGCAACTGAAACAGATGCAGCTGCCTCATCTCTCTCGGTGTTCTGGTAAGAGAGAGGGAAGTTTAATCATTCAATTTGACTTTTCTGTTTTTGCTGCAATCTTAAACAAGCAATTAGCATCATCAATTGTGGATTTTTTAAAAAATTTTTTGGTCAAAACCTGCATTAGACTAATGTGGCCTTTTCAGTAACCTCACGATCTAACTGATGTTGCTTTAAATTCATGTTACAGCAACTATATTGTACAAATCTAAGTCATATTGTCTAAAAATGCCTTGATATTGTAGAATAAGTATAAATAGTAAAAATAAAACATCATAACTTGCCGAAAACATTCCAAAGTCTGTGGCTAAAGGAACTTGTAGATTATTATTCTATTCTGCTAGATTGGATTTTGATCACACTTCCATTTTAAACCCCTCAAATCTCAGAAATGTAAAAAGTTACAATACAAAAATATTATTCACATGGATTTGCTTCAAACTTGCCACAGTTGATGTTGATATACTACCATTACACTGTAATAAAAAAAAATGTGATTTCAACTAACAATTTCAAGGCAACAGGCTGCCTTCACTTTTTTTGTTGAAAAGACCAACTTACACATTTAAGTTTTGGATTACAGTTGCACCAACTTACATTATTTTGTTCACCCAATGTAGATTTCATGCTTTTCTGGATTGATTTTTATCAGTTAGAACAACCGATTTTTGTTCGGTAGCAGAACTAATTTCTCCTTTTGAGCACAATTAATTTTCTTTTGCTTCCCCAACTAACTTATCATCATTAGCTCAATACATTTCCAATCATGAGCACAATGCATTTTCTTTTCCTCCACCAACTTATTTTGTTATGTTTGCTTAATTAATGTTTTTTTGTTACAGTATAAAAAGGCTTATAACCAGTTACTGTTACTTACAGGAACTTTATTGATAATGCACACCTGTTTAAACAGCCATTTTAAATTGTGGATAAAACTTTGACATGTTCACAACCATAACACATTTTAAAAACGTGCTGTTAAGGATTAAGATGGAGATTCCTCTAACTGTTACAAGACACAAATGCACAAAACAGACTTGGACATTATTTCACAACTGTCCTACACTGATCAGGACATTAACCCATCTCATTAAAAAGGGTGTACTTAGTTGCTTTAAGAGTTAATGAAAATTTATCAGATTTTAATTTTCAAATAACTAATTTTGGGGAAAAGTGGGCTATCATATAAAATGCTGTCATTTATCTAATTTTTATCTTAATAGTTTGGGACAAGAGGTGATAATACCTTAATGTAAACAGACCAGTTTTGTACTGCAAAACATCCAACAATATTATATCTGTGCAATCTGTTATGGATACTATTATCCAATGCAAGCTACTAACTAGCGGGCAATCTAATGTAAAAAACAAAACCCTTTTAAGGCAAATCCTGCATTTATCATTTGAACAAATAAAATAAAACCGATCTAGACCATAATGGATGCCCAAAAGCAAATGCATCTGAACATTTACACTGAGGATTGCATAAATGTGCATCACACCATTATTTTTATTTTTTTTACAGAGCCCTAACGTTTAGAAATTCAGTCTGTAGGTGAACCAAGAGCATAATTAATACTATTATAATAAATACTTTAGGTTAAAAGTTTAGTTTTTAAGCTTCTCACTCGCTGGGAGCAGGTAGGGGTCAGTTCCATGAAAATGTGTTGAATGGCTTCAAATGTGTACCTGTGCTCCTTTGGAAACTCCATATTTAGTCCATAAAAAAGTCCAAAGAGGTAGGCACAGGCGGTGGGAAGATCCGGGATATAAGCTAGAATGATGTCCTCTTCTAACACAATGGCGATGTTGACAACCGTGGGCTCTGAAGCAGGTCCCACATCGTCTTCCAGAACAGCAAGGATGGCAACTTTTACACCTTTGGTGGTTCTTTCAACTGGGTCCGTGTTCTGTTTAAAAAACAAAACCGTATCAATAAAAAACCCAGTAAACAATTTATCAGCAGAAATTCTACTAAAATAAATAAAATAGCTCATCATTAGCAGCACTTTAAAATGCAATTATCCAATTCATAATTAATCATTAGCAAAACCTTCTAAAATTATAATTATTAAATTCATCATAAAACCTTTAAATTAAGTAACAAATTCATAAATACAATTACCACAAAATACAAAAAACTACAAATTTCATCTTTAACGTGACGATCTAAAATACATTTAAATTCATTATTTCCTTAATCTCCAAATATAAAAGTCAAATTCATCATAGTCATCATGCCTTCTAAAATCAGAATGTTTCAATATTACAAAAAGCATAATGTTGACATGCCTCTCTGCTCAAAAGCTAGTAAACTTAAATTATCATAAATTTTTAAACCCCTCAAATCTCAGAAATGTAAAAAGGTACAATACAAAAATATCATTCATATGGATTTGCTTCAAACTTGCCACAGTTGATGTTGATATACTACGATTAGTAAATATTATCTAAGTTAAAAGGCAAGTTATGATGTTTTATTTTTACTATTTATACTTATTCTACAATATCAAGGCATTTTTAGACAATATGACTTAGATTTGTACAATATAGTTGCTGTAACATGAATTTAAAGCAACATCAGTTAGATCGTGAGGTTACTGAAAAGGCCACATTAGTCTAATGCAGGTTTTGACCAAAAAATTTTTTAAAAAATCCACAATTGATGATGCTAATTGCTTGTTTAAGATTGCAGCAAAAACAGAAAAGTCAAATTGAATGATTAAACTTCCCTCTCTCTTACCAGAACACCGAGAGAGATGAGGCAGCTGCATCTGTTTCAGTTGCTGTGCTGACCATTGTGAATGATGACAACTCACCAAGTACAAGCGAACAGCTACTCCAGCCTCAAACAACTGCTGTTGTCATTGAAGGAGGTATTGTCATGGACAATCTCAAAGACTTACCACAGGCATTTTGCATTTTGTTTGCCCTTACATATGCACTGCATTTGGATTATCCCAAACCAATGTTTAATACTTTAAAAACAATCCAAACTGTTATGCTTGGACTAGGGAAACAAACTCTTCCTTCCAAACTGCTCACCCTAAAAACTACTTACTCTCTTAAAGTGTGACACTGTTCCCTGAGTATTTCTTTATGTTGTGTTTGTTATAATTATAGTATATTGTGCAGGTACACTTTTCAACAGTGAATGCTGTAATTCCAAATGTTTGTCATGTTCACATGTTCATTGTCCGGACATGTTTGAACCTTTTGAAGTTTGTTACTCTCATAAGTACCTTGGGAATTTTTTAAAAATAGGAGATCAAGATCTGAGTACTTTACACATACCTCTACTTTTTCAAACGAAAAACACCTGACCTCAGCGCATGGACCACAATCCAAAAAGAGACTTGAAACAAGTTGGTTCTAGAGTTTTTTAAATGTCTTTTAATCGGTTCAAATATGTGCCAAGATGGAGGAAGGGACTACAAACTGTTTAAAGTCAAATATAATTTGCCTTTCTCATTTTACTTTCTTTTAATTGTTGTTGATTGCAAATTTTAGGCAAATAATTGTAAGGTTGCAGGAATATTGCCTCCTACCATTTAAAGAAATACTTTTATATTTCATGTTAAGATGGCTCAAGTAATGTTCCACTTGACGATTCAAGTTACGCTTATTATCATGAGTATGTCATGAGTAAATATGACAAGCTTTAATAACGGTCTGACCTCTGTAGTACACGTGACTTCATTGTTAATTGAAAAATAAATAGTTATTTGACATTCATACTTAAATGTTTTTATTACATTATAAAGTAAGGTATTCATATAACTGGGTTTTTAATTTTGTGGGTGATGGTATTGAATTCTAAAGTATGTTAAATTCATTGGTTGTTAAAAAGTTTATTTAGTTAAAGTGTAAGTAGTATAATTAATGTAAAATGTATATTTGATTGGGAAATTTTAAGGATATTCATTCAATTAAAGTAAATTGTACTGTATATTTATGAGTAATCTGTCACAAATTAAGAGTAAGGTTTATCTGATTATTTATGTAAGCTTTAATGTATGAATACAAGTAATCAGTCATTGATTAAGAGTAAGGTTTACGTGATGATTATAAGTAAGATTTCATTTATAAATAGTAAGGTTTACCTGATTATTTAAAGTAAGCTTTATTTTATAAATAAAAGTAATCTGTCATTTATTAATAGTAAGGTTTACTTTATTATTCAAAGTACACTTGCATTTATTAAGAGTAAGGTTTACTTGACTAGTCACAAGCAACGTTACCTATTTTTTCTAAGGCAATAAGTTTGCATATTTTTTTCAAGTAAACTTAACTTGTCAGAATTTACAGTGAAGGGCAGTGTAGCTAAAACTGTAGGTTTTTATTTCTGTTCCTAACTGGCCTGACCATAAGCTATTTCAAAGAGGAACGTTTTGAGCTGGTCTTAAATGTAGAGACTGTGTCGGCCTCTTTTACATGAACAGGGAGCTGGTTCCATAACACAGGAGCTTGGTAGCTAAATGCTCGACCTCCTACTGTGCTTTTAGAGACTCTGGGGACTAACAATAGTCCAGCATTTTGAGAACGAAGAGCTCTGTTTGGATGGTACGCTACTATTGCATCTTTGAGGTAGGATGGGGCCATATTGTTCATAGCTTTATAAGTCAGGAGGAGGATTTTGGATGGATGGATGGATGCTTTATTGATCCCCGAGGGGGGAAATTAAAATGCCATGGACTTACATAACACACGTACACAACACGATGAAGCACAATTAAACACAATTAGACAATGTTATGGACTCTGCTACAGACCCTTGTAGCGTCACAATAAATAATTTAAAATTGGATTCTAAACTCAACAGGAAGCCAGTGAAGAGACTCTAACACTGGTGAAATATGATCTCTTCTTCTAGTACCTGTTAATAATCTTTCTGCTGCATTTTGAACCAGTTGAAAGCTTCTTATAGAGCTTTTAGGACACGCTGTAAGCAGGGCGTTACAATAGTCTAATCTGGATGTGACAAATGCATGGATGAGTTTTTCGGCATCATCTCTGGGCAGGATTTTTCTAATTTTGGCTATGTTACGCAGATGAAAGTAGGCTGTTTTACAGGCTTGATTTATATGTGCTTTGAACGAGAGATCTTGGTCAAATAGGACCCCAAGGTTTCTTACAGTAGAGCTGGGGGCTACAGTGATCTTGTCCAGAGAAACTATCTGGTCAGATAAGGAGTCTGGCAGGTGCTTATGGCCCAGCAGAATGACCTCGGTTTTTTCAGGGTTAAGGAGCAGATAATTAAGAGTCATCCAAGTTTTTATGTCTTTCATGCAGACACTAAGTCTGTCTGCTTGATGGGTCTGATCAGGTTTCATTGATAAATAAAGCTGAGTGTCATCTGCATAGCAGTGGAAGTTAATGCCATGCTTTCTGATGATCATACCTAAGGGCAGCATATAAAGTGTGAACAGAACTGGACCGAGTACTGAACCCTGCGGCACACCGTAGGTTACTTTAGAACATGGGGAAGATCTCTGGTTTACATTAACAAACTGGTACCTATCAGATAGATAGGATTTAAACCAGCTTAGGGCGGTTCCACTGACACCTATATCACATTCTAACCTCTGCAGTAGAATGTTGTGGTCGATGGTATCAAACGCTGAGGTCCAACAGAACCAGGATTGAGACCTGTCCATCATCAGCAGCTAATAACAGATCATTTGTGACTTTAACTAGTGCAGTTTCAGTGCTGTGGTGTGCACGAAACCCTGACTGAAAAACTTCAAATAAATCATTGTCCTGCAGGTGGCGACAAAGCTGTTTAATCACGACTCTTTCAAGGATTTTAGAGACAAAGGGCAGATTAGAAATAGGTCTATAGTTTGCCAGTATGTCGGGTCTAGATTAGGCTTTTTCAAAAGTGGTTTAATCACTGCATATTTGAAGGACTGAGGGACATAACCGCTTTCTAGTGAAGTATTTATTATATTAAGAATGGGATTTATAATTAGGGGGAGAATTTCTTTGAGGAGTCTACTTGGGATTGGGTCTAAAATACAAGTTGATGTTTTGGAGGACATAATGACTGAAGTTATCTCTGCCTGATCAACAGCAGTGAACCTATCTAGTATTACTGAAGGATTTGTATGGGACACTAGCTTTGCAGTCTGGGCTTGCTCAGTACTGATAGTGGGAGTCATTTCATTTAGTTTATCTCTAATAGTTGTGATTTTGCTGCTAAAGAACAGAAGAAAGTCATTGCAGCTTAGAGTAACTGGTATTGAGGGTTCTACTGCGCTGTGACAGTTTGTCAGCCTGGCTACAGTGCTAGAGTTATTTTTATTTACTTCTATTAAATTTGGATAATATCTGGTTTGAGCCTTACGCAGAGCCTGCTTATAAACCAGTAGCAGGTTTTCCATTCTTTTAGGGATTCTTCTGTGTGGGAGCGGCGTAAGGATCTCTCTAGTTTTCTTACCCTTTGTTTGTGAGAACGTAGTTCTTCATTGTACCAGGGGGAGGCTCGTTTTGGCCTGATGACTTTCTGTTTAAGTGGAGCTGCAACATCAAGAGCAGATTTTAGAGAGTTGACCATTGAGTCAACAGAGTTATCAATAGCATTGGGACTGGCGCTTCACCTCCCCGGCCTGAGCTCCTGTGGCCCTGTGAGGTCTATGATCCGGTCCGGTCCTGTGAGGTCTATGGTCCAATCATCTACTGTAGCTCTCAGCGCCGCAGCAAGAGAACCTGCGTAGGTGAGTGAGAGGGATGATTTGTCGCACGGTGGAGGGGTGTGGCGAGGTCTATGATTCGATCATCTGAAAGTAATAAAATAATAGAGTTTAAAGTTTAGTGAAGCGTATTCAAGGCTCACAGACCTATGCTCACACACGCAGACACATCAGTATAGGGAAATAACAAAGTCATTTTTTACTCTTTACCCAACTGTACAAATTAACTTTAACTTTTACTTCACTACATTTTTGATCGACTAACACTTCTTCGCTGAAATTAAACATCTCACCGGTTGATGATAAAAGTCTCACTTTTTTATAATTTATCATTTTTGTTCTGAAACATATCCCTAGTTCTAGGCTGTGACTGGGAATATTATATTATATTATAGGTTCATAGAATTCTGTCTCTGCCCTGGGAGAGTGAGAGAGCAGGGTCAGAGGGGGACACACACCTGTACCTGTAGGAGTAAAAGGGAGGGGAGGGGCTAGCTAGACGCCTACTACACCGCTCATGCTCAACATAGTTTTGCATGCATATACAATATACAGAGAAACAAACACAGACACACACATCGCTGACTTGCAGACCTTGACATGCGGAACCCCGTTATCAATCCATAGTCCATAGTCTTGTGAAGTTACCACAAATGACATAGAGGAAATACTTAATTTTATACTTAATACTTAACTTAATTTTTCAGTCTAAAGAAGAGATAAAGCAAATAAAAACAAACTTACTCATACGGGTCCATTGAAAGCTGAACTGAAGAAATATCTGTTTTAGAGATTTGTTTTGGAAAGACGAGCAGAGAATCTTTGATCTTCATCCAGAAACACCTTCACCTCTCGCATGTACGAGGAATCCTCCTTTGGCAATATATATATATTATATTCGCAGCATATCTGGAAACCATTGCTTTTTCGTGACAATGTACACGGTTAGTGGAATTTCACGGGGGGGCCTAAAGTAAATACAATCTACACCAACAGAAGCCTGGGAAAATCTGGTTTCTGGTTTCCATGACCCATATTCCAAAACGGGGTGACTGAGGAGAAAATGCGCGCGAAACTTGACTATACATTGCATGAAGCAGATCCGCACTTTTGACAATCTTACATAACCCGCAGGGCCCCCTCCACACATCTGGTTTCCATTAGCCATATTCCAAAACGGGGTGACTGAGGAGAAAATGCGCGCGAAACTTGACTATACATTGCATGAAGCAGATCCGCACTTTTGACAATCTTACATAACCCGCAGTGCCCTCCACACATCTGGTTTCCATTAGCCATATTCCAAAACGGGCTGACTGAGGAGAAAAAGCGCGCGAATCTTGACGTCACACACACACACAAAACCAGTCTCAACCGGTTATCTAGGTCAAAGGGGAGGAAAGGGGCGGGACTTGAATTTTTTACTATTATTTCTCAGGATTAAATTTATGTGACGTCATCACAGTTTGACAGAAAGTGGGTCTAATATTCTCTTATAGTTAAGTAAAGTAACAGTAGTTTGATTTCTTGGCAACTTCTACCAATTGATAAACTTATTGTTAGATCTTTATTTGGCACCGTATGCGAGTTTACGTAATGCACTGAACTATGTTTATTGCTGCCAAAGCAGTTGGAAAGTCAAATAATATCTTCCTTCGAGTGTTCAGGCCAAATATAGATGTCTTATTCAGTTGACATTGACTTTAATTTCGTTAGAAGCAATGTCTTAATGTTCTTCAGTTTACGAATCAAGGGAAATTGAAGGTTGTAGTTCAGTCCAGAAGTTGATTAAGATTATAAAATGGCTCGAAACTTTTGGTTATAGCAATAGATTAGAAGTAGTAGTCGAAGCAGGTCGAGAACCAATTGAGTTATTGAAGTAAGAAGTACATTTAACCTGACTTTACAGTAGAATAGGAGATGCTTATTGAAATATAATTGTTTTAGGTTTGAATCCCATAGATATAAAAGTCCAACAGAGTCAGTGCTGTGGGAATGTGCTAATAATGTGTAATTATTTGTAACCCAGACACAAGGCACCAGTGCAATAGACCAATCCTCATATTACAGGCTTTTTTGCACCCTCAGGAGGACAAAGATGGCGCCACCTCTTTGATTTAAGCTCAACATTAATTGCCTCAGAGTCAAGGGACAAAAACAACAACAGCTGAACATAACTGCTTACAATAGAGTTTGTTAAATACAAAACGAGATAATATATTTTACTCTAAATAACGCAAAAAATAGCTCTACATCCATCATTAAAGTTATTCCCTACAGTCACTGTATAAGTACACAAGCTTCCATCTGAAAAGACAGAAAGAGAGATTTTGTCTGGCTCCTCTCCTTCGCACTTTATTTGCTTTTTATTTCCCTCCGTCTGTCTCCAGTGGACATATTTAAGACTGTAAGAGTTATTTTCGTTATTTTCACTACAACGCTACGGATAATTTAAGCAAAACTGGGTGACTGATTTTTGACACAATGAGCAAAATCAATGCTAAGATTTGAATGTATTGGGGCTACTCCTTCACTGTGAAAATAATTATGTATATTTTGTAGTTTTGGTAACTTTTTGACAACAATAGTAAAAG
Organism: Rhinogobius similis; assembly: GCA_019453435.1. Classification (NCBI taxonomy): domain Eukaryota; kingdom Metazoa; phylum Chordata; class Actinopteri; order Gobiiformes; family Gobiidae; genus Rhinogobius; species Rhinogobius similis. The sequence goes on from CM033638.1 coordinate 14,518,836, forward strand.
ACTAATTGTACAAGAAATGGCCGCAGATACTTACAAACACGTGTTCATCTGAGTAGACAGTTACTTAAGTAAAAATAAAGCAAATAAATCACTCAAGTAAATGTGAAACTACCACATAAAAATATATTTAAGTAAAACAATTGTAGTACCTGTTTAAAATTGTACTTTAGGAGTAAAAAGTAAAAGTAAGTCACACAGATTTTAAGAGCTTTTAAAGTGTTAATGTTGTGATTTTGAAACAGAATTGTGAAAATTGTTCCAATCAATTTCCTACTCTTTCTTGTGAATTTTATGTATATTTTTTAATTACTCAAAGCTGGTTTGAACTCAAAAACTTTTGGCAGGAAGTCATAATGAACGTGCTAAAATGAATTCCTCAACCATACTTTTTTTTTTTTTTTTTTTTTTGTAGTTTAGAAAGTACAGATACCTTCTCACAAATGTAGATTAGCACATTACTTTTACTTTTGTACTTTGTTACGTTGCACCACTATAGTAGATAAAGTTAAAGACTATAGATCGAAAGTTAAAAAAAACAAAAAAAAAAAAACCCACACAAAAACAGATGACTTTAGAGCACGGCGCAGATAGAAAGAGGACGGATGGAGGAAAAACCAGGGGACCGCTGGGACTGTCTAATTCCAGCCTGGGCTAATGCAAACCTGCAGCCCTCACTACAAAGCATGTGCAGCCTGCTCCTTAGAGGATGCCCAGCAGCGCTCTCTACTCTGGGAGGTCTCTTTGTCTCTCTCACTCCATCCTTCTCTCTCCATCTCCCTCGTCTCCTTACCTAATCCTCGCTCCATTCTTGCGATGTATTGGCAAACGTGTCTCTGTTATTTATTCATTTACATCGCGCCTGTTTTCAGCTCATCGCCTTTTCTTTTCACCTATTTCACCATGTGGACGTGCTCTTGGTTGTGCTGTGTCTTTTGTTCACACTTGTATTTGCTCTCGGTGTGCGGGGGTAATGGCTGTTCGCTTTATGGAAATTATTTATGTTCCAGCGGTCACTTAAGTGCGTTGTACTGTATACGTTCACAAGCCAAGCAATAGTCTGATACATGTTATACAGATAAGCATCATGTTTGCTTTATCCTTGTACAACCTGCTAGAGCTAGACAGTGTTTGTAATGAAATGCCATTATCTGTGATGCACCAGGCCCACATGTTCGCTGTACAAATACAAAAGCGCTGATATTCAGTTGTCTGGTTTTCTCCATTATTTCCGAAGCTCACAAGTTGTTTACAGCTTTTTTCAATAGCTTTGACGTTAATGTCTATATTTTGGCACAAATTTCAAAACTTGTCACTTGGAGAGTAAACACTCACCAAGTGTTATATCCGTTTTCAAGCCTTTCAAAACTACAAAACACATTTTGCAGATCCTAAACACAACGATCAACTCTTTAAAGACAGACTGCATGATAAAGACTTTGGTAGTGACAACCGAGTTTGAACCAGTTTTAGATCCAGACTCCATTGTCTAAGTTTGAAACGGCTCTGATTTCTGATGCTAAAAAAATAAATATTGAAAATAAGCTTTCTGACAAATAATTTGTGTAATATTCGATACATATTTTCAGTAGATACCTCACTCTCAAACCAAGAAAAACGTGTGATATTGGTCCGGTAGGTCTCTAACTCCCTCACAGCTTACGTCTAAAAGTGTGTTGTGTGAATAGTTTTGCAAAGTACAGAAAAAATATGCAAGCTTTATCAAAAGTTTCTGAAAATGTGCCTAAGCGATTGAAAAAACCCCAAAACGGTACCAATAATTTTAAGGTTTGAATCCTTCCTATTTGTCATTATAAGCAATTTATTGAATATTTGAATGTTTAATGTTATGTTCAGAGTTTGAACCAGATGCAAATGTACATCTGACGCCTGTGACACGGCACGATCGCAAAAGATACGTCAACAGTCAAGACACGCCGCTGCAAAACACCTGGAACTGAAGACTTTGCATGTCAACTTGATGTCTTTAACCATTACTGTAGCAGGGTATTTATCACTTTATGCGGACATTCCGTCTTTATAGGGACAAAAAAGTCTTCAAAAAGGATGAAAACCCAGATTGTGTGTGTTGGGTAAGGTGTGGTAGAGTTTAATGTTCATTCGCTGCCTCTTTCTTTCAATCCCCCCAGTGCATTTGTGTGTTGACTTTGAGAACAAAAGTCATGAAATCATTTTGATGTAATTCTTCTGACATGTGATAGGACATGAGAGGCTTCAGGCATCTTCAACCACAACATATGTAACCTTACTCTTTGTCCTTTTCCCTACAAAACGGATAGATCCAGCAATCTAACATGGACTCTTTGATATGCAAATCCTCACCTGCCTGACCCTTTATTATCCAATGTCGGAGTTCCCCAATTTCATTCACACATAAACATTTGATATAAAATTAGTCTAAATACTGCAACAGAAATAATTGAAAAATCCATCCTTGCTCGGACCATTAGGATGAACTGTGAGCCAGGCGATGCGGCGTAGCATCAATTAGCACGGAGGCTAATGCTGTTGTTGTTGGATGGAGAGGGTTCCAATAGTGTGAAAGCTGCCTCCGGTCGAGCAGGGAGAGAGGAGCGTTAATGGCTACTGCATTAGAGGCTAAAATGAGACTTTGTAATAGCTGTTTAGTAGCTTTATGCCATTTACTCCATAAGATATTTATATTTTGGCCTGAGAACATTGAGCACTGGAGTATAGGGTTGGAGCGTGGAGCTATAGAGCATTCTGCAAGTGTGGGGGAAAGTTTGAAGTCGTGTTACTTACTACTTAGGGAATAAAAATGAAAAAGGAGAGCATATTCACTTCTTTTGTGCAAATTAGCCTGATATTTGTCTGTACTTCAATAAAACTACATGTGAAACAGAGTAAAAGGAGAAGGAAATACATACTTTACTGCTGTTATCACTACTCCATCTAGTACTGCTACCACTACTCCAAATACTACAACACCGGCTAAAACTGTACTATATTTATGACTAATATTCGACAACACTACTTCTTCTTCTTACTACTACATCCCTAATTACACCATCGGTACAAGTACAACTATTGCTCTGAGTAAACAATTGCAGTAAAAATCCAAAAAGTTAATTAGGTCTTCTTAAACTCTGTGTTCTTTTATTTCCTCTATCTATCATAACAGTATTTGTCGATCGTAGACTGTATATAGAAGTGGACAGCCAGCTCCCATTCACTTTCTATTGAAACATCTGCACCTCGTCATTCTGATCTTAAAATGTCTGTTTTAAAATGGTCTACATGATCCTGGTGTTTTTATTCTGCTTTTGTCTTGTAAATCACGATATGAACCTAAGTAACTGACCAACCCTTCTTTCCCCAAGGTCCTCTCCAGCTCCAGCAGTTAGCAACAAGTTGGATTGACAGCTAGCATGGCTCGTCGGTAAGCGCCCACCCTTTCCTGCGGCAGAAGGGGCGAGTACCTTTAAAAACCTGGCTCCTGATTGGCTCTGTGTTGCCGTGAAACACACACTTGGATTTCGAATATGGAACGAGGCTCCACATAAGCCGCTAAAACTGCTAGCCGCTGCCGGAGACATAAACCCTAAGACATTCCGATTGCGTGCATTCCAGTCTAGTCCAGCCTGGCTATGCTTCAGTGTTCCTCTGATGACGTAGGCCAAGATAACAAGAGCTGAGCTGGAAATGTTTGACTGACACAAGGGGACGAGTCATCTGATTGCAGTAAAAGTTCTACTGTGTTCTGCGTCTTTTACGAGGATGAACAGGGCAGGGACTGAAGTGCTCCTCTGGTCTTGTACCTGTCTATTTATCCAATTACTTTTGGTGCCTCCCTCTCCATTATATTTGCTTGTAGCCTGATTCACTCATCTCATTGTCTCCCCCGCCCTCTGCTTTTCTCAGTAAACCCTAAACTGGGCCGAGCGGAGATAGACTTTCCTTTATTCCCCTCAAATCTAAAGCTTCCTGTTCCTTTTGCTCAGATCCAGTCGGTCTCTTAAAGGGATGCTCCGAACAACGTCCCAAAGCAAACATACACCGACATTATTCCTGCTTCAATGGAGGCTAAATGTGGCCAAATTCCTGCCTCATCCTCGATATTCCCATCCAAGTCCATCCCACTCCTTCGTAGCCAATCAGATTAGCCGTGGAGGAGAAATTGGAGATGGTTCGACACATTTCTTTCATCTTTCTATTGAAAAAAGTGCTGTATACTCGCACAGACACACACACACACACACACACACATTCAGCTGTGGGACAAAAAGTGGTTGCCCCGGGAGACGGAGGCCTGGGTGAAAGAAGGATGCTGGCAGTGAAAGGGCCTGACCCATCTTTTGGCAGGGGGAACCTCTCAGCCCCCTCCAAAGAAGTGAAAGGGAGCCCTGCACAATACGGGGCAAAGCATTCTGGGTGATCCCTGGACCCCTGCACGTGCCTTCATGGGGCAGTGGAGAGAGACCGGACCAGATTTGGTGGAAGTTCATGATGTTACAATGTAAAGAACAGTGGGTTCCTAATTTATAGAGGGTGACGGAGCTTACTTAGGACTTAAAATAGAAGAAAGAAGGTCCCGGGCTTGATTTCTGGGGCCTTTGGGGTCCATATGTGTAGAGTTTGCATCATTGTGATAAATAGATGCATATTTAACACGGCCTGTTTTTGATTTAGATTAGATTAGATTTTGATTTGAAATTGCACTCAATAAAATACTGGCTATGTTTGTGTGCACACCATGATCTGATTTATGGACCTTTAAGATAATTTAAATGACGTACAGTATAATACGCAAAATCAAACAAATCAGAAAGATCAGAAAGAATTCAGATGTTGATCATTTTGTAATTGTAACAACACAGCAGCTATTTTCAAAGCGTACTAAAAATAGGACAAAATAGAAAAACTGGAAGCTTAAAAAATACAAACTTTTACCAAGAAGGGGAAGGCTATATTTAAAACAAAATAGGCTTTGTTTGCAACTAACAATAAACAATTTGGTCAGATTTATTGCATGTGTATTTATGTTTGTTAACATTGCTGCAAGTCAATTTCCATTTGGGACAATAATAAAGTTGAAGTTATTTATTTATTTATTTTTTACAATGCATATTTCATGTGGTGTTAATGTGTGCTTTATAAACACAAGAAACTACAGTACAAGACAATGTTTGGTGTACAGGAGTTAGGAAAAAAACCTTTTATGAGTTTTTACCAGGTTACAACAATGTTCAAACATCATTATCGTACTTAAAGTTGTGTTTTGATAGATTCATGCATGTCTGAGTAATCCTGCATTGTCCTACATTCAAGACTAGAATAAAATAAAAAAAAACAGACCCTGGATTATACTTGTAGTGTTAAGAATCCCATGTTTCACAAATAAAAACACATAAATAAAAATAGTGCTGCAGTTTTGAACCGGAAGCCAATGGACTCTATTATTATCATCTACATGTGCTACAGTTTAATACTAAATAAAGAATATAATATGTCCACTAAACCATTTTACCGGGTCTTGAATGTTCCCAGACGGTTGCAGCTCTCTTGGACACTGATATTGATACCTCTGGCTCTTGACCACCCGTGCGCCGCTCCCGCCCTCCAGTCGTCAAACGTCAAACATCGTCAATATTTTTCTTCAGTGTGGCTTTTCACGTCTGTGTCTTCATTTGTTTCACTCACCTCAGCCAATGGGGACGATCACTCACGGCTCGAAAAATACACTGCGCTGTGCCATAGATCCATAAGTGAAGAGACAGAGGCTTTATGTAAATCTATACACGCCCCCCCCCCGTGCCAGCGCTCAATACAGCGTCTGTATTATTAATAACTCTAAACGGCAGCCGCGCTCTCAGACATTTATCAAACGCACCTCACCTCTGCAAACATTTCTCCTCCCACTGTTTAGACCAACTGGAGTCATCAGCAACTTCAGAGCTTTATTAAAGGGGAGTTTCAATGTACTTTGCGTCTGTTCATTACTAAAACTAGACACTCATTAGGTATCAGATCACTCAGCAGCTGATGTTTACGTGCGCTAAAACAAGTAATATGGGCCAAATATTTCACCAAACTATTACAGTACAATGGTAAACGCCAGGCCGACCAGAGCAGCTTACATCTGTCATCATAAGAGACAGTTACACCTGCAAGTGGCATTGAAGGGCCTTGAACCCACTAAAGCTGTTGTTTGGGAGCAGACATATTTAAAATAAAAATAGACTTAAATTATATCCAATATGGCTTTTAGATTCGCAATTTTATTTAGATTTGTGGAGAAAAATAATTAGAACATTCTATATTATGTTTAAAGTTTCAAACGTGTGATTAATCTGAGCAGCACTAATTGAAAACAAAAATGCATAAAACATCACGTATAAAGGACAAATTTGGACCTTTTCTGAACAGTTTTAAAATGATCTTGAGCTTTATCAGAACTAGTATAAGGTCATAAAGAAAGCAATATTATTATGTGTTGCAAATTACAATTTATTATTATCTTAAAAAAAAAAAAAAGGAGTGTTTTGATTATCATTGTGGTATCAAGTATCAGGACTATTACAAATCAATTTTAGTATCATGAAATTTAATAGAAATTTGAAGTTGGCTACTACAAGCAGCAAGTACTTCTATTATAAAGTAAATTGTATAATGATTAATAATGTTTTTTATCTGTTTTGTGATTTAAATGCATATTTTCCTATTCTGTAAAGCACTTACTTAATTTCATTGAAATACAGTGTTACCACAACTGCATTGCGGAAGTCAGCATCCTTGGTTGAATTAAATATTAATATCCTCAGACAATTAGCAGTTTAAATTGTATTAACAAAAGCAAAAATAACTGTTTCTGTCTTGCAACCAAGCAACTTTTAGACCTGTGCCATAATAAACAGTGGATCATTGGACTTTAAAACAGCAAATGTAGGGTCAGCTCATATATAAGATTTAGGTTGTGGCCCAGTATTTGACAAACGCTTTTTAAAAATCACAATAAAAGGGTGATTCAGGATTCATCAGCATTTGCATGTCATGATTGTTTTTAAAATGAGAAAGAGCTACTTGTATGTAAAGTGGGGTTTGGGGGTCGTCACCCAATAAATCACATGTCATTTCTGGTATTCTGGTGCATTTTATTGTAACTCATTATTTAAATCGGCTACATAGATTATTATAGGCTAAATACTTACTCTACCAGGCTGTATTACAAGAGTTTTTGATAGCGCATACTCGTACATGGATAGATTTGGCAGTCTATTTTGACTAGTGTTTATGTTTAGTATGAGTTTTAAGAGGCGACTTGACTTGGTGTGCTTTGTATCAAATGTTGAGGCAGATTCTCTTGCTCTGGTCTGGACTTAGCCCTCCAGAGCATGTGCCCCCTTTATGGTTGCAGCCCTAAACAATTGCTTAGTTTGTTTATGCCACGGGCTGGCCCAGTGCCTTTAAACTAGATCCAAGGCAATATTTTGTGGTGACAATGTTTCAAATTTTAGCAATAAATATAATAAAAACAATGCTATCGTTGTTTGACGTGGAAGACTTCGGAAACCGTAACATTTTGGGTGTTTTTTTCCATAGCAAGGTGTCAGATTAGCATGTGCAGCGAGTGATCTATTGGGATGAGAGTCACGTCACATTTGGAGATGCTCAGAAAAGTTACGGTTATATAATGTTTACTGTGTCTCTGCGGAGCCACGGGGATTCTTACATCTGGTTTGGCTCGAGCTGCGTGAGGAAAATTAGGATTCAGAGCAGATGATGCAAAGTTTAACCAAGCGAGTCAGACTTTTGCACTCGAAGGTCATTTCTCCAATCAACTTTGTATCATTTGAACAGATTTAAACAAGTGTGAGAGTAACACGCTGGATTCAGAGCACTTTTTAGTCAGTGCTATAAACTGGAGTGCATGAGTGGGACGGAAATTATTATTATTAAATTATAATTAGTCTTTCTGGGTATCCTCGAGGGAGCTAATGTACAAGTGTGGACTAATTATAGATTCTTGTCATGTTCAGATTATAATCTATAGCTCAGTAGTTTCACATTTGACCCAGTTTGATTCAAGATTACTCTGTTGTGGCCCACTTTTCAAACTGTATTAAAGAAAAAGTCTTAGCATTTGTTATTTTAATGGGTCCAAAAAAGCACTTTCTTAAATTACACTAGTCTAATGAAGTGACATTTATCATTATTTGGGGTATTTAAGGTGAAGTTAGACTTTTTTTTCTCTGTAAGGAAACTTGTCCTGTGTATTGGACCCATTTTGCAACGTAAGAATCTCAGGACCCATCTTTAGTTCTTGAGCCAGGTTTAGTCAGGACTTTATCTTGAGATTTGTGCATGTTTTGGGATTATCAGTGTCCAAAGGGAACCCACCCATGACATGCAGACACAGGGAGAACATGTAAACTCGGCAATGAAAGCGCCCAAACCCTCTTATTATGAGGAGAGTGCGAGTAAGCCTGTAACGCTAAGGAAGATTTACTGTTACTGAAATAAATATAATTCTTAGGGATTGACTCCAGAAACAAATATTAATCTTATGGTCTTTTCAACTGACAACAATCACACCTTTGGAATTTATAACGGCACCACTTTCTGGGGCAAATATAAAAAAACAATGTCACTTTAGTTCATTTGTGATGGTGAACTTTGTGCCAGTTTTTGTTTCATGTGAATAGGCCCAGTAATTACAAAGATGTGAACCATAAACCAGGTAAACAAATCTGCAATCTGCAAAACCGTTTTGTCTCCTGCTCAATATAGAACAATATATTTTGGGGCTGAATATTTATCGTGTGTACCTTTTCTTTGTATTAGAGGCACATGTTTTTTATTGTTTTTTTTAATGTACGCATTTTGACTACATATCCTTTCATTATCTGTTGCACCACATGTTTCTGTTGATGTTTTTTCTTCACAATACTGTACATTTTAAAAAGGGTTTACTGGGATTACCCTGCTTTTGGTTTATTGTGCCAGTGGCAGAAAATAGTTTCAACATTATCTGGAACCAGTGGCACTAAAGCAGCTACTCTGAGCGGCTAAACGTCTTCACTCTTCAAACCTTTTCAAAACCTTTGTCTAGTATAATTGACAGAATCCGGTTTTCTTTTGCTATGGAACCTACCTGGACTTCGGGATTACACAGATGTCTTTCAAAATGACTGTTTATCTTGATATTTATTTTATTTTACAACACTAAAACTGTGGTGGCTCAATGCAACATGTAAAAAAGCGTAAAAGTGGATCATAATACACCACTACACTTACAATTTATCATATTAGACAATGTTGTAAAATAGATTATGGTGAAGGTCGCGGCACTCTGCTGCATCACCGCATGGAAACTACAACATGGAGACAGATGCTAATGAACAAGTTAGACCACAGGGAGGGAGCAGGAAAGGAGATAAGGAGGTAGGAAAGGACGCGAAGGAGGAGTGCACAAATTGAAAGAGCAGGCCAGAGGTTTTCTATCTGTCCTTTTTGTGCTCCGAGTCTCTCATTAGCGCTATCGATCCGGGTCTCGACTGGCGAGTCTTTATGCACGCACACAGTTACACACATTCGAGCACAATGTGATCCGCTGAAGTTACGTCTCTATAAATAACCAAGAATATGCATTTTTAATATGAGCGCTACCTGTTCGCATCGCTGAGTCGGTTCTACATGTTACACAGTTCACTCAAACGGATCATTATCTAACACAAGTTATGTCACGGAGAGCTAAAGATAATCTGGTCATCTTAGTCTATCATGCTTTAAGGTGGGAACTATGTGCAATGGAGAGTTCTGTTGGTTGATTTCAGGGTTGCGAGGCTTCAGCACTTCAGAAAAACCTTCAAAAAATATAGGAAAACATACGCCGCAGATGTATTTTCAGTAATATTTATAAAAGTGGTGCTCTTTGGAGGACACAGCTCCCTCTCTTCTCTCTCACAAATAGAAGCTCCACAGAGCGCCGATGGATTTAGATATGAAGATTTGTCACAGAAATTGAGAACGTTCATTAGGATTAAGCTAAAATGAACACATTTTATAACGAAAATAGCTTCAGCCATACTGTGGACAATTATTTTCACATGCGGCAGGTCTGTGGGAAAACCATGCATCTGGCAAAGCTGATTGATTAGTTATTTTGTTCAGATAAAGTATATTTGAAGGGATGAATAATTTAGATCAAAATATGTACAAAAAGTTGACTAGAAATGTCTTGATTTGATCCCAGTTTAAACTTGATTTGGCCCTAGTTTAGTTCTGGGGTTAGTCCTTGTCAGAGGTGGGCAATATATATCAGAATTTCATCTATATGAATGTTGTCTTGAAGATCTGCAATATTTTAATATCGAGTATATCATTTATAGTAATAAATGCTACAAAAAGCTGATTAAAAGGAAAAATGAAAACAGTGTTGTATTGGAAACTTTCAAATAAGGATATTTCTGCACTTTTGTGATTAAATGTACATATATTTCACATTTGTTTGATAATTAAATCTCAACTAATCTGTTTAAAGAAATGGTTTTACACATTTCTGTTGGATTGACATTATATCGTCTCAATATCAATAACGTGATATTCATTTTTGTCAATATCGTTGTATAGTCGTAGTTTAGTTCAATGTTTATTTGGCGCGCACAGTCTTGTACTTCAACACATTTTCACAGACTGTAAATTATAGTTAAAGAAAGTTGTCAAAGGTGTGTACAGTTGTAAAGAATGTATATTTTCTGCAAAAACAGTTTTCTTTTCAAGGTCTTTCAACTAAATACTTTAGTTTCTCATAACATCTCCCCTAGCCTCCAAATACATCAGCATGGATCAGTTTTGCCCGCTTGTTTCAATTTTAATTTACGCTTGCAGTTCCTTCAAGAACAACAATTTTCCCCTGTTGTTGCGCCCCTCAATGAGTTAATCAGCCTGCAAATAAATTATGTAGGAAGCCCAAACAAGTGTTGTAGCCCGCACAGCTCATATCGACACCTGCACTAAAAGACTATTGATAAGTGAACGGCCGGTGAAGCCAACCATGTCCTGCTAATAAGTTCAACACTACTCCCCATGCATTCTATACGCAGCTAAATACCTCTTTCCATCTTCCGGAGCGGTGCATGATGGGATGCGGCCGCTGACGGGGCAATTCCTCCTCTCGCTCGATGTCGGTGGGTCCACGGGAGCACGCATGTATCAAGAGGCTCGGGCTATTGTGTATTGATTCGGGTTAGATGAGCTAAAGGGCGCTAACAAGAGTCAAAATGACAGAGTAGGGGCTAACGCCTTGTTAGCAGCCTATTAGCTTCGGAGCGGAGTATAACAGTCGACTGGAGATGTTCACTTGATGTGGAGCAGCGGGAGCTCGGCCCGCTGTGCATCGCGAAGGCATGCTTTTAACGCACGTCGTTTTTAATAGTAAGTCTAAGATATTTAATCCTGATAAATTACGTACAGTAGATGTTTTTGGTGTAAAAATGTGGTTTAAAAACAGGAGGAACTGCTAAAATAGGCTTAATTTAAAGTCAATTTTCTGTGCTGATAAACTGTAATATTTCTTTTTAAACTTCAAGGCCCAGTGCGAAACATTTTAGACAAAAAATAGATAAAAGCATGTTTTTTTTTCTTTTCATTTTGGGTGCTTTTACTGAACTGAAAATTAAAATTAAAATTAAAAACCTGTGTCCTTAATAAGAGCAGGCTTGCGTCTCCACAAACCTGAATCCTTTTGCTTGTTTCCATGGAAATGCTGTCCCTTTAGCCATAATATTCCACAGTATGATATAAAACGTATCTCTCGCCTTGAGGAATGTTCTGAATTATGGTTTTAACTTTCTATTTCCATGGAATCATGAAGGTGATGCCGCCTCCAGAAAGTTACACACCGTTGCTTAAGTGATGAAACTCAAAATCCAGTGTATCATAAATGTTACTTTATTTTATTTATTTTAGTTAATAACAAATAAAAAAGACATCCTCAGTGACATAAAACTGCAAAAATAAATGAAAAGGAGCAGAAAGAAGAGCTGTCTTTGTGTATAATAGAATAAAATCATGATAATAGAAATATTTCCTTCTGTCAATTATTGTACTTTTTATATGACTTTTTAAACTATTTTACACCAATACTATACAATCTAAATCTTAGGTGATTTTAGATATTTTTGAATACATTTCCCTCACATATGCTATAAAATAAGAAAGACAGCTCACTAAAATGGTGGATAAAGTAAAAGTTAAATATTGCCTGCAGTCATGATGCCTAAAAGTAGAGTATTTGCCCGATTTGAGATCTGAGTTTTCAGTGTATGTATCCCATGTGTATATATTTCTCAATCCTGTATAACTTTATTTTATCTATCTGACAATTTATTTTAAAAGTAGTCTTTGTGAACAGTTTATGCATTTGTACGTGGCGTTATCGAGTGTAAATCAAACTGTCCCTGAGGATAAGAAGGACACACTGACCCTTGAAAAGTCCATCGCTGCTTGAAAACAATTGATTATTCTAATGCGAATCAATAATTAAAACAAGTCCTTTAATGTAAATATTTATGTTGGATCGTTTCCCATCACTTTTTGCATAAATTCTACGCACATACAACGCCTATTGTTGAAGTTCTCTCTCTTTGTGCTTTATTTCAGCCTCAAGTCCCTGTGGTCTCGGCGCAGAACAGTTCGACTTGTCGCCAAAATGAGATGCTGATTATGCACCAGCCTCCCTCGTTCCACCGTAAATACATGTAACTGTGAAAATGCCAACGCGGCTAAAAGTATTCAAAGTACTTCAAATGTCCACCTGCGTTTTATTTATACTGCATATACTCCCACTGCGTTTCTAATTGTTAAGTATAAATAAATGGTGAAAAACGCGACGGTAACACATATTTTCTTTGGACGGGCAATAGAAAGGACTCGCACACTTGAACACAGAGGAGTAGCGTGACATGTATTTGCTGTAAGTCCACACCAGCTGCCTCAGGGGCCGGCCTCTGACAGCTGCAATGGAAGTGCTACTGTGTACAATGTGTAGTCGTGTGTAGTAGTATATATATATATGGAGTAGTGTTCCCCACTGGAGAGGATGAAATGGATTTACTTTCTATTTTTGTATGTTTTTTGTTTTGTTTTTATGAAGCTTCAAAAGATAGTCCCAGGTTGCTCAATTGCAGGTAGACAGGTAAATATGTCTTGGATAAACATAAAACATATTTTGTACAGGCACTTTTTTGTTGAAATTAATGAAATGTTGATGCTGTATGTCATCTTTTACAATGTTTTCTGTCAAATCAATATATTTTAAGTCGATATTTACATTTAATAACTTTAGATCAACCTAAAATAATTAAATGGTAAAAGTTTAAGTGTAGAAAATAGTTTACACAATTACTTTTAATCATGATAGTGTAGCAAAAGATACAAAATCTCTTTACACTTCTGTAACGTTTAGACCGCAGCGTCAAAATCGCGCCGAATGTCTCCAGTTGTCATGTAATTGTCATGACAACAACCTTAGTTTTCCACCAGTTAAAACACATAGATTGAAATAAACGAAGCAGTAAAACATTTTATTATGCCAGACTTATATATTTTCTAAGATTTTGAACATACTACACTACATTTAGGAGTGATTCTGAAGTACTTTAACATGATGACATATTTTGAATACTTCTCCAGAGACCCTTGTCCATCTCCCTCCCCCTTCTCCTTTTCTATAACCAGTTGATTTCTCTAGTGACCATTTGATTGAGTAATTCTTCTGTCTGACTGAAGCTGGGCCGGACAGATTGTGTTGAACCTGCTAACCCTGGTGCACTGCAGATCTGCTCCGGTTCTTTCTAATCTAATCTCAGCCAAAGAGAGGATGTTTGTTTTGCTTTATTGATCCCATTCGTCAGTAAATATACATCATATCGCCCTATACAGCCTCCTGATTCAAGTAGAAATAGCTCGGTGGATGTCTACGGCTCCCACACACATCACGCCACAACCAGTTTAACAAGTCCTGACAACATATGCAGGCGTCAAAGGCAAAAGTTTACTCAAAGTCATTTTCAAGAATAATTTAACGTGGAAAAGGTGCTATAAAAAGCAAAGCTACATGAGTCACACTAGAAAAGGAGTGTTGTTGATGGTAATTCATGCAAATGTAATGGATATAGTGCAATGATGAGTGCGTTTTGGAACAACTCCGCAAGGGTATTTCTTAATATGTTTCACTGCATGTGTTCTCCCCGTTTTTTAATATTCCAGCTTGGTGTTAAATTAATTGGGCTTTTGATGTGTTTGAATAAGAAGTAGCACATTTGGTGTTACAGCGGCACAGTTGTTGAGACTCTTGAATCATAACCAGAAGGTTGTGGGTTTGATCCCACGATCAGAATAGCTCGTGCATAGCTCAATGCTCAAAGTCACAGCTCTGGACAAACTCTCCTTTGGATTATTAGCATTATTATTATTTGGGACAGTGTATGTTATAAATGCTAGGGCTGCAAGATTAGTCGCAATCTAATTGAAATCGCAGTTTGAATGGATGCAGTTAGCAAATTGCAAATGATGCATTTTTTGCACCATAATTTCTTCCACAAACAACTAATCATCCTGTCTTATTCTGTGAAAACTGCTGACCCTGTAGTTTAGATCTGTTCCTGAAATAGATGTGATGATGTGTTCGTAGTTTGCTATACAATTTAGCCTTTTTGTTATTTCTCTTGGACGTGTTTAAAATGTGAACTTAAAACAGAATCCTAAAGCATTAATTGCATATCTAATCTTTTTTAAATGTGTAAGAAAAAATGCAATTATATAGATTTATCTAATTAGATTTCCCAAATTGTGCAGTCTCGATGAAAGTACATAAAATAAGAATATTAAAACATTGTATGTGTTAGTGCCTATCAAAACAACTGATTGTCCAGAATAATTTCTTAAAAACATTAACATTTAAAAAAAAATACAAATGAATAAAACACATAGCACAAATCTGGATGATGGCATAACTGGATGATGTATAAAAAGGGAGATTTTGAGTTTGGATTTAAAGAGTGGAGTCTATGTTGCAGAGGTCAGGAGCGAGAGAGTTCCAGAGCTGAGGAGCAGAGCGGATGAAGAGTTAGAGTTAAGACGGCCAGAGATGACAGAGAGCTGGAGAGAAGCGGAAAAGTGGAGAAAGCAAGAGTGAGTGGAGATGTGGAGGAGGTCAGAGATGTAAGTTGGAGCCAGGTTTTGGATCGTTTCGAAAGTAGTGAAGAGAACATATTCTGTAAACATGCGAGATTGTAGCTATAGGCTCATTTCCATCTGTTGTCCCTCATTTGCTCTCACAAACACACTCTCACTCATACACCAACATACTTCTACACTGGATGGGTGAAGCATCTTGCCCAATAACACGGCAGTTTGCCTCTATTCCCAGTTATCTCCCATCCCAGCATTACCCAGGCTCACACTGCTCTGCTTGGAATGGCTGTGATCTTACCCATTTTAATACAAGTCGTCTTTATAGTGACCACAATACATTAACTTTGGCTATTTAAATTTAGAAAAGATGACAAAGTAGAAGTAAATGCAGTACTTAATCTTTGCTTCCATTTCTTTTCTTCTGGAGCATCGAACAGCAACCCATCTGCCTTCTAGCATCCAGTGAATTGAATATTGATTTGGCATAAAGGTGTCCGATGAAATCTAGTCTACATTGTATATTATGTATTCATGTAAAGAATTGCCAAGAGTTGGATCATATATTTCCACTGTTACTAAACCAAGGCTATTATGTTAGTCTTTTGCTTTAAGAATTCAACATGACTTGATTCTCATCTGAAGCTTTGAAGGTTGTATTCGCCGTGTAGAATTTGATAACACGAACGAAATCCATTTGCAACTGTTAAACTGTTATAAAAAAGCCAAAGTCTACAATAGAATTTAAGATCTCATGATGTATCATGTGAACGCAACCCATTTGTGTCCCAACTGATAAGAAACTACTGTACGAAAAGTAACTGAGAGGCAAAGGTTTAAGAAACGTTCACAAAGCAATGTCCTTTCATTGGTACATTTCCCTGAAGCCATTTGTCGTTATATCATTGACGAATTACCAACACAATGTCCTTATCAAGGTACAAAGTTGTAAGGTCAAAGGTTGTTTAAATATAGAACAGAAAAATGACATCAAGATGAAGGATAAGAACAGGTGGGAATAGGCCTTACTAATGTGTTTTTATCAGTACCATGGACAGCGCCACACACTAGAACAGCTTTTGCAAGGGTATTCCTGTTATTTATTGTTGATAAAAGACTTTCTCTGCCCTTCTGATGAGTAAACCATTTTATAAATTGAAGTAGCAGAAGCAGTGGTGGAAGAAGTACTCAGCAAGTAAAAGTATCATATTTACAAAAAAAAAGTATAATTATTGAATTACACTTTGTACAAAAAAAAGTATCTCATGCAGATTTTTGATGACTATTAGAGAATGAAATGGGTGTTTCTAGACTTGTAATACATTTTTAATACACATTTTATACATTTATATATATACATTTTTTTTTTTCTTCAACGCCAGCACTTTATTTTTTACTTTTTTTTTACTAACACCACTGAGCAGTAGTTGTGATAGCAGAAGTACTTCATTGTACTGTAGTTTGAATAATACTCAAATAGAAAACATGTACTCTGCAAAATTTAGGTTGAATATCGACTACTCTTACACCAATTACCATCACTATTATACTTTTGTTAGTATCCCTGACATTTATCTACTAAACAAATGGCCGTATTGTCCGCCTCAATGATAAGAGGGTTATTACCCATCGAAAAGAATACAATGCTCAATTCAACAGATTGCAATACAGAGGTCTATTTAGAGTGTTCAAGGTTTGTTTTTCCAAAGCAAAGGCTTATTGTCTGTGTACAAGGGCTTTATACAACAAAGAAAAAATAAAAACATGACCAATCTGTTCAAATGTAATTCATAGTCTAACAGGTTATCTCCACATGTAAACCGTACCCAGGGGAGGGCTCATTATTGTAGAGCGATCGATACATGACCGGGCCAAAGCAAGCCCCATTTCCCCAAGTTATTAAGAAACAGCAAGGCACTTCCAGCCTTAATAGTTATACAACATTATTGAACAAAACAGAATACAACGCAAAATGCTATTGAAATGAACAGTGTGATTAATAAAAGAGGACTCTAATTACAAGGAGGGGATTTTAAAGAGAGTTTATGCCATATATAAAAAGAAAACAGCGAAAATTGACTAATTTCAGAGATTGTGCTTTAAACGTGTTTTTAAAGGTGCGCTATTTAAATTTTTGGGTGCGGAGGTACACTTTAACCTCAGTACCTAAAAAATGCTTTCTCGTTGTGGAAAAGAAATCATCTCAATTCAACAATGATTCACGATTACTTAGAACATTCCATTTCTAACATGTTACTATTCCTCAAGTTTCAAATCAAACTTTGTGAATGATCAAATAATGTTTAAGTGACAAAAACAACCTTAACTTTAACTTTAAACTTAGATATATTTTTTAACTTTGGATTGAATTTAAAAATATTTCAATGAGCTTCTTGATTGCAGATGAACCAAATAATATCAACATCCTTAACTGTGACCTGGTGTAGACCTTACTTAGTCCTGGTTAAGTCCGTGTTCCAAATTATTATGCAATTTGTGTTTAAGTGTCATAAAGGATGAAACCTATGGTTTTGTGTCTCAGGGCTCTTTGGCTCAGTGAAATCAACCTCAGACATCTGAGCCAATTAGTTTGCCAGGTAAGTCCATTTAAAGGAAAACCTACTTAAGAAGGACTTTCCACATTGTTAAGCAGACCACTATTTTCAAGCAATAATGGAAAGAAAAAGGATCTCTCTAGTGCCGAAAAGCGTAAAATAGTTGAATGCCTTGGACAACATATGGAAACCTTAGCTATTGCTCTGCTTTCAAACTTTTTTTTATATTATAAATTCTGTTGAGTTGGATTGATGACCTACTTCATAACATGAACATTTAGCAAAAACAAACTAGGGTGAACTGCTCATATCCATATCCATCAAATGTGAATAGATTTTTACATTTTGGTAGCATTATTACACTCCAAGAAAAAGAGAAATGGCAGGAAACAGAGGGACCTGAAGTCTGAGCGCCCTTGTGTTCACTGCAGCAGATGATCCACTGAGGCAACACAGATGTCTCTGATTTAGTGTCGAGGAATAAATGTTTTATCAGATTTTCAGGGCCTTTTATAAGTATTCAATATAAAACACTGCCTGACTTTTCACGATTTTGGGACTGCACCAATTCTGCATCTCAAGTGAATTCTGAACTGGTCAGGTTAAATATAAATCTTGATACTGTGCGCAACTTCAGATACACTAGACTCACATTTCACAACATTTCGAACCTTGGACCCAAGTTAGAACTTATCCTTTGGGACAATAACATGTTTTACTTTGATTTAATAGTAGTACAGCTAAAAAAATGTTGACCAAGTTTACATTTCTATACGTTCTTGGGCAAAACAAAAAGGAACAACACTTTATAATGACTATACTTTTAAGAGCCTTAATAAAGCATGAAAAAAAGACTTAATTCAAAATTCAGGCTCACTTAATTAATACCTTGACTCTTAACTCTAAATGTATTTTCTTTAAAAACCTTGTACATTGCCGTTATTTATTTGTTGATGCTTCGTTCCAGATGTATCTAAAGTTGCTGAGCCCTGTGAATCTCCTTGGACATGATTCATTGCTGGGTGTTCATTACATCAGTACATTAGCGCGTCACTGTTAATCGCCCGTGTGTATGTACAGTGTATACTTGTCCCACATTCTTGAATTACACACGTCCCATTTTAACACTGCCATCACTCCTGTCACTCCAGCTCCTCTGCTCTCCGTAAAAAATGACTAATAAAACTGTCTTCAGCTCTTAAACGGCCGGGAGGATATTAGACATGACGTTTTGTTTTAAAGATAATTAACCAACGAGAGGAGCCGCGCTGGTGAGACGACAGAAGATGACAGCTCTTTAGTGCATAAAGTGAAAATGTATGAATGTGTATAATGTCTCAAATAAATGTACGTCATATTGTAGTCCTGGCAATATACAAGCGAGGAAAATAATAGTTATAAATATGAGATTCAGTACATTTTTCAACCTGTACTTGAATATAATTCTAGCATGTACTGTAATTCGTTACATTTAAATCATAGGAGTACAGGTCAAGTCTCGATTGTCGTCTAACTGTTGTATCGGATTTTTTCTTCATTGACAAACAACAGTCTGCTTTGACTGGCAACAAAAAATTAAATTTAGTTTACACAGTTTGCTGGATCAAGTTTTATGTGAAAGACTGATATGAAACGTTACAAAAATTGCCTTAACTAGTACTCCAAGTAGTATTTTTCATGAGTACATTTTACTTCTTCTTATACTTGGAATTCAGTATATTATTAGCAATGTAACTATACTTTTACTTGCGTACAAATTTTAAGTTAGATGCAATCGAAATATAATAGTAGTATAAGTTGTAGTGGATGTAAAAATAATTTGGCATTATTGTAATGAGCTTACAATAGTAGTAATAGATGTAACTATAGTTGAAAAAGTAGTAGTAAAGTAGTAATAATGGCCACATCAAAAGATGGTAGTAGTATAAGTAGTACAGGAGTGGCCAAACCTTTCTCGGATTTTGCGGATTTTGGAAAATAGACGTTCCACAGACGGTCAACACAGTGAGCCATTCAGATATGTAAATGTGTCGCCACACCAATATTTAGATTTGTGACAGTAACATTTGTTTTGTCTCTTCCAAAAATGTTTCTTATTGAGGTTATGCTAGAAGAGGATATTTATTTGCAGTAAAAAAATACTACTTTTACTAAGAGGCCTGAGAACCAACAGGTCGTCTGTGGACCACATTTGTCCCCGAGCCATGGTTTGAACACCGCTGAAGTAGTAGTTGTAGAAGACAAAGCAGTTGTAGTAGAAGTAGTAGTTGTAGAAGAAGTAGTAGTTGTAGAAGAAGTAGTTGTTGTAGAAGAAGTAGTTGTTGTAGTAAAAGTAGTAGTTGTAGAAGAGGTAGTAGTTGTAGAAGAAGTAGTTGTTGTAGTAAAAGTAGTAGTTGTAGAAGACAAAGCAGTTGTAGTAGAAGTAGTAGTTGTAGAAGAAGTAGTAGTTGTAGAAGAAGTAGTTGTTGTAGTAAAAGTAGTAGTTGTAGAAGAAGTAGTTGTTGTAGTAAAAGTAGTAGTTGTAGAACAAGTAGTTGTTGTAGTAGAAGTAGTAGTTGTAGAACAAGTAGTTGTTGTAGTAGAAGTAGTAATTGTACTAGAAGTAGTAGTTGTAGAAGAAGTAGTAGTTGTAGTAGAAGTGGTACTTGTTGTGGACGTAGATTATTAGTAGTGGCAGGATTGTAATAGGATAATAGTAAAAGTAGTAGTTTTGACCTTGATGGAAGTAGTAGTAGTAGTGGTAGTAGTAGTGGAACTCATATATAGCAGAAACAATTAGTAGTGACAGTTTTATAAAATAACTTTAGTAGTACAAGTAACTAATGACCATAGGAGAGGCAGTAATGGAAGTAGTAGTAGGGATATAAGTAACTAGTAATTGCTGTATTAAAAGCAGTAGTGGTAGTAGTAATAGTGTAGTAGTGGTAGAAATAATGGTAGTGTTGTGATAGAAATATACAAAAATGTAAAAGTACTATAGTTGAAATGGTAGTAGCATTGACTATAGCTGAAGTAGTAGTAAAAGTAATAGTTAAGTACACTTTACACTTTGCTCCACATACTTATCACTCACTGTATATATTGCACTTTTCTCTGCTACGCCAATAATATTAAAAGCACACTTATCCAATAATGCACAGTGCTTTTACTCTAGTTCAGGTTTTTTTTTTTTTTTGGTCAATTTCAGAAAAGCTTGCAACAGGAAATATCAACTCTGCAAATAAATATAATAGATTTTCCCTGACAACTCCATCTCCCTTTTCTTTTTGTCGATGACACGCACAGCGCTCCGGTTACAGCTGCACGAGGGGACGTTAAATTCACTCCGAGACACTTTTCGAGCCCCTCTCGCTCACGTCGTCTGATAACTTTGTGTCATGCAGCGGCGGGGATCATTTTTCAATCTCCGTCCGTATCTGGCTGTATCTCCGTCTTCTCACTCGCCCTGTTTGTCGTCCATTAAACATGCAGCGATTTGGTTACGCTGTCAGGGAAACGAGACACTGGAGCACAGGCAGCAGAGCCACTTTGACCCGCTTTGATGAATCTCTGCGTGGAGGTTCGGCCCGTTCTGAGTCCTGGAGGAAGGCCGCAGTGGCGCACGTGTGTTAGCGGAAGACGATAGCAGGCAAACGCAAGGATTTGAACTGCAGGTGAGGACCGAGGACAGGCAGCGGGAATGGAGACGAGGGAAAGGGAAGAAAATGTTAGTTAGAACGCAGAGACAAAGCAGGGAAGGCTATCCATTCTTCAGGCCTGCTTTGTAAGGAGGATATTGTTAAAGAGGGGATTTTATGTAAATTCAACTTCTAACATCGTTCCCTCATCATAGTAAGTTGTATTTTAATTGATCCATACTTTAATCCTGTATTGTCTTGCTTTCCAGACTTGAGTGCTCAGAAAAGATCAGTTTTCACCTTATTTCTGCCTATCACTCTGGACTTTTTTTTGTTGTTGTCAGACTCCAGGTCATGCACATATGATTTACAAATGTCACAAAGTCAAAATGGACACCTTTGGAGCATACTTTTGCCAGCAGGAAAGAAGGCCATTACAGAAAAAACGAAGAAATGGAAAAAAAAATTACATTCGGACTTAATTTGAAAATGGACAAATTGAATAACTTTGGACCAAATGGGACGACTAGACCAGACTGCATGTTGAGGACTGTGTAAAAAATAAATAAATACATATAAATAATAAATCAAATTAGCTGCTTGGTGAAAGGCATTACGAAGAGGCAGGACGTTTTTAAATTCTGCCGTTTTTAATAAGAATCAATGTTCGAGTTTATATTATTTGTCCGTTTTAGATCAATGATGTGGTTTGCAATGAACAAAATGCAACACAATGATCCATATATGCTATAGCTTAATATTAAATACCTGACAAAGCATAATATGTCTTCTTTAAGAAAACACTGCATGCTATAAGAGAGAATTGTCTTGCAATGACAGTTCAAACCTCCGAGTTCCAAGCTGGACTATAGCACTAACTTCTGACCCAGTGGTGCCCCCTCCACGCCCACTAACCAGGCCCAAGTTTACGAGATCAAACGAGATCAGGCATTTTCAAGGTGGTGTCAGTGAATCAATATAACTTAATTTGTCACCAAGGGGCAATGCAAGAACATGGAGCAGGTAATCACAATAATAATAAAAGAAAAGTTCAAAAAATAAAGTCTCACTACCACTAAACAGCAGGACTGGTCAGAATCTCAGGGTTTGAGAAGAGTAATAACCCTCGGGATAAAATTGTCCTGCAGCAACACAGCTAGCGTCAAGGGGAGGCCAGATGAATTCCAGAGAAACAACAGGTAAACTCTCCTCCAAGCCTCACTCTTATTCCACTCTGTAAGTTCCAAAGCTCTATCATACCACTAAAACAATACAAAATAATTTAAACTTCTTACATTTTGACATTTCTCTATTTCCTCCGTATGTAGCCACAGATTTAAATACAGAATTACCCGTCAAACTTTGGACATTTAAATTGAAGGTCTGTACTCTGTGCACAGCAGTAAAATACTTAAGTGCACCTCGTTTTGGCGGAAAAAGGAATACATGATGAAAAGGTCGGAGAGATAAAAGTGCAAAGACACATTAAAAACGCTGCTTTGATTAATTATAACAAAGATCTGCGAATGAATAAATAATGTCATTTAACAAAATGTCGCAGCAAAATGAAGCAGCAGACTGAGCATATACGTCAAATGTATCTGAGCTTTGAAATACTTCCATTCTAAGAAATAGTGATAAAGTACTCATCAAATTTAGTCTAGAATTTATTAGACGAACTCTGGACAGCAAATCACGACTTTTTTGTGAGTTCATAAATGAATACGGACAATTCCCATCCCGTTACATGCATTTAGGGTTTTAGGGTTTTACTTCTTGACAAAGGTTGTTGACAAATTTGTACTCCATACCTTCGTTTTTATCCTTTACAGAGCTCAAAACATGCATTCATCTCACACTGACTCTTGCATTAAACCGATAGGAACATGTTGCTTCCTGTCTTCTGCCCACTGGACCATCCCATAATAACCTGCCTCTCCAAGAAACACTAGATTACCTCGGAAACGCTCACCCCTTCCCTCCCTTTCTCTCTCTACTGTCCATTACCCGTCCACACACACACATAGGTGGTTATACTCATGTGTCATTTACTTTATTGAAAAGAAGCATCCTCGGTCACTCTCTCTCCACTACTCTGCTTTGAGAGGGGAGAAAAAAGCCCTCAAAAGCCCCGAGGAGATCCAGGGATAAGATGCAAAAAGGAAAAAAAGAAAAAAAATCTCCTTTGAAATTCCAAACATGGCGCCCGTGCTTATAGCTAATGCATTCCTATCGCCAACACGACTTTGATGAAACTTTCCTCTCCCCCCTCCTCTCGGCTTCTGCCAAACGAGTTCATGGATTTTGCGCATGCAGCATCTTGTTTGCAGTTTGTATAAATCAAATACAGTTCGTTTTGTCTACAAGGATGCATGTAGCTGCTCGAGTGTGCGCGGTTTTGGGTGTTTCGTCTGTTGCGCTGGCAAGAAACAAGCGGCGAACCCGAGCAAGCCGTGATATAAATGTTTTCCCTTCTCGTTTACCCTCTTGAAGTTGTATTTAGAGTGATTAGTGCACGTTTGACTCCATTTTTGTTGCGATGATGTTTGCCATGACGCCCAGTTTAAAGGGTGCAGAGTTTAAGGATAGGACCTCGCAGGATTGTTTTGATTTTCTTGTCAATCATTTTGGTTTTTACAGTAATAAATCCTAAAACATTCTAAAACTGACTGCAGAGCTAACGCAGTCTGTTCAATCATACACTTCAAATAAAACTATAACACTGCAATAATTTGGACACTGTTTTGATGCTTTCAAAACATCGTGGAGCACTTAAAGATGTTCTCTGTAACTTTTCGGGTTGAGTGTCCATCACTGGCACGTCTCCATGGTGATGTTGTTGCTTTGAATGTTCCACGGTGTGACATTATCTATTATTAGGTATCTAACCATTCAATTACAAGTGAAAATATGCTTTCTTACTATGAACAGGTTTTCTTCTTCACAGATCTGGTTTGTAACTCGACCTAGTGGCTTCCCTTGCTTGTCTCCATGGAGATAGTTAGTTTAATGCCAAGCAATAACATCACTCAGACAGGCAGGTGGCAAATTCTCCACCGGAAAATGCCCACAGAGCATCTTTAAGCATAGATTGTGGGCTTTACATGATAATTTAATTTATTTATCATAACCTTCCTTGACACTCGAGGACACAAGACAAGAGCGCCCTAAACTTCATCCTGTTGTATATAAATAGAAAGGTGCTCTGTTAAAATGCATAAAAGTACAGTACAGTGAATTTGGATGATGTTACTTTTACTGTTTATGCTTATACTGCACTTAATTTATCTTCTACAACTGCTGATGCAAATGTGGGAAACACAGGGGAAGAAAAGCCCGGCAAATTAACGGAGGGAGATGGAAACAGGAAAGTACAAAGACTCAATAAAGTACAGCCCCATCTTGGATCGTGTAAAAGAGACGCGTCGGAAATGTGGAGCACTATCGGCAGAAGCTCAAACGTGTAAAAAGGAGAAAAGAGAAGGGAGAGAGGGAGCGAAGAGGGGGAGAGGGAGGGGTGAGAGTGGCCTGTGTTGCTCTAATGGGTGACTGAGCATCAGAACAGTCAGCTGAGTCCACGTCAAAAGTGCCGGAGCCTGCGCAGTCACTCTTCTGTATCATCAGGGATAATGGACTTCATGTTTCACTCTGAATCTTCTGCACCCGTTAAACCTCACCCTCTGCATCCTTTTGTCTCACCCACTGACTCATGCCCTCGTTCACTGCATTTGCACGTTTAATTGTCAGTTTCTCTTCAGTCCTCAGCAGGCTTTCTTCCACTAATGCATGCACTTTCCCTGCTTTAAACACGTCCAAACGATCTCAATCTGGCATCTTCAAGTTTACCAATTAACATGAGCTGTACTTTTCTAATATCATCTCTCATTATCGCGCCAAACATGTGGAAATCTTCAGCTGTTCTACTCCCAACAGACTGCACCATGAACTGCAATCGGATTGAATTTGTGTCTTGAATTTTTGCGTTTGTGAAATGGCACATGCAGCAATAACAAATTTTGGTATTGAAAGTAATTGATTGTATTTTTCCAACGAAATAGGGAAAACAATGCTATCGCTGTAGGTCTGATCTCGACAAACATGATGTGTTTAAAATGCTTGATATGAACTGAATCGTGATGTGAAAAATGTAAATCGCAATCGTAAACGTTAAAGAACTACCATTATTTATCAACTTCAGACTTATTATGCTTCAAACCAGTTAAACTCCATGATAACTGTGGATTATTCATTTGTATTTTGGACATTTTTAATCAAAATACTGAAATATTGATAAAAGAACTTGATAAAAGAAACAAATCCTCTGACTTCCGGTTCAAAACTGTGGCACTTCTTTCTGCCTGTCATCATTTATTTATGTCTTTTATTTGTGCATCTCCATCAGACCATTGATAACTAATAGACAATCATAAAAAATAAATTGGTACCCGATAGGCAGAAGATAAACCTCGCTTGTATAACTGACAAAAAAGATAGCGATAACGAACACAGACCAATCAGCACAACTTTGTCTGATGTTTATGTGCAGAATATGTGCATTATATACAACAAAAACTGCCAAATGAACTCCAAAATACAAAAAGGACATTATACTGTTTTCGACATGAGCATTTTTTCTATTTGTGTATTCATTTCAATCTTAATATATTTCAATCATGAGTTATAGTCTACAGTTCACATTATGTTTAATAAATAGAGTTACATTTTCCATTCAATTCTTTGCAAAAGAGAAAGAAGTTCAAACCAATTGGTAAAACCACATTTTAAATAAAGTGTAGATGTTTTTCCTCCTCCGGCGCATCGGTGCATTTTGGATTCTTCATGGGTGTATCAGACTTGAGAAAGTGGGTCATGCGTTACATAAATCTTCAGAATGCGATATGAGTACACTGCCCACTGTAGCTCCACTGTACCGTCCTTTCTTTGTGCACCGAAATAGCACTGCGCCGTTTTCAAATATACATCCACCAGACTCGACTTAAACCTGCTCCATACAGCATATCTGCGCAAATGTGAACAGTTTGTGCCTCTCTTTTTCTTCTTTCAAGTCTTCCCTCCATCTCTGCATCCCACCTCCCTCCCTCCCTCTCACTCTTTCTCTCTCCTTTCTCCCTCGAGGATATGGGTAAGTGAATGGTCGAGCGGAGAGAAGTGTCCTGGCCTACCAAATTTCTATTTCAAAGCTCCCCAAAAAGAAAAAAAAAAATCACCATCTTTCGCCGTTTCGCAATCGTCGGGAAACTACCGACGTCACGGCTACATCACTTTGTTTTGCTTTTGCGCTGCCACGTTCCCACGCCTATACATCTTTCATGCTATGTATAACTTTAAACATGTGCATACGTATATAGGAACAGGCGTGCACCGGAGTGACCCGCGCGTGTTCGGGGCTCTGCGGGGGTTGGTGGGTTTGTTGGTCCTGGTCTCTTTGCGCGCACACATTTTGCACACATAGATACGAGCGGAGGAGAAGAGCAGAGGGGCGAATGAATTATACATCGGCGCTGTCTCCGTGCATTAGATAGAGGAGGAGAGAGATGGAGGAGGGAGGATGAGAAATGGCGGTAATATAAGTATGAGCTGGTGCATGTTATCGGGCGCGCGGGGCAGGTATTGTGCAGGGTTTTGTAGAACAGAACGGCGCCTTAAGCCAAACAGAACGCACAGATTTACAAAGGAACGTTTAGGTTTCGCTCATTTCGAAACAAGAATGCGTTCGATATTATATTTGATGTTCTTAAAGGGGACATGTTATGCAAAATCAACGTTAATGATCTTTTAATTTTGCTACAGCAGTGTTTTCTCATCATTATTGTACTCAAAGTTGTATTTTGATTGGTTCATGCATGTTTGAGTTAATCCTGTTCAGAGAATTCCTGTTTTCACCTACCCCCTATCCCCGCCCACGTCCCTGTGTTTAGTTGTGATTATCTGGAAAATAAAGATTCCGAGTGGGTTCTAAAATGTCAAAACATGTAACTGACAATCTGCTGCTTGCTACAGTGAAATGTCACTATGAAGTAGAGTTTGTCACAATAGGAAAATTTCACAATTACCTCAGTGATAATTTTAAAATATGCTCTTTTTCAGCGCAAAATAATAGTATTCTACTAATAGTATTTCTTTTAAACCAGCTAGAAAAGAGAAAAAAATGCTATTTTTGATGACTATGTTTTATATTGCAGTATTTTATAATTTTTTGCAAAGGCTTCTGTATAATTATGCTTTAGTTTAGAAAAAAAAAAAGAAAATTAACACTAAACTAAGACCCGAACAAGGCTAAAGTAGGAAAAGTGTAGTTGTTTTTTTTTACTTACATTTCTGTTAGATAGTGCCTTCTGTTGTTACAAGGTTTTTTGGATATTCTCTGTAGTCACGCTTTCTAACATGTGGTCTTATACTAGTTCTGAGAAAGAACTAAAAAGAACTAAAAAAAACAAAAAACAAAGTCTGCAAGTAAGTTAACAACTTAACCGTACTATGAGAAGGCGGGTCTTATCAGTTCTGTAGTTCTGAACAGGAAGACAATGATCCCTTTACTATTATTAAGCAATTTTCGTGGTTTACACTGAACAAAATGTAAAAAGATGTTATAGTTCAATTCTAAGAACCAGGAAAAAAAGAATAATAATTATGTCTCCTTAAATACTTTGATTGAATACATTGATGTTATTTTTATCACACTGAAACCCATGGACATTTCTTTCAAATTGTGCAACATCTGACCGACTGGAAAGAGCAGAATTCCAAGCGACCCTCCAGTTACAGGACGCCTGCTGTGGCCAACATGAGAATGTCCCAGGTTTGATTGGTTCTCCTCTTGCTGCTCCAGTTTGGAGTTGCCAAGTCTGCTTTTTATAGCCACATTGGGCTTCAAAAAAAAAACCCAACCAATTTTGACAGGCATGGGTTGCATCATAAAAGAGGTGTTATTAGTCTTTCTCAGTTGTATTTCACGTTAATAAATCCAGTAATGACTGAAATGCAGTCTATTAATATGTTAATTATGTTAAATATGTGATTAAAATATGCACATATTGGTGACACAACGTTTAACTATCATTGCTTCTTTTTTGGGGCTTATTTAAGAGCGGCTTATGGCATTTATTTTGGGCATTTTACAAAAGGCTTTGGCCGCTTGTTCTCTGAAAATCTGGCATCCTGGCATTTGGCTCAGGGTATGACAAATGGCAAGAAACAATGTCCAACAGGTACAAAAAAACCAAAATCAGTATAATCCAAAATAATAGGTACTGATCGGTGATTATGGTACGAAAATGTGCAAAATAAAAGGTCTGGATATTTGATCCTGTTGTTGATAACACAATGATGTTTCCATGCAGTCTTAAAATACTTCTGATATAGATTAAGATCAAAGAAGTTTTTAATCTCTATGCGATTCTCCTGGTTGAATAAAAAGGAAAAGGTCCAACTTTGTCGTTTTTTTTCTTCATTATTGATACTTGTTTAATTTCAGTGATAGTTTTAGTATTGTTTAGTATCAGTGTATATTTTTTGAACTAAATATCAAGAGTTTGCGCCATGAAAGCAGAAACAGTCCAAAGACAGCATGTTTCCTGGCGAGGACGAGGAAGCGCACACTGTTATGTTTCCTCCACAAACTCCCCGTCACTCTGGCAGTCGCGCCCAAAGACAAGACATCACCATTTGTATTTCATGAGTGCAAAGTGTGCATCTTCCACGCCGGCATTAAGTCCACAGCTGGATCCAGGAACGGCCCGTAGCTACACCCCCCCTCCGCGGTGACGGACGATGGCTGGTTCACAGTTCAAAGAGTTCCTTCCTCGGCGGATGAGAGAGCGGGAAAAAAAACGCACTTTCCTCTGTAAGACATGTACAGTTTGGCTTGGTGTGTTCTGGGGCTGAACAGTGGTTGGTTCGGAGTTTGAGATTCTGCTCGGATGACGTGGGGAGAGCGAGATTTTGACAAGTGATGCAGAAACGAGAGAAAGAAACGCAGGGAGGACGTCCTGCCTGTCACTGTACTGTACACATGAAATCACAAATACTCCGGGGCCGCGCAGCACTGTCCGTGTAGGAATCAATACACAGCTGCAAGTTTGTCAAAGGTGCACTTTTCTGGTAGAAGGTGCGCCGCCTGCCCGTCTCCATGGAGATGTTATTTCATTCCCAGGAAAATTCCACAGAAGACCAGTAAGTGATGCCAAAGCAGTCGCTATAGGTCAGATCTGTGGAAAGTCTAGCTCACTCACAGTAACAATGTATGTTATGAAGGGGTTCTTTTACAAATAAAACATGTTGAAGATAGACAGATTTGAAGTCATACTGTGGAAAACTTCAGTCATTGCAATAACATCCCCATGGAGAGGAGAAAGAAAAACAAACAAGAAGACAAAATGGCTCAAAGTTGCTCCAGTAATCAATGAACGGGTCAAATGACCAAGAAATTAAAATCTCAAACACATCTCTTTCTGAATATATTTCTGAAATGTATATCTAGCCTATAAATAACTTATTTTGAACAGGATTTGACACAATGAGATGTGATTGTTCATGTGATGCAGAATGTTTCAAGATCTTTTGGACGGATCGTGCAATATTTTAGCTTAAAATAAGAATGTAAATTTGCCAGTAGGGTAAGTAAAATTATCTGAACGGATTGGCTGATAATTTGGCTTAAAGTAATAAAGTACTGTATTGAAACAAGTCAAATTATGTAGTTCTATCAAAAAAATTAAACTATTAAACTAATCAACTAGTCAAAACGTTTGAAATGAAGGTTAAGAGCCTGAAATCAAGACACTTTAACTTATGTCGAAATTAATCTTTTGCAGTGTAAAATAATATCTAAAAATAGGGCATGTTTTCTTTTTGCAATTTTGTCAAATTATATGACTTTTCAGCAAAAAGAACAATCGGGACTCAGTTGTTCAGGAGACTTTGTTCCTGCAGAAAATCAGATCCATTTTGTTCATTATGCAGGCAAAATGGGTGAAGTGTCTTGCTCAAAACCACAAAAGCAACAGCCAATACTGTCTATAAGGAGCTACTATGTTCTACTTGGTGACTTACATTTGGCACTATTAGCCATTTCTCCTACTAGTTTAACTTTCCGGAAACTTCACATCACTGACTAAAAAACTAAAATATTGTTGAAAAGTTGTGCATTCCTCACTTTTGCTTTCCCTGCACCTGTACGGCCGGGTTGATCCAAATAAATCGCCTTACATTGTGGACCTCATGCTGTGTGGCTAATGCGCACAGAGTATGGAGACTACACTTTAGCACTTTTCTGTTTAAAACTGCTCTGAGCGCCGGGACAAATCTAGACTAAGTCCCAAGTGTCTCATTGTCGTTAAGGGAATGCTTTATTTTGATAAATGTGCGCGTCGCCAGGAACTTAATCTTTCTTCTGCTTTTACTGCACTTAGACTATCTCTGCCTATGTATTAAAATCTATTAATAAACCCATGACATATTTTCTTAATGATCCACAAGCAGCTGGATGGTAAAGTGAGATCCAGTTGGCTAAAGCTAAAGAGGACGTTTTGAATTTGGATTTAAATGTAGTTGGGTGTTGAAAGGTGCGCTATGTAACTTTTCTGATGTAGGGAGGGTCCGCCACCTGCTTATCCCCATGGCGATGTAATTGCTTTGTTTGAAACGTTCCACGCTCTGCAACAAGTAACATCTAGGTAAGTTAAAATTGTTTGAATTATGAATATTTTCTTCTTCATCTTGGTTTGAGTGGATTTAACTTGATACGGTTGGAAGACTTTTTGTACTTACAATAAGAAAAACAATAACTAAATCTTATGTTGTTTGAATTAAAAAAAGAAAAAGTTCCATTGGTAGATCATATTATTACTGTGTCAAATCTACTCAAATCAGAATAAAATGTTGTAAATTAAAGTCCTTTTAACTTATCTCTATATTTATCTCTATATTTGTTTTATCAGTGCACAATGACATTAAAGTTAGACATATTTATCTAATATTTATTTTTATTTTGTTGATTTTGTGGTCAAAAATACCCCAAAAACATTACTGTAGGTGTGCTCGCCTCTCCACAGCTCTGACTTGTAACTGCTTGTAAAAAATTTTGATAGAAAAGTTTGCAATACTGTGGAATATTCCGGGCAAAACAATAACACATCAATAGAGTGATGTTTTGTCTCAGTCAAAATAACTTTACTCAGCGAAATGAAAACTGAAAGTAGTTTCTCTGTTGTTGCTGGGACTGTGCAGAGTGTAGCTAGTTTGTTAGCAAATGAGAGGGGAGCTAAAGGACACAACAGTTAATTTTCACAAAAAACGGACTCAAATACATCATATTTAAAGAGAGAAAAGTAATGAGTTCAACTGTGTGTGACCCCAAAGTCTGTATCAGTGATAAATGTGTTCTGTTCCTGTTGTTTATCTGGTTTTGTTATTTGACTGTTGCAGCTTTCTCACGTTTTAGCTGTGTCCCTCCACCAGAAATGTTACACACTGCACCTTTAAATCAGGTGATGGCATCAGTCACAGTTTTTTTATGCGCCCCGGGCTCTTCTCTGTCTCCGCACACAGTAAATATGCAGCACACTCGCATTTGAATAATTTCCCCATTTTGAATTTGACGGAGAAGGCAAAACGCTATTATTTCAGATGGGAGTGTTGTATGATGGGAATGAAGAGGAGGTCTCAGGGGAGCGGAGACAAAAGACGGTTCATTAATGAAAAAAACGCAAAGATGAGGTAGATCTGAGACGCCGAATCGTGAGAGACTTTAGAAATGAAAATCTACAAGGACAAATATCACTAATAATTTACGCGAGAGATCATTACTGTTTCATTAAAGCTCACAAATGAATGTTGTTGTATAATTAAAAGTCCACTATGTAACTTGTCTACACCTTCATCATTTAAAATACATTAATAAGAATAAGTTTAACATTTAAGCTCTTCACTTTGCTGAGATTGACTGTTAAAAAGTCCAATTCTTTTTCAAATCTTTCTAACTTTAACTTGCAAATTCTATGCTGTATTTCTTGAGTTTTACATTCAAAGTGTCCAGATAAAATACACTTTTCTTCTAACATCTTGAATAGTCAGTTGCTATAGTTTCTTGCGGCCCATGCTGTGCAAACCTTTAAAAGTGACTTGTGTGCGAGCCTTCGACACGACCCATTGTGTCTCTGAATAATGAGGCGATTGGACATGTAAATTCACTCTGGACATTGCCTCTTTTCGATTTCACAGAGGAAGAAATACGGAAAAGGTCCCTGAAGGAGAGAGCGTTTGGTAAAGATGTCCCACTGAAGGTCTAAATAGGTGTTTGCAGTGACATTGCTCTAAACCGCAGACAGCTGTTTCACCTGAAGAGCAGACAAAGAGGACGCGGTGTCGGGTGGATAGTATTTCGGTTGCGTCCCAAAGCGCTGGATGTGGAGCAACTGTGGAGGTGCTTAACATTCTGCAGCCGAGATTGGGAAGAGTAGCCAAAACATGTTCTCGACTAAGACTATTGTTACTTTAGGGCTGGACGATACGGCAAAAAATGATTGGGGCCAAATCATGATTTTGATTTTATCCCGACTCGTGTTGACTTTGTGTTTTTCTATTAGAGCTGCACGATTTTGGACAAATATCTAATTGTGATTTTTCTGACTATTAGATTGGATTTGCAATTGTTGTTTGTTTTAATAATAGGATTCAGTTCAAATTCACATTTTAAGCACAATTGTGACGCTGTTAGTTGTGTTCAGTTGGGTTTGTCATATCTAAACTCGTCTTTGTCACTTTTAGTCACGTTTTTGTCATTTTTGGTGCAATGAGTTGCTAGGCGCATTTTTGCCACTTTTTAACACATTTTTATCGCTTTTGGTCACTCTTTTGTTACTTGTTTCAGAACATGTTTGTACAAATCCAAACTACAGTGTTCGCAGTTTTTATTCAAATCAAAGCAAGACATTTTGTTGTTTGTGGAAGAAATTATTGCCCTTCAAAAATTGCATCCATTAAAATTGTCTTTTTGTGTCAATTTTGTTTAATCGTGCAGCCCTGGACCATAAGAAGTGAATAAAGTCATCTGCTAAAAGGCTTTTGAACAGCTTCTGAAATGTGATTGAACAGACAGCTGCATTAAAAAGAGA
The DNA here is from genome assembly GCA_019453435.1 of Rhinogobius similis. Taxonomy (NCBI): domain Eukaryota; kingdom Metazoa; phylum Chordata; class Actinopteri; order Gobiiformes; family Gobiidae; genus Rhinogobius; species Rhinogobius similis. Next base: position 14,552,313 of record CM033638.1, read on the forward strand.
AAAACAGTGAACCACGATACCACAATTTCACAAAATTTTCACAAAAATAGCAGATTGTCACAGGGACAGGCTCACAATTAAATTTTTATCACCCAGCCTTATTTATTTCTCACGTAAAAGTTCAAAATTGTGGTCCAAGAAATGACTTAAGCAACATTAAGTAAGTGGAGGTAAAATACAATGCAAGTGTAAGAGTAATTGTTATAAATAAAGCACAAAATCTGGTGTTTTCAAAGGACAGGGCAAATAAACAAAGCTATATGAAGGAGCAGTGAAAGAAACACACATATTCAAATCATTCAGTGTTATCAGCATGAAGCTTTTGTCACTTTCCAGGGTCACAGTGGGAAGAGGAACCCAGAAAAAGATACTGTTACTAGAAAATAACCCGATCCACTTTATTTATATGGCACATTTTATGAACAAACAGTTTCTAAAGTGCTGCACAGAAGCAGAAACAAAAAAGAATGCACGCTCTGTTTATTTGAGTAATTCTACGACAAGATAAAACTAGCCAAACCAAAAGAGCTAAAGCATAAAATAGCAATGAATACGTAAATAAAAGCAATACAATTGATTTAAAAATAAACACAGAGGACCACACAACTCATAAAAGCCAGAGAGTTTTAACACGAGACTTAAAACACTCCACTGTGGGGGCCGTTCGGACATGGGAGGGCAAATATAAAAATAAAGTTATAAAAAACACAGAGTCATCCAGGAAATTACTCATGTAAGAGTAACTGGACATGACATCTGATTTATAGTTTGAAGTTAATGTAATTGGAAGGACAAATCAATAAAAAATGCACAACATCTGGTATTTTCAAAGAATAAAAACTAAAAAATGAGAAAACCTAAATCACTAATCCGAAAGAGCGGCACAGGAAACACATATGTTCAAATCATTTAAGAATGTCAAATAAATCATTTGTTACGAGGAACCAAAAATGTAATGTTATGAGGGAAAATACATCCAGAAACAGTAAAAGTAGAAGTATATACCATTTTATTAAAGTTTCTGACAAATATAACTACCCAGCTCTGTTCTCCAGTCTGTAATGAGGTTGATTTCTGCTTCTCAACAGGCAGTTTATTCCCAAATATAAACAGTTTTGGAATGATCTGGGATAATCCTGTTCGGTGCTCTGGGCCACATGCACACGATGGCCTTCAGGAGCACGATGGGCCCCGGGCAGCGCTTTTGGGTGGGACAGAGTGCTCCAGCGCAGGGTGACAGGCGCTGGAGGACAGGGAACATGGTGAAATTGGTTGTTTACCACATACCACCGATATAAACAGGGATAAAAATACCTAATATTATGGCAGAGGCAAATTGGTGTTGGGTAGAAAAGCAGACAGTCCATCGGAGCGTAGTTAAGTGTTACTTTCACACAGGGCCATAAACAAACATCAAAATGCAGCGTGTGGAAAAGTAAGTGAGCAATCTGCCCTCAGTGTAAGAAAAAAAGGACAGACGAAACAAAAAATAAAATAAAACATCAAGAATATATCAGCAAAAACAAATCATACAGAAAATCCATAGAAGACTCAAGGACAGAAAATATGAAAATAATCCTGTTTTTTAGTCTTTACTTAAAACATAATTAATAACTCTACGATGCAGAACTTTATTTAACCCAGAGTTAACCTGCATTTTAGGTTTTTGGATTTAGAATCTCACACTGTCATAGAGCTGGTCCAAAGACATAAAAGTAAAAGAAGTTGTACATATAAAGCATCATTACCATTTGTGCTTGAATCAGCATTAAAGGGGCTGCACCCAATTATTTTCATGAACTAAAGTCAAATTTGTTTTGTTGCAGAACAGATAAAAGCAGCTCTTAGGGTGAAAATGAGACCACAGTGCACTGTCCACTGTGCACTGTGCTTCTAGGTAAAGAACGTTTTATTCTTCACAAAGGAGGAAATGCACTGTTAGCATGCTAATGTTAGCTTTTCCATGACGAACGTTGTGAAAAGGCTCATCGCAGTGAATAATTACGATGCTAAGAATGCTTTCGAAGGAATAATTGGAGCTTAATAAGCTTGTTCTGTTTTCCACTTTATTTCATGATAAAATCAGTGAATATTTTGGCAAAATTCAACTGGAGAATGTGACTTTTGCTGTCAAATCCTGCTTCTGAGCCGTTATTAGATTTAGTTTTATGAAATAACAACGGTATCTCAAACTTGGCATCCAAAATGAAAGACTGATTCAATTGAGCCACAATCCTTGAAAAATACTATCAGAAACTCATGGGGAGATGTGTTTTGACAGTTGTTTGAATAGACCAGGAATGAATAGAGTGAAAGACATTTTGACTTTGGCACAATTCAATTTCAAATCTGACCAAGGCTAACTTCTTTTTCTTGTATGTCATCTCCCAACGTTCGACCATCATCTAACACTGAGAAAGTTACAATAGTTTCACCCAAGTATTTACTTTATCGACGCTCTATTGGAACAAATCTACCGCGTGCTAATTCAGGTGTCGCAAAAGTAACAGTTGATGTGGAAATATAAGTTCAGCAGGTTTATTTCCACCACATCATAAAGCGATCGTTGCAAACCAAATCATTTCTGACCACTGCTTGCTCCGGTCTTGCATAATGCACAATAGAGCTGAACCTTGCTGTCCTCACAAGAATACATAATCAGCTCCACACACATGCGCTAGCAAATACGGCCACATGTGCGCTCCCCACGGACGGCCCACCTTCCCGATCAATAATTCATCTGTATCTAATCTTCAATAATGTTCTTAATCAAATTTTAATGCCGCGGATTGCTTTGAGTATGATTTTAATGGAGAAGAATTGATGAGAGGCTACGATGCTGCAACATGCATGAGGCGACCTGCAGAACGGGAGGCAAAAAGGTAACTATGGTGTGACTTTTGAGCTAATGGGGTTTAATAAGCACTTGTGAGATGTGGCGTTTGATAGAGACATGCACGGAAGTGAGAGAAGACGGTATAAAGCCAAATAGGTGTAATAAAAGGTGTAATAAAAGGCAATTAATACAACTGAAGAGTGTGAAACAAATGGACCAAGGGAATATGAAGTTTAATTCAATTTTAAGTTACCTAAAACACTGAAGAGTTCATTTCTCTCCTGCCTCATTACTGACCACTGATCATGTTTTTACAAGATATCAGATTTTAAAGGTCCCATAACATGCAAAATCGACTTTTCAGAGGTTTTAACCTTCCTACAGTGCTATTTGGGCCTCGTATGTGTGCCCAAAGTGGTTTTTTGATTGATTCCCGCATGTTTTCGCTAGAGAACTGTCTTTTCCATCCCCCTCGGCTGAACAGGCAGACGGGGGCTCCTCACAAGGATGACGCGCTTCACAAGGATGACGCGGTGTTTAAGCCACGCCTCCAGGAAGCGCGCAGCCGCAGAATAAAAACAGCTAATGCTAATGCTACACAGTAATTACACGATGGATATGACAGATCGAAGAGTTAGCTTGTTATTTACCAAACGGCAACGTCTGTCGTCGAGGTACTGCATCCACGTCAAACTCCAGGTCAGATCCAGGACGTAGGACTCAGCACGACGCACCGTCAGGACGGATAAAAGGTTTATTCCCGTGTTTGTGTATCGCTGTTTACCGGAGCACACAGCGCATGCGCACCATCTCCGCTCTAGGCTTCGGCACGAGTTGGGCGGGGGAGGCGCGCGAGTTGGGCGGGGGAGGCAGCCTGCTCTCTGTTCGGGGGGTCAGATCTCAGAGTGAGCTGTTTGCTTTTGCAAGGAGGGGGGCCAGTGCAAGAAATGGGTGCTTTTTGGAAAGTGTTATGTTATGGATATTGCACAACGCAAAATTTTATCAACAAAGCCCTTAGAATAGACTGGGTAAAGGGGAAAATAGCAGAATATGGGACCTTTAAAGGGTCTATACAAGATTTTCAACCATGTTTCAGAATGAATTGTTAGCTCCGCCCACCCAGTTCTTTGCTGTTGAACTAAGACACAGAAATAACTGTAATGTCTGGTAGTTGTTTCCATTTGGTTTTCATCCAACAATTGTTCGTCTCTGGTTGCTCTTGAATGGTTCTCATCCAACAAAATGCCGTTTAAAATGTGTGGATAATAACGTTAAGCTAGCCGCAAATAGCTGCTTTTAGAACACAGTGTATGGAGTAAAGTGCATTTTCCTGAACAAAAGGACCTTTAATGGAATGATCAGATATTAAAGTCAGCACAGACAGTCGAGACAAGCCGAAGCAAGTAGTTTCTAGTTCCTATAGCAATAAAACTTTTTGTTTTGATTCTGATCTGATTCCTATTGTCTGACATCTGTTGCATTCACACACCACATCAAAACTAAGACTGCTCTGTGGCTGAACCCAGAACTGAACCAGGACTACAACAAAACCAAACCCAGTGGACACCAGGACAGAACTGGGAATAAAACCAGGACCAAATAAAAACAAGTGAGAATGCAGCCTTATTCCCATAGGAGCAGAACAGCAGCGCGGTGCAGTCTCTGGTGTTTCCACTGCACAAAAGTGAACCACACTGCCCCATTTGGGTCCTAAGGAGGTCCTAAAGGGGTCCGTGTAAGTGGATCGGTTGAAAGCAAGATGATTGGACAAGAGAGAACGCAGACTCAGGTGAGAACGAAACAGCAAAAAGCATCCGTAAAGACAAAATAATTCCTCATCAAACTCTGACTTGTGAAAAAACGGCGCATTTCCATAGACAATAACCTTATTCTTTGAGCCGACAGAGTTAGCAAAACAAAACTATCACACTTAACGGTCCCATATTCTGCTATTTTCCCCTTTACCCAGTCTATTCTAAGGGCTTTGTTGATAAAATTTTGCGTTGTGCAATATCCATAACATAACAGTTTCCAAAAAACACCCATCTCTTGGACTGGCCCCCCTCCTTGCAAAAGCAAACGGCTCACTCTGCGATCTGACCCCCCCGAACAGAGAGCAGGCTGCCTCCCCCCTGCCCAACTCGCGCGCCTCCCCCGCCCAACTCGTGCCGAAGCCTAGAGCGGAGATAGTGCGCATGCGCCGTGTGCTCCGGTAAACAGCGATACACAAACACGGGAATAAACCTTTTATCCGTCCTGACGGTGCGTCGTGCTGAGTCCTACGTCCTGGATCTGACCTGGAGTTTGACGTGCTCCAGTACCTCGACGACGGACGTTGCTGTTTGGTAAATAACAAGCTAACTCTTCGATCTGTCGTATCCATCGTGTAATTACTGTGTAGCATTAGCATTAGCTGTTTTTATTCTGTGGCTGCGCGCTTCCCGGAGGCGTGGCTTAAACACCGCGTCATCCATGGCATCCATGGGATGAGCTCCCGTCTGCCTGCTCAGCCGAGGGGGACAAAAAAGACAGTTCTCTAGCGAAAGCATGCGGGAATCAATCAAAAAACCACTTTGGGCACACATACGAGGCCCAAATAGCACTGTAGGAAGGTTAAAACCTCTGAAAAGTCGATTTTGCATGTTATGGGACCTTTAAGCATCAGCAGTTTCCTGTTTACTATGTACAACTCGCATCTAGACCCAAAGTGATACAGTATTTTTTAGTGCAAAAGGCAGCCAACTGTATCCAAACCCAACGCATTTCATAGAGATGTTAAAACGCGGAGTCGAGACGCAGAAAAGTGAAATAGATGCTGACGAAAGGGGAAAAGAAAACATTAACCTATCTGGGGGACTAGTTCTAGTAAAGATAGAAGTCAATTGAGGCCACTCTCCAACAGTTATTCTCTGTCAACAAAACCTCTTCCTCAAAGCAGTCTGCGAAACATTTACAGACTGCACGCGAACGCCTCTTTAGCTCACACTTAGAGGTCACATGTCAGTTTTATTCCCAGACTTCTGCACCTGCACGAGCACATGTGTACTGTAGACGTATGTTGTTCAAAGTTGACCCATTTTAGATCAACAAAGCATCAATAAGGCCTTCCTCCGCACTCACTCACTCTTTCTTTCTCGCTCACGTCTCCTCTTCGTCAGTACAGGAGGAGGATGAGCGCGGCTGTTTGAAGTGCGGCTGATCAAACGGGGAGTATGCAGCAGCACCAGTGGATGCCGGAGTCGGTGCTTCTCACTATAGGCCCGGAGACAACCGCGCACGCTCCTGTCAGTCCAGCGTCTCTTCACTCCGGCGCCGTCTCACTGCTCTACAGCTACTGCGATTTTTATCACACTGTGCAGGTTTGGGCAGGTGGGAAGGACGTAAAAAGACACTTATTGAATTACGGTTGTCATGAAAATTGATACGAGCGTTGAACAAGTGTCGATGCTGGGGAAAAAATCACATCGATTTGACAAAATTTGACTTTTTCGAAGTAGTTTTAGAATCTATATCAGAACTATATCAGAAGATCGCATGATGATATTAAAAACTGACATTGTTTTGATTATAATTATGGTATAAAGGTCATATTGAGTGTATTCCTATCAAAATAAACACAGCTAAATTTTTTAATTGTTTAACAAATGAGAAAGAATTTATATAATTTTGATATTATTCCCCTTGAAAGTTCAGACTGTCTTTGATATATGTAAAAGATGGTCAGATTTTTTGGCCTAATTGCTCTTCTATTCCCATTTGTACTCATTAGTCTGTAAAAAATAAATTAATAATGAAAACGCCAAAATACTGCTGCCAAATCATCCGTTAATACCGATACTGGAACTGACATATCACCCAAAAGATCACATTGAATGTTAAATGTCATTAAACTGTCAAAAAATACTTTTTCTTTATCAATGTGGAAGTTTCAATAACTAAAAATAGTAATATTAATAGTAATAGTAATAGTAATAAAACACGCAAAAGAAAATTGAACTGTAATTGTAATTTGTTTATGTCACATTTGCATTTTAAGTATTTGTTATACATTCTCAATTCCTCGTCTTTCTTGAAACCTGTCTTTAGACTTTAGACTTTCACCCAGTCCTGTAGCCTAAATACTAATTTCTGGAAACTCTAATCGTGTTAAACCGTAGCTGACAGTCTTTGTAAAACTTCAGACGACCACATGGCCACTCTTCCCATTCCCTCCTTATCTCACGCGACCACAGAGAATTCCTCAGAGCCTTTTTTTTTTTCTTGTTAGTAAAATATATTTCACTAAGTCTGCGCAAACTAAAAATATATCTGTTATTATCTTCTCCCTCTGCTGTCTCGGGCCTCACCTCGGGCGCGGGATGATTGGTGAAACCCAATTGTGTCCCGGCGTCCGCAGTGGGGAATAAGAAATGCAGACAGAGGCTTTTTAAGAAGATGGTGTTGGCTCCGGTGCAGCACAAGTGGAGATGTATTCTACTTACAGTGTTAAATTAACTGTTTTTGGATGAAGCTGCAGCTGCTTGAGTAGTTTTCCCTCAGATTTAGCCATTGGCCCAAGAGGTAATTGATTTCTTTACCTTAGTTCAATATTCAATTACTCCTGGAGCAGTTCGACAGAGCAATTCCATCACTGACCATCACCAAACATGGACGAAGTGCTCCATTTTGTCACTTTAAAAGAACAGATACAGGAGCAAAAGTAAAAGTGTTGAATTACATAAAAATGTGATTTAAGACTAAAAAGTAAAAGCATTTCTGACAATTTGTTGGAAATATTAAGGCATCAAAAGTATGGATTTTAAAATAAAAGCTGACTTTTTTTGAACAGAAATAACTGAGTCAGTTAGTATATTTTTGTTTGCTCAAATTTGGGACATTAACTCAAACTTTGAACGTGCCAAAAATAACCCCTCAGCTGTTTCAGGTGGTCTCAAACAGAAAAGAAAAGTACTTTTTACTTTTTAGTCCTGTTAATAAATGTAGTGGAGAATAAAGTACAGATACAGATGTTTACAAATTAAAATGTCTAATTTAGATTTTCATTTGTAAAATTAATAATCATAAAACATCTGTATCTCAGAACGTATAACTTCATAATTATAACTTCAAATAACGTTTATCTAGTTTGAAGAAACATTCTGAAACTTTTGGTCATTCACAATTTTGAGAGAGGGATACTGGAATTTAAGCATTTGGAAAAAATATGGAACTTTTTTTTTTTTTTCAATTCAACACGGTCTTAATAATATATTTCTGGGATTTGAATTGTGAGTGTTGTGTAAATTTGAAAAATAACACAAGAGCCATAAAAATGACACTACATCATGCAAAAATGGAAAATAATGCCTCGCCAAACTTGCAGGTCAAATAGGGTTAATTATTGTGAAACTCATTATTTAACAATTTACAACTTAAAGGTGGAATGGAGGATTTCGGGCAACAAATCAGAATCTCATTTCCTCGTGGGTAGCACAAATAACTGGTCCGCTCAGGTGTCAATCATTCTCTGCGTGCTAGTGCACACCCTCAGGCTCGCCCAGGGAAACGCCGCTCCCTGGTCACGCATGCGTGGTTGATATGCTAGTGTGTTTATGTAGCAGGAGGTTAGCGGCGAGTTTCGTCATTGTAAGTCTAAACTTTCATCCGCGAAGTACCGAAATGGCTGAGGGACGAAAGAGACTGTTTTCGAGCTTTCACAGAAGAGACGAAAGTCTGCAGAGGAAAGAAACAAAACGCGTGTTATTCTGGGGAATCGCTACGCTGCTGGCGAGCATTGAAAGCGCAAAACAGGCTGATGCCTCCGCTGCAAACTTTCTGCTGGACAGGTAACTGTTTATCTGACTCTTTTTTTAGCTTATTGTATGTGGAGTGTATTATTAAATCTTCTTCGCGGAGGTTGTCGTGAGAAAGCGACACCAATCGTCTTGTAAACAAATGCGCATGGGCAGTGCTGCTGGGCGTGCTCGTTCACGAGGTTTGCTAGGTGTTCAGTCAGGAGAAACAGGGCGGGAGGGAGGGGGAACCTGCGCATGCGCTTTTTCAAAAAAAGGACTAACAGTCGCAGATTTTCAAATCGGCGAGAAATCCTCCATTCCACCTTTAAGTCTAGTTCCACTTTTATTCACTGGCTTTGTGTGAGTTGTGTGGTTTCTTGTTTTTTCTATTGTTTTATTTATTTACATTATTACTTTTTTATTTTTACATTTTAATTTTTTTAGCTACTCTTTATTGTTTTACTATTTTTAGGGGTTTGTTACTATTTGATGAGGACTGGTAGAGCAGTTGTTTAGGCTATTTGTCTGTTTTAAATGGTTTTCTGTACAGCACTTTGGAAACGTTGCAGTTTATAAAAAGTGCTATATAAATGAAGTAGATTGGATTAGAACTCTTACATTTCAGTATTTTGAAGACTTAAATACATTAAAAACATTTTGCCTGTTTGTTGTTACAATTGAGTGCAATATTATGGTTATTTACCCCCGATATCTTGCCTCTCTTGCCATTCCTTACAAATGGCCCTGTCGCTGGTGGAACAGAGCATTTAAAGCTTTTGAAAAGGAGACCGAGTATAGGATTTTTCAACCGTACATGACTTCTATTGGTTTTCTATGATGGATAAAACATTATACAAGGGCTAGAAGTGAAAAAAAAAAATCTTTAGCATACTATGGGCACAGTCTCATGATTCAACAAGGGAAACATTTACTACATTCTGCTCTTGAATAAATCCTATACATCTTTTGGCCTGCCACTATAACGACGAACAACGAGAGTATTTTGCCTTGACAACCAGCTCAGCGATTGGGAAGGCATCCATTATGGACAACTCCAATCCAAAAACGTGGCCAAATCTCTCCAGCCCTCAGACATGAGAGGACACGAGGAGGAAGTGATCAGAAACCAGGCCAAGCATTCGACTCTCAGCTCCAGCAAAGAGAGGAAATACGCCTGAGTTTGATTAGCCTCTTCAAACCAGTGCATGGACGGATTTTTGTGTCTCCTGCACTCACACACACCAAACACACACACCAAACACACACCGAACACACACATATCTATCAGTGGGCAGGTCTTGAAAGAACTACCCACTTTTATTGGATTAGGAGAAATCTTTGTAGTCAGCTGTAATATATTTTAGTAAGAATCATCTGCGGTGAAATGGGCTTTGAGATGTCATATAGACTGTGTTCTTAAGGATTTTGATCTGAGGGCCCACTAGAATAAAAAAAGAGAAGCTCTGATTGGCTGCGCCGTGGGGGAATTTGGAGTTTCTATTTTGGGACTGGAAAGCCTATTGTGAATCGAGCTCTGAATTGAAATGGAATCACACTTATTGGAGAAAAGTAAAAAAAAAATCTGTCAAATGTTAATGCACACCATTTTACAATGATTCGATTAATGGATTTTTTACTTAAAAAATGAAAAAGAGTAAATTGTTCTTTGTTTTCAAGCCTTTGAGCTGTAGCTGGTCATGTCCCTTGAGCGTGGGCCCCACTCCTGGTACAGGCCAGAACTTCTTCTTCTTCTGAACTTCTGTGTTGTGCAAAACAATAAAAAGTGAATTTCATAAAGAAACCACACTCCAAGGCTTAAGAACAAATTGAAAAATGGAAAATCATTATTTAATTGTAATTTGTCATGTGAATCAACACAAATAATGAAAATGTTCCTGTTTTTTTCCATTGAACGAATCTCATTTCCACTTTTCCGATGAACGGTACCTCTCTGTCTCCATAAATGTTATTGCTCTACCTGGAATGTTCCTCGTTATTACATTACATTTCTTTATCTCCATAGAGACAAGCGAAGGTCACTACCAAGCCAAGTTACAGGTCAGATCTGTGGAGAGGCGACTCTGCTCACAGTAAGAATGCATGTTTTTCAAGTTATTTTTGAGAAATAAAAACACATGTAATGAAACAAATGCTACATGTATATGCATTTAAAGCCATGCTGTGGAACTTTCCAGACAATAGTGGAAGTGGCAGATTCTATAAGGGAAGTTACACAGTGCCCCTTTAAATTAGTTGTTGATCCATCAATTGAGATTTTGGATTTTTTGCTGTTTTGATTGAAAATATTAACTTCCCTTGATTAAATATAATCATTAGTGAGGAGAGGATGCTGGAATGGTTTATTGCACAAATACCAGGTGCTCAAGGACAAAAATAAGTGTCAAAAGATCTTACAAAAAAGACCTTTTCTTCTTTCTTCTATAATTAATAGTTTTGAGTCTACATTTTTAGCCACAATAAAAGGGTAGCTAAGGTAGCGAAGTGCCAGTTTTTACTGAGTTAACACTAAACTAATAAGAATTCCATTTCAATGTGTTATTCAGTACATGACACATTTATCTAGTTTTACTTTTAATTGCAATAAAAAAGTACAAAACTACAAATTTCAGCACCACGTTTCACTGTATACGCCTATAAATTATGATGCTACACCACAAACTACAAAATGACCATCTCATCCTCATCTGTGACATGACACTTCCTTGTGCGACTTCCTGTGAGAACGGGCCCATCTGATCAGCGCCAAATCTCCATCTTTCCATCTAGTATCTCCGGAAAAAACTAATAATCCTGCTTCTCCCCCATCGAGAGAGAGAAGACGGCGAATCCTAATGGCCGCGTTATCGAGAGACTCGTGGGGACCAAACCACTGGAGGTGACTCATTTTATGACAGCCCTTCATTGTCTGTGTTTCTAAGCCGCGCATTGTCTCATATAATCCCTGTTCATTATCCCCCTGCAATCACTTACGCATCAATATCATCTTTACTGCTAATCACGGCTGCGGAGCTCGGCGTTGTTGGCTGATCAAATCTCCAGGATGTTATTTTGTATTTTTAGACCATTGCCAATGCTCTTATTACAGTCGTTATGTGTGAAATCTGCCTGAATAAAACTCCATATTATTTTGCTATTATCATGAGAATGGGGCAGACTGATTGGAGTGCATTTGCTAAAGGTTACTGGGTAGCTGTGGATGAAAGTAGGGCGACGGCAAAGGTGGTTAGAGATGGTTTTGTTTTTGTGTCCTTCAGCAAAACGCAAAGGAACCTGGGAAAAGAAGTTGTTTACTTGGTGTGACTGGGACAAAAGCAATAGGTCTTAAGATAAGGTCAAGATCATTTTGACATTGGAACGATATTTTTTCGATAACAATACTGTGTCAGTCCAACAGAAATGTGTTAAAACATGTCTTCAAACGTATTAGTTGAGGTTTAAGTATCAGACAAATGAGAAATGTCTGTAAAATGTATCACAAAAGTGCAGAAATATCATCTTATTCATTACTAGAAACTTTACAATCTAACTTTTTTAATTTTCTTTTTAGTCATCTCTTTTTATTATACAATATTTTAATTTTGCATTTCTTCAAAACAACACTCACTTTTGATGTATTGCCCACCTCTAATTGTTACAAAATGAAAACATCAAAACTATGTTCCAAAAAAATGTTGTTATAGGAGCTTATTTTCCATTCAGTTATAAAATCAAACCTGCATGTCTACAATTAAAGTCTGCAGCAAAAACATTCAACACATCTCCCAACACAGTGATTAAGTTATAGTTTTCTTTGTAAAAGCATTTTATTTTAGTCCTAAAACATGACATGTCAAACTGAAGACACTCAAGAGCAGGTTTAAAGGCCAATAACAATACAAATAATGCATAATATGTGTTCGAACCGTGGCTACAGCTGACAGATCACATTATTAACCGTTTTTAGCTCTTTAAATAATGAAACTATAGTCAAGCAAATGACTAGCATGATTGACTCACATTCTGCAAATGACTTAAACTGGGGAATGACACAAAGTTCATAATTATCTTCAACGTGAGATGACAAAATGTTGCCAACTACAAGTTTAATGCGAAGACACCAATTGTGTATAATATTAAGCAAGCCTTGAGTTAAAAAATACACTACTTTCAAGTCCTGTTTAGTTTTTTGGACAAGTTAGCCTAATACTTTTAATCTTGTCATGACATTATACAAAATCCTGAGGTGAAGCAGGGTTGCACTGACTTAAATGTCAACAGATTTATTCAAAGGGAATATTCACGCGCACACTTCACAAAACAAAGGTGTGTTTTATGCAGCCAATGGAATCTCTCTATCAACAGAACCGATCACCCGTTTGTGTTGTTTGTCATGAGTCTAATTAAAATCATTAATTGCTTCACAGTCATCAACTTCCACTATCTCAAAGATCAACTGTTCTTAAAGCAGACGCTATCAATATTATGCTAGTCCAATTAATTTACTGTGATCCAATTCCTAAACACCATTTCGTCATTTCTGTCTCGGCTCATTTGGTTCATTTAGCTGCACTGTCTTGATCATGACCCATATTTAACCGTACAGTCGATATCTTCCTCTAGATCTTTGCATATTAGAGATAAGCCCCTCCCCCACGGCCTTCGAACAATCAAAGCCGTCGCAGTCAAGTCACTCTACTCTGTTTAGATCCCATTGTTCATTCTTAAACAGTCAGTAGATAGAGTCAGTTTTCCAGTACCAGGGCCACTTCAGGAAGGACTGAGAAGACTTTTTTTAGTTAGTAAGGGGTGTTTTCTATGGGTTTCTACTTCTATTTTAATCGGCACAGTTCATGCTTACTTAAAAACTGGTTTACTTCAGAAAGGTTCATTTGGTCTTCAAAGTTGTTTATCAGATAGATGATCTTTTAAACAGACTTTTAAGTTTTGTCGTTGTCTAATTATAGTTATTTGTATGTTCAGTGCAGCCCAGTCCTGGTTTAGATTTGGTTTATTCCTAGATTAGAGCTTAGTCCTGGTTAAATCCTGGTTTACATCCGATTCAGTCCTTGCCTGACCAGCCAAGACCACACGCTTTGACAATACTTTACAAAGATGTTTGGGTCTGGAATCATATGAGTGCCATTGACAGATGGATTAACTATCAGAGAAACCTTGGTATAAACAAACAGTGGCTTATGAGTAAAATGAGGTAAATAAACGGGCAAAAAATAAATAAAATGACGATGGAGAAACGGTGTGGATTTCTGCAGAATGAACAAGCGATGCATTAAACTCTAAATCTGAGGTAAAATAAGTTATATACTGTGTTATGAATGTTTATTTTGGAGAGGAGATCATTTGAACAGAATATAGATCGTCGACTGGCTGGTCTGGCAAATTTAGTCCTGTTTTAGTCCTGATTTATAGCTACTTTAGTCCCGTAGTCTTTAGTTGTGGTTTCTGGCTGGTTTAATTTTGTTTTAGTCGTGGTTTATAGGCAATTTACTTCTGTTCTTGGTTGGTTCGTGGTTTCTAGCTACTTTTAGTTCTGTTTCAGTAGTGGGTTATAGGTAGTTTAGTGCTGCTTTTGTCATCATTTATAGCTACTTTAGTTTTATTTGAGTCACGGTTTATATTGTTTAGTCCTGCTTTTGTCCTGGTTTGTATAGTTTAGACCTGTTGTAGTCATAGTTTATATAGTCAGTCCTGTTTTACACATGATTTATAACTAGTTTAGTCCAGTTTTAGTTGTGATTTATACTGTTTAGTCCTGTTTTAGTCCTAGTTTATATAATCTAGTCCTGTTTTAGACCTGATTTATAGCTAGTTTAGTTCTGTTTTAGTCCTGGTTTAAAGTTTAGTTATGTTTTAGGTTGGTTTATATAGTTAATTTCTGTTTTAGTTGTGGTTTAGATCTCGTTCTGTCCTGGTATAGAGTGTAGTCCTGTCTTAATTCTGCTTAGACCTGGTTTAGGACGTTTAGGAGTAAGTCTTATGTTTAGTAATTGATTATTTAGTTAGAACTTAGTCTTGGTCGACTCATTTGTGTCCATTTAAGACAGTACTTAGAAAGCCAAATATTTTCAGCAAAGGTACTTGATGTGCACATTTTGAGATGATTTACTTTACATCATTTATCTAACCATCCATACAGTACACAGCTGTTTGTTTACTTTCCTGATCTCCATTTTATTACCATCCCAGCGTCAGCCTTACATCAGAGTCATTATGTTTAATGTAGTCAACATCAAACTAAACAATCCACGGCTCTGTCACCGGCGCCATCTTCCTCTATTTACTCATCACCATTGTAATCACTGCAGCCCGCCCCCTGCCGCGTTCATTATGCCTATCCTCACCCGCTGCACAAACATAATTAAAACACTCTACTTTACAATGAAGATTTGTTTTTTTAAATAATAAAACATTCTTAAATGTCAAACCAACTGCGACAAATGAAGCAGAGTTGTTTAGTTTTCCTTAGTCCTGATTGAGTCTTAGATTAATCCTTGCGTCATCCATAGTTGACTTTGTCCTGGTTTATGTATGGGCTAAATTCTGATTGGTCTTGTTTTTGTGCTGAGTTAGACTAACACACTCTTTTTAAAGAAAATGATTTGGTCACTATAGCCCAGTTGAACAAAAAAGGAAAAAATTAAAGCTGGGTACCTGACTTTTTTTTGTAAATGAGTTGTTTTCCTCCAAAGAGTATCTTGTATAATTGTGAAAAAAAATGAGACAGTAAACAGTATTATGTCTAGTCAGCGCAGAGGTAAGATTCAAAAGCAGCGCTCTGATTGGCTGTGCTTTGGGCGGTCGCATGTTTCACTTTGCCGTCTGAAAAAGGCTGTTCTAAAGCTGAGCACGCGCCTGAAAATGATTGCTCGAGGATATTACCGATGTACGTGGTAAGGGTTTGTGAGCACAAGGAACTAGTTACACACATTTAAATACCTACACCTGGTTTTACTGTGTGATAATACCCCAGCTTTCATGAAATATGTTAATACAAGATGTGGCCAATTTACAAAATGTGCATTCATATCCACAAAAACTGAAATTAATCCTCTTTAGGTATCTTCAGTCCAGATTTAGTCCCATAAAATAAGTACTGGTTTAAATGTATCATGAATTTAAAGGTACATTATGTCACTTTTGTGGTTTTGATTTTGTGAAAGTTCCATAATATCGCAAAAACCTATCTTCATTAGAAACATGTTACAGGTCAAATCTGTGGTAAGGCGAGTCCACTCACAATAAGAATGCATAGGAAAAAACAGCCGTAATTGAATAAGTACAAGATATTTTGAATGCTATACTGTGGAACATCCAATGAAAAGCAATAACATCTCCATGGGTCGGTGGTGGACCAGTAAATCTTTAGACCTTGGTTTGAATCTTGCTTTTGCATAAACATGCGGTAATTAAAACAGTCTACTTTCTCACACACTTTGATTCCGTCTGCAAACGGCACACTATTTTTACCAGTAGACTTTTAAGTATCTCTGTCTCCAAACTAAAAATCAAGCAGCATTATTGATAAATATGTTGTAGAAACAAGTCGCGCACGCGTTGCAGTGAACCAAAGGCTTTCTTCTCTCTCTCTCTCTGGATACAGCGAGCTCGTATTAAAACGCAGATGTCCGGAGACAACCTTTGCAAAGGTCCCATGTCCCTGAAAGAGTCACCGGCGCCATGACAGGTCGAGATGAGCTATTACATCTGCATTACAGTGAATCAGAGCTGCCCCGAGCACAATGTCATTATCAGGTGTACGCTTTTCATTATAAGGCTGCACAGTAGCTCCACCAACACTAGCACAAGACTACACACCCGCACTGCACGAGTAAAAGAACCACTGTTAAAAGGACACATATCATGCATTAGTAGTTTCGTTATTAGCTTTTCAAACATGTTCTTTAGTGTGTTTGATTTTGATTTTATGTTTGACTTAATAATGTATGTATTGAAAACCGCAGGTGACTTTAAAGCATTCCCTAATCAGGATTGTTGTTAGCAATCCATTTACTGGCAGCAGAGGGATTTACCATGAGGAAATAAACAAAAGCTAGCTTGTACCGACATGCTTATGTAAACACGCAATTCTAGTTAATGTGATTTGATGTCTCTTTATGCTCCAGACAAGTCATGCAATGATCTTTGGACATAAAAACAGCGCATAAGACCTCAGACCCTTGACGTCACAAATCTGGGAATATTGAAGCTGAGTGTTTTAGTGAGGCTCAGAACTAGAGGACCTTCAAAAAAACCTTTAATGAAACAAGTGTAACTCTAATAAATTTTGCGTAATATGTGTGGATGAATAAATGCAAGTTTAATGCAGTACTGTGGAACATTCCTGTCAAAACAATAGCATCCGCATGGACAAAAGCAGATAGCGGACCCTCCATAAGAAATGTTACATAGTACACCTTTATTTATTTTCAAGGCGTTTGAAGTCCCTGCTGTCGCTGAGCGGAAAACCAGCCTTAGAACTTTTCCTGATGTCAACCAGAAGACAACTCTCCTGAGAAACCTTGGCTCTCTTTTTTATATTTGGTAACATGAAATGTTTTTGTATGTCATTGTACTTCCTAATAACGTAGTTAGTGCTGCTTTAAGATATTTATACCAAAGCAGCAAATTTATAACGGAAAAGAAGTGTTATATAATACAAAATACAATATGGTCATTATCACACAATTGAACATGTTTTGCCAATGTAATAGTTTTCAGATTTAACTAATTTCTTCAAATCATGCTTCAAAAAACTAGGTTTCGCATACGACACTGGGACCTTGGTAGATGATAATATGTAACAAACATGTCGAACCTTATCTCCAACAGCCAGCCATTTGTCATATGATCTCAAATTACTTAATGATTTGTGTTTTCCCAACCATGAAAAATAACGTTGGAATCTGCTACTTTCGTCAATGAAGTTCATCACTCACGGAGGCGTCTATAACAGCCGATTGTATCCTCATGATCATTTAACATAGCTCCTAACCCGCTCTGGCTGGTGTATATTTATCACTGTGGCCTCACCTCCGTCATATGTGAGTGATTGATCTCCTCCGACACGCTCCAGCTCCTCCTCTCATCTGCTCGGTCTGCAGGCACATCAGATTAACTCCACACGTCTAATAAAAGAGCCTCAGCCGCCAGCAAGTGGGAATTAACTGAGGATTATTGCACAGGTCAGACATCAAGGTAAATGTAAAGCATCCACATGTGCAAAATAAAATAGGAAAATTAGGTTTTAGGGCCAAGTAAACTGCGTAAACTGCAATTAACTGTTCCAGTGCAGTTATGTTGAGAACAAAGCAGACTCAAAACAAATAAATACAAAAAAAAACAAAAACCTAGGTTTATCCAAAGCAAACAACCATATTGCAACACTGTACAATAACTACACTATAATTAACTTTAATTTGCCTTTGAATGATTCAGGCTTAGTAACTACTTTAATTAATACTCTAACTATTAACTCCTTAAAGGACAAATATTATGCATTATTTATATTGTTTTGGCCTTTAAACCTGCTCTTGAGTGTCTTCAGTTTGACATCGTATGTTTTACAACAAAAAATAAAATACTTTTACAAAAAAAACTTTAACTTTATCACTGCACTGGGAGATGCCATTTTGACTTAGATGGAAGAAATGTTCAGAGCGAGTTTGGCAGTGATTTAAGGACTTAAAACAGCAAAAGATTCTGGGATAAGTGACTTCAGCGATCATCTGTGTCACACATCGAAGGAGTTCAGAACACAGTGTTGGAGAATTGGAGGATTTTCAAACGAGCATTCATCAAACCAACGTGACTTGAGCTGAATGCTATGTTTTTGATGAAGAAACTATGTTAGAACATGTCTAAAAACTCAACAAAGTCAATTTAGCATATTATTTGTCCTTTAATTACGTAGTTACAAAGCTTAAATCATGCATAATAAACTATTTGTTCATCATGAATTAAGTCTTTGTTTATGCTTTTTATTAAGGTTATTAAATTGTAGTTATTAAAGTAGTCATAAAATAAATAAATACAATTATACATTACAAATACAGTATATATGTTAATTTAACCACACATGGCATCTTTTCTTTTTTCTTTTTTTTGTGCCTCTGGAGCCTGAGATCCATTCATAGATCTTGCGTGAGGATCTTGGACAGGATTACCTATATCTGAGGGATTAGTTTGCTGCATGTTTTGGGGTTGATATGGAAATGGGAGCACCCTGAGGAAACCCACCCAGACAAGGAAGAACATGCAGACTTCACACAGACAAGACACAAATGACAAGACTCGTGAGGCAACAGCGAACACCAGCCTCTACGCCATCGATGTTCATTTGTCCCGCTTGAAACTGGTACAATAACCACACCGAATTGTTGGGGATTTTTTTTTTAAATTCAAATCCCACATTTCAGATAATCATTTACACTTGTCTTTCCAAAATGCTTGTTTTTATACCTTAATCATACAGATGAAAGGTTCCAATTAACTCCAATGCAAAATGCTTCTTTTGCAAATTGTGTTACCTTTTCCAAACTTTTGGTTAAGTTTAACATTTACACGGCTAAGCTATTGATATAAATCTTCTCAAGACCTTTGCATAAATGAAGTAATTGAAGAGTACATATTGTGACGTCTCTGATATTAAAGGAGACATATTATGATTTTTCCGGCCATTATTGAACTATAATAAAAATAGATCATTATTTTACATTTTGTTCATTGTAAATCGCGATATTGATCTGGCACAGCTTGGTAAAAGAAACAGGTTACGTGACTTCCTGTTCATTTATAAGCCCCACTTCTTCATAGTTCATCTTTATTGATTGTCGGGGGGCAGGTCAATACAGGAACTTTCTGAACACATAAGCCTGGAGAACATTTTAAACTGCAACAAGGATTTCTAATAGCTGCAAAAATCGCACTTCCCAAATTATGTGTTTTTTCACCAACTTTTTGGGATGTGCAGCTCCAGGCTTATCTGTCCTGGGGTCATCACAGCTTCCTCAAACCCACTTATGTTTCTGAAATGTGGCCAATTAATCTAATTAGATGCAAAATTAAATATGCAAAACACTGCAGGCTAGAGGCCAGATGATTTACTGTGGCGACCCTGCAGGGGAAAACCAAAAGAAAAGACTTAATTAAATTGAAAAGACTTAATTAAATTGAAACATAACTCAGTTTCCATATAACAAACAACAGTGATCGTCATTTAACTTTAAAGTTGAACGATGTTTGCAAACCAGTCCACTGAAGTTGTTCAATCCCATCTTTTCCCCAAATTTGTCTTGTTGCATACGTACATATGGACACCTCCTAGTCCCGTGTATAATCAGCGCGCCGGGTTTGTTAGCGACACCGGGCCGCGTTGTGTAACATCTGTTGGTTCTGCATTATTAAGCCCCATTAGCATAGAGTAAAATGAGGGGTTTGTTTACAGTGGCCCCATTCCTGATGAGCGCGGGCTAGCGGGGCGTCCGTGGCTGGCTGCCTCTTACATATTTTCCCTCTCGCCTTGTCTCATAGATTACAATGCAAATGATTCACTCTGTCTTGCTTTTGTTTGACTTTCCGCTCCCACTGTTTGGAAATCTACAGGGGATATTTTTGGACCTGGATGAAAAACTGGTTTCATTATTGTCTTCCAAATTCATCCACAAGCGTTGGCGCACGAGCCAAGTTCGGAAAAATGAAATGTCGATGAACTTTTCTTTGCTGGACAGTTCAGACTCACCTTCAGAAAAAAATGGTTTGGACCAGTTTTAGCCCAACATACTCATTGTTTAGATTTGCATCTTTTGGTGCATAAAAAAGTTATTTGTGAGCCTGGAAAAAAAAAATTGTCTGAAAAGAATCAAAAAATCTGATACCAAATACCAAAACTAGTATTGATTCTCATTTGCAAGTATCAATAAAAAAAATCCTGTTAGAATACACGATCACAAAACTACCAAAAAGAAGGAGCATATTTTTTTTATTGAAAACAGTCTATTGTCTATAAATATAATGTTATTTATGTTATTTATCATCATTGTGGTATCGAAATCGGTGTCTAATATTGAGACTATTCCTGAGACACTGAGTTTGAAATTTTTGTATCGTGGTAACACTATTCCAAATAAATCCCCAAGAATCCCAGTATACAAGTCAACTAAGGAAAAATTAAAATATCAATAAACTTTTCTTAGCTGGACAGTTTAGTCCAGAAATACTTAAATTAGTTCTAGTTTGGACCTGGTTTAAGTTTGATATATACTGGTTTTATTCCAACATACTCGTTTAGACTTGTATATTTAAAAAGTAATTTGAAAACCTGGAAAAAGTTCATTTTTGTCCTCCAAATTCATCCACAAGAATCCGAGAATACAAGCCAACTTTGGAAATGTCGATACACTTTTCTTGGCTGGACAGTTTAGTTTCACCTCCAGGAGAAAAAAAAGAACGTAACAGATGAATTTGTCATGCCTTGGTCTTGGTTTAGCCCTTTAGATGGAGTTTAGTTCTGGTTTGGACCTTGTTTAGCTTGGTTTTATTCTAACATACTCCTCGTTTAGAGTTGAATATTTTGTTCCATTAAAGGTCATTTGTAGGCCTGGAAAAACTTCATTGTTAATCTTCCAAACTCGTCCCTAAGAATCCCTGTACACAAGCCAACTTTAGAAAAAGGAAAACCTCGACAGTTTAGTCTCCTCTCCAGCAAATATACATTTTTAAAAAAACTGCCTTCACCTCACTCCATCTCTATCTCCCAAGCGCATCTTTTGCTCCTCTTTATTTTAAATGCCAACTTCCTGGTCGGGGGAGTGCACTGAGCCAGAGGGCATCTTTAACACAGGGAGAGTCTTGACGCTAAAGGCCAATGTTTCCTCTGTAATACCGGCCCTCGACATGCACCCGCTGGGACCATCCAAGCGGGCATTTATTTCCTCCTCCTGGTTGACTCATCTCCCCAAAAGTAATCGCTGTTTTCCCCAACTGCCCACAAACTTTTTCCCAAGACATTTCTTTCAGTCACACCCACCACTTTATTATAGGTG
Source organism: Rhinogobius similis (assembly GCA_019453435.1). Classification (NCBI taxonomy): domain Eukaryota; kingdom Metazoa; phylum Chordata; class Actinopteri; order Gobiiformes; family Gobiidae; genus Rhinogobius; species Rhinogobius similis. The sequence goes on from CM033638.1 coordinate 14,573,981, forward strand.
GACCTCGTATCCAATAAAGAGGCCCCATAGTGGTTTAGGAGATGGTGTTGTGCAGGGCTGCTATAAAGTGGACATTTCAGTTTTCAGAAATATTCGCCTCTTCTGCCACACTGAATGACTAAGGGAGTTTGTCCACATACTGTATTAGTATCTCAGCAGGTATTTTCAGTTATTGGGGTCCATTTTCTTGGAGCCCAATCACAATTTTGATTTGTTCACAATTCATGTAAACTAAGTTATCTTATATTGCCTTGAAGAGGTAACTAAAGTAATCTGCCCCTAAAGCGCACACTCCACACTTCATTGCAAACGGTTAAAACCAACTGTCACTCACTCAGAGTCTTACAGAGGTCGACCAACCAGGAGAAGTGGGTGGGAAAAAGTGTTTGAGCAAAAAGCTGCATTCAACAGAAAATTTGTGAATCACAATATCTCGATTTTACCAAAATGTTGTCACAGGAATGAAATCACAATTCGATTTTTTATCACCATATTTCCCAGCCGTAATTGGGTCCATACAATACAAAGCTGCACTATGTAACTTTTATGGTGGAAAATTCGCCGCATGGCTTTGCTTCTAGAATATTCCGCATCTTGCACATAATTTAAAGGTGTTTTTGTTGCTCAGAAATACCTTGAAAACAGATTCATGCTTACTGTGAATGTGGTCACTTCTCCACAGATTTGACATGTAACTTGACCTAGTAGTACAGTATTTTCCGCACTATAAGGCGCACCTAAAAGCTTTCAATTTTCTCAAAAAACTGACAGTGCGCCTTATAATCCGGTGCGCTTTATATATGGATCAATACTGAGCCGCAACTACGCAACCACAGCCACTACTGTAGCTTCTATTCTATGTGCCTTATAATGCGGTGCGCCTTATATATGAACAAAGTTTTCAAATAGGCCATTCATTGAAGGTGCGCCTTGTAATCCGGTGCGCCTTATAGTGCGGAAAATGCGGTAATACTTGACCTTTAACTCCATAGAGACAGATACGTTTGTGGAACCCTCCAAGCAAAGCAATAACCACAGAGATAAGCAGGTGGCAGACACTCCATTTGAAAAGTGATATATTCAGATTCGGAAAATGTTTTTGATTCCAGAGGACTATTCATGGGACATGTGAGTTGAAGTACATGCACTCGGTTTGAACCCTTTACCCTCTTGTTGGTGGGTGAACATTCAGCCTATTGCACCCTTGTCTCTCTCTGAATGTTGTCCATATCTGTACTTCAATGAATTAAGGCTTATAGCTGCCGACATATCCTTGTTGGGTCTTTTGGAAAGCAACAAAGTCTCTTTATAATATTTTGGTGGAGGAATGGTTAGTACCTTACTGTCCAAGGTTCCAAGTTCTGTGTGGGATTTTTGTGTTGCACTAATGAGCAAATCCTCCAGCTCTGCACTCCTGAGGACACTGGCACTAATCTGTTCCCCCACTGCTCCTGACATGAAGCCCAACAGCATAGAGAACCAGCCAAAAGCAGAGGAGGACAAAATATCCTTATGCGGACTATAACAAACCAAGATTCTCTGACTGGTGAGACTATTTTTCCAATTTTAAAAAGTTACGATGTCGTTTTTGTTTTCAACTTATCTCTTCTCCTCCTTCATATTCATGCCCTGAGTGTCCCTAATCCTTCAAGTCGATCTTTTTCCATTGGCTTGCACTATTTTTCGGTCTCTGAGGCGCAGCCAGACAGAAGCGCAAGTGTTATTATCAGCAAGCAGCTGGTTTATACGCACCCAGGGTCCCATCAGAGCATCAGGCCGAGAAAAGGGTCTTATTCTTTCTCGCGTCAAACACAATCAACACAACAGCCGAGCCTGTGCACAAGTATTAAGAAGAGCCACGACAAGGGCTGAGTGAGGCTGACAATGCCCATTGTTACCAGAGTATTGAGAGAGTCTGGCACTGTTCCTCAAATTCTGAACTTGTATCTCAGCCATTTCTGCTTCTCCTTTTCACTCTTTCATCTTTTGGCCTATTTGACTTTCCGCACCAACTCCAGACACATAATTTCCAGGCGAACCCAAGTGAAAAGTAAGATGTATCTTCAGTCATTCACAGAACACTTAGCGATACAGCTAAAAGCAAAGTATTCAAGTCTATTTGGAGCAGAAGTTGTCTTGGAGCAGTCGCCCAGAAAGCCCAAGGTAGTTGGCAGATTATTGCAAATTTGAACTCAACTAAGTATAGTATATAGTATATATAGTATAGTAAGTATAGTTACAGGGATAATAATGTACACAATTACAGGTACAAATACTGCAGACAAAAAACATTAAAGAGTAAAAGATACATACAGATTAAAAATCCCACAAAAAGTAACTTTTAAACACAATTTTGAACAAAATTTGGATAATAGTTTTGTCCAAAACGTTAAAGAATTGAATTGTGTAAACTGAATAACATTGTTTTAAACCACAATCCACATATTTTGGGTTCTGTCCAATTAGAGCAGCTGAGGCAGTGATGATCTGTGTGTTTGTAGGTGTGGAAAGAAGCAGAAAGCAGTGAGACAATCTTGACTTGTGCTACAGTCAGTCACATAATTTTTAAAAGCAATTACTTGGCTAAAATTATTCTCAATTGGAAGCACAAGTATTACTAAAGTATGTACACTTCTAAAAATCTATTCAAACATAGTTATTTATAATAATTACTTTCCAACCCTGGTAGTTGGTTTGATTGCTGAATTTGATTGAAAATTGTCAGTTTCCGTTAGAAGAACTTTGAGCATCTGGAAAAGCACTGTATTAAACTAGTGCATTAATACTGCATTCTATTATATGTCATTTGGTCCTTCTGACTTCCCGTATCAACTGCTGGCAGATCATTTTCTGACCCCAGAAGCACAAAGGGAAAAATGGAGCGACTTTATGTAGTCTATGTTTAGCCATTCAATTAGCTCCACAAACGCTGATGGCCACACACTTGAAGTCATTCTAACTTTGCATCCAAGTAATTTAGCCCTCTCCAAATCACTCTTTCATCTAGTCTTCTGGCTCTTCTGACTTCCCGTACCTCCGCTCCATTAAAACAACAACTCCCAGGATCTCCTCAGGTTGTTTCCGAGCGCTTACATCATCACACCAGGCAGTGTTTTCCATCTGCAGCCATTATCACCTCATTAGAAGTGGAGGAAGAGCAATGCATTTCTCAATCAGGCTCCTGTGTGAGCAATCAAACGCGCAGCAAGTTGAGTAAACAGTTATATTGTGTTTCTGATTCATCGCCATGCTGCTGACATGCTAAACAGATCATTACACCCCTAAGGGCAGATCAAATGATGCCGCTTTGCAGAACAGACGGAAAACGTTAGAACATTGTGTGAAAATGCAGGCGTCGGGAACGGAGAGGAGCTGTACTGTACATACCAACAGTTTCCAACTATAAAAAGCAATATATTTGGTGTCTTATTAAATTTATGGTAGCAACAAATTTTGGGTTAAAAAAATCCAGGCTTTGAAATCTGTTTTGGAAAATATCTTTGAACACTTTAGATAAGCTGCCTTGATCATCAGACCATCAAGTTCACGGGGGAAATCAGGTGCTCTCTCTTTGAAATCATAAAAAAAAAAAACAAATGATCCAAGGCTGCTTTTTTTATTGAATTCCAGCACTTTTTGACTACCTTAAGAGTTTTCTTTGGTCTGTATCATGATGCAACGTTTGTAATTGAGGTTATGATTGTATTTTTTGATTAATAGTGCTGTTGGCTTTTAGTTGTTTAGTCGATAAATTGGTCAATGGTGTTTTAGTCGATTAAAACTTTAATTGTTTTATTAAGACATGGAGTTATAGCAGAAGATTTGGCAGTGAATCGTTAGTTTATTCTGTCTTATTTTCTATAGAAATTGTTGTTTTTTGCATGTACTTTTCTTCTTCTGAGTAACATTTAGGTCAAATATTTGGTCAGATAATTGCAGTTTTGAGAGCTTTTGCCAGTTTCTGTCTCTTTTCATCGACTGATTAATCGTCAGGGAATGTCTTCAGTCGACCAAGAGTTTCTTTATTTGACTACAGCTACTGCTTCGGATCATTTGGGGCAAATCTGGAAGCCTGAGGGCCAACAAATATTGGTCTGATTTTGGACAGGCCAGCTCAGTATGTTTCTTTAAAAATGCATTGAATTGTACAGTATAATGTCATGTTCCTTTGTAATAAAAGAAAAAAATAATTGACTCTCGCACCTTTCCTGCTCATAAATTAACTTGTCTCTTGTATTAATTCAAATGAGGCTTGTACTACAAAACCGTGATTTCTAAAGTCTCCATTTGTCTTTTAGAATAACGACAGGAGTGACAATGGCAGAGCACTGGTGAAATTCTGAGCCAGATTTTAACACTAATTGTGGCACTCGCTCTGACAGTTGGCTACAATGAGTGGCAGTCCAAATTAGCACCGGAGCGCACACTGCCACCGTCCTGTCATGTAGAGCACCCATAGGAGCACCCATAGGAGCCGCACTGTCACGCTGTCGGACGAATCAAAGAGTAAGAACCCCATACATAACATAGGAAATCTCCCTAAACATCTACAACATGACACTTTTTTGTATTTTCTGGTTCATTGTAGCTCGCTGTCTAGTATTAGCTGGGGAATCGCATTGTCTGTCCTCTTTTCTTTCAATCCCTGTGTTGCGGCTTTGTCTTAGAAGTTTGGGCAAGTGCAATCCTCATTTGAAAACTTTGAGACGACTTATGATGGATTATTCCCTCGTAGACTTGCTCGTGACTTCCTGTGCGCATCAACGGAACGGCAGTCGAGTAACACAACAACGCAAAACAGAAGAACACATTGGCGTCACGAAGAAACGCTCATCAAAATCGTCTGGATGATGTGTTATTTTACAATAATAGCTCTGAAACTAAGAGGTCTGTTTTAAAATAGTTGAATAATGGGCATTTTGGTTTTTGGTTGCAGCGGAACAGACGAAATCAATAAAATCTGAGATGCCAGTGAAATACAAACTGGTTACTTTTTGCAATAAAGCTGGGGTACGTTATTTTCAAACCGTGAAAGAAGGAAGTAAATCCCAGCTCTCACAAACCCTTTGGCACATCACTAGTGTTCGTATGCATGGTTTTTGGCCTCATGCAGAGCTTTAGAAGAGCTTTTACAGACGGCGAAGAAGCACAAGTGCATCGCACCACCAACACGCTCTCGTCCCAAAACGTAATATATATGTGGTTTGTGATCTAGGAAAAGTTTTTGTCATAAAGTGCTGATTTTACTATACAGCCTAATCTATGGAGGGGGGAAATGAAATGCACACTTTTACAAGAATAAATTGGGTTCCCAAGTTTTGAAATAAAGAGGAAATAATCACAGAAGACAAAAATGACACAATGTATTAAAAGTGCGTCACATTAATATTCATGCTACACTGTAAATGTGTACACTTTAAAGGTGCTGTACTTCATTTTTACTGTTTCGAAATGTGAAAAACAGAACTAGTGCATGTAATTAAGAACAATCTGTTTTGCCCCAGTTAGGGCTGGGCGATACGGTGATAAAAATCGAATCGTGAGCTCGTCTCTGTGACAATCTGCTATTTTTGTGAAATCGTGGTATCGTGAGTCACTGTTTGTGTCTTTAATGCAGCTGTCTGTTCAAACACACTTTTTCTTCTGTTGTTTAGCCTCTAAGCTGATATTTACCTCTTATACCAGGGCTGCACAATTCAACGAAATCGACACAAAATCGCAATTTTAATGGATGGACTTAGCTAATCTCAAAGGCAAATTTCTTCTGCAAACAACAAAATGTCAAACATGTACAAACATGTTCTGAAACAAGCGACAAAGGAAAAAAAAGTGATAAAAATGCGTTCAAAAGTGACAAAAACGCAACTCAATACATCAAAACGTGACTAAAAGCCACAAAAACGTGACTAAAAGACGCGTTGAAATAGGACAAACACAACTGAACGTGAAGTAAAACATGAATTGATTGAAACATGAAAACGTGAAGTAAAACATGAATTGATTGAAACATGAAAACGTGAAGTAAAACATGAATTGCAAATCTAATCTTGGTCAGAAAAATCACAATTTGATATTTTTCCTAAATATTGCAGCTCTATTAAAGGCAATAGACAAATACAAAATGAACATGAATCGTGATAAAATCGAAATCATGATCTGGCCCCAAGAAAATCGTGATAATAATTTTTTGCCGTATCGCCCAGCCCTAGCCCCAGTACAGATATATTGTAAAAGCATTTATTCGGGTGAAAATGAGACCATGCGCTTTCTCTCTGTGTTTTATTCTACGAGAAGCAGGAAGTGTGCTATTAGCATGCTGATGTTTTATAGCTTTACCCGGGACAACAACCAAAAATGTCTATTGCAATCCATATACATTTTACCTGACTTTGGAATAGGTGTCACAATCACAATCACAAAAACGTGTTCCCTAAAAACAGTTACAAACCATTTCCAAACCAGCACAGATTTAAACTGACCTATTTAAATCAGTTCTTTTAGCTTCCAGACTCTAAGTTATTCCATGTTGAGGAGCAGAATACTGAAATGCCATTTTACCAGTCTCTGCGAACAAACTTGGTACAGAATGCAACAGAAAGAGTCTTGAGATCGCAGAGAATACCGTCCATCTGTTTTTTGTTGAATAAAGATTAAAGATGTTAAATATTTAAGTTACACAATTTGCACGCTTTTCTGCTCGTCTCGTAGATAGAGGTTTAGTTTCAGGGACAGCAATAACAATAAATAAGCAGGTGATGTACGCTCCTTGCTGAAAAAGTTACCTTGAACCTTTAAACGCAAGAACTAAACACTAACCACAAGGCACTGCATATTCAAATATAATTAACATAGTACACTGGTGAAATGCTAATGACATGCCCTAAAATAAACTCTATAACAACCTTCTGAATTTTCGGTTGCCCTCTTGCCAATCACTGCATTAGAATATGCTGATGAGGAGCCCAATATCTGGTTATGTAACACGTCTCCTGCTGACACGGAGGAAAGCAGTCTCGAGGTGGGAGCCCCGACTTTAATTACCACCAGTTTTTTTCTTTTTTCTTGAGCTTACCGGAGTGAAAGCTTTTTAAGAAAAACCCGATCTTTAACATTCACGCTCAACGCAAGAGCATCTAACCTGATGTAGGCCACTTGTACATACATAGACACTGCCTGCGGCGCATGGACAGTCGAAAAGATACATATCCCAACGGGGAACGATGGAGGTCAGGAGTCATGATTTGAAAGAGGAGTAGATAAGAGCGGGCGATGAAAGAGTGATAGAGCGGTGGAGGGGGAGGCAGAAAGATTTAACCCACGGGCCGCTTGAATTTGACAGGCTGTCAGTACACATGCGGGGGTGACATGTAAATTGGATGCAAATCTCGGTGTGTGGTAGGAACGGCTGGAACACTGGTGACGACCCACAGGGGACATCACTGAGACATGTGGGTTTGGACAGGTGGGCGATTTATTGTTGTCTGCAGGATAATATCGTAATCGTTGTTGCGAAGGTCTGCGAAATAGAATATCGAGTGTATTGTTGGTGAAAGCTGTCAACATGCTGCTAAAACAGATACGTGCCAAACTCATCATTAACTCTTTGCATGTCAGTGTTTTAAAAGCCAAATACTGTTCAATAAAAATATTATCCGAAGCTTGGAACTCTCCCCAGTCTCAACGGAAGTTGTGTACACTGGTGTCACTGAGGGGCTTCCGCTCCATTTAAAAAACAAAGAGTGTAAATCTCATGAAAATTGTCTGTGCTTATAAATGTAATTCTGTTTTTTTAATCTTTTATTCTGTCTCTAATGTTTAATGCAGATGTGTAACTGTTTTTATGATCATGTGCAGCAAATTTTGCACTTTAGCCCAGGTCATACTTGAAAAAGAAGTCTCAATCTCACTGGTTTCTTACTTGGTTCAATAAAGGTTACAACATAAATTAATTTTTCCATTCCTCATTGATTAAATCCATTGGAATTCATTTGTACAGATAATTTAAAACAAAACAAACAAACAAATTGGCAAATTTTCCTAACCACAATATGCAACATGTAAATAAACTTGATCTAGTCCAGGCTTAGTTTCGGGTTTAGTCCCAGTTTGGATGAATGCACCCTTAAAGGCACGCTTTTGCACATTTCTGATGGATTGCAAAAAAGTGATTGAATCACTGTTAACAGGTAAGAAAAAAAATCAACTAGATCCGTAAAATGATTGAAATGTGGGTTTCGACTTGGACTAGTCTGGGTTTAGACTCGGACCAGCCTCGATCCAACACATATCTCTTGTATTAGCAATTTTCTGTGTGCGCAAGTCCTCAAAGCTTTGGCGTGGGAGTTTGTGGGGTCTCCAAGGAGATCCGATCCGTCCGATGTGAAAGTGTCGCGGACTGTCGGCGCTTCTCCCTGACATCCCGGTTTTCCTCAAAGGCGCCGCGCATCAAGAGTACGGCGAGAGAGAGAAGGGGAACAAAGAGGGAGAGGGAGAGAAAAGTCTTTTGAAGGATAAAACCGTGGGATTAGATAAGGTGCTCCTTCTGGACCGTTGAGCCAGGCTGAACGAGAAAGAGAGAGAGTCTTTGGAGGAGTGCCCACTGCTCCGAACACATTAGCTGCCTACGGGGAACAAAGGCCCTCACCTGCATGCTTTATACTGTGCGCCCAGGAGCCTGAAGGGGGCGTGGTTTCAGTCTGAGTTATTGTGGAAAAGGGTCACCGGGTTTTCACTCTTGGTCTCGCCGCGTGTGATAAAAGTCTGACACATCACAGGGGCTTAAACAACAACTTCTGGACACTGGTTAATCTGATATAAATTGATACTGTTTTTTATAGGCTAATCCTTTTCTTATTTGGGGTTTTCACGGCGGAGCATAACGGCTGATTTGGCAGGTTTTCACGCACGGTGGACCAAGCAGGCTTCACGACTGGGACCGGAGAAGTGCTGAAATGTCTTGCCGAGACACAATAAGCGAGATTCAAAACCACTGACCATGCGGGTTGTGGGTGAATGCTGAACTCACCTGACCACTGTAACCACCATCTTGTTTTAAAGGAGAGATACAGTATTGTGCAAAGTCGAAGCGGTTTAGGTTATGTTACCTTATGTTACAATAGTTTTTGTTCATTCATAACTCTGTCAAAGTTGGATTTTGATTGATTCATGAATGTTAGAGGAAGTCCCGTCCACTTTGAAGTTTGTCAGGGTCAATTTCTCATTAATTTCTGCCTTAAAGATTTAGAAAAATTCAAATATTAAGCGGCACAATGGAGGCTGAGCAGTTCTGTGGTAACTAATGTCAATAGTGCATTTTTTTCAGTTCAAAAAACACATGTAAAACTTAAAAATCTGCAACATTTTAATAGCTTTACAGTTTATAAAGTTTCAGAAACAGTTTTTAAATAAATAATATATTTTATGTACCACACAGGTAATTAACACCGAGCAAGCTTATATATTTTATTTTTCCTGAAATTTCTATGGGAAAAATGAATGGACACTGTCATAGAAATGGTCTGTTTTCACCTATCCCCCATCTCCGCCCATAGCTCTGTACTTACTTGCAAAATTCACACTCAAGAGTCAAACACAAAGGTTCAAAATAGTTCCGTAGCCATTTTTTACTGACATAAAAACACTGTCAATGAACATCTGCTGGTTGTAAAGCTGAAGAGCCACTACAAATCGGCGAGGCCAACAGCAGAAAATCAGTTCTGCAGTTTTGAACAATAAGTTAATGGACCCGTTTCTAACACTGACCCGTTTTCATTCAAGGTAAACATTATACGTAAATGCTGATGTCTGACAGATACTGGTATTGACCTGAAACTAAATTTGGGGCAATAACTTCGCACATTAAAAAGGTTTGGTAATGTTCTAGCTTCAGAAATTCAGTCCTTTGATTATTTTATGAACAGCACTAGCAGTTTTTTCACAGCGGATTCTACACTTACTGCCAACCGCAAACCAAAAATTAGCAATGGTCACATGCCTATTGACTATGAGTGAATGGAGAATGCAATGGTGCTGTAATAATTGTGTGTTTGGCTCATATGAAGTCCGTCTATTTGGTTACATGAGATGGAAAGTGCCACCAATGTCATTGTAAGACGTTTTTATAGTTCATTTGAAAAGTAGGTCAGACTCAATTATCGAAACGGTCAAGGATAAAACTGGTTTACAAAATCAAACCATTTGGGGAATCCTGCTCTAAACGGAATACAAATTTAGCCATGAGAATAACATTTTAGAAAGGTATTATTTTACTGTCCCATTGCTAAAACGACCTCTAAATGAATAACGCAGGTAGTTTGACACTAAAGTCTATCACGATCGCTCCATCACTGTCACAAGTTCCTGTAAATCTAACGCGGCTGTATCACATTTGGGAAAGAGAATAGGTTTGTAGCATCCCGTACCGTTCTCTGAGGGAGTTACAAATGGAAAATGGGAGTCTGCCTAACCTTGTATTGAGCCACTCTGCTTGTATGTGGTGGTGTGACCTAAATCGAGCTGCCACTGGTGGTATGAGACAGGGGGCTGTGTTCTGGATATCCCTTCCTTCCTGCATGTTGGATAAATCCCTTTATGTGCTGCGAGCTGCTGGGGAGATTTCCAGATCCACTGCTATAGTATTGCATCGCATTGTTGTGATAATGTGTGTCGGCGTGTACTTTGTGAATGCACACCAGCAATCGCCAGACGAAATGACCACATATCAAAGAGGGCTAGATTAAAAAAGGAAAATACACATGAATCAAATTACCAGCGGTATTCACTTACATTTACTCACTTTACTTGAACAAGATGAATAAAAGTGTATTTCTCAGACTAGTTTTCACACAATATACTTTTACTCCAGCTTTAATCAAACATTTTACAGTGTGACAGAACTTAATTGAGTCTATCGTATAAATGTTGACAATAATAAGTGGATTGAACAGCTGATTCAATACTTTCACTTAAAAAAAGGTTCAAATCTTGAGTAGAAGTTTTCCAAATATACGTTTTTTACACTTACTTGAGTCATTTCTTGGACTAATATTGCCTTGATTTTCAAGCAGTTTTCCGGGGAACAGTAGTGTGCCTTTCGAAAAATATATAAGTTACAATGTTGGAGTGTCCTGGGGCAAATTCTGATCCAAAAAATGAAGAAAAACAATAACCACCGTCAAATTAAAAGAACTAGAAAGTGGTATTTATAATATTTGCCACATTATGCAACTTTCTTTTCTTCGAGGTGTGACTTGGTAATATTTCAGATGTGCCGCGGAATCATTTCAACTAAAATAGTGTGCTGTGACTCAAAAAAGGTTGAAAAACATTGCTCTACTTTGTACTTCTACCTCTAGTACTACTAATTACAGTACTTTTACTTTTTTGGCTATAACCTCTACAATTCACACTATAATTAGCCGCGATTATTTGACTTTCTGACTGAATATGTATAAAAATGCAAAATTATCTCTGGATGTGCACTTCATTAAATTCAATTACGATATATTACAAAATAATTACGACGAAAATGTCCCAAAAATATTGAAAACCCGTGTGAAATATCTCAAAACAAGTACAATAAGTCTGAGAAACTAGTCAAAACTTTGATCAACGACGAATATTCTGAATCCAACTGCAGTTTTATTTGTGTTTTGCAGTGTGTAACCGCTGTGTGCCGTGACCAAAAGTGGCCAGGGCACTTTGAATTGGATTATCTCATACATTTGCTATTATCCAGAAAGACCTTGAGCTCCACGGGGCGGCCGAGAGAAGGGTCCCGGGTGGAGCGGTCGGAGTTGCGGAGGGGGGGTTAGCGTTAGCGACGAGGCTAATTTGTACTTTGGCCCGTCTCGCACATGGGATCGTTCGCTTTGCAGATTTTATTTACACTGACTGATCGAGGTTAGGCGCGTCGAGATCAAGGCGCTGTTAAACGAAGCTGACCCGACGTGGCGCTACACAATTAATTAGCAGGTGAGCGCTATTAAAATGTAGATGGTGATTAATGTGTGGAGAAAGGCATGCTGGGAAAACTGGAGCAAACGAGCGAGCGAGGCAGAGAGATTTGGGGAAAGTGCATTGCTCCACTGGATAACATGGCGCAATAGACTGGTTTAATCAAAAATAGCTTCCTACCTCCTCAAGGCATTTTCTTAGTTTGTGTCAAGTTTTTTTTTCTTTTGGAAAGTTTGACAACCTGTGCTCCCGTCCTGTCACTGTCAGCGCTGTAAGAACATGAGCGCCGGCCCCTGATGGATTACAGTCGAAACACAAAGACAAATCAGGGGAAGCTTTAAAAGTGAATTTACATCACTCAAAGCAAAGGTACAGAGTCAACAAAGATATGTTTTGTGCTTTTGAAGAACAAGGCGGTTTTTCATTATCCCTAATATAAAAAATGATAATAGTAAGACTACAATAAACTGCCGCATTAACACTATGTCAACTATGTCACTGTTTCATAAATGTGTATTCAAATTTGTCCAAAAATACTATTCATACTGTTTCCACCACAACTATTGAAATCTGCTACTATTGTATTAAAACCAATGCAGCAATTATGTAAATCCAACAGAAATGTGTTAAAACTTGTCTTTAAATGTATTGTAGAGGTTTAAGTGTGACAAAAGGTAAAATGGCAACAAAATTAACCACAGACAGACCATTTTATTTTCTGACTTTAACATTTAATCTGATTTATTTGAGAATAAATAAGTGATGACGATCGATATTGAAATGTTGCTTAACTTCCAGATAACGTCCACAATTATCCGCCCACATCGACGGATGATATACTCATATATATATATACACTATATATACTCAGAATATAGGTTATTATAACTCGTCGTAGCAACAAAGCAAATTAAACAATTAAACGTCTGCTGTAAAAAGCAAAATTTTTTGAAAGAACATTTTGAGCCGGCGTTGCCATCAACACCCGCGAACCCATTTCACGTAGTAACTGTAATTATTTTGTGCTTTTCTTAACGTTTTGGGCATTATCATGACTTTTTTGTTGATGTACAAACCAATCAATGGCAACTTAAAACATTGCTTCACTAATAAGTTAAATTAACAACTTTAAATAGTTTTCAGTTTAACCTTAAGCGTACGCTTTTCTATGTTGTGCAACTCCGCCGAGACATATTAACATTTCTTTTATCAGATAGAATTAAAAGTCAAGCTCATTCTAAAACCAGGCCTTCACTTCTTGTAAATTGCCCTATACGTGCTAAAACAACTAATTGCACTCCTCAGTGGGAAGAAGCAGTAATTGAATGAAGCGACGTGAATGGTACAAGCCTAAATCATCCTCATGGCCTTATTAAATGGTTGTGTTGTGATGAATGCCGCACATTTGAGGAGCAGTGCTGCTTATATGAGCCATATGTTAAACACTAATTCATGAATAATTGCTGCGGACTCTTCTACAGCGGGTGAATTCAGGCTTCTGCTGTTCTCACGTTTTCGTTTGGCAAACACACGCAGTTTTAGGAAAGTTACAGAAGTTCCGCTTCTTGAAATTGACTTCAATTTCATACTTCATGACACTGTATCGATCAAGTATAAGTTGAATTCAAACCACAACAATGCAGCTACAATTAACACTTCTACTAGTATTATAATTCTAGACTATCAAATACATACATCTATAATACAACTACTTCTATTCCTACCACTAATATTTAAACCATAGATCTGGGCGATATGACAAAAAAGATCAAATTTTATTCGCTCATATTGATTGATCTTAATTAATATGAATTACAAAGACATAAAAATTCCTGAATATACCCATTACAGACATTTATTGTCATTTAAAACAAAAATTGTAAAATGTCTTCCTCAAAAATCAAAACCAACAATCTCAAATAAAATTTGATTAATTGCGCACCAGAACGATTACTTCAAACTTCTGTTGCATCGACGCCCAAATCGCAACCAAACAAATTGTCTTACCACTATTACTACAACTCTTGGCGCTAAAGTAACCAACACAAAATAATTATAATATAATAATTATAATAAAGGGATGTCAAGATTATTCAGTTGATCAATAATTGTGTATATTCAGGTCACAATATAATCGTAAGAACTAAAAAATAATAATCAAGATTATTTTGGAAGCAAAGTTAAGTATTTTTAATTCAATCGATAATCCGTCTAAAAGTAAAGTACATTTATATCTGACTGTTTTTGTCGCATTTACATTATTTTGTCTTTCAGAATATTTAATTTTGTAAAGCTGGTCACAACTTTGAGGAATGGTAGTGTATTAGACAATGGGAATGAAAGAAAATAAATATTTTACTACTTTTTTTGGTAAAGTCTCAGTAATAATCGTTAAACTACATCAAATAACACGAAAATACGATATTGTGACATCCCTTACTAACACCACATTCACCTTAACAACTATAAGACAATATTTTCAACAGCAAAGTTATCCCAATCGTCTTTCTTTACGAGTTTCTACCTGCCAGGCTCGCTGCGCCAAGGTTTTTCCATCCAGCACCATCACAACTCACTCATTTTCTCCTCTAAATTATTCTACGCAATGAAATGTGTACTTGAGGATAAGCAACATTTCCAATCTCAATATATTACAAAGAAAAAGTAAGACGGTAAAGCTTCAAGATCCTTCTAAGTTGATCATTCCAATCCTTCCGCTCTCGAAAACCCCCGTCGAAAGTTTGCAATCCAAACAATAAATCCCCACCGCGCCCTCGCCTGCCCTTCAGTACTTCTCTGTAGGACAAACTTTTGGATGACCACACGTCCTGATGGCTCAATCCTCGCCGCCGCGTGTGGCTGATGTAATGTGATCAATTAAGACACATCTGTGCGTTTGGCGTTTGTTTGTGTCGCGGCGGAGACAATAGCTGCTGTTCTCTGATGATATATGGGCCCCGGTGTTCCAGCCAAATTCATTACGCCGTTCGTTTTAAAAGGGAACAAGTATTAGGAAGTCTTAATAGTTGCGACGTACTTGTATCTGACTGATGGCGCTCCGAAAGGCTGCACTCGTAATGGCAAGGTTAGGAGGATAATTCATCATACTGGCTTCGTTTGCGCTTGAAAATATTGCCAAATTTGGTCATCCTAAAAAGCAGAGATGCGCAAAATGGAAAGTGTAAAACGGCAATAATGTGCAAGTTGAAATATTAGAGCTTTTAGGCATTAGTGAATAGGCTGTTGATGCAAGACACAAATATGGATTTATCACCGTTGAGAAAATGACCAATGTGTGTGTTTCTCAAACTTTGGTGCGCGACCTAAAGACCTAATATTTGTCGGCGTAAAACTACGGCATGTTTGATTTAAATTCTGTTCTATTTGACTAAATGGTGAGCTAGGACTATGGTTAACAATGTCTGTGTAATCCCTCATTCGTCCAGGTACATTCCATTGCAAACACAAACTGAAATCTGTCGAGTGGAGAAAAATTTCAAAGTTAATAATGGGGAAGATTTACAGTTAAATCACAAAACAGACACTCTGAATCTCAAAGCGTGTGGATGAAAATATATGAAAGACTGTCAGGGAAAATTAAGTGGTGTGGGAGCTCAAAAGTAGTGTTGGGAACTAAATGTACAGAAAAGACGTGTTCAAAATGCTAATGTTCTGTAACCATATTCTGGAACAGTTACGCTTTCATTTGATGGTCCTCAGAATACTGTTACGTTCTTAAAATCTGAGGAATGCATGGTGGTATTTGATCATGAAATTTAGGCTTCAAACGTCACTGAATTATGCAGAAAAATAGAAAAGGCAGCTCTTACAGGGCACAGTGCCTTCTCTAATTTGTGCTCTTTTCTTATAACAAAAACAAAACCCTTTTTAATCTTACGTCATGTTTTACCTCTTTAATATAATGACACTCAAAGTAAAAGTATTCAAAGTATTCAGTACTCTGATTAGACCAAATAACAGAATACGTTACAAAATAATGTATGTATTTATTTGTTTATTCAGTAGAGACAATGCAGTCAGACGTAGTTACACAGCCACTCATGCGATGCACACAGAGTTTATGTGCTCATTTTCAGCTCCCGTCCCCGGTCGGGCAATGCGGGTATTCACTATTCTGTTACTAAATACGTTACTAAATACAAGTATTTGTCCCAATACCGGTCAAAAAGGTAATTTTAATAAACCTGCAGAAATACCAAGTCGGTTATAGGAACAATAAGCCGCGCTGCCACTGCCAACACAGCCTCTAACTATGATCAATGCAGAGGGCCAGCCTTTAATAAAATAATTAAAACTACTCAAGCCTGGAAATTAAACTTCTATGCGCTGCCAATCACAGCTAATAGAAAAGGAAATGTCTCAAAAATTTGCAAATGAACTGCAACGGGCCGAACCAAAGTCCAATGTCGTCTGATTCGCGCACACACTTTAACTTGAATAAATCAGTACCGTCTTCTCACTCCGTCTCTGATCCGTTGGTCAGATTCTTTCACCGAATCTACGAAATGCGTCGGGACAGTTTCGCCGAGCGCCTTTGCCGTCTTTTCCTGCTTTAATCTGTTTAGAAATCTGCGTTTATTTCGCACGTTTAGATGGAGAACTGGCTTCAAATTGTCGCTGGAGAATGAATTTTGTCAGCGGCCTCACCACCGGATTACAGCAATCCCAAATTTTGTGCTAGGAGTGCGCGCATGAGCAAAACCCACCTCACCTTCATAGCTTTCGTCCCAATGCATTTTTGATGTGGCCCTCTTTTTTCCCCGCACCCAAAAGCTAGTGTCCATATAACTTAAATTTACCCTGTGACGTTGGCGTTTTGAAGGTGTGTGTGCGCGGCCGGCAAAAGAAAGGGAGAAAATGTTCCCCCCTGCCTGTTAAATATTTGAGGAGTCTTCTGTCGAAAGTGATGCAGTCATAGGCATGGCCCGTATGCGAACTAACTCAGCCGTGAGCGAGCAAGACGGAGCACTTTCAATGTTTATTTATCTACCTGGGAGGGAGAGGGTCGGATGAGGAAGCAAGGGAGGACGGAAGGAAGGAAGCGAAGGAGCTAGGAGAGAGGAAAGAGTGAGAGAAAGACTGGCCCGCTTGTCACAAACGATTAGAGTGATGGACGCAGCGTGCCCGGTCCCATGCCAATGAGAGGCGGCTGTTGTGTTCGCTGCAACCCAAAATACTTTAAAATGAACTTGGTCGGTATAGTGGTCGCAAAGTAGTCGGCGACCGGACGCAGTAAAGTGCAAATTGTGACTCGTTTTGGATACGTTTTTCGGAGGGAGAAGTTGTTTAAGATTTTAGGCGTCAGGATAAGCACAGACAGAACTAGGTCTCATCACAGGGACTTTTATGTAACGCTAAATTTCAAAGTAAAAGCCTCGCAGAGAAGAGGAACTACATCATGCGGCAAAAGTGCGACGAAAACGTGCAAAATGTGCGATGTATTTCAAAACAAATATGACGATTCGAAATAAAAAAGCGTTTGGTTTAACTTTTTTGTAATTTTATCAGTGACGCATTTTGGTGAGCTGTGTTTTTGGAAATTAAACCATATTAGACATATTTTTAAGATACAAATTGTAAAAGCGCATTCTTGCCGCATTACAGGCTACACAACCAGACAATTAACAATATCATAAGCATAAATATGATACAAGTGAAGCATCCATCTGGGTATAGAGATAATCACAAATGAATTCCCACAAAAAGCCTATTTCCAATAAAAGCCAAAATAAATTATAGAATGAATACCAAAAACTAAATGTATTTTCATCAGTGCATATTGAAATTCAGCGGATAAAAAGTGTTTATGAGGCAGGTTTGTGAGATGTTCTGATAGAAAGTGTCAGCTTTGAGAGAGACAGCGTCAGAGCGTGTTTGTGACGGATAAAGAACAAAAAGCGTCTCTGGATGAGGAGCAGCGGCGGAGGAAGGATGCCCTCATTGTCTGAGACAAAAGGAGTTCCTCCGCCACAAAACACGGCACTGAGAACAAACACTCCACCTGAGCGCGCGGAGCTCCACATTATTCACTGTTGCAACAGTGACTCAACACATAAAAGAGCAGTCAGAGCGATGCGTCAGGAGAAATGCGTATGTTTGCTTTAGAGTGAAGCGGATAGAGGTGGAGAGGCAGTTTTGGAGACAGAAAGTGGACTCACTTGGGGTTGGAGCTGTTCCAGTAGACGGCGTGTCTGTCAAAGATGATCTTCTCCTCTGCCCACGCGGACGCCCAGGACAGGACGGCCAGCAGCACGAGCTCCATCACACAGCGCTGTCCGAGCGGCCACAGCATCACGAGCATCCAGCCGGGACTCGCTTCTGTCGCGCACTTGGAGTAGGTTTCACTTTCACTGCGCTGCTGCACAAACCCTCGTTATAGCATTAGCGTTTAGGACCAACGTGCGCATGAATCAATTATTGGATTGAGTTGCAAAGACATGCAAGTATTTCAAGTCATAGTGGTGCAAAACACACGATTAAAACTAAGTCGTTACAGACAGATAAAACAACTCACATGTTATTGACAAAATGCTGTGATCTCCGAAAGTTTTGTCCCATTACGCGCAGGCAAAGAATGTGCGCATGGATTAGATCCACAGAAATAAACGACTTTGATCCAATATTCATCTGATGTGCGTAACTCTCTTGCAGATTTGTTTGGTCACAAGCAGGCGCGAGGCAACATCAAAATGCTCCGTCATATTTACATCTGAGGCGCGCGTTTTGTGTCGCTATCAAATCTTCTTCTACTTGACCTTCTTTTTTATCGCGAGACATTCCACAAAAACACAACGTTCCTCCGCGTTGTTCTCAGTCCAAACTTAGGGAACAAAACAGTGGAGCATCCTCTTCACTCTCCCTCCTCTCGCAACTTCCTCCGCTGCCTCAGCATCGGCTCCAGCGCGGACTCCCGTTTCCTTTACGCGTCACGCCGCTCGTTAACTGATCTCAGCTTAATCCGCACATGCCCCGAGCGCGCACTCTGCACCTATGGCGGCCACAACAGCGCTCACCGGAGTCCTCGCTCAGTGGCACAGTGGATCTAACCCCCTCCCCCCGTCTCCTTTCTCCTCTCCTCTTCCTCGCTTGCTCTTTCTTCGTTTCCGCGCGGGAGGGGCGCATATAGCGATGCTGTGCCGTGCGGTACCGCGCTGCCTCAGGGGACTCTTGGCTTGGCTGACTCACTGAGACCCGGCTCTATGCGCGGTTTATGTATGAGAAAAGCCTCGAGTCACTCTTTCATATGGAAACGAATCGGAGTTCAAAGATAAAACGAGGAAGATTAGCGTAAACTTTATTTATGTGACTTTTTATAAATCGCAGCCATCTGTGAGACTGTATGGGGTTTATGTGCGCGGCAGCTGCTGGTGTAAAGCGCCCATAAAGTTTAGTTTGAAAGCTGCTGCCTGATGGATGAGCTCGCGCACATACGTACAGCAAAAGGAGCGTGCGTGATGGATCGCTGGAACACTGGAGTCATTTTCCATCAGTGTCCATTAGCCCAAAGGGCGCAGCACAAGCTGCGGAGAGAAAACCTGCGCGCCGTAAAGATGCCAAAGCCGACACCTCTGTCCCTGACTGTGGCCACCTCCGGCCCACGCGCCAACACAGACTACCGGAGATCTGAGTCCAAAGTGCGGCCCGGGGGCCGGTCAGGGCCAGGGTCACATACAGCCTTCAGTTTGCATAGATTACATAAAGATGACTATTAAAGCGTCTATAAACACACTGCACGTAGATTACAATATCTGAGGTGCTTTATGGACAAAATGATTAGTTGTTTTGGGATGACGTTGAGCAGATGACACTGCACCACTGGAGCTTTAATGTTCATACTCACAAAACATGAAAGCAGTCATGTACTCATTTGTGCTAGTTAAGGAAAAGACAGATACAAGATAATAATATATAGATAATGTCCTCCTCAAGTAAAAATCACATGGAGTAGTATAGAATAATAATAATAATATTTCTGACATTTTTGAGAACTAACAGTCAAATGTAATATCGATGAAGAATTGAGCATTTTTTGTAAACAGGAGCAATTCAAATCATTTATTTTTTTTCCAGTCATGTTTAGTTCTGGTCTCTTAAAAAGGGTGTGAGCCCAAAACCTTTAAGCAGAATGTCTTCAAAAAAAAAAACAAAAAAAACAAAACAAAAACTGTTGTTCAACTCTAAAATGTAGTGGACTAGAAAGTAGGCTCCAGATATCAGCAAAAGAAAAAAGTATCCAGTGTAACGTTTGAAAAAATGTACTCGAGTAAACGTAAAATTTGAACATACAAAGGCTACAGTACTTTTCACTTTCCAAAAAAGCAGATCCATAGGCCTTATTTGAGATTTACTATTTTTTCACCACTGTTTGATGAACTTACTTTCATTGTTACATAAAGAAACACAATTGTTATTCAAACAATGCAAGACAAGAGGCATTTATGAAAAGCCTGGTTTGTGTTTGGTCTGCGCTGACGTGAGTGAGACTGCAGTCTGTGAGGCTGAATGAGCTTTAGGCACAAAATCCATCACGTTTAAAAGTATTGACCTGCTGAATTATTTGTAAAACATTCATTTGTTTAATCCAAACAGGGACTGCAGCCTTAACAAATGATGCAGGGTTTTAGTAAGCGCACAATTTACCCTAAAGTGATGGATTTCTGGAGGTACAAACTTGTGATTACCTACAATTCACCCTGTTCCCAGCCTCCCAATAGTCTCCTTTATCATTTTAAACAGCACCTTTCTACTGCTCCGTCACTCTGTTTAGATCATCTATGCAAAGTGTCCTAGTTTTCCATTGCCCCCCTCTGCCTGCTAAGTAATGCCTGTAATTTTGGAAGTGAGAGAGAGAGCGGCGCACCCCCATAACCCAAATACAGCTGCGTGTTGTCCGCCTCCCCAAAATGAATAATTCAGGATGTGTCTGAGGCGTGCATTTGTAACCGCCCGGATCGTCGCGGGATGCTTTTGGATGGCGTTTTAAATGGAGACACTAAATTTGCCAAAGACATCCTTCACCTCGTCTCTCTCTGTGTCACTCTGATACTGACTCTATAAAGGCCTTTAATGCAGTACAGTCGGGACAGAGCAGGCAGGGCCCACTTTGTGAGTCGCTATGAAGCTGTGCGAAAGCTGTGGGAGCAAAGAGAGAAGGTACTATGTCTGAAAACATGTTGACGAGATGCATTTACTGTACCGCATTACATTGAACTGAATATTTGAAAGTGAAGGTGACATAGTGTGCAGTCTGTTAGGTATTTAGTATTAAACTACTTTATAGATCATTTATTTTGAAATTGAAATGAGTCCATTGGCTTCCTGTTCAAAGGGAATAGTGATATTTAATTGTAGCAAGCAGCACAGTTTCATTCAGCAGGTTTATGTGAAATGTGCAAACCCTACATAAGACCTGAACTATGTATACTATATAATATTTTTGAATAATCACAATTACAGGAAAGTGGGGGGAGATAGGGGGTGGGTGAAAACAGAACCTTTTCAGTACTCAAGCCTTGAATTCAGAAAAATACACAATATACCTCAAACATGTAAAATACACCTTTGAGTGAGCTAATGATGACGGTACACTGTTATACTAAGGTCAAAAGCTCATAAAAGTCTATTTGACATAATATGTCCTCTTTAATGCTCCACCGTGTAACATTTCAGGCAAAACTCTAATGAAAGCATGTGTCTATTTCTAAAAAGGCACACCGCCAGCTTGTCTCCATGAGGATGCTATTGATTTGTGTGGAATGTTCCACAGATTGGCATTAAACTTGTCTTCATACATGGTGGTTGTAACTTTCTATATTTTGCGAGTCATGACGGTGTTGTGCTTGTAATCTGCATGGGTTGGTTACCAAAAAAATGTTTTACTTTTACACTGAGGAATTTGCGCAATACACCAACTCGGAAAAAACAAATTCAGGCATAAGCCACTTGTCTGTGATTGTTTTGAAGTAACAATAGTCTTGCATGAGTTGTCCTTCTTTGTATTAAAGTTTCAAAGATGAAAGGGCTTGGTGAGTCTTGCTTGGTCAGTCACTCAACTCCTACAAAGGGGGCCAAGCGGTTACACAACACCAATCACTTACACACACCACATTCATACACAGAGGCAAAGTGGATGAAGTGTCTTAACCAAGGACAGTGTGCACTGTTGAAATTGTGGTTTGACGGACAAACGCCCAAAGCACCTCAGTACTGTCGCCCCAAAAATGTTTTTACTTTTATTCAAGCTTAAAATATTTGTAGTTTTTACTTTTACTTAAGATACATTATTTGTAAGTAACAATACTCTTTCTTGAGGACATTTTGTGGACTGACCTCTGCATTTATCCCAGATTCAGATGCACCATTACTTTGCAAAGTGGACTATTTCCACAGAAAAGCCTTTGTACCACGGTCCCACATGGATCGTGTTTCAGAGATGAGTGCCCATTTTCTGTATTAAACATGTCACAGATGACACACAGTCTGTGGTCTCCAGAACAACTTCATGACCCCGGCCTCCTCAGTCACCACAGTCGCTCCTGCTAATGGTGTGTGGCCTACAAGTCAATATCTGCCTGATTAGAGAGCGCAGCACTGATGTAAATAAGTGTTGCCAGATGTGTTAAAAACCCTCTTTCCACATGTTTTCACTTACAGCCGGCTCTGAAGACATCTATGTCCCGAGGGTCAGACTTCAGTCACCAAAGTGACTTGTGGACGTGGGTGGATACGATGTAGGAATACTCATGTACAGTTATTTCAGACTAGAATGTTAAAGATCACCTGAAATATAAAACCTTATAAACTCTGTATATACAATGTAGATAAACTAAATGTACAAAGAAGTTATACTATGATTAATTCAAATTTTAAAGCACTTACAGACACTAGTTTTTGGCATAAGGTTATTGGTACTGTGGGCGGCAGTAGCTCAGAGTGCTCGTCCTTTGATCCAAATCCCGTTCCACAGAGACATTGTTGATAGAGCGGGCACATCCACTGACCCACAAGTTAGCAGTACGATTCCAGCTCTCACACACAAATACTGTTGTGTCCCTGGGCAAGACACTTAACTCCCCTCGACCTGCTGGTGTGTGTGCATGTGTGAATGGGTGAGTGGTTCAAGCACTGTAAGTGCTTTGAGTGCCTTGAAGGTAGAAAAGTGCTATATAAATGTGACCAGTTACTATTTACTATTCATTCACACTAGATGGTGCTGGCAACGTCTGCAGCCACATCAGCCCTGGGGCAGAATTACAGTAAGTGATGCTGCCAATCTGTTCCTATAAACCCCTCACCACTGACCACCATAAATCACAGCCATATTATATCTAGGGCCACAAGAATGAACCCAGGTCAAAGCTGGGACCAATCCAAACTTTTAACGCAGCAATTATATAAATAGTTATATTTATATAATTATATAAATAATTATATTATAGCCAAGAGAAATTGGACAAATCCAAACCACAAGATACTGTTTAAGGAGCCAATAACTCGGAATGTGATATCTCCTAAAACCTCTTAAATCTATGTTTGGATCATATTTCTTTGAGTTATGTGCACCCAATTATGCAATCTTTCTTTGCATTTGAATGTGGGCTATTCCAAAGAGGATTCTGGGTAGTGCTCTAAATTTCTCTTGGTGCAGCAGAGATACAAGTAAACAAGGCAGGGGTTTGCAAGGCAGCTTCAAAGACTTCTCTGCACTGGTTCCTGATTGGCCAAGATACACCAAATGTTGGAACATTGAAAAATATACCTGTGAGCAGAAATGTAGCCATAGACTATTCAGTGCAGTGAAACTGCTACACTTTTAAAGTCAGCATTTTGGTCGACAAGCCACATCTATGGACCTAATTGTACCTTGGAAGTACATTATAGGCTATATTTTTATCCTCACTTGGGTGCAAGGATAATCCTCCCTAAAATCTGGCTGTCTGTGCAACAAAAACCATTGGATGCGATTGGTTTGTCCCCTTCTCAAAAGACAGGTTAATCTTCCCCTGAGCACTGAGAAAATCCGTAAGAAAAGACTGCTATGGCACTCGAGATGAAGCCACGGAGTATTGATGCGGTGTGAGTGGCAGGTAAAGTCACCTCTGTCCAGCGGGTCCAGTCAGACAAAGAGCAACACCTCCCCCTAGTGGTCGTAAGGAAAATAACAGTCCAACTGAAGTGGTCTTGTCTTCAGCAACCAGTGTCCCCAATCAACTTTGTTATAAACATAGATGTGAGATATGCCCAAGACACCGCTTGCGTATTATCCCAATAATCTTTTGGAAATGCCGTGGCTGTGCGGGCAAAGCCAGCTGCCAGTCAAACAGAAAGGTCGTTGAAGAGAACAGATTACTCACATTCTGGAGAATAGCAGGTGTCAGGCTGTGCATAGGAAATTAACTCTGACTTACTGATGTTGTGGTAACGCACTAGTCACTGATGACTAGAGTTTAAAATGGATGAGCTCAGAGGAGATAGCTGGTAAATCCACAAGTGATAAACAGCACAGGAAATGTGGAAATGTTACAAGACGTTAACTGAATTAAGCAGCAGAACACCAAGAGAGACAGAACCAAGAGGAACCGACCAGGCAGATGAAAGAGGAAAAAACTGAAGATTTATTGAAGGCAGAAGAAGCAGAGAACAGACCGGCAGAGTGGGGAGCGGGGTACATACACACACACCACTGTGTTCAGATACTTTAATAACTTTGTGTTACAAAAGTTGTTTTTGTAGCTCATACGAGCTTTATATGTCTCATGTCGTATCAAAATATACAAGTTCTGTTCTGAACGTAAAGTGATATAATCAAATGATTCTGTGGTACAAAAACATGAATATTTACAACCATCAACCCCGCTTCATACAATACCCCCACCCCCGCCCCCATATAAAAAGAGCAAAATAAAAGCTTTGAACAACAAAGGC
Organism: Rhinogobius similis; assembly: GCA_019453435.1. Lineage (NCBI taxonomy): Eukaryota > Metazoa > Chordata > Actinopteri > Gobiiformes > Gobiidae > Rhinogobius > Rhinogobius similis. The sequence goes on from CM033638.1 coordinate 14,598,881, forward strand.
ATACATCTTCTACAGGTCGACATCACAGATCAGACTGCCGTTCATTAAGGATCATTCTACAAAATTAGGCTCTTTTAAAGGAATCAAACAAGGGCTACAATAATCTACAGTATCTGATGATTAACAAAACATGCGACTGTGACACAGAGGTCAGAGCTGTGGGCGGTTACACATCGGGAATGTGACTTACAGCACTCACACAAACGACAGAACTGTACTTTGGTCCTGGACAACAATAACCGTGTGCTACATGTGGCTCTGTACACTATGTAGAACCACCCTTTACAAACTGACAGCACCTCTGTATCTGGTCCAATGTTTACAGTGGCCAACAGTGTGGAATAGACAATGTTAAGACTTGTGTGAAGGCGCCTCGAGGAACCAATCCATGTAAAAAGTGCACTAAGGATCTGACTCTTGTCAGAGTGGACAGGGAATGAAAGGCCATTACTGTACAGACAATGGAGGCTCTGAGCTGCCCTTGTGGTAAGACTACCTGAACGAACGGGGGCTTAAGGCGAGGTACAACCTGCTCCACAGGCAAGTCAACCCACAAGGCCAAGTCTCCAATTACAACTCAGTACAAGGCACTGTAATGAGAATCAAACTTAGTCACCAGCCTTTTGAGCGCTATTATGATAAACATGTAAATGCTATTAAAAGGAATAAATGAATATATAGGTGTGAAATTATAGATGAACATATAATGATTAAATAAAGGCCATATCACCACTTTGAAGGGTTAAAGTAGAGACGTGGACAAGACAGGTGAGCTGGCTTCAACTTCACCTTTGTCAAAACTAACAGCGCTACTCAACTAACAAGGATATTAGGCATCTAACTGGCTTACATTCACTTCTACATACATATAAAAGAAGCTACATGCACTAGATTAACATAACAGTTATGATTTAAGGAAAAGGAGTCTGTGTAAGCCACTTTGCCCAGCGTTACAATGCTGGTTTAAACCAAAAGGTGAGAGAAGATAATGAACTTAAACAAAGTGAGCGCTTAAGGCACAAGACTGTGGACAGGGGCCATCAGCAAATTATAAATCCCCCTCCAAACAATAAAGAAATAAAAGAAGATTCTGGGGTGATGATTGGTGGTCAAAGGCAAAACAATATTGTAACTATTCCTGACTGGCCAAGATGACTGACAGTGGTGTCTCAAGAAGGCACAGAGATCATGAAAACTAAGGAATGGTTGAGTGTGTGGTGGACCGCTCTGATCCACATAAGCACAGACATGGATTTCTCCTGCAGATTTGGTCTAAAGTGACAGTTCAGCCTCAGCGCTGCCTCCAACGTACAGATTTTAATGCAGAACGTTGCGCACATCTGGTAAATGCATTCATAAGGTTTGGGTATGAAGAACATGGAAATAAGATGACCTCTTAAAAAAGAAGCCATTTTTAACATGTAAACATCTCAGTAAGGAAAACAAGGAGAACTTCAATGCTACCATGTTCGCTAGACATTTTGCACTACAGACGACATGTATACGGTAAATGCATTTGTATTAAAATACACATTCAAGATGCTAACAAATAAACAGTTGTAAATATACTTTGGTCTCTTTAGGACTACTTTTTAATAATACAATGTAGGTCCGATTTTATACCCAAACCTAAATGAAATGGAATGAGCTGAAGTGAGCAACATCCTGCAAGAAAACACACGTACGGGCCCCTGAACAGGACCAGGAGGAGAGCGATGGTCCACGAAGGCACTCAGATGGTGGACTTTGAGAAGGACACGCGTAGGTGGTGGTTTTCTCCCAGGTCGTGGTTGTGGAACTCAATCAAACACTCGATGGCCTCCTCCACTGAGCCCATCTGGATCAGAGCCATCTTACGATCTTTCCTGGTGACACAAAATCATTACGCGTTTTTTTTTTTAAACCCGACTTTTACTTTTTAGACGATTTGATCAAAAATATTAACATCTAGATTCAATAAATCTAGTACATGTGGGATTCAGAATACATTTTACACTTATTGTTCTGATGGATGAATATTTTGTCAAAATATTTTAGATTTAATGCCTGTGGGAATTGAATTTAATACTTTTTCGTGCATTTTAAGTCCTTATTTTTGCCCAAATTCATTTAATGACTTAATGATCCGCAGAAACCCTGATATTATAAACAGGGCTGTTCAAAAACAAATTTCATGCAGGATGGAGTACACATGCTCCTTCTGGTGGTATGCACGCCCTACAAAGTTCATTTACAGTCTATTTTATATCCTCTTGTGGGTAGCGTCTTGGTTAGAAGTAATTTAGCAATAATGTCGTCGAGTGTTTTAGTGTAGCCCTGGTTTCGAGCTGGAATAGTACAGTTTTTGTAGATGGAACTTTGTGTGAAAAGTTTGAGTACCACCGGCAGACTAAGACGAAGGCAACAGAGCAGTGGTCAATACTGTGAATCATTCATAAAAGTTGCATTTATCAAAGTGCAGCGTAATTCTATCTTGGAACCTTAATTTCAAGTCAGTTTCACACACACAAAAAAAGCTGGTATTTGAGGTGATAAAAAGAACTCAGCAGAATGTGGCCCAATTTATCTGGAGGCCTGAGAGCGAAGAAAAAAAATCATGTGAGGGCAGCATTTGGTCCAGGAGTCATAGCGGCATGATTATTTGATTAAGGATAACGTGACTATTGGCAGATAAAGCTCAAAATGATTCATTATAGTGGAGGGACATCAAAAAAGCAAGTAAAATGTGTCAAGCTAGAGTCTGAAAAACGGAGTGTATTTCATAAAAAAAAAAAAAAAACAGAATGAAATGTTACTCACTGAAAGAATTTGAAGGCTTTGACTGTAGCTCCTGAACTTGCAAACAGTCTCTTAAGGTCATCTTCCATCACAGACGGACTAAAAGGGTAAAACGGTAGAAGGTATTTAGTTTGCGTGAGCCTTTTACAGGGTTAGGAAAAACAATAGATGATGAAAACTGACGGGATGTTGGAGAGGTGGAGTGTGGCCGACGGGGGGAAGATGTTGGAGTAGTTCTTGGAGCCCGGCTTCTTGAAGCGGTGCAGGGGGGAGTTGCTGAAGTCCTTGGTCAGGCCCTGGTCCTCGTGGCCCTCTCGAGGCAGCTGCACAGTCGTGTGTTTGGACAGAGTCACGCGCATGGCTCGCCCGTGGAGCCGCTGGCCGTTCAAGTGGCTCATGGCTGAAAAAATGTATGATTGACAGGTGCGTTCAGTTTCTTGCTCAGTGATTTTTTTTTTTAAAACGAAATAGTTTTTTAGAGTCAGAGAAACATTTTTACTCCATACAGAATAATGTACATAATACAGAATTAAAAAAAGTAGCTATTTGAGAGGGTGGGGGGGGGGGCACTACAGGACCTTTAAAATCAACTTTTCATTGTCCCATCAAAAGGAATTTTATGGCCAAAAACAAAAAGCATTAATTGGAGTAAAACATTTTGTTTATACAAGGTTGAAGTTGAAGGTCTTGAGATTAAATGTTTGTTATGAAAGTCACAGATTATCTATAAAACACACGTCAAGGCTGCAGCAGTATCTAGTTGTCTGACAGAGACCTTCTACACTGTAAATTGATTTAGAATACAAAATTATATTAGAGAAAGGCAATTAGTTACTCAAAGGCAAATAACCCCTTGCTGCCGATTACATTATGCTGACAATGAGATGAAAGAGATGGATAAAAGACACTGGTTATAGCACTTGTGTATATGTACCTAGCTGAGCCTGTGTGCCATCAGACATCTGCACCAGAGCGTTCTCCTTTTTATTAAACAAGATCTTCACTCTCATCACATCGCCGTACACGCCTAGGATTAGAAGAACAATGCACAGATGTTACAATACGATAGCAGCCAGTCGCGTCATACAGCCACACAGCCAATCACAGCAACAAAACAGTGAAATCAAAACATTTGAACTACTGAGTAAATGCTAACTGATTATCTAATGGCTACATCTGTTGGCTAAATCAAAGCTAGCTAGTCCTACTGAGGCTAAACTGGATAATTAAAGATGGCGGTGTGTGGAGGTTTGGGGAGGAAGATCTGAAGACAAAATCAAAGTGCATATAAATGCAGTATAAGTGTCTTTTGATTAACAGTAGAGAAGACATTTATAACTAAATACATGCAAGAATGAACTAGACATGCACCTAATATTAGACATTTTTAAATCTGTAAATGTATGACATATTTTGAGATATGTCAAAACTGGTCCACTACAAAGCAGCAGCATTTCATCATTACTGTGATTCTCAACTGGTGGATTTGGACAAAATGGTTGTATGGAGCAGTTTTCTGTTCACATTTGAAATGTTTGAAGATAATTATATGAAATGATAGGACATAAATACACATGCCAAAAAAGGAAAGGGTAAAATATAAATGAATGTAAAAAAGTGGGTTACAAAGTGAAGAAGTCCTGCCGTCAGACCAGTTGAGAAACACTTGACTAAACATTTCCCATTTTGTTTGAAAATGTGCAGAGTTCAATTAGCTTAAAATTAATTTTAGCACCAAGTATATATATTTTTCCCCATTATGGACCAAAACAATCATCACAGTCTAGGCCTGTCACGATAATTACAATAGCGACTATATTGTTCTTTTAAAAAAGCTGAACACTTTTTTTGGGGCTCAATATTTATTGTGTAAGATTAAGTGGGGAATATTTTAGAGAGAGAGCTGTTGAGGTAATTTCTTTAGATATAAAATAAGCAATGTTTTGACAATATTCTACATTTAGAAAAAGGGTTTACTGGGATTATCTTGCTTCTTGGTTATTGTGTCAGTGGAACAAATCCATGTCAATAATATCTTTACATTTATAGTTACATATAGTATATACATATAGTTATTTTTCTGTAGTGTTCTGTGTTATTGTGCCAGGCCTAATTAAGAATGAAACAACATTACTAGAAGGTTTTCTTACATACAAATAATTGGGAAATATTATTCAAATTAAGTTGAATGAATGAAATGCGGCAGCTTCAGCGTGTGTCCACCTCTCTTTTCTTCCACAAACCCACATCAACCAACACAGCTCAGACCACCCCCAAACCAAACAGTAAGACCCCGCCCTCCCACAGCTTTGTAGCCTGATGACAAGGCATCAGTGGTTAAAAAGCAAACATCATGAGACAAGACATGCCCACCTTGCCAGGTAACAGTAGTCATAAAAAAAGGAGATGAAAGGATGATAACGTACCGAAAAGAATAAAGAGGCAGTGTGGCGTAACGCTCTTTAGAGACAGCAGGGGGAGCAGCGGGGCCAAAAAAAGGGGACAGGGGAACAAGGGGAAAAGAGCGGAGTGGAGGAGAGTGGAGTCGGGATATGTCCGCGGGCCACAGGCAGCGAGGTCCACCGGAAGGCCACCATGGAGGAGAGGCATGAGGGACGAGCAAAATATGGAGAGAAGACAGAAGAGAGAGAGAGGGGGGACACAGAGAGAGTGATGGGGGACAGATGAGTGTCAATGTCATGTTTGAGGGTGTGTTTGGGATGTAGTGGAGTTTGGATGCCAGATTTGGGACAGTGGATGGGGGGGGGGTGGGAGAGGGGTGAGGGGGCGAGGTGGTGTAGAGGTGACAGGAGTGGCAGCGGGGCACAGGACAGAGGGGGACAATTATTGGTCATGGGGCGTGCAGTCAGTTGGCGAAGGTCGGGAGGAGGGGGTCAAAACAAAAGAGTGGGGGAGAGAGGGACAGAGGAGAGAGAGAGAAAAAAGGAAGTAAAAACAAGGTCAGTATACACAAAGAAATGTAGTGCTTCAGACAGTAGAACTGGCTAAATTAAAATGCACTGTCACTATGGGAACACTAGGAGAAAAAGAAGAAAAAGATTAACAATGAAATACAGAAAAAAGGCAGAGACAATATGTACTTTTAAAACTATGCTTTTGATATTCTACATTGACATGCTAAATAAACAAACTTAAGTGCAACTATATGTTAAATATAATGTAATATTACTCATAATAACATACGTAGTATAAATTAAACACGGGTAAGACTAAACCATGTGGGACTACTTACACATGCCACACTTTGACTATAAACGCAACACTAAAAATCACAAAAGTAATATTGTCTCTCCAACAACATAAGAATGATTCAAACTAATGGACAAAAATGAAGATATGAAATGGTAAGTTTTCTTGTAAAAAAAAGTAGTTAGTTTTTTAAAATAAAATAATAATAAAATTCACAGTGAGCAAAGTGGCAGGTTGGAAATACAGCAGGATTGGTCAAACACAGAGAGGTCCTGATAGAAAAGAGGTCATGAAACCCCAATATTAAAAATGTACGGGTCACATGGAGACAGCTTTAAAAACAGTAGACCTCTTAAAGGAGCGGCGCCGTCATGTAAAACGCTCTCTTTGTTTGTGTCATACTGAGTGCGTTCATGTGTGTGAGCTGTGTGAGCTTGAGCTGAATGGGCACACTGACCTCAGGGTTCAGGTTGCTGACCAACAGGACGTTGTGTCCAGCGGCTGCTGTGAGGCCTGTGAGGCCGAGGCGGGTGGCCGCTGCGGCCGCAGCCGCCATGCCTGTGTGCCCCATGCCCAAAGACGCCAGGGCACTGGGGATACCAGGCATAGACAGGCCTGGAACATAACAAAAACGATTGTCTTTACACAAAATGTGATTTATGCAATTATTAAAGAAGTGTACACAGCCTAATAAACTGCTTGCAATTTTACCTCCTGCCTGCTGAATGGCAAACGCTGGAGGGAATCCATGAGCGCTCCCGTAAGGAGAGGCTGAGATAAGGCCTGGAGCTGATGGAGAGATTTTAAGTAAGTAATTTAATTTAATTTTATACAATTATTAATCATCTTATATTTGATTGTCTGTACCAAAGGCTGCAGCGGTCATGGGGTCCACAGTGGGCTGGGCGTCGGCTGTGGGCAGGTCTGGGCGGGTGTAGTCCCTGCTCTTGTCGTTGTTATACTTCACATTGAGGCTGGTGAGTTTGGAGAAGCTGATTCTGAGAGTACAGCATGCGTTGTAGATGTTCTGTCCATCCAGAGACTGGAACACACAATACTTTTTCAGAACAGCCTGTTTTCATGAAGGACACAGGAGCCATGTGGTGTCTATTCTTACCAGTTTTGCGTGCTGAGCAGTCATAGCATCAGCGTACTGGATCAGAGCTTGGAATTGGTTGTTCTTGGTAAAAGTAATGATCTTCAGGACTGTGCCAAATTTAGAGAATATCTGTCAAAACAAACACTGATTAGCATTATGATCAATGGAAATATGTTTCCAGGGGCTGTAGTTAATGTTTAGCCCACCTGGTGCAGGACATCCAGGGTGACGGGGTAGAAGAGGTTTTCCACGATGACTCTGAGCACAGGGCTTTGACTCGTGGGGCCTCCAAGGCTGCTGGTGTCTGTAGCGATGGCCATGCTCCCCATAGCTCCACCGTGTAGAGCATTGACCGCCTGCAGAGCTGCCTGAGCACGCTATAGAAAAGCAGCGATTAATCCAAAAGTTGCCCCTCAAAGCACTCATTTATCTTACTGCTTCTGAACTCACCACTTGGTTGGGAGAGTTGTCTGTCTTGAGTTCCTTGTGAGTGGAGTACTGGAGGAAAACCGGGTGGTTTCTGATGACGGGTGTGACAGAAGAGTAGTAGCTAACCATCGTCTGGGCACACTCTTCACTGTTCAGCTCCAAGAACGCCTGCAACAGGAGACAGACACAATTGAAATTTGAATGGTAAACTATTACAAGCAAAACGGTTGTAGCACTATCTATTTTAACAAAGTAGACCTGGTAAGCTTACACTAAGCACACAACTACACTTATCTAAAGCAAACATCAGTCGTACAGGTTTTTCAAGATCTCGCTCTTCTCCCTCACCTGGTTTTTCCCCTTGAGCATCAGCAGATTGGTGACCTTCCCAAAGGGCAGTCCCAAGCTGATGACCTCGGCTTCGTTGATGTCGTTGGGCAGCTTGCGCACATGCACCACGCGGGACGGGACGCCAGGGCTGCGCACGTCGCCTTTGAATTTCTTGCTGTCGTTGCCATTGGCTGCGGCAGGAAACACAAGCAGATACAATCAGGAGGAGAGAACAGAGGGCTCGGGTTTGTCTTGAATAATGGATTGCTCACCATGACAACACAAACAACGCACACATTGACAAGCACTTGGAAGGGGGGGGTTCACCCTTCCATGACAACAACCCCCTTCCTTACCTGAGTTCATGATATAGGGTCCGTTGGATACACTGGAAGAAAAGAGTTCGTCGGATCCCCTCTGCAAACACAAAACAATTGTTTAATTCATGGCAAACGCGGACACAGCCCAGCAGGTGGACAGCACCGCTCTCGTGTTACCTGACCCATTGTGTGATCAGGCAGGAAGTAATCTGATAACCAAACGAGGATCAAGCAAACACAGAGCCCAGTTCTTCCTTACAAGGAGATATTGGGTCAACTGGCTTGCAAAGAGGCAACAACGTAGGGCTGGACAACATTGATATTGTAATACTGATAAATGCAACGCAATAATAGATATGGCAACAAAATAAATATATTGCAATAACACACATTTTATTAATGGTTTTCCTTATTCAGTCCAAATAACTTCAATTTTGTCAAGGTTGTGTTTCTGTTAAGTTCATTCATTTTGACTGTGTTTTGACTGAAATTATAGCATTATAAAGTATATACAAATATACTGCCATAATATTGTAGTACTTCCAATAATATGCAGCCATACAAAGGAATGTTATGTTTAAATACCGTAGCTTAATTTAGGCCCATTCTAAAAATAAAAACTAAAATCATACAGAATCTATCAACAAGAATCAATGGTCTGTATCAATAGGTCAAAGTTCCTGCAAACGAACATGCAAATACAAGTGACTGTAATTCATTTTAAAGTCCTTCCACATTTCTGTGATACTTAAACTCAACCGATATGGACAGAATTCCGCACATTTCTCATTGATTACACACACACAAAAAATCTCATAAAGATAAACTTATTATAAAAACCGAAAATTTGACATTAATTTCTCTCGATATCCCCCATCCCGTTTGTGACCATGTACTGCACGGTCATCGTCCATAGCTGAGGGCCATGTTTAAGTGGTTTAAAGCTTTCCAGCTGCTGACCACTCCAAGCTTTCATCTCATCACTCAGTATAGAGGAGGCCATACCGCTGGGGCCTCCAACCAGATGGGAATCCTTCAGCTTACAGAGACAGCCAGTGTCTCCAACAAGCTTGTCTCACTCTTCACTCGTCCATATAATAAAGTTGTGTTTCGGGGCCGCTCTCTTTGCTCTATGTGTTTGTGGACTCTGATATGAAGTGCAGCAGTCACAAGAAGTGGCTCAGCAGTCTAAGCTCTACACAGGGTTACAATGAAGCGTCTGTTCGCACTGATACTGGGCCCATTGTTACAGAAACACACATACACACGAAAAGAGAGGGAGAGAGACTGGTCCTGCAGCGGTAAAACAACCAGAGATGCAGGTCGGCACACATTCCACACCTTTTGATTCATAAGTGCAAGATATTGGTGGTTTTAAACTTTAAGCTAAGATCAAACAAGGACTGCAAAGTAAGGTGTGATCTAATAGCATAGTAGCAAATTGCAAAACTTATGTAAATAAGATCTTCACCTAAAACATATTATATTGCTGTACAAAACCTGCTAACCCTGTACATGTTCAGAATTGGATGGGACACTTGCGTTGGTTGCAATACATATTTAGGTCTTCTCTCAAACGTTAATACTCCTCGGTGTGTATAAAATGCGAATTCAGAACAAGTGGGAACAAAACTGCAATCCTTGCCGGAAAAAACGCAATGAAGATTGTTTTTCCACAACTGCAGAGCCTTAGTTCAGAGAGTAAAACTCCCAAAAAAGCTAACTCAGACACTCCAAGTCCGTAAAAATCTATGAACAGAGCAGCAAAAGAAAGAAAAAAAAACAACAACAACCCACACTCGTATCTTCAAATTGAGTTACAAGGCCTCGTCTGGTCATCTTATCAAAATACGGAGCATATGGGGCGAGTTATAAAAGTCAAATACTTAGTCAGCTTCAGCTAAACAAAATGTGGCAAACTGGTTGAGGGAAACTCTGTGACTCCAATACCAGATGTGAGCCACAGGACACAAGGGAAGTGACCCTGGCCTTGTGTGGGCGATAAGGCAACAAAATCGGGCCCGTTTCCAAGGTTTAGTTAAACTTCCTTGTGAGAACTGACAATTGTTGCTCTGTGACAGGAACAGACAGCTCCCCCCAAACTTCCTCATTCTAATAATAAATGACGTGTGCTCTACAAGGCCTGGCAAGAACAAAACTTACACACTGAGTGATACAAAAGATCACAATTATGAATTTAGTTGGCTTATTCTTGAATTTGGGAGTAAAATAAAACATCAGAACGATGCTGTTTAAGCTTTAACGCGTTCTTGAAATGCAAAAGATTTAAAATCGAGCAGCTGTCACTATCACTATGACACACTGCATTGGGTAATATATGTTTCTGGGACAAGCCCAGAACCAAAATGAAAGTTACAAAACAAAATGTACGAAACTAAAAAGGCTTATTAAGAGTAGAGTATTGCAAAACGCATGGAACTGACTAACCCAACCATAAACAGCCATTACGGGCGGCTGGCGGGGTTGGGATCATAAAAAGCCCATGGGGGAGATGCACAAAGGGAAGAGCACAGGTAGAGACATGTTTGGCCCATGTTTCCAGTGAAGGGGGCAGGGCGCTGTGCCTCTCGGGGGGCTGGAGGGGGGCAGGAATGCGACCACGAAATACCAGACGCTTTGCCCGGACCCAATAATTACAGATTCCAGAAAGGCACTGCTCCATAACTGAGCAGCATCAGTGATACTCTAACAACTCCCTCAGAGAAAAGCTTACAGTTACAAAGTCAGCAATATGCAAAACAAAAAAAGTATGGGTCTGCAGAAAACATTTGAAAAGTTGCACTAGTTTTCAAGAATAACCGGCTTTACAGAAATGAATGTCGGGGGGCGGGGAGTGCATGTCCTAAAGGCGTGTTTCATAGGCCTTGTTTAAACAGCGTAAAGACCTTTGCCCGACAGGATGAGGACAGTTGCAGGAGGATGGTTACAGCGGAAAAAAGGGCTCCATACCTCACTACACAAAGTGGCCTAAAGCCTTGTAATGGCACTATAAAAAGGTAGGAATTTTTATGGGGTAAAAGAAACCTATACGAACCAGCAGTCTAAATCAAACAACATCTACTTTCCCTTATCCATAAAAAAAAGCAGATTTAGTGACTCAAGCAAACAAGAATTCAATTCCCGGACACTTCACTCAACTGAGTCATGCCCCAACACTGTTAAAACTCACAATCAGCAGTGTTCAACGCAAATTAGCTAGTGGGTACAGGCACATAAAATAAACAGGAAACCTCATTTCCTCTCCAACTCAACAGGAGCACTAAACCAACTCAGATAACACATTTTGTATTCTCTCCTTTCCTGATCTTAGGACTTAGGAGAACAGGCTACACTTCATACATGTTTTAAATAGTTCAGCAGCCTGCTATTACACACCAAAGGATGCCAACCCTGTAATTATTGAAGAAGCACTCGCACAAACAACTGTGACAATTGTTTAACTTGTCAATAACAAGGCAGCTGTGAAAAGGACTTAACAAAAAAAACACTGATTAGAGGTGGGTGATAAATTGAAAATAGATATCGCAATTGATTTGACCAATGACTACATTGATAATAGTTAAAATGCAAAAAATTATCTCAAAATGAAACCTTGTGCAATCTTCCCAAAAAGAGAATAAGTTATAATAGTAATTTGTATGATTCATTATTGTTTGAGCTAGACTTCAACCTCAATCTAACATTTACAAGCACATTTCTGATGCTTAGTTATATCATATCATATCATCTGAATATATCGAGATTAAAAAAAATTGCGATATAATTTTTTTGTCAATATTGCCCACCACTAACCAGTGATGCATTGATAGTAAATGAATGATCTCGCTCCGCATTGTAGAAGCCAAGTATTTAGAAAAGCGAAACGAAAATGGACGTACCTTCGTGCCAACTGATATGTCATGGACACTGCTGCAACAGAACACAAGTTTGCAATTAGGCAGGAAATGCAATCACGTAAAAACCGTGTAAGCAACAACAAAACCGCAACAACGAAAGGAAAGGAGGTGTAGAATGATGATCAAATACTTACTCAATTTCAGGGACGTAGCCGGATCCCAGCGGGTACAAGTCAGCGTCTAGGCGGCTGTGAAAAGCGAAACAAAACACTTTAATGTCAGCAGCAATAACGATGGAAGGTGTATGCAACGATCTACGTAAGCAAAGGCAATTTTCTGAAAGCAGAGGAGCGAGGAGACGCAACAGGTTCCCGGATCACACGAGCTCAAAGAAACGCGAAAAAACGCATGACAATGAGGCATCTTTCTTTATCGACTGAGAGGAGATAACCCACCGGAGGAGTCTTTATAATCAAATCAGCGTGAGATGCCCGAGCCAGACATGTTCATGGCCCTGGTTTTGAGACACGGAGCCAAATGAATGCGGAAATGAGACACGTTGCTTTAGCTTCGCTCGAGTTCGACCAAGAAGTAGTCACCAACGGACGGCGAATCAAACAACGCATCTGAGACGCAATACTGCACGAAAATACATAAACCCACACGTGTAACATCACTGTTCCACACTATTGCTTTAAATAAAACCACATTTCAACGGCGACTTGGCTAACTCGACTGCTAACTGTTGCTTGTTTTCACGAAAAACTCTTGTGCAAGTAAACTTTTTCCCTCCGATTGTTTTAAAAGACAGGCATCGCGCCCAAGACACTTCACAAACTATTCCAACACTGAAATAAAAAAGGTTTGACGGCCGGTTTGTCTGAAATTAAGTCTTTAAGAGAGGTTCTTTTCACTTACCCGTCCATTGCACAAGAAAAAACTGCAGGTCTGAAGCGGAGGTAGGGCGGCACACTCGCTTGATTTTCTTACAAAATGGCTGAACACACGGAGGCAAGCGCAGATTGGTCAACTGTGTTCCAAGAGGCGGGAACAAAAGGTTTCGCGGCTTGTGATTGGACAACGCGGCGATCACTACAGAGAGGGGAAGTCCGCGGCAAATTTCCACATCATCCACATCCATCCTCTGAGGGACAGGGCTGTGGAGCAGAGGAGCAGTGTGGAGGGGCTGGAAATGGAAGTTTTGGTGTGATGACCACGTGAAACATGTGAACTAAAAACATATGGCACATTGGCCTATTCAGAATAACTGTCAGAGTAGACTCTTTGTTCTTATAACAATAGTAAAGTAGTAGGCCTACTTAGAGCCATATTGAAACATCCATAAACAAAAATAGAGTAAACGCTAAAGTTTATTGAAATTGGCCTTTGAACAATGCTAATTATTTTTGACAGTTTTAAAGATTAGAGTTAAAACCCAATTCTGCAAAAGTAGTCTACACTTTTTCGTTTTGACGACGAATTGTCCACTACAAATACATTTAATATATTTTCATTGATTGCACATGATAGACTAGTTTATAAATAGCCTAAAACCCTGTCATTGTGAGGAAGGGAAGAATCGTCTACATAATTTATGAATAAAGAACATTAAATATATTAGGCCATGATAAACCATGTCAAAATAACACAATTATAGCATTTTTTGGGGAACTATGGGAAATGAGATCTTGATAATGTTTGCAACAAATTTTGCTTTGTCTAAACTCTATTAAAATCTTTGCATTTAGACCTTTTTTTTCTCTTTTTTTTTAAATAGACAATATTCATTTCGTGGTAAAATGCTGTTGGCTTCTTGCTGACCCACATAGACCTTTAGTTACAGGATCTTGTCCCAATTTTCTGTTTGCTTGTCTGTAATTATTGAAGAAGTCCAAACCTTAAGGCCTGCCCCACAGTGCTGCCTGTTTTAGTGATGAGATCTTTGTAGCAGTGTTGATACCTGACCCCCCGCAGGCTGGGTAATGCCTCACCCTCTGTTTCCCATTGTGTACTGCATTGTCTCACAAACATTAGGTTACATTTCACATAAAAGTGGGTGTGGGAGAAACTGGGCTTATCCAAAACAAAAACTTGCTGCTATTTAGTTTACTGATTCTTTATTCAGAATCTATTAAGGCCTAGTTTATTAATAGCCCCAAGATGTTGCAGAAACAGTAAAGGCAGTAATTATTTTCACGTGTTCCTTTCATTCTTAGAACATGACCTATATTTTATCATAGGACACATTATTTCCGTATACTTTCAACCTAACTTAAAAGGCCTGCATTTGACTAAGTTTCTGCATGATTTAAAGCTCTTTTAAACTCTTTAGGAAAAAAAAAAGCCAATAGAATGCATGAAAGTTAAAGTACTCGGCCGTTTTTTTTTTTTTTTAACTCTCTTATAATACAGCACATTATAAAATAGTTTAAATTAAAGTCTCTTATCTAAACAGAAAACAAAAGAGCAGCTATCTTAAGTTATGCCGTTTCTTCAGTTCAAGTACGTCACATCAGACAACTTTGGTTTGGGTGAAACATGAGAAAGGACAGCAATGAACATATGCCCTCTAGTGGACGCATTTCGGTACTGCCGCAACCAATCACTTGAGGACAATAATACACGTATTGTTGAAGATAAGATAAGAAGCCTCTCTCGTGGTTTATATTTTCTAGATAAGATAAGCCTTAATTCAAAACAACACACACAAAATGTCACAGTTGTTTTTTTGAAATGCATTCCGCGTTCTCCTGTAAAGTTGAAACAGGCTTCAAAGCGTGCAGAAGTGGTGTAAAATGCAATGATATAGTGGATAGGACTTCTTGTATTATCTTATTATATGTAAATGTATGTGTATGTGTCCTAGGTATGATAAAATATAAGTCATGGTCCATAAGAACTTATTCCACCTTTAGGTTACTAATCACTTTGGCCCTTAATAATGTAGAAAAAAATCTATTTAACTAAATGACAGCAGTGTCTCTCCAACAGTCTGTTTTTGTTTTAGATAAGTCTAGATTCTCTCTGTTTTATTTCCTTAAATATGCCTCATGTCAGTAGCTGTTGGGCTTATTCTGTGTTCAGCTTCATCGATTTGACATAATCGACTTAAGGGCAGAGCAACAAGTTACTTTTTTGTTACCTGGTTTAATAGAAATTTAGAATAACCTGTGAAAGTCCAAGTCATTTCTCATTTGGATCAATAGTTTGTCCAAGATAGTTTTTGGATGCTTTGCAATTGAAATGAATGCGACAAATGTAAAAAACAGTTACTTTTAGTCTGTGTCATTAAAAAACAAAATAAGTCCAATTTATTCCTTCAAAGTCTGACCTCCACATGCTTTTACAGCCTGAGGATTGGAAAATGTGATTAATTACACAAATCTGCAGCTGTTTGTTAAAATATACCCACACCAGAGCGTTTATGATCTGCTGAAAACAATAGGCTATTTTATTCAAGATTAAACACTGAGACAATCACAGAATGAACAGGCATTGGTCTAACACAATGTGACTTCTGCTGCTGCCCCGGAGACCAACGACAACCAAAAGTTCATAGCAACATTTCTGCACATATACAACAGTATGGTGCACACATGTAGCCTATAGCAGGGTATGTCGGATACATGATGTCAAAAGTTTACAACAATGAATCACACAGGCATCCCATAATACAACAAACCTACTAAAGTTGCATTAAAAAAACTGGGTCCTCGAAACGGCCTTCCTTGGAGACCATATTTTTGCATATGTCCTATATAGAGCTGCGATTTCTTCAACGTAAAAGCATGGAAAAGGATACAAAGGCAGTGTTTAAGGTTGATCTTTGAAACCAGGAGCAGAGAAAATATAAATAAATGACAACAAACACGCAAGTCCAACCCAATGAACCTGACAAAAGGCACCGACAATACACGAAATGTATGTATTTTACACAACGAAGTACAAGAAAGTATTCTGAAAGCACAAGAGGCAGCGTTTCAAGTCGTACATATGGAAAGCATAGACCGTAATTTATCAGTCCACGCCTTTTGACCTCCCTTTGGAATGTGTGAGGAAACTAGGAGGCAAGACTTGAGACAATGCATCTGGCACTGAACTTTTCTCACTCTTTCGTTCTCAAAATGCTTTCTCTTTTGGTTGCAGGAGGAGGCAGATTACCCGCAATCCTCTTTCCGTAGATCAGAATCGAATGGGAGGACAGACAGACAGACAGACAGACAGACAGACAACAAGACACGGCAATAGCACCAACTTCTGAGTTCGTTGTGATTGTGAAGAAGGCTCAACAATGAAATCAATAGTGAAGAAACGATTTGTGGCTAGGAATCACTGACCTAATCAATTGTAAAGTCTCAACCGGCCACTTCACGTAAGATGTTTTGATAGGATTTTACTAAAGGATTTGCGTGAGACTAAAAAGCTACCTGGGTGCAACTAAACTATTGTCAATTTACACAGTTTACTAAGTGCATCTAAATTAAAATCCAATATCAGGGGTTAAACTAGGACAAGAACGCAACAGCCAAACACAGAGTGAATAATACAGTATCGACAACATTTTATTTGGTTCATGAAGAGAAAAAAGAAAAGCTATGTATCATAATAATAAAATAATAATGGCAAGCTGAACAAGCCAGACATTTGTTCCAAACGTTGTCCCAATTTAACCCCTGCTCAGTTACATTCATGTGGAGGTGATGGTGAAAAGACCAAACAGTGACGAGACAGAGTTTGCAAGGCTTCATGCAATGCTACCTTAGTGTTAAGTTTTTACATAGATTTAAGTGTGGAAAACAAAAGTACTTTGAACATTTAAAGTCACTGCGAAACGCCTCGTTACAACCTGTAATAGTCGATCATAAACTATTTGTCGTATTGTAAAAAATTAAATAGTTGCATACAGTGCTGTGCAGAAGTCGGAGGATTTTGTGGCGGAATGGAACAAGTATTTAGAGATGCACGTTGTAATTCTGTGTTTGCCACCCGTTTGTCGCCATGGAGATGGTGTTGTTTGGCCTGGAATGTCCCACACTAGTGATATACGACAGTGTTTCCTAACCAGGGGTACGGGGACCCCAAGGTGTACGTGAGGAATTACCAGGGCGTACTTTTAAATGCAGATGAAATGTACTTTTATCTGACTAAAAAGTGTAATTAGTCGTAAATGTAGCATCTTTTTGGAGTATCTTGGACCATAAACACAATTCAAACTAAAAATGTAATAGTAATAATTGACTGTATTGGAAAAGAAAACCCATTTATTTGTCTAAAACTCAAGTTAAGAGGTACTCTGTGTGTGAGACAAAGCCTAGGGGGTAGTCGAGACAAAAAAGGTTGAGAATAACAGTGATTTTCGTTTTGATCCGATACCAATGCTATGGCAAGTATTGCAAAACTGAATGAGGTTTGTGCTAAAATGCAGTGAAGAATGCATAAAGACGCTATTATAAAAGGCATAAGAACTAAAAATTAAGAGTAGGTGCCGATAAATGTACACTATATTTCAAACTGAAAAGTAGATAAAAAAACAAACAAACAAAAAAAAACACAAAATAAACCTAAATATCAGTATTTAGCATGGTAATCGATACTTTTGGATACATTGTCAATTTCAAAATATTGTTTTTTAGTTTCCATCCACTCAACACTATTCCACAGTATGGCATTAAACATGTTTATCTCCATGGAGACAATCAAAAGGCGAAGTTTCAGATCTGTGAACACGTGACCCCAGCCAGATTGCATGTTTTTAATGTTGTTTTTGTGCCATAATATCATCTGTACGAGAAGAAACGCCATTCTGTGGAACATTCCAGGCGAAGCAATATCATCTCCATGGACACAAACAGGCAGCAAATCCCACATCAGGAAAAATGACGTATAGCACATCTTTAAACACCCTCGAACTGATAATGAATTAGAATTGTTTTGACTTTTCAATATATTTTCCACAGACTTTTGAACAGCGCTGCATCCACTAACTTTGCTTCTTTGTCTTGGTGCTGTGAAACTTATAGCTATAACCCTAATAGTTACAAACGACCAGTGTAACCAAATATACATGTGCATTCATGATTCTAAAGCAAAGACACTTCATGATTGTAATCTGCTTTCAAGCTCACATGCAGTGGATGAATTGAGATGATCCAGAACCAAAAAACAATAAATACATTGTATAAAACATAATTTCATATCAATATATTAAAATACTATTCAAAATAAGATCTCAGACAATATTGCAACTATGACATTGACCGATAAATAGTTGATAGGCCTAACACACAGAAATATACCTTTACTGTGTCCTTCATAGTTTATTTAATGTTTGGGAGAGTTCTAGATTTGTCCAGAGCGAGCTAATTATTAATACATTTGATCTTTTTCAACAATAATACCAATGACTTTACAGTACACAGTCTCATAATAAGATATACATAATGAATACAATATAAATGTCAAGACAGAAAAATAGAAAAATATCAATTGAAATTAAAATTCAAATACATATTGGAGAAGTCGAGTTGTACTTTTGAGTCTTTGTGGTTCTTTGAGCTTGTGTGGGCTCTTGTTGTTGATATTGGCTGTGTTTCTGCTTTTGTTGTGTAACTTTGTCCAGTTCTGTCGCGCACACACGCACACGCACACACACACACACACACACACACTCTCTCTCTCACACACACACACACACACACACACACACACACACACACACACACACACACACACACACACACACACCCGCTCTCACACATACACACACACACACACACAGACTCGGCTCTCACATGACCGTGCAGCACTTGCAGGTCTGTTTCTTCTCCTTCTTCTCCTCCTCCTTCTCCTTCTCCTTATCCGCCATGCTACCGTTAGGGGGCGCCTGCTCGTCTGTCGCCCCCTCTCCTCCCTTCCCCTCCCCGTCTTCGATCACCACAAACTCCGCCTTCACGTTGCCGTCCACGCCTTCCAGGGCGGCGCGCGACTCCTGCTCCTCCTCCACGGTTTTGTAGCCCATGAAGACCAGCGTGACCGGGTTGTCGGCGCTGGCCTGGTCCGGACTGGGACCCAGCAGTTTGGCCTCCACCCCAGTGACCTCTCGCTTGGGGGTCTGGCCCGAGTTCTGCACCACTCCGTTCTCACCTGTAGGGAGCACCAGAGTGTCACCAGAGGCAGCCAGGCAATTGTCAAGCAGGTTAGTTCAGCTAATTTGCAAGGGATTTGTAAGGACTGTTCATGGCTTCAGTTTCCTGTTTGTCGGTGATATTTTGAGGACTTTTCCCCATTCATTAGATATAATACTTAGTTCTGAATAGTTCATTTTCATCACATGAATAAAAGCTTGTATTATATTTACTTGTTTAGCAAAATTTGTTAAGGGATTTTCAACTGTTTCTTGCTGTGGATGATGATATAATTGACAAAAATAACAATCAATCAATTGATATAATGTCAATCCAACAGAAATGTGTTGAAACATGTCTTTAAACGTATTAGTTGAGGTTTAATTATCAGACTAATTCTGTAAAATGTATCACAAAAGTGCAGAAATATCATGTTATACTCTTATTTGAAAGTTGACACCATAACTTGTTTTAATTTCTATTGTGAATCAGCTCCTTCTGTTGCATTTTTACTATTAAAGAGCTACTTGATCTTCAAAACAACATGCACGATATTAGTTATATTTACTTATATATTTACTATACTTATATATTGTCCACTTCTATTTTAAACTACAATAATTTCTCACTAAAATACCAGATTTTATTCAACAACAACAAATATAGCCTGCAACCGGCATGTATTCCTGTTGATCAATATTTTAATCAATAGTATGTTGCGTTCAGGTGACATCACCACATGAGAATCCCAATAATTGAGCTGAAGAAACAACACTGAATTCTACAGTAGGATTTGCAGATGTTTTTTAATTATAATTATGTAATTATTGGGCAGATCCACATGATACAAAAACTGGCACAAAGTTCAACGCCTTCTCTATCAGCATTCATAAACAAGTGGGACATTACTTCTTCACGGTAGGTTAAGAAAGAGGTGCAATGTTTCAAACCCAAAGACACAATAGTTGTCAGCTGAAAGGACTTAAATGGCAAATTTGTGGAGCCAATCCCATACAAATAATGAGAAGGGAAACATTTGAGAGTCATAAACCTGGATATTAATTAAAAAAGTGTAATGGGGGAAAAAAACTGTTTTACACGTTTTTTCATCATGTAATGCTTTCATTTAGAAATAAGGCATTATATGTGTAAAATGTTTTTAAAAATTGCACATATTTCAAACATTTAAATCTGAAAGATGGATAGAACCTGGTTTAAATTTCTTGATTCATTTTGTGCTTTAGTAAAAAAAACAAAAACAAAAGGGGATTTTGGATATCTTATTTAGTTTTTGAGAAAACTAGACTTAAAATTTGCCTGTATATTCTAATTTCACCTAATTGTTTAGACTTCAACAAATCCTTCTATACGTTCTGTCAAAATCATGTTAAATATAAGATTATAAAGTTTGGTGTGTGCGTATGTGCTACTTTAAGTTTAAGTTTAAGTTGCATTTTAAGAAACAGCCTTTGAAGTTACAAAGTCCCAGAGAAATCTATGGATGAAGTTGATTCAATGAAAAAATAAGTTTCCACATGAAAGCCTACATGTGAGAGCTAACTGACCAAAAACAAAAACAAAGTAAAAACAATATTGTGCCTGTAGCGTCTTAATTAATTCCTCTCTTAAAAGTGAATCTGATCCACTCATTATACAGCTGCAGTATTCTTTTCATACTAAATTGGATGAACAAAGTATCTAGAGGTAATGTGGTTTTGGAGCGAGAAGAGTTTGCAAATTAAAAGCTAATCACCTACAGCACTCTGAAGAAAAGCAACAAGTGAAAGGATCTTCGGCGGACTTTAAATAGCACACCGTACAGTTCTTGAAAGCGCACAGAGGTTTGTGAAGATGCTATTATTAGCTCTGCGCGAGGAGGTCAGGAGGGGTTGCCATGGTTTTGTGTTGTCATGGCGTTCACTCACCTCCGTTCTCTTTGGCCACGCCCTTCGCCGGCACGCCTGTCTCCAGCTCCTCGATCTCCTGCTCCAGCCTGCATCACAACACAGCGCACAGTCAGGTCACGCAACATTTAAAAATAGCACGTGCAAAAATAGACGCAGGATAAAAAAGTGTACGACAGACAACGACAGAGGGTGTGTAGTTTGGAAGCATTCTCACACCAAACATTGATTTTTCAGTTAAAGTGCACATGGCAGGTTAGACGACTGATTGTGTTTAAGTTTTGAATAAACATTTTGCCTAGTTGTACACAGTTTGACAGATTTTGTAAAGTTTATGATGTTCCACGACTGTTACCTAGCAACCAGACTGTAAACAAGCGCCAGAATCCATATAAAACACACAATCGTTCGTAACTGCCAATAAATAACCCTAACCCTTGTGTAATTATTGTTTAAACAGTCAGAAAAAGTGCCATTTAAGTGTAAATTGTCCCTGTATTTTCAATGGTGCGTCGCCTTTTGATGACATCACCGAGGGATTCTGTTTTAGAACTTTTGGCACAATTTCCTGTAATTTTAGACTTTTTTTTTTCTTCAAAATTTCTTCACAAACTGCAATTTCACAAATGTAAAACTTTGCCCTTCCACCAAACTATGTAATACTAAAAACATGAGAGCCTGTCACATAGACTTTAAACACAATTGTGGATGCATTCCTCATGGTTTATGTATTCATATTTAATTCCTGCATTTTCATAATTTATTTTTCCTCTCACAGGTAGCAGCTGTGCATGTAATATGTAATAACATAGAATATAAATAATTGCTGTAGTAGACTTGTGGTTGGCCGATAAGTTAAAAAAACAACACATTTTCTCTCATATTCATCACATTTTTCTTTTTTCTTTCAGTTAAGTAAATAAAAATTCAATGTTGATATCTACTCTTTTTTTTTTTTTTAAACAAATAAAGGTTGACATAAGTTGACTGAAGTCTTCTGTATATATATATATATATATATATATATATATATATATATATATATTTGCAAATGATGTTCATTATAGATGAAAATGAGAAATTGTTTTTTTTACACATTATATTTTAATAATAAGGATGTCTTTGATATTAAGGGTTTGTGTTTTAGACTCTGTTTTGACTGTTTTAGTTCCCAGATCCAGTCTCCAGATCCAGACAATAAACATCCAATATTCAGAAAGCTGTGTCATTTTTTAAACCCAAAGACACAATTATTGTCAGCTGAAAGGACTTTAAGCCAGAGCATTAAAACGGCAAATTTGTGGAGCTAATTCCTAACAAAATACAAGAAGGTTCAACATTTGAGGGTCATACATTTGGTTGGTTTCTTCTTTGAAAAACAATAAATCTCCCATAGGCAATTTGACACAAAATAAAGGAACTAACCATTCCCACTTATGTTGATCCACCATGAGAATCCCCAACACATGCATAACTCAGAATGATGGGGAATAGCAGCACTGACTTAACTCCCACAGACTTTATAAATGTAAACACACGTCTTTAAATGCACAGGTGTCATAGTGACCTGAGGATGACTTGCTCCAGCAGTTTGGTCTTGACTTCGTCCTCATGCAGACGCCGTTTGGTCTCCTCCTCCTCGGGCGCTCCGTCTAACAACCAGCGCTCCCTCAGGGCTTTGGACTACAACATAAAACACACAGACACTTTCTTAAGCCTTTAGCACAGCAGAGATTATAATGAATCAAACGATGAAGGAGGGTCAGATAAGGAAACACAAGAAGGAGTGCAAACATGTCAAAACATTGTAAAAAGACCATATTTTAAAACTGGGTGGAGGGCAGCACGGTGGAATGTACGCTTTCTCACTATTGCTCATTATTTGTACATTAGCGCCCAAGTCATTTAATCAAACAGGCTTCATCCGCAGTACAGATAATATAGAGAAAATTGGTTAAACATTTGTGGTTTGAAGTTACGGGTCAGATCTGTGGAGAGGTAAGTAAGCGCACGGAACAATCACAATAAGAACATCTGTAATTAAATGCAGATTGATCGTTTTGACAAGCAGGTGGCGCACCATCCAACCACCGGAAATGTATAGACTATGCTAAAATAAGGGCATGCAAAATAAAATAATAAGCAAGGATAAAAAGTTAAAGTTGAAGTAAAAGTTAAATACAATATACACTGCACAACTAGATACACATTCGCTTTCGCAATTGGATTAAGAGCTGCACGATTTCTGAATTATGATTAAATTTGGGATTTATGTTTTAATAATGGGACTCTGTTCAACAAAAGACTGAAATATGAACTGATGAACTAATGAAAGAACCACGTTTCATAAATGAAGCTTTTAGTAGTATATTTGTCGCTTATAGTTGCGTTTAGCTTTCAGTAGCGTATTTGTCGCTTGTAGTCGCTTTAAGATTCATTTTTGTCGTCGTTTTTGCTGCTTTGCTGATTTTTAGTTCCGTTTTGATCACTTTTTAGTCTCTTTTAGACGTGTTTTTGACAGATTTTTGTTGCTGTTGGGTCACTTTTATGAGCTCTTTTAGTTACTTTTTAGTGCTTTTAGGTGTGTTTTTGTCACTTTTAGTTGCATATTTGCCGCTTTTAGTCCCTTTTAAGTCATTTCAGAGGCGTTTTTATTGCTTTTAGTTGTGTTTTTGTCGCTTTAGTTGTGTTTTTGTTGCTTTAGTTGTGGTTTTGTCGCTTTAGTTGTGCTTTTGTCGCTTTAGTTGTGGTTTTGTCGCTTGTTTCAGAACATATTTTAGCAAATCTAAACTATAGTTTTAGCAGTTTTTATGCAGAATAAAACAGGATATTTTTTCATTTGTGCAGGAAATTACAGCACTTCAGAAATTGCAGACTTTTGCTAATTGCGTCCATTAAAATTTTGATTCAATTTCGATTAATTGTAATTGTTTTTAAATGTAATAAAATGTCAAGCAAAAGTTTATTCATTGAAACGTGATTAAAATATACAAATACAATATAATTGCAATTGTGAATTATAAGAGGGAAGAATCATCAGAATCTGCAAAGTTTGATTCAATTTATCTTGGTGCTAGAATAGCTTTAGAATGATGAAAAATTCGGACCACTTGACAAATTGACACAAAGTATGATGTGATATTTTGGAAGGTGAAAAGTCCATAATGGGAAGCTAAAAGCCATGAATACCTGGAGGCTTCACTGTAAGCCTCGCGTGGGTGCAACTCATTGGATGGAACTCTATTGGACGGGCTTTTTAATTATATTTCCTTCATTAAGAGAAGATGATTCATTTTCCCTGCAGCTTTCATTAACAGTGTCACAGGCAGACAGATGACTCCTGCTGAAACGTTTTGATGAAGTCTCATTTAAGCCAGAATAAGCCTAATAATGCATCCCAAATCTCTGTCACACCTCAACAGCAGAAAACTGTGTTTGGCAAGAGGACTATGGACCAACGCCAGGTCATCAAGCTCTCGGCTAAACCAGTCAATTTGACCTCATAAATTAAATTAGACACTTAATTAAGCAGGCACTGTCTGGAATTCTGCCAGACTCCAGTTATGTAGTAGTAATTGTAGTAGTAAAAGTAAAAGTAATAGTAGTAGAAAATTACATAACTTTTCAGTGACTTAAACTATGACTAAGTTGATATTTTTGTTGACTAAACGCAGTAATATTTTTCTAAAAAAATGTCAACATGAATTGAATGAAAGGAATGAGTGACAGAGACAGAATCAAGTTCCATTGTTCAGTCTAATATAGTTTTAAAAATAATGTAATGAATTTAGTCAACAAAATCAGACGGAAAATTAATAAAGATATTTTTGCCAACTAAAACTGGACTAAAACTAAGAAAGAATCAGTTGACAGAATCTTGAATTAAAGGGCCTGTACCTGATTTTGAACCGTGAGAAAGGAACATGTTTTTGTTTGAACCGTTAACCCCGCCCACATAGACCTTCCTTTCACTCAATATTGCACCATGACTCAGGAACAACTGTCGGGAATAGTCTCATGCAGTTGTTTCCATATAATTCCTCTAACTCCCCTTACAATTAGCTTTGAGCACTTTTGAAATTGCACCACGACAGCCAATCACATGTCAGGGATCGTGTCAAGCAGTTATTTTCCCATGATTCATAGTGTACAATGTGTCTGACAGGCTGAAAAGAGGTGACCCTGGTAAACACTTCTGCACTGGTTCTTACCTAACAAACTGTTTATAAAATGCACAGACTATACATAATAAACTCAATGTCTTTCCATGAAGTTGTCGAGTTGTTTACAAAAAGGTGTTTGTGTTATTGTCTACAAGAAGTGAACTGTCACCTGAGTCATATTTTGCATAATCGCTCATGCCCTTAATGACTGATAAAGCTAAATATGACTCAAGTAAGATTCTTGGATGAGTGGTCAAACACATTCACTGGTGAAGCAAACCTTTGTCCTGTTGACAGAATGAAATGTATCTTTTTATGAGTAGAAGTAGTAGAAGGAGAAGTAGTAGTAGGAGTAGGAGGAGAGTAGTACTAGGAGTAGGAACAGTAGGAGTAGTAGTGGTAGTAGTAGAAGTTGTAGGAGTAGTAATAGTAGGAGTAGGAGTAGAGCAGAAGGAGCAATAGTAGGAGTATGAGTAGTAGTGGTAGTACTAGTAGTAGTAGTAGTAGTAGAAGTAGGAGTAGTAGTAACAGTAGGAGTAGTAGGAGCAGCAGCAGTAGCAGTAGTAGTAGTAGTAATAGTAGGAGCAGTAGTAGTAGTAGCAGTAGAAGTAGGAGTAGTAGGAACAGCAGCAGCAGTAGTAGCCATAGTAGAAGGAGGAGGAGTAGTAGTAGTAGGAGTATGAGAAGAGTAGTAGTAGGAGTAGGAACAGTAATTGTAGTAGGAGGAGGAGGAGTAGAGCAGGAGGGGCAGTAGTAGTAGTAGTAGTAGTAGTAGTAGTAGTAGCAATAGTAGGAGCAGCAGTAGTAGCAGCAGGATATTATTGCATAATACACGACCAAAAGTGAATTTGCCCTCCTCCTCCTCCTCATTCGCTTGAGTTAAAATCTATTTGATAATGAAGTGAATTAAAGCAGGAGAGACTGCATTGTTTGTCACTTTGAGGTCTTACTCTGCAGATGGTCCCTTTATCTCCACTACAGCCCTCTGTGACTCTCCCTCCTCAGCTCTCCTTCTGATTAGACAATATCAAAGCACATAGTTGGCGTGCTTCAGAGGTAAATATAACAGTGTGTACTTGCAGCTGTTAGACCGTGCAGCGATACAGCTCTGACTGAACATATGGAAAAGTGCAGCCTGTTTTTGAGGATTGGATCAAAAAAAGGGGAAACGAAGCAGAAAAAATGGATCCGTCCTTGATGTGAATTCCGCAACAGTGATGCAACACAGCTCCACCACTTATTTTCTACTTTTTTCTTCTTCCATGGCTTGGGTTGTAAAAAGTATTTTTAAAAAACAGAGAACAATCAGTACTTAAACTTGCTTAGAAGGTAGATACTAATTTGGCCAAGCATCGATACAAAAAAATAATACAAAAAGGAAAATGTGACCAGTTTAAATTAGTATTCATCTGTTTCAGAGTGATGAAAATCTAGCACTGTTACCATAGCAATTACCAATTCAGAACAAAATACAGCATTTTATCTTTTGAATAGGTAAACGTCTTCAAAATGTCACCCATTAACAGGAAGCTGAAACCCCCGGTAACCAAAAAAGTACTTTTATTCTATGTTAAAATATGTTTTATTATCATTGTGGTCAGGGGAGTAGACAGGGGGGACAAAGGGGTAAAATGTCCCGGGCCCCAACATTGAACCTTCTTCCTATTCATTTGCATTAGAGGGGGACCATGTGAGGCTTCTTACCCTGGGCCACCAATTGTCTGATGAATGTCCTGATTGTGGTATCGAAATCGAGTTTGAAATTTCAAAATCATGCAAACACTAATGTAGGCACGCGGATCTGTCATATGGCTCATGAACTTTTATTAGGATTGTTTCAGAAAGAATGATTATCTTTGGTTCCATTTTACTGGTTTTACTGTTGTGGAACTAGTAAGATCAAGCACAAGATTAAGCACTTATTATACATTCTGTTTTTCATTGTTTTATGTTCGTGCAGCACTTTGGAAACCGTTTCCGTCTATGAAATGTGCAATATAACTAAAGTGGATTTGGATAAAATTACCCACAAATGTTGCAAATCATCCGCTGCATTCAATGTGCAATGATTTCTGTAAACTGATTCTGACAAGTTTCCTGACTAAAATCACATCAACATCCACATTCACATTCACGATCCACTTGGCCGTATTGCATTATGCTGTAAAACATTCCTGCTTTCATTTTAACACATGACGTTTTGATGTGTTTGAGTGCTTTCAGCTGCAGCTCCAGACACCCAGCTCCATATGTAACTCTACACTCCTCGACCCCAGGCACACGCACTCACTTGGGCATTGAAAAGACTCGACTTCCACTTACTCTCCTCTCTCTCCCTCTCTTCTCTCGTCCACCACACCCAGGCCTGACATCACTTTATGAACACAGGGAGAAAGAGAGAGAGAGAGACATAAAGTCGTAAAGGACTGGAGTTATGTCGTCTATCTATTGTTCCTTTGGTTTAAGAGTTGCTAACGTCAGACAAAGAGCGGAACTGGGTCACACTCACACACAGTTAAATGGCCGGAGCAGCTGGGAGAGACTCAAAATGAATGTAATTTGATACCAATGGCTTACTCTGGGAAAGTTTGTTTTGGGATTTAGATAAAGTTGTAATAACAGCAGATTTTAGTACTAATGGGTCATAAAAGATTATGTAGAGTGATAAAAAAGAGACCATGACTAATGTAGTTTTGACAGCAACACTCTAAGCAAGTCTGTGTGGTCAAGCCAAAATACGCATAAAAGTGACCTGCATCAGCCATCCTCATTCATGTGCTCCTAGATCCATGCAGGAGCCTTAGAAAATACAAATATACCGCTGAACGCTATCGGACAAAAGGTATTACAAAATTTTAGGGCTGTACCTAACTAAAGAAATTCTTGGTTGTCTAAAGATATGCATTGACTGATTAGTGGAGTAAAAGGGGTGCGGCAAAAAAACAAAAACAAACTATGAAGTAACTCCATGTATCTGACCCAAACTGCTTTAAAAGATCACAACTGCAGAACAGTCCATGCAAAAGTAACTATTTATACACAGTACTATACAAGTTTTGACATATAAATCCTTTCAAGAAAATGTTGTTTGACTCAACACCATCGACCAGTTGATCAAGGGTGGATTTACAGCCTAAGAAAATTTATAATTTGTATTGTATAAAGGTCTGGTGTTCACTTGTTATCGCTGAAGAGTTTACAGGGAAAGGTGTACTATTTCATATTTCTGGAGGGTTTGTCTCCATGGAGATGTTATTGATTTGCATGAAATGTTCCATAGTTTGGCATTAAATATATCTATCTTGGATTGTTCCAATTACAGAAAACTGTTGAGCTCAAGGGTACAAGGGCTTGGAACTTTCTCCCAATAAACATACAATTACTGCAAATGATAATGTTTTTTAAAACACATTATGGTGATGTATTTATCTAATCAATATTATATGAATTTTTTATTGTGTATTGCATTCTAAGATGTTTTAACTATCTAAAAATCAATATTTAAGATGTGGAGCCCAGGATGAATAGCCGTTGTCAAGGCAAAAGCGAATGGGGACTCTCCTCTCCACAAATCTGACTTGCCAGGATGTTGACATGTGTTTGTCTCCACGAAAAAAAGATACGTTCAATGCTCCACAGTGGAACAATCCAGGGAGACAAGCAGGCGCTGAACTCTCCACCAGAAAAGGTTACATAGTACATCAATGACTATGAAAATCATTTGAGCGTATTATGGTGGGGTTTCTTAGGAGGGAAGTAGCTGACCATGTAGATCCCTACCAGTTTGCTTATCGTGCCAACAGAAGCACTGATGACGCTCTTGCTACTACTGCCCACTTAATATTGAAACATTTAGACGACCCGTCATCATATGCCAGAATACTGTTTATGGACTTTAGTTCGGCGTTCAATACGATTCTGCCGGGCACTTTGATGAAGAAACTGTTACAAATGGGGGTCAACAATTACATTATAAAATGGTATTGGGCCTTCCTTGTAGGACGACAGCAACAAGTTAAAGTTAACACAACATTGTCAGACATTCAAGTTGTTAGCACTGGGGCACCACAAGGCTGTGTTAGCTCACCTCTTCTTTTCACACTGTATACTAATGAATGTAGGAGCAAACAAGTAACCAACTATATACTTAAATTTTCGGACGACACAGCTATTCTTAGCCTACTCAATAAACGGACTGATGTCATGGTCTACGAGACAGAAATTAGCACAGTGGTGCAGTGGTGTAAAGAACACAATCTTGCCTTAAACATAGAAAAGACAAAAGAGATTATTTTTGACCCTAGATCAATGGGGGACCACAGACCCATTAACATTGAAGGGAAGGAGATAGAGCAGGTGCCATGCTATAAGTACTTGGGTGTCTATTTTGACTCTCAGTTGCAATGGAGCCAGCATGTACAATTTGTTTGCTCAAGAATTAGCCAACGCCTATACTTTTTAAGGAGGCTTAGGTTACACGGAGGGGAAAAGAATGTCATGCTTATGTTTTATAGAGCATGCATTGAATCTATTCTACGATATGGCATGTCAACATGGTTTGGAAACCTGTCTGTAAGACTTAAATCACAGATTTTTACTCTGACCAAGAGAGCAGGTAAAATTATTGGCGTGGCCCCTAGTTCGCTACAGCAAATTTTTGAAGATATTGTTAGGAGACTCGGCAGGAAGGTGGTCAATGACCCAACTCACATTCTTTACAATCAATTTGAGATGATGCCATCAGGGAGAAGGTTTAGAGTCCCAAGCTGCAAACTCAACAGATTTAAGCATTCATTTATACCATTAGCAATCAATTTGCTGAATCTGGAGAGTGCAGTCAAAAAATAAACAAACTAATATAGAAGAGCGGCAATTTCAGGTGCTTTTACACATAGGCTTAGGGAATGTGCAATCAAAAAATTGCACACAGGTGAGGGAATGCACGATCAAAATGAATTGCACACAGGCTAAGGGATTGTGCAATTACAAACTGTACACAGGCTAAGGGAATGTGCAAAAGGCCCAGGGTATGTGCAATTGAGTATTTAAATGTATTTAAGACTATGACTGTTTCATGTTGCTGTGACTGATGTTGTGTCACTCGTGGCTTCTGCTGGTGTTGTATTTTGTGTTCAATGGTGATGCTGATTGTTTTGCTTGTACTGCTGATGTCTTGTGTCTGTGCTGAAGCATGTGGTCCCCTGTCCCAAGACAAATTTCTCTCACGAGAGACAATAAAGGATTATCTTATCTTATCTTATCTTACACTGGATCTAATTGATAAATATTGTACACAAAAAAAGTACTGAACGGCACTGGCTGATGTCATTCTGCACCACCAGA
Organism: Rhinogobius similis; assembly: GCA_019453435.1. Lineage (NCBI taxonomy): Eukaryota > Metazoa > Chordata > Actinopteri > Gobiiformes > Gobiidae > Rhinogobius > Rhinogobius similis. The sequence continues at coordinate 14,629,438 of CM033638.1, forward strand.
AGGAGCTGCGAACTAATGAAAATAACAGAAGTCAATACAAGTCATTCATGCCATTGCGTCATTGCTACAAATAACTTAAGGAACCTTTGGATTGAGCGAAAAGTTATTATCCGCTGAAGTCTGTACCCTCTCTTCACTGACTGTAGTAAAAAACAGACCTTACTAAATGGTCCAGTAGTGCCTACATAATCATTATTGCCAGGCGTCAGAACAAACGTCTTCTTGTGTTTCACTGTAAAAACATTACCTCACTCTGAGGCTTACGCGCACATGATTGGTCCAGTTTTATGGTGGGACCGAACAGCCTTTTTAAAAGACGGTGTGCGCAAACCTGAACTTTTATTACATCTTTTTTCCACGTGAACACCAAAACCCGTCAGAGGAATCTTGCTGTGGTGTGCAGACTGGCTAATGCCGGTGCAGTTTGCGCTTGCACTTCCCTTGTACGTGTGTGTGAGGGCCCGGCGGTGGGGTGCGGTGGTCTCAGAGGCGTTTCCTGTCCTGCTGGGAGTGGGACAAAAATCTGTTTCCTCTGCCTAAGCCCTCCGCATTGTCTGGGTTTGCCTGTGTTCTTTTATGGGGCAACACACACAAATGAGTGAGCGTGCATGAAGAGGTACACAGAGACTCAAAATAGAAATATCGAGGATCACACAAACCCAAAACTGTCAACTTCAAACGTGGAAGGACACATTTAAAACCCCAAATGACTACTACCTACTACTGCTACTTCTACTGTTTCTACATACTACTCTGCTTCTATGCACTAAGACCAAATTAATTGATCCACAAAAGAAATGACCAAGGACCTGAATTAGAATGTCATAAAATCCTGTTAAAAGTACATTACAATTACTATAATCAAACCTACTAATGACTTCCACTGTCGCTGTTGTTTATCCATCTACATTTTTTTAAAGTTATTTGGTCATTACTGCCAATTTGTTCAAAGTCTTAAATGTCTTTTTCTTACCAGTTCACAATGGTAAAGTTGTAAACATGGACGAGCATTAGGGCTGTTACTAATTATTATTATTACTATAATTCATTATTTTAGTTGTTGGATTGTCAGCAAATACTTTTTCGATTAGATTACTATTCAAACGAGACTTTTCAAATACATTTTAAACAAAATAACGTTTTCCAGTTGGAGCCAAATAAAGTGTATTATTGATGAAACTAAGAAACAATTAGTTGTTTTTGACATTTTGATTTCATGTCACAATAAAAAGTCTTTTGGCATGTGTTTTAGAGTGTTGTAGAGTTATCCAAATCGGATTATTTTTATGATTTATGACCAGTCACTAGTCGATTCGTTGATTAAACATTGCAGCCTTGACAAACATATTGCGACAAATATTATGACAAATTACAAATGCAGTCTAAAGTAAAACCATCTTATAATTACCTTAAAGTCTTAAAAAGAGATCATAAACTAAACACACCCAATTCCAACCCTTAAACAACTTCCAAAGCCCGCATATTGCACATATCGCATATTGTCCTCTCAATATCAAACCAGCCCTTTACACCTCTGCGTCAATGTCACACACTCGGGTCACACACTCTTTTGTTCTTATCTGCGCCCTCCTCTGTTGTCCCGTGCACTGAAATAGCTTTGATAGCACTGACACATTTGCTAACAAAAGGCCCTGGCGGAGATACAACGGCGCGCACGTGTACGCCGTTGTGTGTGTGTGTAGGAGCTGCCGTTATCGCCCGTCTGTTCTGGACATGGCGTGACAGCAGCAGCGAGGGAGTAGCTCTACGTGGGACTGCTGACTCTCAGGTCCGTGTGGGATTGGAACACTCGGGAGCTTTTTGTTCCTGGAATCGCGAACCCGAGAAACGCTGTCATGTCAGAGGGTAAGTGGTACGGGCTGAGGAGGAAGAATAGCAAGGATCTGTACCATAAACAGAGTCAAAGGTCGTCGGATTCTTTATGTCAGCGCCAAATCTGGATAAATGGAGAGGGCTGCGTCACAAAGGGTGTTACGTGTAAAGCCTTGGCCGAGTAAATATGCAAAGAAGACAAATCATAAAGCAAGTTGTTACGATAAGTCACACTAAAGTCATGTGAACCTTTTCAATTTAAGTGAGGATCATTGTGTTTAATTGATAACTCCTCATTGGATTTATGCATAAAAGATATCTATCTATCAGAATATCTAGACTTACCACATACAGTAATTGAGTGACAGGGGGCAGTGTTTTCCTACTCTTTATAACATAAATTGAGTACTTTTTAAATCAGTATTTCTTTATAATAACTACACCTTGATTAGCCTTAACAAAGCGTGAACAACAACTAAATCCATAATGAACAAATATTGAAGAATAATTAGGTTTAGTAACTACCTAATTAAGAAGTTGTGGTTAGGATTAAGGGTTAGGGTGTTAATTAAGTAGTAACTAAGCCTGAATCATTCTTAATAAACCATTTGATCAATTAATTAAAGCAGGGTACCTGACCTTTTTCTTTTTTTTTTGTAAATTAGTATTAATTTACAAAGTACATTGAAAAAATTTGACTGCTGCACGTTGTCTGCATAGAAAAATAAAGTGTTTTATGTCTTGCCAACCCAGAAATGAGAGCTGAAAGCAGCGCTCTGATTGGCTGTGCTTGGGGCGGTCGCAAGAGTTATGTCTGTGCTTGTACCTGAGAATGAATGCCCCTGGATATTACCAATTTGCCAAAGGGTTTGAGAGAGATAGAAACTAATTAGACACATTTAATCTACTTCCGGTTTTAGTGTGTAACAGTGTAACAGTGAAATGGCAAAGGCTAACCTCATGATGACCTCCTGTTTTTATATGCATTCTTAATTAAAGTATAATTACCTTGAGATGTTGCAGTTGCCGCCGGTCATCGTCGAGCTGCCTCCTCTTGTTTTCAATCTCCGTCTGCCTCTTCCGTTTCTCCTGATACAAAACACACAAAGAAAGGCTTTTAGTCCTCTGTCAAATAAATAATTAAAGAAAACAGTGATGGAATTAACAAGAAACTGCAATGACAGTAATTGATGAAGCAGGAAATTAAGCTGCTTAGAAAAAAATTATTCTTCCCTGGTTTAAATATTGATTTTGTAATATGTTGGCCGCACTGACAAAAAATAATATGTCAATATATTTGATATTCAGAAAGTAGTTGGGAAATCCATCAGACGTGCTGAATGTGCCTGTAAATGTTGTGGTCTAGCTTTAGTTCTTGTGCAAAATGTGAATGGAGTGCATTATGAATGCATTTGATCAGTTTATTTTTCTGCATTTCAAATACTTTTTCTTATTGACGTAATACTGCTTTCTGACTGGATAATTGTCTTGAAAACCAAAAGAGCAAATGAAAACAACTTGGCCATCACTGCTGTAATTAAGAATACATCAACATTACCATCGTTATCAGAAATAGCTGCTTTGAACATGTTTACCTCATACTATCAGATAATGTTTTATGAAATTTGAAATACAAATTACATGCCTCCCTTTAACAATCAGAACTGTCATCACTTCACTTGATGTGCATGCATAATAGCTCAACAGTTTGCTGCGGAGTTCAATGTAATGAAAAAGCAGCGCTGATGTGGAGATATAGTGGATCAGAGGCAGACAGAAGATAGAGACAGTGGAAGCAGCACTGAGAGGCTGAGTGATGCTCTAATGGGCCAGAGGAGATGGATCTAAAAGGTTGAGTCATTAAGATCAGCCAGTCGCATCCTGACGGGCCTGAAATCATTTGTGCTTTCCCCCGAGATGCCCCCAGTCTGAAAGAGAGCGGGAGGAAGACTTACAGCGATGGCCTGGAGTCGCTCCTCTTGGGACACCTCAGCCATCCTGAAAACACAACAACAAACAATCAGAATTATGGCGGTCAGACGTATTATTATGATCACTTAAAGCCTCACATGCAGAAAACAAGTGAATCTTTTAAGCAGCAGCACTGACTTTTCTCCCATGCATCACCTGTTGCTAGTGTTCAACTGTTTTGTTTTTTTCTTCTTTGCGTCACTTTTCATAGATGTTCTTGACCAATGCAGACCAACATACAATAATCATCTGGCATAAAGTACTACTTGAAATTCCATAGAAACTAACTTCTCCATGCATTCTGGCCAGGATTAACTTTCCTGGAGCAGCCCACAAGGTAGCGTCCTCTCCCCTGCACTATTTCTTCAAAGTGTTTAAGAGAATCAGACGCCTTCAAAGATATAGTTTTGGAATTGCTCATCTAACTAAACTTCTCCAATGGTCAAAATGCTGTGGCTTTTTTGGATGTTTGTTGAATTGGTCGACTTGATTGTAAGGCTTCCTGTTTTAACATGAAACAACTGCTTACATAATTTCGAGTAAGAATTATTGCTCAGTCTGACAAATGAGTTTCCTTTTAACAGCGGTTACAGCTTCTTCGAGACTGGGCTGAAACATCTGTCTGTTAGCAGTAAATCTCTGTCCTTTTTCCTGTCAGAGGGAGTTAGCGCAGGCATGCTAATGGGCTAGCTGGGCGCTGCTGGAGATTCCTGTCCTAATAGCTTCCAGACCAGGGCTCCAAGATGGATGGTCAAGAGGAAGCAGCACTTGAAGCCGGAGGGGCATAAGCTGTGCCTCAGCTGCCACAGAGATGGGACACGCTTTCACTATCAGGATAAAATAAGTCTTCATAGAATCTAATGTTGTTAGTGAACTGATCCAGGCCATGTGAAACATCAGCAACAGAGAGGCAAGGCAAAATCAAGAAGATAAACAAGCCTTTGAAAGATGCCAAAAACAAGTGATCTGTGTACAAAAATATAAGTTCAACAAAGGAACGACCATAGAACATCACATGAGCAATAGCTACTTAGATCCATATAGTTTTAATCACATATTTAACATAATTAACATCTTTTAAACGTCAAGATGATGAAATTCAGTTATTTCTGGATCTATTAACATGAAAAATAACTGCCAAAGAGCAATAAATCTCCTAAAGTCTAATTTAAAATTGCCTCTCAGGAGCCAGCCCAAAGAAATACAACCCATGACTTCCAAAATTTGCCAGCAACTTTTAATAGAAGCAACCCAAGTCGCCAAATAGAAATGGACTTGGGAACTAGATGGCAAAATGTTGTTCAACCACATCTAAACTTACATATTTAAACTGTGGATTTGACAGACAAAGTGTTTGGAGAAACACAAAAACCACAAAAAAAACAGTAGAGATTTCTTGGTTCAAATCTCTCTATAAAGGGCTCATTGGACTCTTTCCTCATTATTTCCCCAATCCATTCACAGTGACATGCCTGATAGTAACAGGAAGGGTATTTGGCATAAAATCCCATCAAGATTTCATTAGTGAAGGTAGAGACATTTTGTTTTGAGGCCTTTGAACTTTAAACGACGTCTAGTGCGGATAAAAACTTTGATACAACGAACCACTGCTGGATGGGTGCAGAATTACATCGACATTGTAAAAAAAAATCCTCCTCTATTACAAGATATGACTAATTACACTAACTCCAACCAGAAGAGGGAAGTAACAGGATCAAAGTCTTATGACACAATCATCACAAATGTTTTAAGCTCAAGTAATTAAGCAATTATCGTTGAATTATGCAATATTCCCAGTACATTCCCACTAAGGTTAGGACATACAATCTCAAAGTGTAAATAAATCAACTCTCCATTCTCCCATAACGTTAAAACAATAAGACCACACATTAGCAGCATTGCGTCTAACCAACGAAAAACACATTTGTTTGCGCTTCTGGTATCGTCATCAAGTGTTTCATGGCTTCTCTTTCTTTTCGGCCTTTGCTGTAGGGAATCATCACACTTATTATTCTACACATAAAGCCCAGCATTCAAACAATACTACCCTTCACTGTACATAATGGGCCACAGATTCGCTTTCACACGGATTTTATAACCTGCTATTCCCTGAAGAACTTCAAGGGATATCTCAAGGCCAGATCTTAAAGCAAGCGTACGGAGAATTTTTGATTTTGGACATAAAAATAACTAAAACAAGAACATTAAACAGTGCTCATTGACAAAAAATAGATGTAAACCAAATAAAGAATTACTATTACTCGAGTTAGGGGATACACAAGGCAAAAAGTGTTGGAAACTATTGACTTAAAAGTATGATTCATGGTTTTCTCTGTAAATCTATACAGTCTGATATCTCATCCCTCCCTCGCTCGCCCACGCCCTCAGCGTCACATGCGGCGTCCTGTGGAGAGAAAGTACAGCCACAATCATCTGATCGAGCCACAAGGACGCACATAAACAGTCAGATTGTGCTGCCGGATACATTCTTTCTGATGAGAAAATATCATGAGTTGTGCTAAAGTTCAACTACGCATGACAAGAATGCAATGAACAATAGGTTGATTGGGTTGGGACCAGGAGATTTAGAGTGAACCAGGACTACAACAGGACCAAACCAAGTCGGACAGAGCTCAAACCAGTGTGAATGCAAAGTGTGCAAGTGCAACAATGAATGTAAAGTTTTGTTATGCTGACTTTTGGTTATATATCTTAGTTTTTGTGCAATAGTTAGTTTGATTTCCAGCTCAGGTAGTTTTTGAATGTCTTACCGCATTCTTCACCTGCTTTCAAGCGCTTTAATGTCCTGTGAAAAAGAAAGAAAAGAAATCTGAATATCTCAAAAACAATAGTTAGACAACTTTGTGTCAGTCAAATATAAATGTGTTCCTTTTCCTTTTTTAAACTAGGGCTGCAACTAATGATTCATTTGTTAATCAATTAGTCTAGCAATTATTCTTTTGATTAATCGATTAGTTGTTAAGGACGTGAAAAGCCCGTGGATATGAAGATTTTTTTCAATGTTTTACTCAGATAAAACAGAACTGAAGCCATTTGAGGACGTCCTGGTGGAGAATATTTTTAGATGAAAAGAATGTTTTCATCAAAAACAGCAAATTTACACCTTTCCCGTGTCATTTTTGTGGGATTTTTGCTTTGACTGAGTAAAAATAAACAATTCTCTCAGCATGACATGTTTTGGAGTCTGTGTAATGATCAGTCAACAATTATTTGATTACATAGATTAAACTGTTTCAATAATCAATTTGTTGCGATGAATTGATTAACTTGTTGCAGCCCTACTTTAAACATGTTAGTTGAGGTTTAATTTAGGGAAAAATGTGTTAAATCTGTGAAATGAATCACAAAACAGCAGAATATCACCTTATACACTTTTTAAAAGTTACATAACTATTTTTTTTTCTATTTTTTTTCTTTTTTCACCACTAACAATACTCGATATTCAAATTTAGCATATCTTCAAAACAACATTCACAATATTATCTAAATTTCGATATATCGCTCAATTCTCCCCTCTAGCACAAATACAGATCAAAATTATTGGAGCGTTATTTAGGAAATAATTAGATAAGATGTTTTTCTCCCCCAATAAGGCAAAAAACCCCAAAACAAAACAAAAAAAACAAGCCTGGGTTCCTTCTCTCAGCATGTGCCCACTCAGCTGTCCCACCGTGACTTGGGGGAAGGGGGAGGCCCTGGCTTGTGTCTGAGAACTGTCCCGACTGAGCAGGGTCACAGAGGAGAGGCAGAAACTATGTGGAAAATGGACAAACACCCACCAGAACCAAACAATGAGCGGAGACAAACATATTTATTGTTTTTTCGTAGAAAGGCTTGAGCAAATGTAGAAATGTCAATTGTCTGTGTCTAACAAGCATCGGTTCCAATATTGTTTTACAGAAATCAGCTATTACATCATGTTTGTTTATCCCAATGGTGTTGGGATACTATGTTCAAACTGTGGACTCTTGTTCCTGTACCTCATTCCTGTCCTTATATTTGAGTAAAGTTTGTTTTGCTCAAGTACAGGGGCTGTTAGGGTCAGAATCAGGCCGCTGTCTTCATCTAATTACAAAGCGTTTCTATCTTTTATCTTTGGCCTCTGAAAGCTGTCGTTTGTAAACTCATTGCACTGACTAACTATGGTGAGACTGATTTAAGAAAGTGAGAAAAAAAACTACAGGCCGCTTCTGTTTTTCACATTTTTAAGACTGTAAATTGGGAACAGAGTCTTTGAAGAGAAATGCAAATGAGTTGAAGTGGCACTTATATTCCAGCAGATGTAGAAACATGCTCAAGGGTTAAATTGGTGAGGAGAAAAAGACAAATACTGTTGGTGTAAAGAGGCTGATACAGTAATAGGACACAATTGGACCATTCCTGAATAGTTTTAAAATGGTCTTGATCTTTATTAGAACTACCACATGATATTTGACGTTATGAAACCAAAAATATATGTTAAATTACCGTCTTTTCTCTCAAACCTGTTCCTTAGCATCATAATCAAGTTTAGTATGTGTATTTACTTATTTTTATTGGCTTGTATCGAAGCTTCTCTCAGAGTGCTTTATCTTAAGTGCATCAATGTAATTACTGTTCTCTCCCACAAACACAAAAGTGCGCCTGTCTTTCCGTCACTTTCTCTGTCTCTCTCTCTCTCTGTCCATTATTGATGAGACAAGGAGCAAGACAAAAGCCCCTGATGTTTTTACATGAAGCCAGCTGATATTTTCACAGTGTTTTTAAAATATTCATCACAACAGAAGAGGTGATGGGGATCCCGGTAGGTCAGATGTAAAAGCTGAGGACGCAGAAGTTTGTAATAACGCACAAGTCTCAGAAGAACACTGCACACTCAAATGTGTTTGTATCAGCGGTTTGAGCTTCTTAAGGAGTCCAGCGGGCCACAGACTATTAACAGTAATAACGACCTCTGATCCTAGAGCAACCAGGGCTATTTCATATTCAAAGTGTTTGTAAATTGTATGATCTGCTTTATTATAATGATAGAAGAAAAAAAAGACTGAATTAAACTATTATAATATTCCATCACTTATAATTCTTCACAGACTGTTAACTACAAGAGCAAACACAAACTTTAGAATATATATAGTGCTAAATAAAGACACGAAGACATGGAGAAGAGTGGTCCAACGTCCCAAATTTGTATAAATATCCATGAATGCCTAACCGTAACTCCGGGCTAAATACGATACCAACGCCTGTTGTAGTTTAACATCTACAGAACAATCAGTTTATTTTCTGGGGTGACACCTGGTCAACAATCTCCATTAAGACTTAATCTTGACTTGACTTGAATTAGTTGTGCTTAAAATGCACATAACTTGACAGGAAATGGTTTAAAAAAAGAAAAAGTAGCATTTCCCATTGAATCAATGGATGGTTTTGACCCATGCACGACCATGAGCCTCTCACTATGACGTGTAGCAGACTGTATGGGTTTTTCTGTCCCTCAAGATATTTTTTTCCATTATTTCCCCCCCAAAAGCAGCCATATTGATTTTATATTGACATTAGTCATATTTTTATTTGTTCGGAAAGTGATTTCAATGCATCTTTCTCTTTTCCTCTAAAGCATTTTGAATGACTTCTTGTATGAACTGCCCTCTACAAATAAACTTGCCTTGCCTTGTTTTTGTTTAATGAAGTCCAAATTCTATTTCTGCATTTTGATCGGATGGTGCTTTTAAATGCGGCGCTGATGAATGGCTAGGTTTTACTCTCTTCAAGAAAATGTCAAGGCTCAATTTCTCTAAACATTATCGACATATTGTAATGATGTGGCCCTGGCCATTATCCAAAGTGCAGTCGCTGTGAGTCTGCTAATGACAATCTGTCAGCTGTAAATTAAGTCTTTGATATAATGTGAGACTATATGTAGCGTTAGTATTGATAACAGTAGTTCTTTCTTGAATAATCCACCAAAACTAATATTTTACTGTTAATGTATGCTTTGATTTGAGCTTGAGAGTATATATTATTTTGAAGTATTTATTGGAGTACATGCCTTGAGTACTTCCTCCATATGAATTAGTCAATACTATATAAATGCAGGTGCATATAGAGGAGCGAGGGAGTGGACTAATGAATGAATCAATTCCCTGCGGACGGCATTTCTCCAGCTGCATTTCCAGGAACACATTAAGTCCTTCTACATCCTCTTTAAAAACTCAATAATCAAGGCCACTCACAGACTCTGCTTTGAAATGTCCCAAATGGAGGACAAGTCTATACTGCACTTGGTCTTTAGATACAACTAAAATGCGCTTAAATCACAAAACGCTCGGGAGTCACAACTGCGACAAAACATGTTTCTGAGACCGCACTCACTCTTCGGCAAAAACAGGACTGAAATATCTGGAAATAAACCAGACCAGAGCTGTGCTGCGCCAGTAATCTAAGTTTTATTGTGTCAAAATCTTCAAAAAAATGCACCAAGAGGCCGAATACATCAAAAAATGAAATCATGTTGTCACTCACTGATATAAGATTCAGTGTAAATTCAGATTCAGTGTCACAATATCAAATTTCAATGTAAATCCTTCATTTGCTTAATGGATTATCATTCCTTATTACAGTGTTATGAAATCAAAAATGAAATATAAAGTGAAAAAGAAATTATACCGTTACATAACCAGCCTGATGACAAAGTACTTTATACCTAAATTGACTTTTTTGGACCAAAGATTGAATTGAAATTACTCTCTGCTGCTGCCTACGATTCTCACAATTAACATTTTTTAGTTCTTACGACCAAATAATCAGGTAGAGTGTTTTCTGTCCAAGATGTGGTTAGTCCTATTTTACAATGTCACTTTGTTTTAACAGATATTTTAAAATGTATCATGAGTCCGGAAGGAAGTTGAACTGATCGGCTTGGGTCTTTTTAATAAAGAGATCCTCTGTCAGATGTGGTCTGAAGCAAAATTTGGATTTAAACTGGACTAAACAATGGAAAAAGTTAAGGACTTTACCCACCAATAATGCACACCACATTTTGAGAAGCTCTACATTTGGATGTGATATTTCTAGACAGGAATTCTATCAAAACTATGGTGCGAGTTGTAAGCAGATTGCATTTCAAAGTGTGTTATTGTGGAACATTTTTGCCGTGCATTTGCATTTACATGAACAAAAATGGAGTTATGTATGCATTATTCATGTGACTGGAAATAAAGAGGTCACCGAGGCCATGAAGAGCCGCGTGCGAGTGGGACAAGAGGTTATCTCTATCAGCCGAGGCAAAAAGAGAGTATTACACTAGATTTCATCACTGCTAATCTGGATTATTTCAGCAAACACCAAAACAACCTGCGATTGTGATTTAATCCAGCGCTCAAACATACGGAGATGTTCTGATCTGAAGAGCTTGTTATTGCACTATTGGATTACAACAAGTACATGCAATAATATCAGATGGACAAAGATGCTTTACACGTTAAAATGGTGCTTTTTCATTGATTGCTCGACAATCAACGGTCGAGCTGCACGATTTAGGAAAATATCTAATTGCAATTAGATATTAGACCAGTATTGTGACTGCGATCAGATTTGCAATAATTTAAATTATTGGATTATTGGATATTGAATTTAAGAATTGGATTCTGTCCAAAGTTCAAATTCTAAACACAAACATATGAACTGAAATATGAACTGACATATAACTCATAAAGAATCACAATGTTTTTGCTGCTGTTTGTCATGTTTTGTTACTTTTTTTGTTGGTTTTAGTTGCGTTTTTGCCGCTTTTAGCCGCATTTTTGTTATATAAACACTTTTAGTCAAATTTTTGATGCATTAAGGTGCACTTTGTTGCTTTTAATTATATTTTTCTCCTTTTGTTGCATTTTTGCAGCTTGTTTCAGAACGTTGTTTCAGAATCACAAATCTAAACTACAGGGTTAGTAGTTTTTATGCATAATAAAACATATTTTGTTTTGTGGAGGAAATTATTACACGTCAAAAATAGCAGCCTTTGCGATTTGCTAATTGCGTCCATTCAAATTGCGATTTCAATATGTTTTGATTAATTCAAACCCGTGTCTTTCACAAATTCAAACATGACCTCGCGATTCCCTTATTTCAGTTTGCATTTTCCAGTAAAGAAGACATTTTTCCACTAAGACACATTACAACGGCTAAAGTAATCGAACGTTTAGCAGTTTGGTGTTTTGGTAGAATCTAAATCATGCGCATAATTCACACATTTATAATGGATTTTACGAGTTATGACTAAAACATGAATCACAAGTTTCATTGGGTCTAAAAGAGTGACAACATCTGTTTTCAAAGTTAATTTGATGCAGACCACGATTACGTAACACAAACACTCACATATAGAGCTGCAACAACGAACAAAACAGCCTGAAAGCAAGAAAAACAATTTATATACAAATATCACAATCCAAAATATGTATAATCTGTTGATCAATTACTTTAACTCTTCTAATTAAACCATCGTTTTTTAGATTAACTTTTTGTAGGCCTATTTCAAAGTAATTATTGTATGTAAATCTAGAAAGTTCAACTGTAAACTATGCAATATCGCTTTGATCCCTTTAAGAGCTCTGACCTACAATAATAACAAAAGAACAGAAAAGAATAAAAAGACTAATAATGCCACTGAGAGTCAGCACAAGATGCCATTTTTTAATTCTGTCCAGTTATTGCAAATTTTCTTTCGTCCCTTCACATTTTGTTGCTCACTACAACTTTCTGTCACACTTTTCTGGCTCTAGCAGCAGATGACAGAGGATGGAAATATCTCCTTGAGCTCGATGACCCAAGACTTTCATTAAAAAGTGAGGAAGAGGAAATCACACTTGCCCTCGTTAGTGCCACTCTTCTCTCCTCTCCTCCCTCCTCTTCCTCGTCTTCCTTCCTCTGAGCCTCACGACGATATTCAAGACAAGAGTCCTCCTCCTTACTATGTTTTCATTTTGACACACACCATTGTATCATGTCATACTAGAGCGGCACGATTTGGGAAAAATATTGAATTTTTTGACCAGTACTGCAAGTTCACATTTAAACACAACCAGGAGACTTGACAAAAAGACTGAGACTAATGAAAGAATCATGTGTTTCAGAACATTTTTGTTGCTTTGTCATGTTTTTGTCACTGTACTGTATTGTTGTGTATTTTCATTTGCATTTTTGATGCTTTTAGTCGTAGTTTTGTTATTTTTAGTCATGTTCTTGTCACTTTGCATTGTGTTTTTGTCACATTTAGTCATGTTTCAAGTCGTTTTTGCTGCTTTAAGACAGATATTTGATGCTTTTAGACACGTATTTGCCTCTTTAAGTCACTTATTTGCAGTGCTGGGTAAGTTACTTAATTAACTAATTCATTAGTTAATTAATAGGTTGTTATAAATTACTAATTCATTTTGAAAAATGTAATCAGTTACATTACTTAGTTACTGCCTCAAGAAAGTAACATTAAGTTACATTACTTTGGGATTACCTTATTTATAAAGTATAAATTGATCAAATATGTGCTTTTACATTTTATTAATGACAATTAAACAGAGGAAAACAACAAATAAGTTGTTTAAATGGTCTCAAAAGGCATACACCAACAATAGAAAAACTTAATATAATAACAATGCTGTGACTTTGCTTCTGAGGTGTTACGGACAGAAGTCATGGGCTGATGGGTTTTTCACTTTGAGAACATTAAACATGCTCGTTGTGGAGGCTGTTTTCTGCAGAAGAAGATTACATTCTCTTCCTAATCAATGTTGTTGGTGTTGAAAGCAACTAACTGAGTATTTTATTAGTAACTGCAATTTAATTAGTATTTTCAAAGCAATGTCTTACACTACTAAAGTACTAAAATTGTAATTTAATTACAGTAACTAAGTTTGGCACTTTAAGTCATGTTTTTGTCACTTTTAGTCACGTTTTTATAACTTAAAGTCACTTTAAATTGCATTTTAGTGCATTTTTACTGCTTTTAGACTTGTTTTTGGCGCTTTTAGATACGTATTTAACGCTTTTTGTTACTTTTATTCGCATTTTTGTTTCAGAACATGTTGTAACAAATCTATAGGGTTTGCAGTTTTTATGCAGAATAAAACAGGATATTTTGTGGTTTGGTGGAAATTATCGCACTTTAAAAGTTACAGCCTTTGTGATTTGCTAACTTCTTCCATTCAAATTGCGATTTCGTTTCGATTTCAACAAATTGTGCAGCCTTATGTCTTCCAGGCCTCTAATAGACTTCCATGTCCAACCGAACGCTGCTCTGGGTCAAACATAAACAGTGGAGTGCCAATAAAAGCTGACGGATATCCTCTGAAGTCATGTGTTAGTATTCCACGGTTCAGAGGTCAACGCTTCTTCTCCCTCTCACTGCGGCCATAAATAACAGATCGCTGAGGAGGGCAGCGCAGAGATGGACAGGACACTTTCTAATAGACTTGTAAGCGACTAGACAAGGGTAATGTTGGGGTCAACGGAAAAATAACGGAAAAATTAGTAGGGGGAAGGTTATTGAATGTAAGGCAAGGTAGAGGTGGGAGATTATATTGAAAAATGTATAATATTGCAATTTGTTGGAATGTCACGTACATTGTCTTTAATTAAAACTATTAAAGCTCACTAACAATGATATAAAGTGATATTTCTGCACTTTTGTGGTTAATTTCATGGTTCAGTTATGTTTTGACCAATAATTGAACCTAAACCAAGACATTTACGGGCACATTTTAGCACATTCTTGATGCATTGTTAAAATATTGCCTGAATATTGCTATTGAGATCATGCAAATACCAAGATATTAATTTCTGTCAATATTACTCACCCTTAAGTCAGAGATTTGTCACAAAATATAACCAATCAGAGAAAACAAAGTGTTGCAAAATACCCGTCTTATTTTTAAATAACTGTTATCGATCAGGCAGGGATTGCTATAGCTGATGTTGACCTGGAACGTCTCACACAGCTCAAACTTTTATTTATACAAAGCTTTTCTGTAGTAACTTGAAAAACATAACATTAGTGGATCAATAGCATTAGTATTTTTATTCCCTTGATATCAGGTATCAGCAAATAATTAAAGCCAAAATATTGGTGTCGGAAGCTGAGAAGAAGACAGCATTCCCATATCTTGTTCCCTGCATTGTATGAGATTTATACAAACACATTTTTCAAGGTTTTATTTGATCATAAACACTGAACAAATGCAAGACAATCCAGGCAAAGCAAAAACATCTCCATAGAGACGAGCAGCTGGCAGACAGAAAAGTTAGTGCATGTTTAATTATGAGTTTGCTTATTGGTTAATTGTATCAAAGGATTCCCTGAGCAGCAGTTTTCTTAATATTGTTCAATAGGTTCTATTAAATTCTGGCTGTTTAATCCAAGCTTCCTCCACTTGACCACACTTAACCCCACTGCCCCGCTTCAACAACTGTGTCTGATGACTGTTTATGTAATGGTGGTTAAGAGTTATTCAGAAATGTATAAAAGCGGTTTTATTTAATTAGCAGCAAGCCCTCAGTGGGAGCCCTGTCTTACTGGATCTGATAATGACTAGTTTGGTTCAAGGAAAAGTTCAACAACGACATGTAGCGACAACTACTTTAGCTGAAGGGAGAATATGAACAAGTGACGTTATAAATAAAAACAGAAAAAGTGTACTGAGAGATGGAAGAATATTTTCAGACTGTGGATATTTAATAACAGTCTTTGTATCTATAATCAGGTATGACAATATATGCAACTGTCCCATGCAGGGTTGTCGATACCCAGATACTATTTGATCCTAAAGCTGCTGTAGAAACAGATAATCGATTAAAAAATATATTGATAAGGAATAAAATCATATAGACACTAGCTATCTAGCTATAATCTGGTGCCGAACATCTCAAACATCATGTTTATTATGAGCTAAAACTACGTATGACAGGTTTTTATGATTTTCTAGTTTTGACTTTATTTGGTGGGATAATACCTGCTTTTCAGAACAATGGTTTTGTTGTCTAATGTCAAAAACAAGAGTGTATTTTATTAAAGGTGGTAAAACAGTGTCGAATATCAAGCCTTTTCCTCAATATTACATTTTGATTGAAATAATAGTATTATGAGATCCAATGTGAGGTTTTATTTAACAAACTGACTATATATTAAAAAAAAAAATTCTGAACATGTTGTTTTTCTGCTCCTCAAGCCCCTAAGTTGCCTTTTACAGTGATTCTCAAACTGGGGTCCCTGGTCCATGAGTTGTGGGTCCCCCAAAAATGATGATGACATTGTTCATACTACAATCTTACGATATACAATCCCAAACAGGTAAACAACTGCATCGATGCAATAAGGATTATGGATCTATCTTTCATCCAAATGTGATAAAAACATGGTTTGAGCTTCTGAATTGTATTGCGATGCCATTGAGGACAACTATAGACAACTATAGGGGATCCTTGGGATATTTTCATACCGATAAGGGGTCCCTGGTCTTAAAAAGTTTGAGAACCTCTGGACTAATGTACGGTGGCTTTAAAACCATGAATCACAAACATTACTAATGAAGGGAAAATAAGTCTAATCCTGTCTATGTTTACTTTTGGCAGTACAAGGAGTTGTTTAAAATAATTATGATTTCAATTAAGACCCAAATAATAATGTTTATAAGTGAAAGCCAGTGGATGGAGAATGCAAAAAGCTCACAAGCTCAGAACAGAAGATGCCTATCAAACTTACACTTGCCCATTTCTTGCGAGTGTGGTTACTGAGGAATGCAAAACATCAAAAACAAAATATGGCTACATTACTTAGCACTTTGGAGCGAGGTTTTAAAATGCCACGTTGCACACATGTCAGCCGTTTTCAGTCTCTAAAATGACCACAGAAGAAGTCGCTATCCCTTCCTTTCACCTGAGTTTGCATCTTCTGCCTAAAACAGTATAACTACATTAGCATCGTATTACTCCTATCAGCACGGCTTCAACGCACTGTCCATTTCCACATAGTGCCCCTCCATCCCTCTGTCCTGCTCTGCTCCCTCCTTTCACCTCCACACAGCCGGATATGGGAAAGCTGCATTATTCCTCTAACTCTGTTCACAAGCATTAAGAGAAAAATAACTTCACCTCCTGGCAGCGGGCCAATGTCCACTTACGGCTCTAAGAAGGCCAGGGTTATGGTAATTGTACTTCTGAATGCTTCCCCCCAATCGAAACACAAAGGAGACAATGTAAAGAATGTTTGATGGATTTTTTTCTTCACATTTTGTAGATTTTTCAAAAAAGGGAAGGTAAAAAACATATATATTTTGTTTAAAATATATATGGTACTAAGCTTAATGATCATTGAAATCACCAGCAATAATATCATGTTGAATTAGAACTAGAACAATTTTAACTTCCAAAATAAACAAATGACAAAAGGAATACATTGCTCACAATAGTACGTTTCATATAGTGCAATGTAGTACTATTTTTAAGAACAAAATACATCTGACAACAGTATTTCTTTGCTAAATCACAATCTGCTCAAAATGAATATGAAACATACTCATTTTAATCATGAAAACAGTGAATATGTCAGAGGTTTAGTTAAACAAGTTTCCTTTCTCAAAACAAGCAACAGAATTGTAGCACTATCAAAGGAGAAGGTGAGATGCCAAAACATTTATATCACATTTTCTTGCAGGCATGCTTTTGATCGTCACAATACACCTACGCTGAGTCTCTTTATCTAGCCTTTAAGTGGAATATAAAGACATCTGCTTATTCTAAGAGGTCATACGTCACAGTAATTTGTTCATTCTGTCACTCAATCAGGGCCTTAATGAGTATTAAACACACAAAAACTGAAGCACGAGCTGACAATATCACAAGCCTAAATCTATCACATTTTTAAATATACCAAAAGATCACTCATTCATGTCGATATTTCAATATTTTTGCACTCCTTGTACTGTATGGCTTGCACTTTTGCCTCACAGCATGTTGGTCTTGGCTTTGACTCCTGTGCCAGGTGGGACTGTTTGCATGTTCTTTATGTCAGGCACTCCCGTTTCCCCTTCAACATAAAACATGCACGATAAGCAAAACGCTCCAGTGAAGGTGGACATGTTAAAGATCTGTCGTCGCCCGCTGCTCTGGACGGTTTTCCCAGCAATATTGACAGATGGGTCAAACACAGAGGACACATTTCCCTACGCGAGTCAATAAAGTCTACCTTAACCTTATTGTTGTGGACATTGCCTTATTGTAGCCTTAGTAACAAATTTGTAATAGTTTATTTGTTATTGTTAAGTTAGCAGCAGTGCATTGTGAATGGCAAACTTCTTTCAAATCTATTTCTCCTGTAATATACTGTATGTCTTGAGTATTTTTGCTATTACTACAGCGCTACTTGAGTCACTTGTGTGTGCATAGATGGATGTTTGTTCAGTCTCTTGTGAATAGTGCTTTTGATATGATTCCTGTAACTCCACTGGTGATGGTCATATGAGCTGTGTGTTTGTGCTGCAGACTCATAAGACAAGACTGCATTTTCCCTTTGAGATTAAAAAGACTTAAAATGACGTGCTCAGGAAAAGACAGTTTAGCTGCAAGAAATAAAAACCAGGAGAAAAATCAAATCCTCTTCCGCCTAATCTTTGTCAAAGCTGGAGGAGGGGCTTGTGATGTGAGACAGTAAGGCTCAAGCCCAAGTGACTATCCAAGGGAAAAAGAGCAACAGAAAAATCAAAAATAAAACCACACAACACAAACACATTATTTGTTTATGCACCTGCTGCTTCTCACTGTTAGTGCAGCCACATTTTATAAATGTGGGGCCCTGCTGAACCAGCATGGAGTGTCTCCAAAGTGTTAAAGGTATATTCAGTACACAACATTTTGAGATAAGTTAATAGCGTCAAACTCAGCACATAGTTAAATATTAAAGCAACACAATGTAACATTTCGGGTGGAGGGTATGCCATATTGTTTCCATTAAACCAGTTACACTTGTGTATTTTAAAATCTTCCACAATTTTAACTTGTGTCAAAAAGGTGCAGACCACAGCGATAAGGCCAGAAGACGTGAAGAAAATTAAAATCAGGCTGAAAATTAGGCTAAAAATCCTATTAAAGCAGAAGGCTTGTCAACATTTTTCAGTTAATTGATAATCGTCGTTATTCAGGTCACAATATAATCTTAAAGACTAATAATTGTGACTATTTTAGAAGCAAAATTAAGTCATTTCAAGTGTATAGTCCTTATTAACTGGCGGTTTATAGCACAATTACTTTACATTTGCATTCAGAAAGTTTGATTTCATAGAGTGGGCCACATATTAATGGAAAAGTACTGTATTAGAATGAAAGAAAATGTTTAAATTTCACTTTTGTTTTGTAATGTGTCAATAATTGTGAATCATCATTGTAGCGTCATGTTTCTTCTCACAATAATCGTAACACCCAAGTTACAGATCAGATCTGTGGAGAGACGACACCGCTCACAGTAAGAATGTGCATTGCAAGTATTTCTTTGCAAGAAAAACACCTCTAATCAATTAAATGCAACATAAATAACTTTAATGTCTTATATGGAAAATTCCAGACCATTACATCTCCATGGAGACAAGCAGGTGACAGATCCCATATCAGAAAAGTTACAT
This sequence comes from Rhinogobius similis, assembly GCA_019453435.1. Lineage (NCBI taxonomy): Eukaryota > Metazoa > Chordata > Actinopteri > Gobiiformes > Gobiidae > Rhinogobius > Rhinogobius similis. The sequence goes on from CM033638.1 coordinate 14,648,904, forward strand.
AATGCACCTTTAAAAGTTATGTAGGATTCTTGATTTGTGACTGAACATAATAGAATCGTAAACCCAATTTCATATCATTCATTTTCCATCGCTAGTTTGTTATGATCTGATTTTGAAACCACTGCAGCGACGGCTTCTTAATGGCACCAAGGTCGACGAGGGTAATTGTCCACATTCATCACAGCAGGGCTATCGCTCGGGGCAAAAATGAGATCTGAAGCTTCCCGGTGCTGTTCATGACTCCAGTGATTCTGCACCGACCGGTTACGCTGCCCAACAGCCGAGTAAAGGGTTGTGTAATATGGCTGGTAGCGTTATCACATGCAAAGTGGAGCTGCCGTTAACTCCCACAATGTCAAGTATGTGAGACCTAACACATGCTCAGCCCAGGAATTCATTTACATATTAGGACACACGGGAAAATATACATCCTGAACGCTGCAGCTGTGGTTGAAAGAAATCTATTCTTCACCTACATTGACAGTTCCAGATAAAGTTTTTTTTATTTATTTCCCAGACCAAAGTTTCAAAATTGGCCACAATGCACTGGTGATTTAGTTTTCAATACAGTGCTCGTCAATACTGCACTTGAGTCAGGACTAAACATGGGGAATCAGAACAGTCACACAATTTTCTTGGAGACAGAGTATGATTTCAGTTGTCAGTCTATAGTTGTTCAGCATATTTTCCTATTGACTTTAAGAGGTTGTAGAGTTGTAGAGTTGATCGGGGAGTCAGGCAGGACATAAAGCAGGAGTGGTGCTCAAAATGTATTTACAAACAAGACGTCAAACAACAAAATCATAATGCCTGGGACTTAAAAAAAAATACTGGAGACAAAAAAACACAAAGTAACGTGCAGCCTCCCTGCAAACTGCCTCTCTCCTTCTCCTCACACCCAGCAGATTTAAATTGGGGAGCCCACACTACCTGGGAGGCACCAACAGCCTCCAGGGGAGGGGAAGAACCCAAAGAGGTCTAATACCTCACAATAAACAAAGTAACTTTAACCAAGAACTAAAGAAACAAAAACAAAGGAATCTGCAAACCATATTTAAAGCAATATAATTAACAACTTAGCCATAAGTAAAACTGAAACAACCAAACAACTTTACAAATCCCCCCTCTAACTGAACCCCAGTGCTGCAGCCAGGTGATCAGTGGTGATCAGTGGTGACACCTGTAGGGTCTGGGCTGCAGCACACACTGGGCTGTACACACCCCAAGCACAGGAAAAATAAGGACAAACTATTTACTAATAATAAACACAAATCTGCAATAATAAACAGAGGAAAATAAGAAAAACTAAAGTGAAAGAGCCCTTTCACAGAGATAAATAAAATCATCTTCAGACTTTCACACTTTACTGTCATTGTAACTGGTTGAATCCAGCTGTCACTCACTCTGGGCATGACAGAGGCTGACAAATAGGAGAAGTGGGTGGGAAAAAGTGTCTGTTTGACAAAAGAGCTGCATTAAATAGTGAAATACTGAATTACAACACGACAATATCACCAAAACACTATCTCGTCACAGGGATGCACTCCCAGTTCGATTTTTATTGCCATGTTGCCCTTTAGACTTTTATGCAGCTAAAACCTGGAACAGTCTTCCTGAATGTGTGAGACAGTCATCTACTTTGGAAATGTTCCAGTCTCGGCTCAAAACAAACGCTGGTTTGTAAAGTTCTGAGAACACTAATTGTGTTCAACCAAAAATTTGTTTTTCACATATTGTAGCATACCCAGCTGGTACTTCTTACTAGGATCTATCTGAGGATCTGGAGATGGGTCCACGCTGCACTGATCTCAACAGTTGTCCAAACAGCCTTGAAGGAAAGGGTCAGATGCAGAAAATAACTTTCCTTCTGGGAACTTACTCATGGAACTCATATTGATGCTCTTGGTCAGTTAAAATCATTTTCTTACGACAACATGCCACCAGAGGCTGGTGATATTGACAAATATGAACATCTTCATATATTTTTGCATAATCTTGATAACAATTTTGAGATAATATTTTACAAAGCATCAGGAATGTGGTCAAATCTGCTGTTAATGTCTTGGTTAAGGTTCAAATCTCACTATGAAAAGACAATAAAAGGAACCACAAACGGGCAGAAATATCACTTAATTTCATTGTTTTGGAGATTACACTAGACATTTATGTATCTTTTTAAGTCATTTTAATAGTATTAATTTGACAATATACAAAATTTTCTAATATCTCCAAAACAATAATTGCAATATTATAAATGTTTCACTAAATCTCCCACCTCTATGACACTTTTGGCTTCACTTTTAGTCAAAAACAAAGCACATGTGACACTTCCATGCCATTGTATCTTCTCTGTTAAAGCAGACACTGTAGTGTTCAGTCAGTCAAACCAGGACACACTCAGCACCTCAGTCCATCTTTTTGTTTCTCCACAATCGCCCTGACACTAAAACACACACAGACACACGGCCCACTGTCCAGAGCTGTAACGTCGCGCTGTGATTGGACCAAATGGACAAGTGCTGTCAGCTCCACAGTGAGCTGCTGACACAACACAGAGCTCTGTACCGGATATGGGCCTGCATTAGCACTATGCAGGGGGCCAACCAAGTGCTCTCTATACATGCCTCACACATACAAAACTGGACACATGTCGGACTTTGGCAAACAACACTGTGGTGCATATAGTTCATGGTCGAATCACATGCAAACAGAAGAACACATCCATTTAGATACAACATTGCAAAGGAAAAAGTGAACAAAATCCCAACCATACTCCAATAGCAGAAACTGTATCAAAACAACTGAACCCCTTCCATATAATCCAAATATCCTCGTTCAGTTCTCTCAAACCAACTGTAACTTCACACTCTCAAAATATCCATGAATCTCCTTTTAGTCTTCCTCTGTACCCTCAGAATACTTCTATCATAGACCTGTCCTACATGTACAAACCATCTAAGGATGCAAAAAAAACTATTATTGTTCATATAGAATACTGTATGAATTATTCTCTCCATTAATTAGTTTGTTAAGATTTTGAAAGGAATGAATAGAACATTTTTACAGAATTGCACCCAGATGAGGCTAAAGCAGGGCTATTCAACTTCATTTTCCTAGATAGATTTTTTGCAGGATTTTGGCCTCAGGATAACGGTGCACGATGCCATCACATAAAAGTAAATAAAATACAAAATGCTTTTTTGAGAGCAACATTGCTCTCGAAAATTGCTAATCCAGAGCTGAACCAGAACGAGACTAGATACCAACCGAGTCTGAACCAGGTCTATCCCAAAACCAAACCAGGTTGAAAAAAAAGCAAGATCAGACCAGGTCTAAACTAATACTAAGCCAGAATTAAACCAACAAACATTTAAATATTTGGTAGATGGGACGCTGGCCGAAACAGACCATTTGAAGGGCCTGATCTGGACCGCATGCCTTAAGTTGAATGGCCCTCTATTAAGTGATACTGCTTGAGTCGAGTATATTTAGAGACATTTTCTTCATCAAAAACACTAAATGCACATGTTACCTGAGTAATGTAGATGTAATTGGTTGGTTAAGTCATAAAACCTCTTTTGTGAGCACCTTGCATGTTTTGGAGTCTGTGTTATGACACTTTGGTAAATTCTGGAATGAATGGATGAATTATTCTGCTCTTTTGATTATTCAGTTAGCTTACTAAATTAAACAATGATCTCAAAAGTCGGATAGTTGCTGTCAATAGATTAACTTGTTTCAGCCCTCAAACTATCTCAATCTGATGTTATTCCCTAAAGATCTAGCAAATGCTGTCCCTCTGATTTACACATTCTTAACCATTCTCATCACTGCCCAAAGAACTTTCTAAATGCCCTTCTTCTTCTGTAACTATCCAACAGGTGTCACTTGTCATTCAATGTGTAAAGTGTTCCTTGGCCAGCAGTTACAGCTTCTGAAATATCCTGCGCAACAATAATCCAATGGGCGTCTGTGTTCATGAATTCAATCATCATACAACAGTCATGTCAACAAAGGAACGATCCACAAGTGTTACAACTGTTCCCAGCCGAGAAACAATAGACAAAACCAAACAAAAACAGCGTGTGTCTGCAGCAGCGACCGTACCTGCTGCTGCGATCAAGAGCAAGTTTGTGGAACTGGTCCAAACGTTATTATTATTGCCATTGGAGTCTAACGAGCCGAGTGTTGTTTCTGGACAGAACGGGGGAGACTCGGACAAATTATGAGCGCTCAATTTTCTCCCAAACCCACGAGATCCCGCTTGTGTTCTGAGCAAATTCCAGACAGGAGTATGTAATGGCCAAGGTTTATCAGCCCGAGCGCGCCATGTTGGATCCGACTGCTCACATCACAACACACTCCCTCGCTCTCCTCTGCCTCAGCATCCCTCACGTACCGCCTGAACGCCACGGCCAGCGCACGGGACGGAGCCAGTGGAACCAAACCGCACTCGACCTTCCCACACCGACTGTTAATGCGGCGACACGCAAAACAGATCAATACAACACGAATCCACCCGCGTAAACACGACGTCCTGTTACACCTGTCGGCCTGGATACCAGACCTAACAGTGCGTTACAGTAAAAGACAGGCCCGGTGGCATGTCTTTAAACATTTTTGTCATGTTTCGTTCCCAAAATACTCCCAACGAGATGTCATCTGCGTGATTTAAACGTGTCGCGCGTGTTGCGATGTTGACAGTCACGCACCGTTCCCTTTGCGCACTGATGCTGCCGTGTTTTTATCCCTCCCCACATCCTCTAATTGATGTTTGGGTAAACTTGACATTTAAGAATTCAAATATTGTAGCTGGGTAATAAAAAATCCAAGTCGAAACGCACAAGAAAATAACAAATCACGACTTACTCAGACGCAGATCGCTTCTTCCCTCCTTTTTCCAAAACAGCCTTGGTTTTTTTTTTGGAGTGTTACTTCTTCGGAATAACCTAACACCCCTCTTCCTCTTCTCTCCTACCCCTCCTCTTCGCTCCTCTTCCTCGCTCCGGCACTCCTTGTGTTATTTTTGAGGCGAGTGATGCACACGCGCAACAACTGGGGGGAACGGCGCGAGCGAAAGGATCTCGGAGGCGATGGGCGTCGTCTGTGGCAGGTTGTAGTGGACCAAAGAAGTGTGGAGAGTCAGGGCGCGCTATGCTGAACGCTGAAGGGGAGAGAAAAGAGGGGGGGAAAGGATACGCCCCCCTCCCCTGCCCGCTGGAGATAAAAAAAAAGGGGCTCTCTCTGACAGCGTGCGCGCGGTGACAGAGATAGGCTGTTGTTGGTTCCGCTCCTGGCCCCTCTCCACGCGCGCTTATCATATGACGCGCGCAGCACCACGCTCCTGGCGCTGCGGAGAGGAGAAGCTCAACCTAATTCTGAGTTCATGCAAAAGAATACACGGCGTTTGGGTCCGCTGATGCACGACTCCACCTACCGACCGAACGTGTACTCTCCTCCTTTAACGTCGGGATCGCTCGGGTGTTACACAATCACGGACGCGCGGTTTGTTTGGATTGTTTTGTGGCCTATTGCGTCGTGAGCGTGGGGTCTTTATCGGTGCGCGTCCTCGTTTGCCCCCACACTGCGCACCGAGTAGAATCTCAGCCTTGCCTTTTGGGTTTTTCTATTGTCAGTGACCCACATTACGTTGTCACATCTGCATCCTAAAAATAGAATCCAGCCGTGGGTGCATCTCCGCTTTGCAGACGCTAGATGGTGCTCGTGCTTAAATCTATTGAAGAAAAGGCAAAGGCTGCTGTGGAATCCCTTCATTGCCAGTTTTGGACTAGTCTAGGCTATTTACAAGTATTATCATGTAGTTTGGGCATTCATTTTCGAAATATTTTTTCTCAGACATACATTACTACATGTTCCTTGTTAAGTTGTCCTGTTCAACCATTAATGCCCCTGTCCATACCATTTATTTAGAGAATATTCCACTATTTTTATTTCAATTTCTCTCTACGCTTTCTCTTTACACTTAACAACAACAACAAATCATTGTGTTTATTGCTGCGATTATTTATAAACTTTATTTTAAGAGTCAGTCTCTTCTATGTGCCACAAAAGTCAACAACTTGTACCTCTTTTTCTACAGTTTGAGGTTTAGGAATAAGTTGAAACATTCACCTTATGAAACTTATCCAGACACAGGAAGAACATGCAAGCTCCACACAGAAAGCCTCCACATGATCTGGAAATTGAACCCAGAACCAACTTGCTGTTTTGTTTTGCAGAATATGAAATCTATTACATGCGAACCTTTGGATAGTGGGTAAAATAGCGAGAAATAAAGAGAACAAAACCAGACACTGCGTTACAGAAAAATCCTCATTAAACTTTGGCACAAATAAGTGACAGTTTCTACAGTGTGCCCCTCCTTTCCATTTACTGAAAATAGCACGTCACATGCTGTTAGCGCTTTACTCGGGTTTTATCTCTACTAAACAGACAGTGCACGTGTTCCCGTTTCTTCTGAGGTAACTACACCACAAGGACAATCCTCAAGGTTAAAAGGAGCTGTGGCTGACTGTAGCTGGTTATTTTAGGGACCTGGCACCTGCTTGGCACACACAAACACCCAAGTGGGGCTGTATCAGGGCAGGATGGTTGGTAATGCCCTGGGAATGACTATAATGAAGAGTGGTGTAGATTTAGGAAGCCTTTTGAGGATTTAGTTTCACCCTTTAGGAGCTTCAGGTGCACGGCGGTGGTGTACATAGACGGGGAGACAAAGAAAGGCAGCTCCAGTGAAACCATTGCATCTTCCCGTGTGCCGTGTGTCTGCGTTGACGTTTGATAAACAACATGACATATGTGGGTCAGGCATGTTGCGGTTGCGTTTTTTAAATTTATTTTTTATCTCTCCTAGAAACCGGAGATAAGAAATAGGAGGATGTGTGAAATTAGGTGCTAGAGTTCTGGGTTTAAAGATATAACAGCAGGCAGGCTTTAATAGTTGGGCTGTGGGTTGAAGTTTGGGAGTAGCTAGGCCAGTGTTGGTGTTTATTGTATGCAGATGTGAGAGAATTGTAATGTTGCAATCTGTTGTACTCCTCTTTAGGCCCAAGAAATGGGAGATTATAAAAGTTAGAATGAAAAATTGATGTGTAGAGCTCGGGATTGTGAGGTTACACATAATTTTCAGTTAGCCTAATGTTTAATCAATGGAGATTTTAAGATGCTAAATGTGTAAGTTATTGTTCACTGACATGTTCTGTCACTATAGCATGATAAATGTACATCCCAGAAGTGACCCAGCAGTTGATCAGGTGTTTGCACGGCTCTTTTGTTTGCTTTTTATACATTGGTTTGTTTGGAAGTTTAGTATACCTGCAAAACAAATGGAAGATTTTAGTTGGAGGTTCTTTGTGATTTCATCCCGAGCTCTATTAAATTTCATCCAATTCATTGTATAGTTAAATTGAATAATCGTTATTATGAGCCGCAAACTTTTACTTCAGGTATAAAGGCTTTATTTTCTTAAAAACAAACCCTGTTAAGTGTTTTCACTCAAAAAGATAATGCAATATGAGAAATTATACACTAAGCCACTTGGATGTGACCTCTCATGGACTGACGTGTATTGTGTCGCACTGCATGGATTCTCAAGAGTTTGTGAACTTAAAAACATTGAGAAAATTAATCTTGCTGTGGCAAGATTCATTTGGATGAGCAGCGAAAAGTCCTCACTCTTAAAACCTTTGTCCAGTTGACATAGTTAAATTTTCTTGTGCCATGGAACCTACCTGGACAAATGATTGTCTACAGTCATACTAAGACTTATCTAAGTCAACTGTGTAACAGAAAGGCACAAAATGACTTCCATGGCCTGTAACTTGAGCCATTTAAAATATAATTTGACACATATTTTCTATGGCACGTTTGATGCCATTTGTGCAGGTGACGCAATAACAACGGACAATTACAAGTATTGAACTATAACTATATAAAGTAGATCATTATTTTGCATTTTATTCATAGAATATTGCAATAGCAATGTCCATCTAAAACAGCTAATAAAAACTAGTCCAACACTTCAAGTTCAAAACTGCAGAAGTAAGTGACATTTCACACACACAAAAAAATAATCATTTTACTTTTGGCTTCATGATATTTAGAACCCTCCATGTAATGTACCATTAGACATCTGAATTTTTCAAGTATTCACAGTTTAGGGATGTGGGCAGGGTTAGGGGGCAGGTGAATACAGGTACTTTCTGAACACTCGGGCCTCAGTTTCAAGTTTCAATACAGGAATCGAAATACAACTCTGAATCAGATATTGATGAGGAAACAACATTGTAACAAAGCTCAGTAAAGTCAACTTCGGATGATTTGTCCCCCTAGAAAAGCCACATGGATGAGTGGTGAAATATATTCACACTAAAACTTTGGTCCAGTTGACAGAATTTAATTTTCTTACGCTACACAGCAAAACAGTTTTGAAAATCTAAATTGCTAACATCAAACTGCATCATTTCCACCCCTCGCCGTTTGCTGCTCTGTTTGATCAGTGTAAACTTCCTCATGTGTTTCGGTGCATTTCCTTGTCGCTGTTTTGGTTGCACACGGCCCGACTCTAAACCTTGAAGGCTCCAGCTCAGCAGTCGCCTCTTTATCTCCTTCTTAGAACCTCAGTCATGAATAAACATGGCCAAAATGGAAACAACTCAAGTGAAATTTCGGGCAAATCCATGCGAGGAGAGAGATGGAGGAGGGAGCGTGAATGCAGAGGCTTAAGGGACAGGAGTGAAAAGCAGATCGAAGCCTGTGGAGAGAAATAGAAAGACTTCCTCCATCCTGGGGTTTCCACAATGCACCGGGCCAAAGACATGCCCCAGTGTTGAAGTCTTTTTGAGTCTTTTCTTCAGACTTCAGCCGAGTGTATGGTTGTTATCTAGCAGCCAATTAAAGTAGTTGGAACAGAAGACTGTGTCGATCAGAGTTGGACATGTGTGTCATATCAGCAGTGTTTGGAAGTCACTAAAAAACTTCATGCACCAACCTATTCAACACTATTTTTGAATGACTGTACTCTAGAACAGTTACTCTTTCATTTGGTGGAATTCAGAATACAGCTGTTTTCATAAAATCAAAAAAGGAACTTTAATAGTGAAAAATAAATGCAAACCGTGAAACAAACGTAAAGTGTTTTATGTTCGAAGTTGCACAATATTAAAACATAATGCAAACAATGAGGAAGTATTCATAGTACAAAACAGTACTGATTTGGGCATTACAAAATACAATATACTGAATACTAGCAATAACTAAATATATTTTCAAAGTATTCTTCAGGTGTGAACAATTTGACGTTCCATGAAAAGTTTAAGTTCAGTAAGACTATAAAGAAGAATCTAAACTATTACTCAATTGTAAATATGGACCAACCCCTTGACCCTGCTGTGTTTTGTTCTAAATGAAGAAGTTTAAGCAAAACTGGGCAAAAAAACTGGGAAAAAAAAAAAGTACTACACAACCCCATGATACTTTCATCATCAACTTTCATGTTGGGTTCCATAGAAATTACAGTGTTTTGCATAAGAATTTACCATGGCGTTTGCATTCAATGTGTTTATCTCCATGGAGACAAGCACATAACACCACAGGGTCAAGTTATAGGTCAGATCTGTGGAGAAGCGATCCTGCTCACAGTTAATCGTTACATCTTTGTGCTAAATTATGTATTAATGCTGTAATGTTTCAATGATCTTTAGTGGTTTGTGTTTCCTAAAAAGTATTTTTCTTTGATCGAGTGAATAAAAGCTGTGTACTTTGGACGTCTCACACAAAATGATATATCAGCAATAAAATATCTGTAGGTGAGATAAAGTTTAATAAAAGTGCACCATTACTGTTTGAATATTTCGATGCATCTCAAGTCCTTCTGACATCAGGAAGTGGGAAAAAGGATGAATGCAATAATAAAGATAGTTACTTTGCACTTTCTTTGCTCTGCCCCTTAATGAGCTCTTTTACTAAGCATCAAAACCTCTCCTCGTTTCCTTGACTTCCGTTTAATTCAGCGTTTTCCCTTCCTGCGTTTCATCCTGTCTCTCTCACACTCGTCTTTGTTCCTCTCTGCGCGGCGCCATGATACTAAACTCTACATAAATAATACAACCAAAGTGTCTAGTCTCGGTCTGTAGCAATTTTGACTGTAATGCTGTTTTCTTGATGTCTCTGTCGTTTTCAATGTCTAAAAATGGATGCCAGATAGTTTCTACAGTGCTGTAACTGTAATGAAGACATAAAGCTGAAAAATTGGGTTTCCTACATCAGGGAAAAGCGTTGTTGGCCTCATTAGTTGAATGCTTTCTGTCACTGCTACACCCACACAAACAGATATAGATCCCACATTTCAGTTCAGCGAATGTGTAGCGGTTCTCACATTTGCGGTTGAATCATTTTAATAAACTTATTTTAAAGCTTTCCTGGAGAGGTTATTGCTTTTCCTAAAATGTTTCACAGGCATTCAAGTTATCAGTTTTCATTGGAGATAAGCAGGTAATGTCACCAGGGGTCTCATTTATAAAAGTTTGCTTGGAATTCTTACTAAAATTGTACTTTTGGACAAAACTTACAAAACATGCTAATTTCTCATCTCTGAGCATGTTTTCTCATCTCTGAAAGCACAAATGTGTTAAGTTCTGAGGTTCTGGACTGGACCACTTATTTCTATGTAAAGTTGTCTTTTTATTAATCACAAACATAATGGAAAAAGCGTTTTTGTACATTTTGTACTTAACCCTAACCCTTATAGAGACCCCAGGTCAAGATCCTCAGGTCAGCTCTGAGGATTCCTAGATTAAGAATGCATGATTTTCAAAGTATTTACTTTGAAAACACCTAAATGCAAGATAGAAGAGTTTAACGCCATTCTATGGCACATTCCAGGCAATACAATAGAGATTATACATTCATTTATTTGAAATATGCTCCTCAACATTCCAACTTGAGTGGTTGAATTACAGGCGGCAGAACTGATAGCTTTTCTTTGACCTAATTTTGTCTCTGGAGCTTTACAAAGTAAAATGGAAACTGAAAGAAGTTCCTCATAGTTGCTAACAGCAGTTGGAGATTTATGACATTTCAACTACCATACAACAATAAATTAATCAAACTCTCCCGTTCAGTAGACGGCATTTGCCGGCACACATGACACAGCAGCGCCCCAGTCACAGGATGGTTCTGGTTCTACAGAAATGTTTAGAGCGCTTAACAGCAGACAGGACACATGTGAAAACAAATACTTGTTTGTTTTAAGGTACTGCCCTGCAGCTGCTGTCCTCTGGCTTCTCTCCCAAACAACTGAGCAGAGGAGTCAGGGCAGCTTTTATACTGAGGCAGAGGCCTGTGATTGGCTAAGTGAACCAAAGGAGGTGTGTCATGTGGCATGGAAAAAAAATGTAAAATGTGGACCGGCAACTGGATTGAATACAGAGTTGGAAGGCAGAGTTGAAGGCAGAGTTGAAAACCTAGACGGGGAACTGGATTTGATTAAACCTGATTTTTACCCTGGGTTACATGTGTCAAACCTTGAGCATTATATCGAAAGCCAAGTGGTGGAGAGCTAGACTGTGATCACTGTTGTAATAAATCCTTATAACTAAGATCACATTTTTGTAAAATATTGCTAATTTTTTTTTTAGAAAGATTAACAATTATCCAAAACTTTCAGGAGGGTCAAATTAAGGGGCCAAATCGGCCCCTGGGCCACAAACACCCAGGTCTGACTTAAACAGTTCAGGTTCAGGAGTCAGGTCTCACCTCAGGAGAAGTAACAGACTTTGAGATAAAAATGTCCTGGACATCACAGACCCCCCACTCCCACACTGGGGCAAGAACTGTGGGAAGAAAGGCTGATCAAGTCATTAACATATCCTAAGGATCTTAAATAAATTGTTGTGCCGTGCCCCTCATCATATCATATTATGGATATATGGTTGTAATGCAGAGATGAATCAGGATGCATGCACATGACATAAGGGTGAGTTGTGAATAGTTATGATGTGCATGCCTTGTATCATTCACTGTGAGCACAGCTGGAGCCTGTGAGGAGCTCCTGCCTCTTCATCGTCCAGTGGAGAGGGAGCAGTTTGTGTCCTCAGGTTCATCCAGGTTCATCACTGTCATAAACATCCTCGGTTTACAGCAGGGTTGTTATATTAATCCTCTGACAGGTTCCTCAACCATATTTCTCTCTTTTTGTGTGAACGTGATTCACAAACACTCATGTCAGGAGGTTCTGGTCCTGACTCTTGCAGTAGTTGTTCAAGTATTGCTGCATCATCTTTTCATTGTGTAATCTGAAGATTGTAGTGAGACGTAGCACTGGCTGTATTGAATTATTTCTTGTGAAATTTATTTACGAACCATTATTTGAAGCAGAGTGGACTGTTCAAACCCAGCTGTACAATGAGGTTAAAGCTGAGGACTGTTCAACCTGGCTGTACGGCTGATGGAGAGGAGGAGTGCATGGGGATGTAGCTAAGGAGTTTACAGACTAATACATAGATGTTAAAGGAGTGTCAAAACTCTGGTCCAGGGGCCAAATGTAGCCTTCAGATCAATTTTTGTTGGCTCCCAGGCTTCCTAAATTAGCCCAAATGACTAAAATGACTGGTTACTGCAGATTTCGACACATTCTGCTGTCATAACTTAAACAACAGACATTTTGTTCCCTCTGTTCATATTTAAGATGCAATTTGTCAGTTACATAAACTGACCAGCAGGTGACATCAGCAAATCTAAAAATGTATTTGTCTTTATAATGTATATCTAGATCAATCTAGGGACAGGATATGTAGGATTACACATGATTTCACTGAAGAAAGTGAAAAAACAAACAAACAACTGAAAAAGAAAATAGAAAAATCACTAAGTTTAGGTTTATTTGAAGTACAATATTTTTATTGTTATTTATTTGTGTTTTTAGTTAAGTTGCATTTACAGCAATTATGTTTAATGTATTGTATTAAACTGTCTCAAAATATAGTAAAAAAGAAAAAAAAAATCACAGCTTTCAATCACATGCTCTGTGACGTCACTTCCTGTCGCGGATACACACGCAGAAGTTTGGCGCCAGCTCTTAGATTGCGGATTTCGCTGTTTGTGACCAGAATGAGAGGATGTCATCAGAAAAGACGTTTTCCGAAACTTTGCTAAAATTGAACATGGACTAAGCCTGAAATCTCCAAAATTTGTGGTAAGTCCTGTTTTATTGGCTTACGTATAATGAGTGTAAGTTAGACATGACCTGCAGGGGCTCTGTTTCAGCATACTGCACACGCCTTGTTTGGTCGTTTTTTGGCATCTAAACTAAACAAACACCAAATCGGTCGTTCTTGATGTGAGGACAATCTCCACATGTAGGCTGTAGATGGATGCCTTCTGGTAATTCTGAAACTAAAGAAGCACAGCTGAACTGGAACTGTTCACGTTTGTCAATTTTTTTGTTCTAATTTTAACCTAGCTTGGGAGCAAATATCTTGGATTAGTGCGGTCTTTACTGGGTTGTTCTTGGATTAGTCCTGATTATGATGTGGTGACTGTACAAATGTGAACACACCATAAAATGCAACAAAACCTGGGTTACCAAGACAAAATCAAGTCATCAGGAAGATTTTTAGATGAATCAATAATTGTGACCGCTTTAGAAGCAAAATCAAGTCATTTTTCAGTCATTGTATAGTCCACTTTTTATCTGGCTGTGTTTGTCATGTTTGCTTTATTTTGTCATTTAGATTGTTTAATCTTGTAAAACTGGCCTCAAACATGAGAAACAGTAACGTGTTTGATAATGGGATATTTTGACATCTCTTATCAGAGATAAATCAGGCTCAAGACCAAATCAGTGAGAACACCGTCTCAGTGGAATTTTCCTGGTTAGATAAAATTTAATTTACGCTTGGTTTAGTCTTCATTTGTCCTGGTTTAGATCTGCTTTATTTCTGATTCACTCCTGACATGTCCTTATTTAGTCTTGAGGTTTAAATCTTTATCTCTCTCAGCTTCTGTCGTGGCATCCTTTGGCGTCCTCTGTGGTGGGACGGCCTGGCATCAGATGTGACAGTCTGTAAAACAGGGGAATGATGCAGGTCAGAGAGAGAAGGAGCCAGCGACCCACACAGGGACACATGACGAGACAGACGAATGACACATCCATTATATTCTCCACATCCTCATTCAAATATGGTGCTCAAATCTTTTCAGAGTCAGAACTGTAATCCCCCTTGTGCGTAATGATTTGACATGTACAGTTTACACACTATAGTCTTTAAAAAACTACAGCTTGTTGGCATTGTTGTGTTGGTTGATAGGTATAGCATTCAGGTTTCATAAAATATATATGTTCAAAGGAAAAACAAAATACTTGAACACATCTCAAGCAGTGTGTTAAGAACCTGCTCCCCACAGACCAAACCACAGAACATAAATGGCGTATTGTATCAGCTCTAAGTGTGTTGCTCAGTTGGAGACTTGACATTTCCTCACCTTTCAGAACAATCCCTCCTTTACACAGTTGACATTGAACGTTCGCTCCAGAGCTTAAAGCAGCTTGCCTTTTCTCTTAAATGTACTGATATAACAGGCCTGTCTCACAAATGCATTGAAAACTTTATAAAACATCTAATAAATGTCTGTAGTTGATCCTTTTGACTAAGATCAGTGCATGTCAAGAGTCCTCTATATACAGTATTTGCAATGGAAAGGGACTGTTAAGTGATTTTCTGCCTTTTTTAAGTGTGTCTGGGTTTGTTTCACTCGGCAAGTTTTCCCCATCAACCCAAAACATGCACAAAATCCTCAAAATGTGACAAATGGGTAAAATCCTCCAGGTCCTGTCCAAACTGAGCTCAAGATCTGGAGTTGGATCCTTGGACGCTCTGCGCTCCTGACAGGATGCCCATTTGGCAGAGGACAAATTTCCTTATGACGACATTTTGGGATATTTTAACCTGCTCCAGCGATTTGTACAGTGCTGCTTTTGGAAAGAAAAATGTATAGCCACTGATGGTATTTTGTGTGAAAACAGTATCCGTCCCTGAATAGTCTTTGATTAACGGTGTCGTACCAGGAAAGGCAAGGCAAGTTTATTTGTAGAGCACAGTTTGTACACAAAGTAATTCAAAGAGCAAGAAAAGATGCATTTGAAGCACAATTGGTGGTTTTCAGATTCTACAATGTGATGATGTTATAGTGCCAGATGGGGGCAAGACCATTGATTATGGTATTTTCATAATGCATATTCACAAGGAAAATTCACAAATGTTAGTGGCAGATAATTTCTATTAGTGACTAAACCCTAGAACTCACTATATTCTGACAAACATATGCACTTCTAACTTCAGCTGCCCCCATCTGTATTAGATATCATTGGCCTGTAAAATGTTTAGACGTGGTTGAAATCAAGGGACACAAACAATGATAATTTTCACGTTTTTTAGGCTAGATTTGATGTGGAATGTTTCACGGTATGACATTAAACATACATTGCGTTTTTTCATTTACGGATACTCAAAAAATGTTCATTCTTAGGACAACAATCAATTAATTGCAACTAATCGATTACTGAAATAACTGTCAACTAATTAAGTAATTGTATAATCGTTAACTGGTCAATAGTGTAAGGAGGGACCCTAGGAAGTGGACCCAAAATGCACAGTTCTGCAGTTTATCATAATTTATTGACAAAAAGTGAACAAAATAACTCGATCCAAAACCAAGGCAAACTCAAAACCAAAGAGAAAAAAACACCAAGTAAATGAGGCTTGAATGTTGACAAAAACAGAAGTGGTGAACAAGACAAAGGGAAGGAGGGGCTTAAAAAGAGACATATATTAAATCAGGAAGTAACAAACATAACTTAAAGTGCTGGGTGTGACATATACATAGGTTTCAAAAAAAGTGAAAAACTAACTTTTATCACTCAAATTGAACCGCAATGGCATGAAAATGACGCGGAAAATGTGTAAATTGAGTGTATTCCATGAAAACACCTCGTAAATGTGTCCTACAAGGATCCTCGAAAGAATAATCGCTAGACAAATCAACTAGCAGAACAATCGTTAGATGCAGCCCTACATTCTTACCATTCTGACCTGCAACTTGGCCTTGTGTGAGGCCTTGCACCTGCATATTTGCAAAAACCTGCAGGTGCTGTTTCCTCCACCAGAAAGATGACATTGCGCGCTTTAAATCAGCACAGTTAGTCCCGACATGTCACTTTTAACACAATCCTATCATAAACATACTCCTTATTCACTGGTGCACACCGAAACATTCAAAAAACATGCCTGCGTACACAACTGAACAAGCAAATAAATGCAAACCACAGCCATTAAACCGCCGTCCTTGTTCATATGATGTTCACATGTACTAGTTTCGTATCAGACATAAAGGGAGTGAACATTGTGCAAAGGCATGGCTGGCTTGACATGTCCGTATAGTCTTATGCATGAGTAAGGATGAGCTGGAGCCTCCATCGCCCACAGGGGTCTGCAAAGGGGAGTAACACACTGACACACTTATCCAAGCAGACTAATTGGGTGTGGGGCGGTGTAAGTCCTCATATGTGTGACGTTAGGATTCCTATAAGATTCTCTGTCTCTGTCGGATTGCACTTCAAATGCACTGCAGATCGGTGCTGCAAGTAGAACGATGTATATATGGTATAGTTCAGTGGGTTTCAAGCCGTTCACATCGAGTGCAATGGCAGGAAATATTTGACGTGGAAGTGGGGTTTTGATGGCTTACAGTCAAACAAGCCGGATACAACAGATATATTAGGAGTTAATACAGAAAATGACAATAAACAAGGCCAAAACATGGATTAAAATAAGAGCAAAAGTGGAATAGGTAATAAAACTATTACAAAATTACCATTTCCCACTCACCTCCTTGTTCTTTTTCTCTTTAGTTTGAGACTCAATAAACCCAATCCATTTGCCCCATGAGCCTTCAACGACAGCAACAACAAAATGTATAAAGATAAAAGGTTAACCATATTTAAATATATCATGTCACCTTATTCCATAATTTATTTGATGCACCTATGAACATATTGTGCCGTGATTTTGTCTTTTTTGTTTCATTAATGTTTGGTGCTATTTACTTTTTGACTTATTGTCTGCTCTTTGGGGTTATGTTCTGTGTTTTTGTGCCTTCGGTTTAAAAATTGGAAGAAAATAAATCAAAATCAAAATCAAAATTGTGTTGACCCAAAACAAATAATTGTTACTTTAATTGGTGGAAAGTCTGGAACCCGCTCGTCTACATCGAGATGTTACTGCATTGCATTTTCAACTGTGGGACAAATGTAGGCTCTGTTATTTTATCTAATTTATCTATGTATTCAATTAAATACTTTTTTTTCATTGAATTGAATTTCATTGCTAAAAAGACTGAAAATATGCTTTCTCTCTTTCTCAGGTGTCCCGGTAGAGTCGGCTGCTTCTTGTCTCCACAGCGCTTGATACGTTTAATGCCAAACTGTGGAAGATTCAATGCAATTACATCTTCACAGAAACACGGAGGTGGCAGACGAGACTACGCACCAGAAAATTATATATTGCACCCTTACGAGCTACAATAAAAGGTGACATTATGTATTTCATAGTGTCAATGTTGTTTTTTTAGTGGATTTTAATCTAACATTTACAAAGTATCTGTCCCATATATCTGTTTAAAGCTTCATACATGTTGCCGAAGACCACTCCTTGGTTTTTCTTCCACTCCTGGCACAGAATAACACATTTAAGTCTGACCCACTTTCTGTCCCAGTCCCTGCTCTTAATATGCTGCTGGGGGATATTATGCACGTCGACACTACAAACATATTTGCCTTTCCCTGTAAAACGGTAAAATGACTGTGTCTGCAAACACGTTATTGTCGTCCACACACACAGACACAGGCGGCTTGTATCCCCATAAGTGTTTTCCCAAATCTGCAAATAATCCAGTCTTAAAGTGAAAAGACAGAGAGATAATTAATCCAGTCCACGCGGTCGTTTTGGGAGGATCAGTTTAATGAGTAAATTGCTGCTCTTGTACTTTGGTAATCTGCAGTTCATTGTTGTATCAGCGCTGGTTATAATTGCAAAATCACTGGGTCAAGTCGACTGACATTTGATTTAAACCACAATAAATTCTGACTATTTCTTGACTGCAAAATGTTCAGAAGTTCAGAAATATCCAAATGTGCTTACTTGAACATATATTAAAGTTCACATTTGCATTTCTAGTCATGATTTGGTGGTCTTCAGTACCGTTTTGTTTGCCCTGAAAAGCATTTCTTGTCGCCATTGATGGAAGCTAGAGCTCCTTGATTCACTGAAGCCAGTCTGTCACAAATGTCAGCCTTTGCCTCGAGCGCTGGCGCTGCAGCCAAACCTCACGCAAACCTTCAGATCCTAAAAAGTTCTTCACAAGCTTGTCTGCCCCACATCCGTCTAAACGAGGGTCTCAAAGTAAAATTAATATTGGAATCTCGACCATTTGACTGTTGAGGATGTAAAGTTACACAGTTCTTTAGAGGTTCAGTTTAGCACCAGTTTTAGTGAAATTTATGAAAGTCAGTTATTTACTTTATGTCCAGCAGATATTGTGTAGAGCTCAGTGTTTTATTTTTGACTGTTTCTGCACAGATAAAAAAAAACAAAAAACATATAGACCCTTTTCAAATTAATTGGACTGTAAATTTTTCAATGATTAGCTCACATTAGATCTAAATTCTATTGGTTTTACGTCTTTGTGTTGGGGAAAAAAGCAACTCATTTGAATTTCCAGGGTAGAAAGGTCAGTTAGTTTGCTTTTCTATCACAAACAATGAACAAAATACAATCTCCTAGCCTTAAAATTGTATTTTAGCTTTAAAAAAAATCTAATTTATGATATAGTATCTAATATATCTCTAAATAAAATGAAACATTATAGTGGGCTCAACATGTCTGTGAGTATTTGTCCAGTAAAACCCATACATCTGGAATGTACCTTCAAGGAAAGAGTTTATCATAATTTCCTAAAATATAATGTAAAATACAATAATACATGTGTTTAAAGCAGCTCTTATGTCACTCACATGTGTCTAAATGGTTTTCATTCTCCAAAATCATCTACATTTTTCACATTTTGTGAGGTTAATATTCTGAGGTTACATCCCAGTTTCTCCAGTGAAATCACATTATGTTCCACTTCACTTTTGCCTCCATTACGAATTTAGAACACTTTTGTCTACAAACTTTCAAAGGATCTATATAAAATAGATTCATAAAATAAGATGAAAATGAAACAAAACTGACTGTAAAACATTAAATAATTATAGTATTTTGAGGTCATTTTAGTGAAACATAATCCTTTGCAATCTCTGACCATCATGAAAACTCTTCCAAACACACTTGTCTTCTGTATATTACCATCAACTGATCTGCTATCAAAAAATGCCTCCTTGACTAAACTCTTGATGGCATTTTCTGCAAAAATAAACACTGAAGTCCCCAACCTCAGCGCATTCAAATTCAAGCCGTGCTGTATATTTAACCAAATATCCGGGGAAAAATGCTGACATTCTATTGAAGCCAATCCTGCACTTCTGACAATCACAAAAGCCTATTGTCCACGAGTCGCTTTTATCTCCTCCGTCCTGTACCTTCTGCCATAAACTGCCCAGCGCCTTTTGAACTCCTACATGAAGAGAAACAGGATTTGGAGCTTTGAAGGCTTATAGCACGTTTTTTTCTCTTCTTTCTTCAGCTCGTAGTTTCATGAATAAGGGAACAGGATTGTAAAGGGTCATCGGGATCATTTTACTCGCAGCAAGATCAATATATGAGGCAATATTCCTTCCATGTCTAATATTGATTAAATGTGAACATAGCATAAGAAATCCCATCATAGCTTGTGTATTTATGCAGTGGGTATTAAGTAAGTGCCTTCAGTGCGATATAGATGTGGTTCTCAATCTGTGGGACCAGTACCAGTAAACTCTGCAAGTCAATAACAGATCTGCAAGGGAAATTCTTGAATATTCAAACAATTTCTGTTTTAGTTTAGCTGAATGGCACAGTAACCTTTTTAGTTGGGGGTTTACTACCTGCTTGTCTCTATGGAAATGTTATTGATTTACCTGCAATTTTCACAGTACAGTATTTAAATTTATATATTTTGCTTTTGTTTTTATTCCAAGAGAAATATCCTGAAGAAACATGCATTCTTACTGTGAGCATTTTTGATGTCGCCTGCTTTGTTTTCACGGAAATATATCTATTATTTCTATTATATATATATATTTAAAGGTGCTGTACTTGATTTGTACTGTTTTGAAACATGTAAAAGAGATCTAGTTTATTTTAAAGTCTTTACAGCAGTCACATGTATCGCTCACTTACTTAATGCAGCCCCAGTGTCCTCAATATTCACCGCACTTTTCACGAGTCTCTAAGCACAGAGTGAGTTCCCGTTCCAGGTTAAGACAACAAACATCAGCATCATACTAACGATACGATAATAGTTATTATCTTGGCCTACGTCATCAGTGGTACATGATTACAATGGAAGCATAGCCAGATTGGACTGGACAAAACTAGAATGCATACAATTACAGGGTTTATGTCTCCGGGTCTCATACTGATGGAAATACTTCGCTCGCGCTGGAGTAGAGACAGTTGCAGAGTGTTTAGCTCTTGTCTCACAGGAAGATGGTTGTGGGTTTGACTCCTGGGCTGCCCGGGCCTTTCTGTGCAGAGTTTGTATGTTTGCACGTGTCTTAGTGGGTATCCTCCAGGTGCTCCAGTTTCCCTCATCACCCAAAACATGCTCCATAAGTAAAATCCACTGGTAGTACTGACCAAGCCTAGCACAAACATCTGGAGATGGGTTATTCTACAACACTAGGTCAATCAATGAAATGGAGACAAGAAAAGTGACGTAGCGCACGTTTAAAGTTGATCAAATTTACTTTTTTCTCTTGACGCTTTTTAAATGATGTCACTGAATAAAAGAGAGTAAACTTGCACCAATTATCATTTTCAGTCTGAAGGAACTGGTTTGTGAAAGTTAATATACACCTTATTTATTTAGCTTAAATGCGTAGTTCTTTTTCATATACGGTACATTCCTATATACACATTTTTTGTCATTGAATTTCTTCAACACAACGATCAGAGAGAATCAAAAGCCACACCGCTGCTAATTTAGTCCTCCACAAATGATCTGATTCTACAGCAACAAAGCATCCACATGAATCCTACAGTGCTTTACAGTTGCTATTCACACCATTCCCAAAATAACCCTGTAAAAGCGGTCAGCACTGTAGCATGTCACACTATCCATGTTGTATTTGGCTTCACGCGACCGCAGGGAACGAGCTGCCGGCTGTGTGCGTAGTATGAGTCAGAGAGACGAGCGACTGTCCCGGGGCAACGGTGCACCATCTGCACCCCCCTCTACACCCCCCACTGCCCCCACGACCAATCACACAGCTCAGTGCCCCACAGTGCAGCGCAGGACACACCTCACTGTATCTGGAGCATCACTTTCAGATCAGCTCCAGCAGATTAGATTAAGCCTTAAATTGCATTAGAAAATTGACCCAGCTGCTTTCTTCTCATTTTATAATATTAACTATATTGTTATAATAGAAAACCAATGGAGATTTTAAAGTGTTAACCATAGGGCTGATTGTACATTACCTCATACAAGAGTCGGAGCTTAATGTGGTTATGTGCCCTGTTAATATCCATTAAAACTGGTGTTAAAGTTTACTATAATGTTTCGATGATGTAGATAGAATAACAAAATGCATTGGAAGTTCTTGTTCTCAATAGAATACAATCATCCTTTGAATAATTGTCACCTTTTCAGCCCAGCACATTCAGCCTTATAGAGCACATGACAGGTTTTCATCTCTTTTTATTTATGACTTGGTTTGGTGTGATGTAACCTGCGGTAAATATTTATCGTAGTTTTACATCTTTCCGGTTGCAGTTTTTGAAGAAAAGTTGAAAGTAACCTTCCTTTGAAAATGCAGAGACAATTTTCACGCAACAGACACATTTTTCTGACAGGTTAAACCATCATTTAACAAAATTACGGTCTTATCAAGTATAGTTATTTGTTAAATCATAACTATTGTGTAATTTATTTGGATTTTGGCCCTTGTTTACAATATGGTTGCTTGGTAACATTTGTGGAATAATCTCAACTGCTGCTGCTTATGTTTTAACAGGAAGTAAGATTATAATTGTCACTAAAATGATCAAACTGGGAGCAAAAGGAAAGAAGATATTACTATGTAAAGTAATAAAGTATACCTTAACCTTGTCGATATTTTGAGTTCTTCCTGAAGCACTGAACTTAGTGCTCAGTCATGTGTATTCTGACACACAGTTTGTTAGATGTATTCTTAGTGGCATATAGCAGCTGAATGAGTTGATTCACTGCTCTTTTGTCTACTTTTTAAATAGTTTTGCCATCAAATGTTAGCACTGTGGAGTTTGATGAGCACACACTTTGTTTATAATGTTCTATTTATGATGTTTCCCTTTTTTTGTAGAGTGCTTTAGGCAAGGCAAGTTTATTTGTAGAGCACAATTTGTCCACAAGGCAATTCAAATTGCTTTACGTAACAGGAAAAATTGCATTAAAATCACAAAACACAAAAAACACACTGAATCATAAAAAAAAAAAGAAAACGAGAAGAGAAGAGTGCAGATAAATCTTTCAGTCATATGTACATCTAAACAAACCTGTTTTTAGCTTGAATTTGAACATTGTCAGAGTGGAGGCCTGTCTCACACCTTCAGGAAGATTGTTCCAGATTTTAGCTGCAAAAAACTGAAATGCTGATTCCCCATGTTTAGTCCTGACTCTAGGCACCAGCAGGAGGCCTGTCCCTGAGGTCCTCAGAGTGCGAGATGGTTCATATGGCACTAACATGTCAGAGATCTACTTTGCTTGGCCGTGGAGAGACTTAAACATAAGCAGAGCTGCTGTAAAGTCTATTCTCTGAGCCACAGGAAGCCAGAGCAGAGACCTGAGCACAGACTAATGTGACCGTACTTCCTGGTTCTAATCAGGACCCGAGCAGCAGCGTTCTAGATGAACTGCAGCTGTTTTACAGCTCGTTTGGAGAGGCCAGTGAGCAGCCTGTTACAGTAGTCTAACCTACTGGAGACAAATGCATGGATAAGTCTCTCCAAGTCCAGTGTAGATACTATACCTTTGATTTTGGCTATGTTTTTTAGGTGGTAAAAGGCTGTTGATGTTATTGATTTGGTGTGGCTGTCAAAGTTCAAGTCTGAGTCCATTATTACCCCCAGATTTCTAACTTGATTTGTAGGTTTTAGAGCGAGAGACTGGAGGTGATTGCTGACACTTTCTCTTTGTGTCTGCGGGCCAAAGACGATGATTTCAGTCTTGTCTGAGTTTAGCTGAAGAAAATTGTTTTGCATTCACACGCTGATCTGTTGGATGTAGTGACAGGGTGAATCCACTGGTCCATATTCACCTGCCGTCAGTGAGACATAGATCTGAGTGTCGTCTACATAGTTGTGATAAGACACATTAGTGCTGTGTATTAACTGACCTAACGGCAGCGTGTAGAGGTTGAACAGAAGGGGTCCAAGGATTGATCCTTGTGGCACCCCACAGGTCAAGCCCATGTGGTCTGAGACACCGTTACCAATCTCAACAACCACTTCAACCAATGTAGAAGAGTGCCAGTGATGCCCACCCAGTCCTCTAGTCTCTGTAAGAGGAGCCCATGATCGACAGTGTTGAAAGCAGCACTCACATCTAACAGAATTAAGACTGAGGCTTTGCCCTTGTCAGTGTTCAGGCGGATGTCATTTGCCTTGATAAGACCAGTCTCAGTGCTGTGATGATGTGTGATTTCACAAGTGCTGAGAAAATGTTTGGTCTTCTGACTACCAAGAGATCTAAACCCACTAAAATACTAATCTAAACAGTACCGCACACTTGCCATACTAAGGAATTATCCAAAGGAAGACAAATTTAAAATGAAATTGACTCTAAATTAAATTTCATAGTCCAACTTTGTGTTTACAATATAGCAAGGAAATCTTAATTGTCTTTATGAAAACTTCCATAATCAAACCAACTATGAATAAAATATTTAGAATTGGAGTGTATATGATATAATTGCAATGTTCATTCTCCATTCAGAGCTGAGTTAACTGCTGGATCAAATCTGACCCACAAACACACAGCCAGGCGCACAGATTTGGGAGATTCGTCCAACTTCTCCGCAGGTCATCTGGGATTGTCCAACATTTTTCGAGCCGAATTCATTATGGAAAAGTGACACCAGCAGCCCACAGGAAAAGCAGCAAATGTTTCACTGCAAATGTGTAAGGGCCACGTCCATCTGGTGTGAATGCGACAGTCTGTGAGCGCATGAATGAGCTCCAGAAACCACTCAGGATCAGTGGACAAGATAAAGTATGATTTCATTACAACACTGTACAACTCTGACATTGACCTAGTCTCTATTTTTACACATGAAGTACAAATCCCAGTGGCACAGTGGAAAAAGACAGGGTGTGTCCAGACTTTTTTCACTGAAGATGCAAGGGTGGCACCAGGGCTGGCCCAAGTCTTTGTGGTGAGAATTTAACTCTTACTAAGAAATACATAAAAATCTATATCCATTTCCTTTTTTGGTAATACTTTGGTGCGGTACAATTTCACTTTTTCTTCTATTATTTACCCCCAATTTACTGCCTCAGTTTCATGGTGTGGGGTGTCCAGTCAGATTTCAAGGGTGTCCTGTGCCCCCTGTGGCCACTCCCTAGAAACATCCCGGAGAACAGGTCACTACTCTCTCCTCGCCGGTATCAGGTATCAATCCACGATGTGTAGGATCAGGTATCGGTTTGGGATATCAATTGAGGTTTTCACCAATCAATAAGGATGAATGTTGTGTAATGTATATGTTCTGGCCATCTTTGATGTCACAACTAAGTGTCAACACGTCCTCCAAATCTATGTCCAGATATCATATTGTGACATAATAAGGCAAATGGTGAATAATGAGTTGCTGATTAAACAAATAATAATTCTCAACATAGATCTTGGTGGTGGTAAGTCTCCTATGTAGCCACAGCTGCCCTGGGACAGACTGACAGTGACAGAACTTGGTCCAAACCTCTGACCTTTGAGTTGGTGGATGGGTGCTCTAAACTCAATAAAATATATATTTCATGTAAAGCACACATCCAAGGTCTGCATTTTATCATAAATATAATTTTTGACATCAATTCCTGTACATACTTTAGTACTTTATTTTAGTAGTTTACTCCTAACTTCCTCCTATCCAATAATAAAGAACTAACTGCACTTTCACATAAAACAATTAGCAACTTTTCATATTACAGTATAGAATTAAAGGTTTTGATCAAATGTTGAATGTAATGTCTATCTGTTTCCCCATTCACCAACTTCTCAACAGTGATTTTTCTTATTCTTGGGGTGAATGATTAAAAAACAGACCAAAAACAAATTGCATTTACACATTGTGACTGTGAATAGATTTGCAAATTCTGTTTTATGCTTCTGTTCACAGTGCACAAATTGCACACATCCAGGAGCTTTATCCGAAAAGAGTGAAATGAAATGCAAATTTAACACAATAATCCTGTGCATTTTGTAGATGTATAAGCTAGAGGGGTTTGCAAGTTTTATTCAAGAGGAAAGAGTATTTAGTTTGCAGAGGAAATTGTATTACTAAAATAACTGCAGTCTTTTTCTATGTGCAGGTGCGACCGTTCAAACTGTGATTCATTTGCAATATATACTGCGGCCCTAACTTACATACACCCAACAATAACAATGGAAGCTCATGTACAAAGTTGTCATTTTTTATTCAATAGGATTATTATTGTTACACGTCACCACAGATAAAAAACAGCAGCCCGTAAAAAGAGCCTCAGTAACAGTATTAATAAGATTAAAGTCATATCAAGTATTGTACAATCAAAATGAGGGTTGAGGAAGGTAGTACACTTTTCATCACCAGCAATGAGATGCAGTCCGTCAGTTAAGAATTGAAGTAAAAATACACGCCTGTAGTACACACATGCAGTACAAACCAACAAAACTAGGAGCTCCACACACAAAGAGCTTAACTACACAAAACGACTGCCTTTGAACGCACCTCCTCTGGCACTTAACACTATCACAAATATCCTTCAGAAGTCAGTCAGGTTAACACACAGTTTCAGGATGTGTTCGGATCTTTCATAGAAGCAATGCACTTTTTCATACAAAACTAACATAAAATATAAAATAATAAAAGGTAGGACTCTTTGTACAAAAATGTATAAATTTTAAAGGCATTCGTGTCCAAAAAGACACTAGAATTGTTTTAAGCATCTACAGTAGGGTGAACTGGTTTTCAATGGGTTTCTACAGTATTTTGTTTTTGATAAAAGCTATTTAGTATCATTGCTGATGAGTCGTAATACAGAAAGACTGTAATTGTGTATACCAAAAAAGGAATTAAGGTTTAGTTTTTTTGTCAGTTCTGCTTGTACAGAATAGCAGCTGTATTAAAAAATTAAATCTACAATATCGTGGAATGTATCTTAAAAATCTTAATTGTTTAACCACAGACTTTCACACAGCACTCAAACACCAAGTGCATAATTTACGCATTATTATCACTATATCATTTTGTGTTAATGCCATCCTAAATTTACAACTCTTTGTATGTTTTTGTGAATAGTTACATTCTTACTTTAAATGCATTTGAAGATATGGGTATTTTTCCTTTTTCACAGATAAGAAATTGCTCATCTTTTTATACACTGTGATTCCAATCCATCACACTTTTATGCTACAATGGAGCGCAATAGTGATCTTTTATTCAAAGGTCCTTGAAGTACATTTCCCATTCAATTTGTTCATAGATTTTTTGGCGGAAAAGTTTGAAAGATTGAACAGCTATGTGGTAATTAACAACAACCTATTAAACCGATTCAATTTTTAAGTTTTAATTGTGTTTTGGGAATGAAAACTGCTGGATTATGGATGGATTATTATGGACATTAGTTACCACATAGTTGGTTAGTGTGTTTTTACACATTCAATATTTCTCTATGGGGAAAATGAATGGGAAATTTGCTTTCAAAACCTCAGAAGGCTTTTACTATTGAGCCTGGACATATGTTTAGTTAGACTTTGTTAGATAAAAATGTCTGTACATAACTTAAAGGGATCAAAACAACACATCTGGCTTAAATAATACATTACACAGGGCTTGAAACATGGCTGTAACATCATTAACAGCACACCCGAAGAGTACGCATTATAAGTGCTTGTTGCCACAAACGTTAACATAGATTTACACGGCCGGTAGCACGGTCCCACCAGGATCTTGTTCCGCCTGTTACATGTGTGGTTTATGGTTGGCTGTTTCAGTAGATGGGCTTCCATTAAGATTCCCATTGTGTGGTTCCAAAGGGCCAGTGCACAGGGCTATCAGGGGAAGAGTGCGCTGCAAACAAACTAATCTCCTTAGCACTGCTTCAGGCAGCGGTGCAGGTTTTCTATCACTGAGAAAAGCGGACTGACTGCTTGACTTATTTGCTTTCTCTGCCAGTGCCACCCTATTGTCTATAAGGACAATTCTATTTGCATTTGGCTGCCTCTAATCCAATCTGTAATTTTTTATACTTCTTAGGGATACTTTGTCTTGTATTACGCAAAGCTGTCCTTTGTCTGATTTTCTTGCTTTCAGAAACAACATTCCCTTATTTGGTATGCTTTGTTTAAAATTCAACTCCAACTCCAGTTCTGTTTATTGACCGCAGCTGGCACTTTAAAACCACAATTTATTCATTCAGAGTTTTCATCTGGGTATAAAGTGTTGTGTTTGTTTTTCCTAAGCAGCTGCACTACATGTGGAAGAGCTTGTATTGCCTTTTGTTCATTTCCTGGTCTTCTCAAGAGGATTTTGATTGAGCAGAACGATTCACAGCTATATCTCAATATCTTCTAGCAGCTTTGATAATTTCAAATGTAAGTGTTGTTGTTGCCAGATCAGGATAAAATTGATAATTCTCCATGCTCCATAAACTTGACTTCCTTGTCTTGGCGATTCCCAGGAGGTGTTGTGTGTTGTGTTTGTGTCTTCGAGGCATAGGGAAAGCTGACCTCCAGCTGTAAATGAGCTGCTCCCAATAGTGGTTTTGTGCCTACTGTCTCGTCAATTTCACATTTTCATAAAGCTGATGTTAGTTTCAAAACACTGTTCGTCTTTGTCAATTGTTCATTTATATAAAAAAAATGATACAACCACAAATGTCTATGACTATAACATCCGCTCGTTTTGCAGCGTCTTGTAGTAATGTTCCTGCTCCGTGTGGCTTCGGGCAGAGCCGGACGGTCGCCGTGGCAACGTAGAGGAGCGGGACATGGCCTGGCTGTGGCTGTCCATGAGCAGGTCGTGGTGAGGCGGCGGGGGCAAAAGGGTGGAGGGATGAGGCGGCGGGGGCATTTGCGAGGATGGGTGAGGAGAGGTGGACATTTTGGGCGGGGGCAGCTGAGGCGGGTGATAGTGCGACGAGGTGGGGAGAGGGGGAGGGGGCATGTGAGACGAGGGGTGCGGAGGCGGGGGCATGGAGTGAGAAGGGTGGTGCATGTGGGAGGGCAGGCGCGGCGACGGGGGCATTTTGGAGGACTGTTGTGAAGCAGCTGGGGGCATCGGGGAGGATGAAGAGTTAGGCGGGGGAGGTAGGAGCGGGGAAGAGGTAGGAAGAGGAGGCGGAGGTATGTGGGAGGAGCTGTGGTGTGGTGGGGGCGGCATGTGGGAGGAGCTGGAGTGGGGAGGCGTAGGACTGTGGGAGGAGCTTGAGTGTGGAGGTAGGGCCATGTGGGAGGAGCTTGAGTGCGGAGGTAGGCCCATGTGGGAGGAGCTTGAGTGTGGAGGTAGGCCCATGTGGGAGGAGATGTGGTTCGGCGGAGGTGGCATGTGGGAAGAGCTTGAGTGGGGTGGCGGAGGGCTGTGGGAGGAGCTGGAGTGATGGGGTGGGGGCAAGTGGGAGGAGCTAGGGTGAGGAGGTGGAGGCATGTGGGAGGAGCTAGAATGTGTGTGAGAGGTAGAGTGAGGAGGAGGAGGAGTGTGGGAGGAGCTTGAGTGAGGAGGTGGTGGTGGCAAATGAGAGGAGCTCGAGTGTGAGTGGGCGGAGCTAGGGTGAGGAGGTGGAGGCATGTGCGAGGAGCTTGAGTGAGGAGGTGGGGGCATGTGGGAGGAGCTTGAGTGAGGAGGCGGTGGAGGTATCGGTGATGGCGAGGGAGGAGGAGGAAGCGGGGAGGAGGACAGCTGAGGGGGCGGAGGTAGAGGAGAAGGTGAGGGAGGTAGAGCGGGAGGTTCAGGCGGGCCCTCTACACTGCCCCCTGTGGAGGAAGAGTGCGAGTCCGTTTTGACCGGCAGAGTTCTGTAATCCCGATACTGGCTCACGTTGTCCTGGCGCTGCAGGGCCCCGCGGTGCTTGTCTCCAGATGGGTCGGTGCTGATCATGTTGCCGCTGATGGTGTTCCTCCACTCCCAGGGCTTCCCGTTCGGGGCGGACACGCGGACCACAGGGTGATGGGGGGCATGGGCATCTATGGTGACGATGCTCCCACTCCCGGCGATGCTCCCTGGGTTACTCCCACTACAGCTGTCCCGGTCAGAGGGGATACGGTAGTAAGGAGACTCGGAGCAGGAGGAACCAGCTCCAGATGAAGAGCCCTCTGAGCCCTGCTGCTTGGACATCGCTATGACCTGGAAAAACACACATTAACAGTAAGAATGTATTCAAGAGCCGAATACATTTTTTGCAATAGTGGAATAAAACTAAGCTGCTTCAATAGGGTCAAAATATACCCTTTCTTTATCTCATATGCTCTACATACAATAGCTTTGCTCAGTAGAAAGCTGTAGGTTATTTTAGGTCGGTATCTAATGGTATATTGTGATGCTTTTTTCATTGTTCCCCTGAGCCTTATGCTGGGTTTGCTTTGTCAACAGTTTTTACAAGGTGAGAAAAGTGATCTTGTAAAATACTGCAGAATCTACTAATTGGCTTGGTCAACAGTAACATCAGTAACAGTAACAGTATCATCGCCTATAATACATTTTTCAAATTCTATGACAGCATAGCATTGCATTGAAAACTCATTAGTGAAATGCCACCCTCATGTTTCATGTAAGTTTTATAAATAATATTAATCACAGGTATGTAGCAGTTGGCAGCAGGTTTATGCCTCCTGTCTGAACTGTATATTTTACAGCTGGCTGCGTGCCATGTGATATTAAATTGAAAATCTATAGTAGCTCATGTTAGTGCTGCTTGTTCGATTTGTGTGCTCATTTAATGATCACCTGAGTGACTCTCTGCTGGCTGGGTGGCTGGCTGGGCTGAGTGTTGGGGACTCTGGGAGTGGAGACTGCAATGGGCCCAGGACTAGGCTCCTTCCCTCCTCCACCTTCTGTGAGTGACAGCCACTTAGCTCGGGTCTTGGCGCTCTTCGGGGAGACAGGAGGCGGCCGAGTGGCCTCTTCAGGGATGTGGACCAGCGGGGGAGCCATGGCGACGCGGGGGATCGTTGGAGTGGCGCTGCCTTTGGCTTGAACGGTGGGGTAGAGGGAGGAGGGCATGGCCTGTTCTGAGTCTCCAGCTGCTCGTTCATCTCCATCAGTTCTGTCCGGACCATCCTCATCCTCTCGAGAGCTCTGACTGCGCAGCTCAAGGGAGCGCTGCTTCCACTCTGACACCAGCTGCCGTGACCTCTGAGAGTCATAGGGCACGTGGAAGGTCATGTGACGCTGTGTTGGGATTGGCTCGTCTGAGGGGGAGATGGGGCTGTTGCCGTTGGCGACTCGGGGTAAGGTGTTACTGAAGGTCACCATGGTTTCCTTTCCCATGGGACCCCTGGTGGCCAGCAGCTCCACATCAGCACTGGCCCTCTTCAGAGAGGCCAGAGATGCCTTCTCCCTGCGGACCTTACTGCGGCCCCCGGTCCCCAGCCCGGCCCCCAGCTCCTCCCTGCTCTCCGACGCCCTTGGGGTCTTTCTGTACAAGGAGTCGTGGCCGCGCTGACTCAGCACCCGCAGGTCCTTCTGCTGAGACAGAGTAAGTCTGGAGACACACGGGGCATCCTCCTCTGAAGCTTTAAAGTTCCCCACTGCATAGACCGCCTGACACACCACACAGAGAAGAGAGACAAATAACCACGTTAAGACACAACACAAGCATGAAAGCCTTTCTCTAATCTGTGGGAGACTAAACTGCTTCTCCGATTCATTTACAGCAAATGCATAAACAAGCAACTCTCCTCTCTGCTTTATTTATTTTTTTTTTTTTTGTTGGGACAGTGCATGTTAATGAACATACATGATATACATGCTGTAAACACACCAGATTGTAGCCTTGGGCTAATTTCCATCTGTTGTCCCGCATTCACTCTCATTCATTCACACACAGACAGACATGGACAGACAACCATTCACTCTCACATTCATACACTATGGACAATTTAGAGTTGTCAATTAACCTACACAGTCATGTCTTTGGACGGTGGGAGGAAGCCGGAGAACCCGGAGAGAACCCACGGTAACACGGGGAGAACATGCAGACTCCACCCAGAGAGATTGTGTGATGTTAGGGTGGTTCAGAATTCGAGACCACAATGTTGGGGTGGTCTGGGATTCGAACCCACAATCTCCTTATTGGGAGGCAGATGCTCTAACCGCTCTGCCACCGTGGTCAGCATGAATCACGCTGCTCTTTAATGACAGAAGGAAGAGCAGCAGAAAAGAGGATCTTGGGGAGAGAGAATAAAGCGTGGCTAATGGCTAAGACAAGTTTTTTTTAAATTGAACTGAGAAATTGTTCCAGCAAATTCTTATCGGATTATTCCTTCGCTCTCTTACGCCCCTTCCGTAATAAAAGCAGCTATATATAGGTTGCCAAAAAAACACTGAGAGAGAAAGGCATGGAAGCTAATCAAAGTGATGAAACAAACAAGGCATTTGTTAACACATGCTGTGATTGTGTGAGAAAAGTACAATGGTGCTGTTTAGTAACAGCCAAACATTTCAAATCTATTTGAATGTAGTTAGTCATTATCACCTCCCTGAGAACCAACTCTTAGCTTCTGCCTTAACAAAAACATAAAAACATACTGTTAGCTGTCATCTTTCCAATAAGTGGTGGTATCACAAAATACTTACGTTACGTTACATTTAAAATTGAGGTACATGTAGTGTTTGCCTTTGAACTGTTTTACTCTGATGTATGGTCAATATGTCTATAAAACACTGGCATGGAGTTCAACGTCTTGATCAACATAATACTTTTTAAATGCTTTTTTTTCTTCTTCCCTGTATTGTATTTGTAACCACAGGCATGATTGTTGTCTGTTTAAAGGCTTTTAAACCACAAGATATGGCAAATGTGTGGACCTATTCCTGAACAAATGGAAAAACATTTGTGGATTTTGTGTTTGGATCTTTCTTTTCAAAAGTGTTCTGTTGTTCTGTTGTAATTTCCAGAAAAACTGACCAGATAGACTCCGATGCCTGCTCCAATGAGGTAGCCCACATAAACGTCTATGGGGTGACTGCGGTGCTGCGTGATCTGCGTTAGTCCGGCCAGCCCCGCCGCCATGCAGAACCCGAACACCAGCAGCGGCTTCAGGAGCTTTGTGGTACTGCTGATGCTGGCATTGAAATACATCTGGAGAGAGAAACCAGCACATTTATGACAAGGACAGGAGACGTAAGGGTGATGTATGAAGTATCAATGAACGACTACCACGAATAGTAATCATAGAAGTGCTT
Organism: Rhinogobius similis; assembly: GCA_019453435.1. NCBI lineage: Eukaryota > Metazoa > Chordata > Actinopteri > Gobiiformes > Gobiidae > Rhinogobius > Rhinogobius similis. The sequence goes on from CM033638.1 coordinate 14,681,755, forward strand.
TAAGTGCATGCGTACACGTAATTACACATTAAAAAGGGTAACGTTAACAAGCAAGTTTAACTCTAATGATCACACATTTCACAAAAGAGCAAGCGTTTAGGCAGTTTCTTCACTGTCTTACTGAGACTTTTTTCCTTTATTGTTGCCATTGCCGACTTTGAAAAGCTGCTTTTCTGTGCGTGAACCAAAAACTGAAAAGATGGCCATTTGAACCCTCAAGTTGGATCTTTATAAAATTGTCTCTAAAGTATTGAAACATGGGCATTTGAACCCTCAAGCTGGATCTTTGTAAAATCGTCTCTGAAGTATTGAAACATCCAGGTTTGATTTATGTTAGTTTAGAGTGAAAATTTCTTGTCACTGACAGTGCACTTTACAGTCAACATTGTGGATTAAAATCACAGTGGAGAGGAGAACAGATATTTACATTCGGGCTGCACCATTGTTTGATTACATAAGGAGGTGAAGGACAGATGACGGACAGAGAGGCAGCAGAAAACATAACAAGCTTGTCAATCTCTCTCCAACGCTGACGCGAGCAACAGGGGGGCAATTTACAGCTTTGCACATGTACAAAATCCTTAATGTTGCACTCTATGTAAAGCAAGATAAAGTTTTGGGGCACTTTGCTTGAATTTGACAACTTGTAACTATGGCAACTAGACTGGAATTGTGAGTTTTAATGAGAGTGCACTGGGCTCGGTGGAGCAGTGATGAGGCCAGTAGCTGCTTATAGGAGCCAGAGGGGCATGGTTAGTGTGTGTGCCCAGAGAAAGATGACACACAATCCACATATCGCAACTGTCAGCGCTTATTTAAGACTGGAGAAATGTAGGAGAGTCTAAGATGCAGCCAAGTTAGGCTTTTAATAAGAAATGGTCAAGGGACAGTCTGCATGGGAAACTCCCAGAAGGAAAATAATTACTTAACTTTATGCATATGCAGTAACTCAGGGGCAGAGCTTTCACACTGCCAAGAGAACAAATATGGCAGATTGTTGTTAGTATTAGTGTATGGGCTGGTCAACTTGGAGTGAAAAACAATGGTTGTATGCAGCTCCTTAAAAATGTTGAAGAAGATGAATGAACGAATCTTGATAGGGAAATATACAATGACCGTACTCTTCTCTTTGCTCCTTTTTGTTCATTCTATACTCCATAACTACATTATGTCTTGTCTTTTAATGTATTTTATGAATGAGATGAAAAAGGTAGATAAAAGTGTAGATCCGACAATTTGCTGAATACCTCTTCCCACTCTAGATATACCTACAACAATTAGAGTGGAGCAATTTGCGAAAAATATATAATTGCTTTTTTTTTCTTAAAGAATTGTGATTGTGATTAGATTTGTGTTTCAATAATGGGATCAGAAAGAACGATAATAATCAGAAAGACTGAAACATGAACCAACAAACTATATTTCAGAAGATGTTTATACAGATCTAAACTATAGAGTTAGTAGTTTTTATGCAGAATAAGACTATTTTGTTTTGGGGAGGAAATTAGGATGATTTGCTCATTGTATCCGTTCAAATAGCAATTCTTATTTGATTGCAATTAATCTTGCAGCCCTAATAGATAGATAGATGGATAGAGAGAGTGAATGTTGTGCAGTTGATTGCAGCTCAAAATAAGGCTCTCCTATAACACTCGATTCTACAGCAGCGGGAGAGAAATCTGTCACTCCTGACTCTCTCCTTGCCTGGTTATATTTTAGTTGCCTGATTCCTACCTGTCTACCAGCTGTCGAGCTATATTTTAATGGTGAGCCCCATGTGAAGCGTCACTATAACCAACAGTAACCCATACAAACACCCAGCCATGCAGTAAACAGTGCATATTTCAAGACACATGCAAGAATCAAATAAGGATTGCTTACGGAGATATAGACAGCAGCAAAGCCCGAGAGTGTCGCATGCTGGGATGGAAAGGTTTTCCTGGGTGCAGAAGAAGAAGAAAATACATTTGTAGTAAAAAGGATGGAAAAACAAACTTTAATTAAGAAATGTGGAATAATTAAAGGGGTTAATACACGGTACAGGAGGACAATCGTAAAATAAACCAAATGCTTTAATTTCTATTGTGTGATTGTATTTAAGAGAGGTATCTGATGGACTTTTTTGTTTTAAAAGGGCCAGGTTTCCAATTGCTATTACTTTAAGACCTGTAGATTAAGGGTAATGTGTCCAATGAAGACTTGAGCCTCCAATGCAAGCTTATTTGTTCAGACAGGATTATCTCTATATCCACCTATTAAGATGTAATCCCAATGCACATGGTAGTCATACGCCTCGTTTGTTTGCTATTGGTCTGTTTAGCATTACAGTATCATGGTATCCAACAGAAAGGCAACATAAAAGTAGAAGTAATATAATAATAGAGAAGTTGTAATGGTAATTTAAATACATCCCCTCAACGTCATATTGCTAATAGCTATGCTGCTAATTTGCAATATCAACATTCTTCTTCTACACAGTTACCAGCAGGAGGCGACAGACACCTAATCCAAATATTCGTTTTACAACTGGAAATGCAAACGAAGAGGTGAAAAATCATAATACTACACTGAACTATTCATCTGAAAACGCAAAGATTCAAATAGACTTTAATTAGCTTTGACTTATAACAGTACTTCCTCATCATTAGTGTTCTCAGAGTTTTAATTTTTGATTGAGTCCTGCATGCTTGAGTAATCCTGTATTGCCCTGCATTCGAGGCTTGAGTGCTCAGAAAAAGGCTGCTTTTACCAACCCCAATCACTGCTCACTTCTCTGTATTTACTTGCAATTAAAAAAAGAAATTAAAAGTAAACTAAAAATGTCCCTCTTTTAAGAACAACAAAACATGTAAAGGACAATTTGCTGCTTCCTACATTTTATCAGTTTTTAGACCAATATTGAGAGTTACAATAAAGAAAATGTAAATTAATGAATATGTTTTTGTTTAATATTAAATACTACGTCTTCATTCAAAAACAGCACAGCCGTGAAATGTGTAGACTTTTTTCCAGGCACATTTGACCCCCTCACCTGGCGGACATGATGGCATACGGGTCCTTGCCCATGCAGATGTCCTGAGTAACGTAGGCGTTGTTGTCACATGACACTCCCGGAGCCGTGTAATTGGGCTGACACACGGTGAGGAAGAAGGGGGCGTGGTACCCGGTGGCCAACTGGATGACATCTGTCACCAGGGCCGTCGCCAGGAGACCGAACACATGCACACCTGAGGGACACACACAAAGAATGATGGGAAAATGAGGAGCTGCCGAAGTAAATGAGCTGAAATCCTCTGGTGGCGTCTTCATATTGAGCTGGTTAATTCCGAGCACCTGTGCTTAAATCTTGAGCTCACTCCAACATCCTTAAGTTAAAAAAGCTTTCTGTGAAAAAATCTTGCCAAGGTGAATTAATTATGTTTTTTCACTTCAAAGCTCACAGTTTGCCGCGAGATATTTCACATAAATGGTTCTACCATGCCTATTACACATTCATTACACAGTAAATTAGTTTATTTTACACCCCAGAGTCCTGTGGATCAAATGAATTAAGCCCCACTTTAAGCGATCAGAGGCTTAAGATGACATCAGCTCTCAGACAGAGGTGACAAAACTTAATTGGTGACCCCCTAATTGGTTAAAGTGCTAATGCCAGTCATAGTCAGAGACGCTATATTTAGAAATGCTGTTTTTTTTTGTTTTTTTTTTTCATCAATCCTGTTTTCCACATATATTGCAACTAACAAAGCAATCCTTAAAGTAAAAAAAAATGCTTATTAATGGACACAAATCCAAGCAGGAAGATTAAAATGACACTCACCAACAAATCGCACCGTTCTTCTCAGAAAAGAGTTGAAGCTGCAGCCTCCAGCGTTGATGCTGGTTTCAGACTTTGGGCAGGACTTTAGTCTGGACTGCATACAGTACATGATCCCCTCCCCCATCATAATCTGCACACACAAAACACAACTATTAGACACAGGTATAACCTGGCCATGAATCATTAATACATTCAAAGATGGAAGACTAAAATGAGATGATAAAAAAATGAATTTTTTGATCACACAATGGAGGAATTTACTTGTCATAGAAGCTCTTAAAAGGTTCACTATTTAACTTTTCTGCTCGTCTCTATGGAGGCTGAGTCAGATCTATGGAAAGGGCCTTAAGTAAGACTACATGCTACAATTGAATAAAAACAAGATAGCCAGATGAAAGTTACATAGTGGACCTTTGATATCCAATAAAGCACAATAAGTGAAGAAATTGCAATATAATAGAACAGCAATAAAACAATATTTACAGGGAAGTATAAAATGTGGGTTAGGGATTTTTTTAAATCATTGTTGTGATTAAAAAAAGAAAAGGTTATCAGCAGTGCAGACCTGTTTTTAGGATTGTTAAGTCCTGTGTTTTTTTAACTTTTTCCTGTTGCAACATACTTTTTTGGTTGAAAAGTCGACTAAAACTTTATCAAATAACTCCAAGAAAGAAGAGTAAGTTTGCACAGGAGATTAAAAGATTGAATGAATCCATTAACTAATTTATTTATTTTTTTGTCCCCAAGGCACACCTGACAATCCCTCAAGGCGCACCGGTGTTTGCTGGCACACTGGTTGAAAATCAATGGTTTTGACCATTAATTGGTCAATGGTGCCTTAGTCCAGTGTTTTTCAACCTTTTATGACTTACAGCAGTGTTTCCCAACCAGGGGTACAGGGACCACAAGGGTGAACAATTACCAGGGGGTACTTAGAATGGTTTCAGGTTTTAAAAGAAGATGAAATTTACTTTTATCTGAATAAAAACAATTTATTAGGTGTAAATTTAGCATATTTTTGGAGTATCTTGGACCATAAATATAATTAAAACAAAAATATAATAGTAATAATTGACCGTATTAGACTAATAAATCCATTTATTTGTCTCAGACTCAAGTTCAGGTGTACTCTGAGAGTGAGACAAAGCTTGGGCGGTACTTGTGACAAAAAAGGTTCGGAAGACACTTTTTGGTTATAAAGATACTACATTACCAAATCAGACCTTTTAGTAAAAAAATCTTGAGTATAATAATGCGACAAATAATTTCCATGCCACTATTTGGCTCTTTAAAGTTGGCAGCACTATTGTTTCCTGGCACACTGGTTGAAAATCAAGGCCTTCGACGACCAAACTTGTTATCAGGCAAGTTATTTTAGTGGGATTATAAAAGATTTATATGGACCTCAACAGAAAAGAGAAGGCATGGAGTGAGTTAGCTGAGGTCAGGGAGTGAACTTATTCTGCCTTTTTACAAAGCAATCTGAAATTTACCAGCCCTTTTATGGCTTGTAGGAGCTTGTTTGGTCAAAAGTAGAGCTAGTTTTGAGACCTCTTGCTAATGCCACGCAGGCCCCTTTTAGTTGACTAATCGATGCACAGGGCCGGTCTTTTGTCAATCAAGAGTTTCTTTAGTCGTCTACAGCCTTGTTTTTTTGGTGATCTTTTACAATACAGTTCTGACATGACACGGAGGTAAAAACAGCATTAACGTCAGAGCTGCTGGCTGATATACAGTGAGAAAGCGTGTCCCAATGAGGCTGGAGGCAAGGCACTATCGAGCCGTAATCACGTTGAATAGCCGTGATAGATGGCTGCTGGAGAGCTCTGTACGTTTCTACGGCTCTGATGGATTGGGCCGCTGTGTGAGTGTATGTGTGAATTGATTCTAAGACCTCTGCTGTTTATTGCAATGTCAGGTGAGTAATTATCAACGTGTCCATCGATTGTGCATTTCGAGACGGAGATTTGCTTTGGCGTTGCGTATTGGACGTTCTCTCTTGTGGCATGCCAAGAGTGAACAAATGCTATTGTGTCGTTTTTTGTGATGGAAAAGTAACATCGTGAGGAGAGTGCACTTTTTTCCTATTCAGCAGTTTCAAATCGTACTCATTGATATTCTATTTAAGGGTTATATTCATTCTACATCGTCCCCAATATATGTTTTCACAATTGTTGAGTAATTATCTTATTACGAGGAGTATTTTCAACGAATGTCTGTTTTTGTTTGACCATACATCACTTTCATTTACGTTTACAACACACTTTGTACACATCTTAAACGTCGCAAAATGTTACAGTAATGTAGTAAGCTCCCACAGGATCCTCACAGATGAAGCAGACATGAGGTCATTCAGCCACAAAGACTGCGGTTTTTGTTCCAGTAAACCTCCACTCAATGTAATGTATAACGCTTCCAGGAGCCATTTTTGTGTCTTTGGCCTTTTCTGCACTATTTTTAGTTTCACAATCAAAAAATAATGATAATTGATCATGCTAATGTTAACTTTTGTTCTGAATGTTGTTCTGCAGCAAAGCCACTCGTCTGATCTAATTTGGCTACAGTTTAAATGTCACAGAACACAACTAATACAATTTATTTGCATTAGAATTTTGTCCATTTTAAACTTTACTGTGTGCATTGAGTGTTTAAATTAGACTTATCCCTCTGAAGCTACAATTTGTTGAATTATGATAAATGTAAAATGACTATTATTAATCCTTTAGTTAAATTTACCCATCATTTCTCTGGTATAATCTATATAATGCACTCTTTCTCCTCTCTATCATCATTGAAACCCTTCCAGCCCAAAAATTCACCGCAGCAGCATAACCACAACCATCTCAGCCTCTCAGTGTTTACAGAGGACATATTTTCCACGAACAAATAACAAATCTAGTTCTCTTTCTGCCAGGATCGATGCGGTTGATTCAACACATCCTCCTCTCCAGATCCGTGGTACATTTAGAACTTACCGACGCGGCTGGTCCAGCGAAGGCCAAACTCAGGAGCATGAGTAAAGGTATGAGCTCTTCGCCCGCCTCCACGTAGGGCATGGAGAGGTCGCGGTCATAGCAACGGAAACCCACCGTCGCCGGGGACAACACATCTGTCAGCTCCAGGAAGTAGAGAGACACCAGAGAGGACAGCACGATGGGAAGCTGGTCATACGAGTACAAACATAAAAAATGAGTTTGGGTGGGCATTGGAAATAAGAAATATTGATATTGACATTAAAACAGATTCCTCAGAAAATACGTGGCCTTACATGTACAATCTTTAAGTAATAATTTAAGTAAATAAAAATTAAATTAGACCTAACAGACAGAATAAAACCGGTAAAATATCCATAAGTTCCAGAACCAGTGACATTTGAAACCACAGCTTATTCATTGTTATGACCTGGTTAAATTCTTGCCATGTTTTGTTTGTCCTTCTTAGTTTAAGGTCTAACGGTTTAGTATTGGTTTGGTCCTGTTTTCATTTCATTTTGACCTGGTTAACCTCTGTCCGGATTTAGAACAGGATTTAAGACCTAAGGAACAAGATAAAACTGCTATCGGGGAATTCTATTGACTTAATAAACCATAAAACCCTAATTGTGTTGTTTATATGCATGAAATCGTAATCGCTTACTACAATAAAAACAACAAAACGGCCGTAAATCCCTCGAGTGACTAAAGTAGCTGTAGTAGTGAGTCACAGGCAGCTCAGAAGATGAGGTAGATAGAGTTACATCATGAGTCATTGTGCAGGCGTACAGTAACACCACATACAGAATAAAAGAACACCTCTACGTACCTCCACAAAATAAAAGCACGGCAAGAGAGTCATGCTGTCTTTGGGCGGCTTCTTCTTGGCCTTGTGTTTGGGGGACGCCATCTTGGGGTGGGACCATTCTGAACCTGTCAATACACAAACAAAAAAATCAGTAATAAAAATACTGTCGTATTTTAATGTTTGTATGTGACTTAAAATGGTCAAGAAACGTACAGGATTGTGTGAAATTAGTTAAATAAATGAATGTTATTACAATTTTGCTTATACACACTGCTTTTCACATATGTCCAATTTGAGAAAGAAGAAATGTAACAAATCCACTATTGTGCAAGAGTAACATTACAAAATATGTGGGTGGGTGATAACGACAAAATTTTAAAACAGTTAACAATAATAATAATCACCAAAGTGCAGAAATATCACCTTGCCCTTGTTTGTAAAATTGCAACATAACTTCATTTATTTACTTTTTTACAATAAACATTCTACTCGAAATTAAAATTTTGCACAACATCAAAGCAACATTAGGCTCCGTACACAGCATTTCAGTTGGTTATTTATTTTGAAAATGGCTAGCTCATTGTACTACTGAGTACTTCCTGTCACACTAAAATGATTAAATGCATAAAAAGAGCCGTCAGTGAGCAATGAGCTGCAGGTAGATGTCACTGACAACATGTTAAAGACTTTACACATGACATGAACACGCTGACACTTCTGTGTTGATAAATGGAGGTGTGTGTGTGTGGCTCAGTGCTAACGCTAACTTTGAAGCATAATAAAGAAGATAAAACAAATAAAAAACAAACGGAAGTAATCTATATATAAAAAAACAATCAGGTAGAATTTACTTTACATTGTAGTTGGTTGTTTTCTATAATTAACATTTTTATAATTAACATTTAATATAAAAGTTAGCATTAGCTGCGAGAATCGGTTAGTTTAGCCAACTGCTGTGCCCATTACAAAGCTGAACATTATCTCTTATCTTACAGTATGTAGAATGAATTGTATTTTGCCCTCCTTAACGCAACCGTATCCAGGCTTGGGAGTGTCAAACGAGTAAACGAACACAACAGTATTGATAGAAAATGAGTACTTGACACCTGGGATGAAAGACACTGTATATATTTGCGCAATTCCAGTATCAAAGCCTTGAACACAAATCCACACTAGAGATCTATTCCTCTGTCAACAATAACCTGAAGGCAGTTGCAGACCGCAGAGAGACTCTTGAAGGAGGAGCTGGGAGTGAAACTAAACAGTGTTAAATATTCTCTGCTGCTTCCCCGTTAGCTCCTTACATCTGTCCTATCTCCTCTGCTACGTCCTTTACCCAATTTACTCCTGCTCTAACTGGCTCTCGCTCCTATCCCTCTCACCATGTCCCAATTTCACTTATCTCAACGCTGCCGTCGTCCCTGCAAATGTACCTAGACTATCACTTCAGATGCAAAAGACCATTAACTGATCTTATTAGGAAGATTTAGCCGGGGAAATTGCGGTCATTCACAAGGTAAAGACCGTTTTCAGCTTACATTTTCATTCCTTGGGAGCAGCAGTGGTCATAAATAGACCGCCCCGAAAGCTTTAATCCCAAAATAAGCCTTGAAGCAGAAAGCCATATTCGCCGAGGCATCTTTGCATCTTTTTCTGCTTCATCTGCCATCTCGCTCTCCTTATGCACGTCACACATTGTTTGCAGGTCTGTCGCATGAGATGTTTTGGAGTTTTTGAGTCATGGATTATTCGGTATACCAATAATCAAAATTAGACAGATTAGGGTTGTCCAAGTAATCAATACTCGGATATAAATAATCCCACATACTACAAAATCCATTCTAGATACTAATTTGAACTATTGAAATGTCAATACTGAAAAAATCATGTAAATTATAGTAATAGTCTTTATCTGTATCAAAATTAGTATCACTAAGATCACATGGAAATATTAGATTACACCAGAAAGAACTAAACAATTACAATCATAATGAACCATTTCAATTCAATATATTCCACAAATGTAACCCTACAAAGTGCTTTCTTATCTGGTTGTTTATGCTATGTTCAACTGACTTTATCATTCTGGAAGTTTTATTTCATGTTAATCAGCTGGGCAATTTAAATGAAAGTAAATGAACGATTTCACAATTTTTTCTTACAATATTAGTAAAATAAACATGTGATAATGTGACATCCCTTCTTCTGGATAAACAAAATGCCTTTACAAACCCTAATCAAACTGATGTAATAAGCTATGGAGGTTCTTGATCAATAATGTCATTTAAATGTTAATGATGACTACAACAAAATGCAACAATTACTTTGAAAAGCTGCACACAGCGTTCTATTGACTGAGTGTTTGAGTTGGACTTTTGATTGGTTTAAAGGCTGAGATCTGTCCCCTCAAGAGCCAAGGGTTAGGTCAATATGTCGCCCATCGATCTACAGTTTATGCCTTTTATTGACTGTCCATTTCCATTACATTCAGACGACAAAATGTATTTCTTCTGGATTTATGTCTCTGGTTTCAAATGACTGTGAATAAATAACTAAGAGACCAAATGTTCTGTTTGGATCATGCAGCTGTTGTTGTGGGTGTTTAGACGGAGGAAACTTTGAAACATTAGTGATCGCTGTCCTCTGCGATGGGCTTTGACAACGAATGTATCTTGTCAAATTGGTCAGAAATCATGAAACTCAGTGGAGAGTTTGTGGATTCAATTCTCGGATTCTAAATTGAGTTAGCATGTCTTCCCTGCACTGACATGGATTCTCTCTCTTTCTTTAATAACCCTGGCTGCCTGCAAACACACCGCATCGATATTGGCTCTGAACTGGCACTAAACTCTGTACTAAACCCGGACTTGAACAGGACCAAACCATATCTATAGCAGAACTAAACTGTGATCATCATCATCAATACAAGTTTATTTAAAGAGCTTTTTAAAAGACATTAAAAGCACAGCAGACACAGTACATAATGAAATACTAAATAAAATGCTTAAAATCATTCTGACACATTCTGCCACAGTGACATTTTTGAGCTTTTAACCATGTTCTAACAATGTTCCGTCATCAAAAACATACCTGGAGGTGCATTCAGCTGCATTCGCGCTGTTTTGAGGATTTCTGTCGCCTAAACATAATGACTGCCAGGGGTCATTTTTGGCCCCTCTCCCCTAAATAAAATTCATCTGGAGCCACAAAACATATTTTACCCTTACAATGAAGATAACTCAGAGTATATAAGTTTTATATATAGTTATACTATATTCAGAGGGATTTGAATCTATCCAAAAGCTTATTTCTAGTATGTTTGACAGAGGTTTTTTAATGCAAAAGGAGGTCATACAAGATACTAATTCAATTTTTGTTTTGTCATCCACTGTAAAAGAACTATATTTTGCTGCATTTATAAAATTATAGAACGACAAAAATTATACTGTTCACATTTTATTGCTGTTTTTACCTGTTTAATAAAGGAAAACCTCAAACTCGTATTAAGAGGAGAGAAAAAAACACTGGCATGTGGAGATCTACATTGAAACACAAAGAACCATGCAGGTCTATTTGAGTCATGCCCTTATTTGTAGAACATCAATCAAATAAGAAGAATATACATACTATTTATACTAGGCTAATCATCATGTGCCTTAAAGTGATAACAAAACTAAACTGTGTATAGCGCTAGGTGCCATCTGCTGGCTGGATGCACTCAGTAAATGCCATTGCAAACAGAAGAGAAATCCTTTCATTTAGTCCATAGTAAACAATTTTTTTGTTTCAAAACAAGAGTTGGTAAATTTCATGCACTCAAAGGCATGTTTAAAGGCTAATGACACCGTGAAACCTGCATAATATTTTTGCTTTAAAACATAAATAGCCAAATTAAATAGAGCTTTTTGCCAATCATTAAAAAATAGGTGAACAGGTATGTCTGAATAATGTTAGTGCAATAATTATCTGGTCACTGGCCCAACATCAACTAGGGCTGATTTTGGACCGAAATGTTTTTGGAGTCAGATTTAATCACGATTCATGAAAACTTAACACCTTTATATTGCCTTGAAGAAAGTCATCTGCTGCTTCTTCTGAAAGTGTATGCTTTATTGAAATTGGTTGAATCCACCTGTCACTCTCTCGGAGCATCGCTGAGCCTGACCAAACGCAGTGTGGGCGGAACATGCGTCTTTGTTTGAGAGTTGCATTCAAGACAAAAAATGTGAAGTGTTTACCAAAATAGCATAAAGCAAGAATGAGATCCAAATTTGATTCTTATCACAGCCCTAAAATCAACCCGAGATTTCTCACAAAAGTAAGAAAACATAAATTAAATGAAGAACAGACAAAATGATGAAATAATGACTTTTCTTTGCAGTTCATGTCAGCATTTAATCCCAATTCCCCTCGCATCTGGGCTCTGTTGTGCACCTTGCTTCTTCATCATTTTCCTTTCCCCACTAACCCTGACCCCGGGCGACTGAAGACCTCCAAAATCAAAGACTTGTGCAGTAATGTCTGTGACCGCACAGAAGGAGAGAGGAAGAGCGATAAGCGCAGATCAAAGAAAAGTGAAAAAGGCAAAAATGAAAACAACAAAAAGTGTGGCCTAAATATGTAGTGAATGTGTGTTAGTGGGGGAGGGTTCAGTGAGTGGGGGATATTTGGGGTGGATTCAAGTGCGGCAGAAAAGGGATTAAGAGGAAGACGGTTTTGGGGTCTCACGATAAGGCAGAAATTACATGCTACAAGTAAAATATATGTGCACTGTAAGCTTTAAGTAAACTTTGCAATATCGACTGATACAAATACCAGAAAAGGACCGACAGCTCCGGAGCCATTAGACAAACTTAAAGTCACAATATTCAAACGTAGCATGAATCAGGTCTAAATTAGTCTAAGTATTACGATAAATCGACTAATTGTGACTAGTCGACTATCAAAAGTAATTGTATTTTGATAATTGTAATCGTTATCTGGACTAAATAAGACTCTAAAACACATACAAATAGACATTTTATAACAAAGACAGTGGCATTATAGAATCAAAATGTTAAGAAAATAACAATAATTTCACATTTTCATCGATTATACACTTTTTTTCAACACTTTACAATAACTACACTACTTAAACACACCTTAATAAAGCAAGAAGAAAGACTTAATTCATAGTGCACGAATGGTTTATTAAGAATGATTCAGTCTTGATAACTATAGTGGTGGCAAATTGTATTTTTAAAAAGTTTCAATATACAAAAGAAATCATAGTTTGACTCGAAAAAAATAGTCGCTCACTGGTCGACTGGTGGACTAGATCAAGGCTGAGCAAAGAATCTAACAGGAACAAAACAAGTCCACATCGGAACAGGAATGGGTTCGATTTAGGACCAAATGACAAGTGAACGCACCCTAAATCAAGTCCAAACTAAGTCACCGGACCAAACTAGGAACTCTGAACATTTATATGGAGACTAGAGCAGGTTTAACAGGTCTAAACAGGAACTAAACTTGGTCAGATTATAGGACTATGGTCTAGCACAATTTACCCAGCACCAAACAGGCTCTAAATCAAACCGGGACTTTGAATTTGACAAAAATCATAATTATTTTGTTGGTCGTTTCAAAAGAATATACCTCATGGCGTGTATTCAGGTTAATTGAACACACTGCTTACTCAAGATCCACCTCTTCCAAACAATGCATAAAGTGGTACTCAAATCAGTACTTAAAGCTCTCCTATGTATCACCAGTCACTCGGTCGCACTGAAGAAGCCCCTTAAAGAAGAAAGAGCGTTTTATCTAAAAGAGCAGCCCCCTCCTCTGGGCACATCATGTCTGACTCTGAGTGTGTCTTCTAAACTGCGCTGTCTATGTGTTTGCAAACATGAAAGGCCCTGAAAATGGGTAAAAAAACAGTCAACAAGTAAGGTATGGTTTTGTCTGTCAAAGCATGAGAGAAGATAGAAATATAATAAGTAACTAGGGGTGGATAAAATAAGAAATTTGAGATAATATCGTGAATGTTTTTTGATCAAATATAATGTATATAGGGGAAAATTGTACAAAAGATGATTGAAATTCTTTTTTAAATGAAAAAAGTTAGGTTGTAAACGTTCAAATAAGCGTACAAAATGATATCTCTGAACTTTTGTAATTAATTCTACAGACATTTCACATTTATTTGATGATTAAACCTCACTAATATGCTTGAAGACAAGGTTTAACACATTTCTGTTGGATTGACTTAATACCATCTGAATATAATACGAGATATTCAGTTTTTTCAATATCGCTGAGCCCTAAGTAACTTCTTATTTTTGCCTTTGGTGAAAGTGTAGCAATCCTGTTTAATCCTGAAATCAAATCCTAATCATTTTTTGTCGGAGAAAGAAATTCAGTTTTGGCTAAAATATAGTCAAACAATGTATTTTAATCTTTAGTTATAACTAAACAAAAACGTATGCTGGTAAATACATCTAGGGTTCATTTTGTTCTGGTTTAAGTCGGAGCTCTACGATTTGGGAAGCATATCCTATTGCGATTGTGATTTGCGATTTATGTTTAATACTGTGATCCTGTTCAAAGATCAAATTTTAAACAAAACAAGATAATTGGCAAGACTGAAATATGAACTGATGAACTAACTGTTTTTTAAAAAAAAATCATGTTTCAGAATGTTTCTCTCTCTGTCTCTTTTTGTCACGTTTTTATTGCTTTCAGCCAGGTTTTTGTTGCTTCTAGACTCCTATTTGTCACTTCTAGACACATTTCTGACACTTTTAGTTGTGTTTTTGTCGCTTATGTTGCATTTTTGTTGTTTCAGAACATGTTTTAACAAATCTAAACTACAGAGTCAGCAGTTTTGATGCACAATAAAACAGGAGATTTTGTTGTTTGTGGAGGAAGTTATTGCTCTTCAAAAACTGCAGCCTTTGCAATTTGTTAATCACGTCCACTCAAATTGTTATTTTGATTCGACTCGGAATGATTGTGCAGCTCTAGTTTGAGTCCATGGCTTGATTTGGTCGCGTTCTTGTCCTGGATTAGTTCTTGCACTTCCACCTAATCAAAATTGAGACTAGTAAACCCAAAACTACACCTGGAGTAAACTTGAAACTAAACAAGAACTAGAACAGGACCAAACTAAGTCCACTTCAAGACTAAAATGAGAACAAGTGAACGCACTCTTAGACAGAATCTTGTCCTGGTGTGTGCCTAAACTCACCAAAACTCTGAAACATTTAAAGCAAAAAAAAAAAAATCATTCCATGGCGTTTTTTTCTGCACGATTGGATTTGAAAATTGAATCCAAAACCCTCTTGCTGGGAAGGAGGACTGCTAACCACGCCGCCAATTCCATCACCCAATTCTACCTGAGCTCTAGCTACTACTACTATGTCATTTTCCAATTTACACACCGGCACGGTATTTTAAAGTTGACACATTACACCGGGGTGCTTACAAATGAAGAAAAAAATCAATATGTTGTGAATTACATTATAGTTCTTCAATGCACAGTGAATTGCTGCTCGTCTGTCACAGGAAATAAGTGCATGTGTTGAGCGAGATGGCTGATCCGTCTGCATGTGGCTCTGTATGTCTGTTTATGTATGCTAATGTATGGGCCTCCGTATGGTGCAGGGCTGAAGGGATGCCATGGACACTCCAGCTTGGATTTCCACGCACAATGTTGTTAGATTTATTCCATATTATTATGCTTACCTTATGTGGACTTCTTCTGGATATCACAGTCTTGATATGATTCTGGTTTAGCCCTGATGGTTTGGTCCTATTCTAGTCCTGGTTTAGTCTAGATTAGGTTTAGTTTTGGGTCACGATTCGGGCTGCAATGAAAACTCTGTGACTAGTTGACTGTTAAAAATAATTGTATTTTGATTATTGGTAAATGTAATGTGGACTATACAGACTTTAAAACACAAACACAATACTTCATTCATTCATTCATTCATACATTCATTTTCTACCGCTTGTTCCTTAAAATAATTAAAATGGTGGAAATATTAAATCAAAATGTCAAAAACGAATAAATCATTTCAGGGTTTCATCAGTGATACACATTATTTGTAAATAGAAGCAATCAGCCACCATATTTCAACCTTTATTTGGTTAAAAATGTATTTTAAAAATCTGAAATCATCACTGACCAGCTGATATAATCATTAGCAGCTCTACAATACAATAACTAACAATAAAGAGTAGTGTAGACTTGAACGTGGGACGAAAAGGTGAGATATTAATTTATGAACCATCACTCTTTGTGTGTTTCCAAGCCTGGATGAATCAGGCACCGACAGATGTTAAACTTACTCCATCTAGGTTTAGCACAGTGGGATTTTATATTGTTTTAAAAGAATAAAAGTTGAGCTCAAGATGAAATATAAATGAATCAAATTCGTAAAAACAGTAATTATTTGCGTGACATAATTTCTTGTATTAAACACCATAAATCTTGTTTTATTCTGTCTAAAAGCTGCTTACTCTAAGTTTAGACTCTACAAACATGTTCTGAAATGCATGTGATGCTTTGATTAGTTTAACAGCTCACATTTCAGTCTTCTCTCTGATCTTTACGCTCCTGGGCAATTGTCAAATGAACATCGAACAGAATAGCAATTGGATATTTAGCCAAAATCGCAGGAAAAACTACAACTGCACAAAAACAGTGTTGAGCTTTGCATCAGAACCGGAATAAAATGAAATAACAATGCTAACTTTTGCCCATTTACACATATACAACTTACTAAATCTGAGCCAACTGAAGGTCACAAGTCACCTTTAAGAAACCCAACATGTTTCTATAGTGACAGTCACTTGCCAAAGCCGCATCTCTGCCTCCAAAGGTCCAGGCTTTCACACCACAGACACTTGACAGTAGCAGCAGCACCCATTTATAGTCCCTCCCTGTAGAGCAGTAACTAAGCCTTAAATCAAACACAATGCTCCCTCAATGACCCTGTGCTCTTAAAGATGAACTATGAAACCAAATATCAATGTATATTTCACCGCACAAACCCAACCGGCCTGCCTACTGTTTATTACATGCAATTTATCACGCCACAATCAAAGTTACAAGCTTCTAACAGCCTATATCTTTAAGAGCATCTATTGATTTATAATTGGAACACGAGTAGGTATGTAAAGTGGCGTTTGCGCGCAATAAATGGGTGGATTTCACTTTGATAATCACAATTTGGACTCACATTTGTAGTTTATTCAACGTAAAACGACCGTAAACCCTCATCAACACAGCAGCACATGCAGCACACGCACATTGCTCGCATCAATTATCAAAACGTGAGAAACCATGTGCTCGTTTTTATCTGCCCTCGTGTCTCGTCTGGAAAGAGGACGATGAGGGTTTTTGCTTTTACGCGCACGTTTGCGTAAAAGGATGCCGCATGTTCGCGAAGCGGGCCGGGCGGGACGATACTAGAACCGGACAGATATGCCACAGGACGGACGCGCTCACCTCTGTCCCGTGGGCTCCGTGAATTCACCGAGTCCCGTCTCCCCCGTCCGCTCCGGCGTGCTCGCGCGTTCTGCTCCAGTTTGGCGACGTATAATCCACGTTTTTTAATCCATTTTCAAGATTTCCGACGAATAAATCCCGGCGCGTTTGCTTTTTGGTCACTTGGATGCGAGAGTTGAGGTGTTGAGGGATGCGGAGAATCGGAGAATGGTGAAGTCCAATTTGCTGCACTTGCTCTGAACGCGTCCTTCCTTGTTTCCTGGGAACAAAAAAGTCCAAAATCCACACCTGAACTCCCAACACGCTGGGTTTTTCCTCTTTTTCTATGAATGGTCCGTCATAACGTGAGACTGTAGGGTGCGCAGCCAGCCTCACACTCACACACACACACACACAAAGGCGTAAAGGGACGAGTGCAGCGGGGTACAGGGGGGTGGAGAGAGTGGGTGAGCTTATGGTGGGGGGAGGAGACAGTCTGGTCCACACACATCCACACACGGGAGGAGAAGGAGCAGCAGCAGCAGCGCCGCCGACACTTTTATATTCCTCCCCGGTCGTGCCCCGTTGAATTCCTGATTCGGGGCTACGGCCGAGAAGACAAAGGGCTCTGGGTTTTGGGGAATGTCTGTGGATGGTGTGTATAAACATGCTGCCTCCTTGCGCATGTGTGCGTAAAAGCGAGTGGGCGTTTTTTTTGGAAAGCGTTGCAAGAGTCAATATCAGTGTAATTACAACGCTTGGGTTAACTGTGAGAATTCTAATACGTCAACAACTCGTTTTCAGTGTTGCTCGTTTGTCCAACTGTTCCAAAATCCGCGTCCAAAGCTTTCTAATTCTTTGTTTACTGTAAAGGGTGTGGCAGTGGTGGTGCCTGTCCACTCAGCTGCATTTGGATTCGTCCAGCACACGCGCGCACGCACAGTTTGGTAGGTGCACGTGTGCGTAAAGAATAACACGCACGCTCACCTCATTGACTCATTATGAATGACATTGAGGCCATTAACATCTGAGGCCAGACTGTACGTGCAGATGTATGAGAGCGTGCCGAGGGAGGAAATGAGAAGGCTGGGTTTGATAATGGCATTAATGTCTTTTACCTTTTTGGAAATGTGGACATGTGAGACACAGCAGGTGAATTGGAAAAATCTTAAATTCAGAGATATTTTTTATATAGTTTAATTGAATATATTACAAGTTTGTCATCATGTAGAGTTACGTTTTCATACAGGCTGTAAATAATGCTTTGTATGTGTAAAAATGGCCAAAAACTGCTCATGTTTGGGACATGAAAAAAATGATAGTCAGTTGTTCTTACTTGGCATATTAGATACAAAATAATTTACATTTTGAATATTATATAGACTTTGGGTAAAATTTGCTAAAGTACTAAAAATGGCATGAAAATTTTAATTCCTTTTGTTTTTGGGGGGTTAACTCTGTAATAAAACAGTTATAAAAAGCTATGAGCCCAGTTACCTGCCATGTTTCGACGGGAGGACTTCTGCTACATCAGAGGTGACGTCTGATGGATGTGGCGTGATCGATCAAACTGACCACACCTGATGGTCTCTGGAGAAGTGACTTCAGTGACTTGATAGTTTGAAAAGTTTGGTACACTTAACTAAATGAAATAATCATCTTTGGGTGAAATCTTATTGGAGCACAGACCAGGAAAAAAGAGGGAAAAGAGAGAAAGAGGGGAGTTTTGAATGTAGTGTCTTGCTTCAAAACTTGCTGAAACTAGTTATTCTTATTTTCATTTGTTATTTATTTATTTATTTATTACTATGGCTATATGGGAATTCAACACACAACATTCATGCTGAGAGATTTAGCTCAGTCGTCCCATGCATAAATATATAATCTTATATGTTTAGTAGTATTATTGATGAATATGCTGTGTCATTGGTTGTTCTGTTAAGTTACTTGGAAAATTGCTTTCGGTGTTCATGTCACTTTGAATCAAGAAACTCATTATTTCTTGTACATTCAGATCTTGTCTAAACCACACATTAGAGCTATCATGCTATCAATAGTTAATAGATCTTTACATATGGCGTATCATGTTGAGTCACTGTATCGGTGGTTCAATCTTGTTTCATTTTGAGTTTGAACAAAACACTCAATTCAAATATTTTTACTCATTTTTTTCCTCACGTCGTCCAAAATACTCTCCCTCCTCTCACTTTCTCCCTCTCCGTCCTTTTCTTTCTTTCTCTCTCCATCTCGAGTCACTAAATCAAGCAGGGCGCCCCTTTTACTGCTGGGCCCGTCCCGTTGTCAAGGAGCTCCCCTGGTTCTCATGAGGTAGTCCCCCGTCTGTCTGTCCTCCCCCCGCCTCCAGCTCTCTCCTCCCTCCCCTCTCGCCCATCAACGTTAGACACCACAACCAATAATACCCCAGGGTTTGGTCACAGCTGGCGGGAGCTAATAAAGTCATCAGTCACAACGCTGCATGGACTCCGTGTTTACTTACCACACAAAGAGTTCAGCCACAACTGAGCAGGAGACAGACTGAACGATTCATAAAAATAGAAATGTAGGCCCTTCCAAATCATTTCCCACATAAGATTTTTAAAAATAGTTGGCTGTCTTAGTTTACACAAATATTTTCTTGGATTTTTTCACAGACATTTCACTTTACAACACCCAGAAGACTATATTTTACTTAAGGGTTCCCTGCCATTGTATCCTGGTGAATTTCAGCTTTCTGTTATGAGCAACATTTTAAGGACTTTTTCCCATTCAAACAATATAACTAAAATAGTTTATCAGTACAGTTACAGTCTTCATTTCCCATCATTGTGAAACCCATGAATGTCTTTTTTTCTCATGCAAAAATCGTTTTAAATTAAGGTGCACTATGTAACTTTTTAGTTGCTTCTTGCTTGTCTTGGTGAAAATGTTTTTGCTTTGTTTGGAGTGTTCCACAGTATGACATTAAAGCTGGGGTATATGACTTTTTTTTCCATGAAAGAGTAAAAATCAGCACTTTTTGACAAAAATGAGATTGCTGCGCACTGTCTGCATCTAAAAAATGTGAGTATTTTATGTTTTGTCAAGCCAGAAAAAAAGAAATCAAAAGCAGTGCTCTTATTGGCCGCACATGGGAGGTCCACCCCAGTTTTACTTTATTGTCTGAAAAAGCTGTTTTCAGGCCATGAATGCACCAGAAAAGTAATGCATGTGACTATTAACAACATACCAAAGGGTTATACCAAAGCGCTAGGAACAAGTTAAACAGATTTTAAAACCTTCCTAAAATCAGGAACCCCAGTTTTAAACAAATCTCTCTTGCATTTATTCAGTTACTGGTGTTTTTATTGCAGTTATATTGAAAAACAGCTTTCTTACTGTGAGTGTGCTTGCCTCTCGTAGATCTGACCTGTAATTTGTCCTGGTGCGGTCACCTATTTTGTAGATTTTTTTGAAAATTGACTTGGCAGGAAACAACATGACATGCTAAACCCTGAATTGGTCAATCACAACATCAGGAAAATAAATAAATAAATGAATTAAAAAAACAAAAAACATTATAAATATACAAAACATTAAGATACAAGGTTGCAAACTAAGAATAAAACAGTCAAAATGTTGCCTTGGAGACCATTACCTGTCTCCATGGAGATTGAGCCTCCACCTGAAAATGTACATAGAGCACCTTTAAATTTATACAATAATCAACTAATAATGAGTGTATATCTGTAGCCAAATATATTACACATTTTATATTGGCCTTCATGTGACTACAGGGTTTTCTTCAGGATAATGTTATCACAACAATTTCAATTATGTTCAAATAATGTCCATATTAGTTTCTTCTTTGTCTGCGTTTACATTGAGAGAGTCAATCATCTTATCCTCGGCATCACCTTTTTGTCTTTGCTACTGGCTTGAACAATCATTAATATTCACGATCTCTCCTCGTATATGTCCATACTAATTCATTATAGCTTCACCGTCTTAAGTCCTTGAGTGTTTTGGTGATGATAGTAGTAGCACCTAACAACATCTTTATTAAAAAGAGTTTACGGAAGCGGTTCATTCTGTTACGCAGTGCTATTTTACTTGAACTGCGTTGGTAGTAATTGATTGCCCACAGGGGGCGCCGTGCATTGGGGATTTTTAGGTTTGATTAAAATTCCTTTTGACTGCTGTTCACACATGACCCACTTACATTGTCTGAGCAAAGACCTGCCATCTTCACATAAAAAGCACGGACCTATGTGCATGTTCTGAATCATACGATATTGAAAAACATGTTGCCACTGCACAGTTGGATAAAGCAGTATATGTTATTAATTTAGCCCTTTGATTTCAACCAGCGCCGGGGAACACTGTTGTTGTTCTTGAGATATTGCCTTGTGAGCCTTGAAAATGTCCAATTTGGATTCACGCATGGATTTAATTGAATAGCGTCTTGAACACTGAAGATATTTAAAGAACAAGACAGTGGCCCGGAGTCTGAAAAGGTCTGATTTGGTAATAGTTTCTTATCATTATATCTGAATACCTAATGAACCTAACACATTTAGAAAGTGGTGAGCCATTGCATCTTTTCAACCAAAAAAGTCTAAAAAAAGGTTGAAAAACACTGATTTAGCCCATAGTTTATAATCCATACTGTATTTACATGCAATATTGTCAATTTGGTCTTAGTGTAATTAGGTTTATCTTCTGCGTTAATTTCAATGTGCACTTTGGACCACATTATAATAGATAAAATCATACCTTGAAAAACGCCTGACAGTTCTAAGTGCTAACCTTCCCTGGTGGTATCACAGCTTGCCCTCAGGACCAATTAGTTAATGCCATACTGTGAAACTTTCAAGGCAAAGCAATAAGATAATAATAAAACAGTGAAAATGACATGGCATTTTCTCAATTGTTTGTGCTTTTTATGATTTACAAGCTTCTTAGTCTGCAGTTTATGGCCAGAAACTATGACTTTGTGTTGTTTCATGAGTAGTGTATTAGTATTAGATTATATTTTTACATTTACAAGCATGAATTCATTGGTTTCCACGTACAATGTGCCATAGACCCTTCCATCCTGAAGCATCAATAACCAGATTTGCTCTTAACATTTTATAGTTGAGGGTCCATCACCTGATATTCATTTAAAATATTTTTTAGTTTTTTTTCCAAAACTTTGCTGCGCCCCTTTGCTTTGCCTAGAAAGTTCCACAATCTTTCATTTATTTATTCAATTCCTTTTTGGTTTTAGCGCAAAAAAGTTTTGTTTTGGTGAAGTTCTCTGCTTGTTTCTGTAGAGATTGGTAAAATTATGCCATTTATTTAGTGGAACATTGCAAGCAGAACAAAAACCTCTCTAGAACAGCTTTTGTCCAGGTTTTGTCTGTCCATCTTAAAATCTTTATAGTGTCCTCTTATTGAAGAAAACAACTCTAGTTTGTCATTGTATTGTTTGATTGTAATGAAAGATGAATGACCAAATGACATTGTTTTCATTTGAGGGATTATGTAAAACTGCGGGTGCCCAATCATCATCACAATCAGCAACTTTATTTCGGACACGCACATCGTCTATAGAATAATTTAACATTTCGTTCAACAGCTGCAAAACATCTTAACTGCGTCTTAGAATCCACTTGGTAAAACTCAAGCTTCTGTCTTGCAGCAGCCACGTTACATCAGCTCCTGGAGAACGTCCACACAAGCCTAAATGTCAGAGCGTTTACCTCAAACCCACACACTCCTGTCCACTATTGCATCGCCATTGATTATTTTACAGCCAATTCTGTGCAGCCAGGGCCCAGTGCAGACGCAGGACAAAAGCCCATTGTTTATTTTATGACAATGCAGAGAATACAGGCGTGTGAGGCTGTGGTGAGGCTGATTGATTAGCTTTATCACAAGGACATTATCTTCATTTTATGCACCGTGCTGCAATTGTCTGGCAGTAAATCATGAGCATGCACCTCCATCAACGCCCCTTTACTCAAACGTAAAGGAGTATCGTGATGTTTACTCTCACAATAATCGTAACACTGAGATGTGATATCGTGTCCTGCTTCAGTCCTCTTTATGTATGTGTTTTTTTGCTGACTTTTAGAGCTAGATGTTTGCTTTATATTTCCATTATGTGCAGCACTTTGGAAACGATCTTGTTTGTAAAATATGCTATGCACATAAAGTTGGAATATTGGATTGGAAATGTAGCCTATAAGTGTAATCGACCAACGAAATTCTTGGTCGACTAAAGACATTTAATTGATTAGTCGGCTAAAAAAAGGACAAACACTCTCAAAATTATTCAGTATCTATATGATCTGATTATGTATCTGATCCAAACTGCACGGCTTTTCATGCAAAAACAACAGAAATGCACTTGGAAATGTGTATTTTAATGTAAAAATGCAGATCAGTCTCACCATTCAGCACAGATCTTCCTTTGTCTGGTGTTGTCCATGTGAATCTTCATAATCTATATAAAATAATAGTCAGTGAAGGCACATTTTGGTTGACTAAGACACCATCGACTGATTAATCATCAGCTAAAGGTCAACAACCCGCAAACATTTATACAAAAATTACTGAACAATGCATTTATTTGTAAAAAGGCAGATTAAACTCGCAATTAATTTCCAAATCTTAACATGCCTTCTCCTTTCTGCTGCTGTGACGACAAATAGTTTAAAATAACCCAAAATTATTTGGTCGACTGATAAAAATGTTGGTCGACCATGACACCGTTAAAGGTTTCCAGCCCTAAGGTTCCACAAGTCATCTTTTTAGCCTCGAAATAGAGGCAAGAGCAGGTAATTGTTAATCTAGATTAAGTAGATTACTGTAGGCCTTCCAACCATGGATTTCACTGTGATGAGAAACTTGGAGAGTTGCCATAACAATTAGTAATCTTTAGAATAGTCAATACTCAAAACGGTGTCTATAACAAGAAATGGACCACTTTTGATCTGTTCTTCAAAATGTTTTTAAATAAAGTAATAACGCCCGAAATATGACAACATATTTGACATGTTTGTCCAGATAATGGTGGCCTATCATTAAAGCTAGGGTATCTGACTTTTGGTGTTGTAAATATATAGACTTTGTGTATTACATTTAGTAAAAGCAGCACTTTGTGACAAAATCAGACCACTGCGGCCAATAATACAGTATTTTATATCTTGTGAACCAGGAAGGAAGAGTCAAAAGCATCGCTCTGATTGGCTGTACAGTCTGAAAAAAGATGTAAATGTGCCTTAAAATGAATACATGTGCCAAAGGGTTTGTGAGGGCAGTGTGGGACAATTTGAATACCTGCTTCAGGTTTTGCAGTGTGGAAATCAGGTACTCAAGCTGGGATGCAATGAAATAACAAAAGCAGTGGAATCTTGAAAGAGCAAATACGCAACACATTGGTTCAGATTTTGCCTGCAGTCCACACTTTGTCGACCCTAGTGTCTATTTGAAGGTGGTTTTTGCTTATAGTGTCACGCTTCACATTAGCAATTCATTTGTAGCAAGACAATAAAGTCAATAATAGCTCATTAAGTCCTGCGTAGAATCAAGTGTGGGTTCAAGCAGATCAATAGGCAATGCAGAAGTGCCAGTCATTATGGATGTCACGTTGAAGTGCTTCACTAACAATGAAACACTTACAAACATGGGTGCATATGATATCGTTTTCCTCTCATGACACCACACCTGTCAAAAGGGGTTATTTTTAGATGTATTATTCAGACGTGAAGTCACCCTCCGCATTAATTGAGTCTACAGAAACACAGATTGCAGTGCCCCCATGTGTTGGAGAGGTGTAATTGCGCTGCAGTTAATAAACAATGGCATTAGAGTGTGCCCTGAGGTGAAGTACAGGCAGAGCAGTCTCTGAGCAGGGCCTGAGGCATGTGGGGTGAGCCGCAGTTTTGCCTCAGAATAATACTGCCTGTTCTTTCACTTTTTCACCTATTTAAATATGGCTAGGCCCTCTTTCATTTTTTTGTTTTTTATATATAGAGGTAGTTCTGCAGAAAATAAAAACTAAGAATAATTTAATGTTAGGTTACATTTTATAAGCAATGTCTTTAAAATCTTTCAAATGAAACAATAATGCTGTGTTTTTCAACCTTTTTTGAGTTGTGGCACACTTTTTTGGGTTTAAAAGCTACCACAGCACAACACCTACTCCTAAAACATTACGAAATCAGTACGTTTAAAAAATATGTTATATAATGAGGCAAGTCATGTCTGTGCCACTGTCTAGTTCTTTAAATTTGGTAATAGTAATGGTTTCGCGTTTTTTTTTTTTGGTGTAAAAGTTGCTCAGGACACTCCAGAGAGGGGAATTAATTAATCGCTTCTGCATTTGTTGAATCAGTTACCTCAATTTTCAAGTCACACCTGGCAAAACCAAGGCACACTAGTGTTCCCCTGTACACTGTTGAAAATCACTGCAATAATGCACACCAGTATACTAGAAGTGCAAATGTAAGGGACAGCAATAAAAAATCTGAATTGTTCTTTTCATTTATGATTGTTTTATTACTGTATGTTAAGAATATTGTCCTTTAATCAGAATAGTTGTGTTGTTTCGTCTATATCAGATCACCATCTTTTGGAGCATTTTTTTAAACCTATACATTTTAAAGTGCCCTACGAGGGATTTCATACTGACTAAATAAATAAATAGGCTCTTTATATTTACAAGTACAGTTACACACATTAAGCATCTAAAATTATATATTTCAATTAAACTTGTCTCCACCAAACTCAGACACCTCAATACACATATAGACAATAGACAACCTATAAAAGTAATAATTAAATGTAAAATGTTTCATTATTTATTGCAGGGGCAGATAAACTCCATTGTAACTTTTTTTTGGATAAGTCTTGTTATTATTATATTTTAGGAATCTATGAATGACTAAAATTGAGTTGTTTTCTTTCCAATTGACCTTAATTTGTCGGGCATGATTTAAGGATGCATTCTTTCAATTTATGATGTCATATTCTTATAAAGTTATGGCTTTTGAGATTGAATGGGTGGCTCAATTTACCCCAGTCTCCTCTAGGTGGCGACATCCATCGATTTGTTTGCTATAATCATGGAGAGGTCTGCTGCACGGTTTATCTAATAAATGATCGATCTGCTGCAGCTGAGACGCGCAGATCGAGAGACATGATCCAGAGACACAGAAGAAACTACTTTTTAGAACAAGAATGACCCGTAACTTCTGAGAGTGAACCTTCAGGCTCTGTTTGTTGATCGAAGGACTTCCAGAGTGTTCTGCCTCCTCTGATCATGTGAGTAAACCAGAACAGGGTGGTCGCTTGAAGGAAAAACAAAAGGAGGTTAAATCGCTCTAAAATGTTGTCTAGGTAACCCAATCAAACATTATTTTGCAATGAACAGAGCAAATAAAAATAGAATGAGTGCATTTGTGCTGTGACAGACGTCTGAATTCTTAAAGGAGACATATGGTGCTTTTTTTTCTTGTTCACTCTTTTAAACTACACTACTAGAACACAATTTTACATTTTATAAAATAATAGGTAACTTCACTGTACTCATCAAATTGTCCAGAATGAAGGCCACAAATGAGCCCAAATAGCACACAAACAATAGAATAAACACCAGGAACCACAGCAAAGCTAAAGACGACTCACCTGGTCAAGGTACAGCTCCATATTCCGTTCTTTTGGTTGTGTCATATTGTCAGATTATTCATTTTTCTCTCTAAAGGGCTCACACTTCACAGTAACCATCGAGAGGATTCAGGTTGTGGACTTTAGCACCTGCAGCTGCTAGTTTCTTGTCTACTTTGCTACAAATGCCGGTGGATGAAAGACAGTTATAATGTTGACTTGCTGCAGGAATATACAGAGCTGGTTAGTCCCACTTTAGGACCTAAAGTGTATTTTTCTCACTTATGTAGCTCTTTTATCAAACGTATAACTTCACAGTTGCCAAGCCGAGCAAAGCGTCACGTGATGTCTGATACCTGGATGTCCGCACTCTTAATCTTTCAAACTACAGGGAGGGCATAGGGCGTGGGTGTAAACCGGTTTGGTCGCAGGACATTACAGGATTATTCAAATACGCTTCAATCAATCAAAAAACAACACTGATTTAACTAATGAGGAAGTGCTGTCATAACATGGTTCAACGTTCATTCAAGTTGATTTATAATATTTCTCCTTTAAAACTTCACATCTAATTAAAAATAAATACATAAACTTGTAATATCTCTCTTTGTTTGGATGCAGAGCTACAACCAACAGCAACAGAATGGGACCAGTGTGGAAAGGAGCGTCCCAATGCGGCATCACTCAAAGTACACTACAGAAGCCACACAGGAGAAAGGCCATACAGCTGTGACCAGTGTGGGAAGACATTTAAACGTACTACTGTGCACAATCAACATTTGAAAATTCACAGGGGAGAGATGCCATTCGAATGTGACAAGTGTGGGATAAAATGTGATATGAGAACCCACACAGGAGAAAGACCATACAGCTGTGATCGGTGTGGGAAGGGATTTTCTGAAAAAGGTACTCTGAAGTTGCATATGAGAATCCACACTGGGGAGAGGCCGCATGAGTGTGACCAGTGTGGAGCGACATTTTATACAGCAGCACATCTCAGAATCCACACCAGAGTCCACACCGGAGAAAAGCCTTACATCTGTCAGGTTTGTAAGAAGGCATTTTCTCAGTCAGGCATCGTTACCTTACACATGAGAGAGAGAGAGACCTTATGAATGTGACCAGTGTGGGAGAGGCTTTTCTACATCATCGGCTCTCAAAACCCACACCGGAGTCCTCACTGGAAGAAAGCCACACAACTCTGCTGCCTGTGGGAAGGCATTTTCAACTTTGCGTTCCCTAGAAACGCACATGAATTCTTTGAGAAACCCTGTCCATCTGAAGGTGCACCGTCTTGAACAAACTGAAGGAGACAGAGCAGCTCAGGCCGGATCATGTGAACCGAAAGTCTGGAAATCAGGCTTCACAGACTCCAGACTGGAGTCCAGGCCAGTCTAGAGCAAGTCCACAAGTTATGGGTTAGATATTGTTTTCCGTTCAAAGTGCAACACAGATTTTTTTAACCTGGAATTGACGTTGTCCATTTTATCCTTCATCTTTTTGTTGCTTTTTTAAACATTGTTTTTTGCTAACCTGTTATTTTTTGTTTCAGTTTGGTTCCCTAATCAAAAATGTGTTGTTATTTTATTTTATGTATAGCTGCTGGAGTCTCCAAAAGTTTATTCTTTTCATGACTGTTGTGATAAAAGAAACTAAAGGTAAAATAAATACAATGAGGAAATGAGGTAATTTTTCCCTGTCAATTTATTTTAAACTAAGTGTCCATGCTTCTTGTTTGCACTGATGAGTGAGACATGACTGGTGGAATAATCAATGAGTTATAATTAGACTTGTATTATGTCTTGTGTACTGAAGGATGTTGGAAAAAAAACTAAAACATAGCTTCTGTTTCCTGGTTTTTTAGGTGAAGCACTAAATGTTGTTAATCCGAGGTGAGAGAAGATCCTGAGTTCCAGTTTGGACAGAGCCATTTGAGTTTGCGTTTGGGCTGAGCTCCAACGAGGCCCCCAAAAACACAAAACTACAGTAGTACAGTACAGTGAGTAACCCCCATCCCCCCCAAGGAATGTTGATGACATCATGAGAAAGGTATCAGACCAATAGGATGTATTCATAACTCAAAGCCCCATGCTGAATGGATATATGTACACAAATATTAAATATGTAATTAATGGCAAATGTCGCAAAATGTTTGCAAATTTCCACAAAGATGCTATTACTTTGCCTGGAATGTTCCATAGCGTGACATTAAACTTACAATAAATAATTTACTGATTGACACAGGTGTTGGACCTCTTGCTAAAATAGTTCCACCTTTAAAAGCTATTCAGAATTATAAATTCATCTGAAATTTGTGAACCACTAACAGTATTCACAATCAACGTTTTCATTTTGAACAAACCTTTAGACATCAACATAAATATGTAAATAGATGTTTATTTCAAAACATGAGAATGATAAGTATGATAAATTTCAATAATATGTTGATACAATTTTATAAGGGATAAATCTTTTTTAAAAGTATTTGCTTAAATATTCCAGTACCACAAGCTCTTTCTCAGTAAAATATGTGTTCTTCGCAGACACCATGTGAACACTGCACTGCACACCACAGTTTGACATAAATCCATCGTAACAAGCCCAGTCACATTCAGTATTAGGCCTTATGAGACCACAGGCTCACCCTCATTGTCTTGTGTAGAAATTCAAAAAGTACTATTCTTTTCATTCAAGCTAAAGGTAGCTTCATTCAGTCAGTAAAGAAATGCATAACCTTGTTATCCTCAGATCTTATTAAAAAACATACTGTGCCTGTTGAGCTGTGGGAAGCAGTGACACAGCACCCTCTAGTGGCAAAGGATAGGAGTTTTGAAAAATGCATAATCTATGGGGATTTCTTTTTTTTTTTTTACAATATTAGAAAATATTCAGGAAGTGGCAGAATGTGTATTCTTGCGATACAAAAGTTGTGACGTCAGTAAACTCGTAAAGGGAGGGTGTGTATAATTTGTATTCTATTTTAAAAACATGACCTATCTGTGTCCCCAGACCATAATATACAATGATTAAATAAAATATAGCTTTTACAGATGACAATTGTAATGTTGATTAATTCTTCATTATAAAAACACTGGGCATGATGGACAAATTATTGACGATATCATTTGGTGTTTTGGTTCTGAAGACAATTATCCAATCAGATCACAGAATGAGCCTCACTTGAGGCTCCAATTTGGGTTGCCAGTTCAAATATTAAAATAAACCTAAAAACACAATTGACCTGAATTCTTACCTAAACTCCAGCCCCTGCAGCAGGTCATGATGAATGTTAGTGAAGCCTTTGCAGCAGTGAGGGAATTCTGAAGTTTTCAAATGAGGTTCATAATATGTGAAAGAGTAAACCCTTATGCAAGTTAAGGCACTGGCAACCCAGAATCAGTTGCGATCACGTAGTACCTTGTAGTAGCAGGTGATTTCAAGAAATCGGTAAAACTGAAAACATAAAAAACAGGAATAAACCTGAACTTTGTATAATAGACTAGACAGACTAGGGGACACATCTGAACCATACCATTGTTCTTACAGTTAAACACATTCTCATGACCCTGCAAGAAGCCCACTGTAAATACAGTATAAGATCGCAAAATTTGAGAAAAAGATTACTTGAATTTGTAACGTTTTGCACCATATCAAGATTTCCAATGAGGTTTTGCCGTCTTCTGCTTCCCACAGCTAAAGTACGCCCTTCTCCTGACGCCTGCCCCTCCTCAGGTCTGGTTCACAGTGTCTGGGTTTGTTTTCGTCCTGTCCACAGTGTTGAGCGCCCGTGTCAGGTTAGCCTTCTGTCTGTCCAGGCTGGAAGTGTTTCGTGGTTGGACCATTCCCTGTTGGTTTCCACGGTTACGCTCCAAACTGGCAGAAGTGCGTGCTTGGACAGTCCTCTCCCCGGTTAACGCGTTAACAGAGCGCACCTCACTGGATCGCCCTCTGTCCAAGCTGTTGTTCAACTGGCTGTTTCGTCCATCTAAACTCGCTCCTGATTGGTTAGCCCTTCCCACCTGCTGATTGTTCAAAGTTTGGAGTTGGCCCGTCCTGTCCCGGTCTGGAATTTTAGGTTGGACGGTGCTACTCCTGTCCGTGTTTATAGTTTGTATCCTCTGTCGTTCTAAACTCGTATCTCGTCGCACAAATCCACTCCTCTCTCGCTCAATGCTGCTCTGGATCTCCGCTCGTCTGGCCAAAGCTTCCCGTAACTGGGTTCGGTAAATTTCAATTTTCCCTTGCAATTCCTGGAGCTCGCCTTCCCATAAACTGGTCTGGGCCGCCCTGCTTCCCAACGGAGACAGGACCAAACCGGTGGATGCCAAAACGGATGGTGGTCCCCCGTTGGCGTGGAAGCTAATGTCACCTGGAGATCCAAATCCGGTCAAGCTACCCAGGCCGAGTCCACCCATACCCAACCCGGGACGGCCCACCATGCCCGGGCGGCCGCGGACAGAGGCGGTGTGCGTGCGGAGGCGGTAGCTGTGAAGTGTTTCCAGGTCAAAGTGCACACGCTTCTCCTTGTGGTCCTGCGAAGGGGACGAGGAGGCGCCCGTGTCGATCCCGGTGAGCGAGGCTGGAAGTGATGTCGGAGGCGAGGGGGGGTGGACCTGGTGCTGCTTCCTGTGCAGGGTGCAGTTCTCTGAGATGCAAGAGGACGGTCTGGAGGAAAGATGAGAAGCACATATTAGGTGTGAGGAAGAGAGAATGAAAATACTCGTAAACATCTAGCCCACGTGCCATTTGTTTGACATTTTTATCACATTCAGGAGCATTTACACTTTAAGGTCGAGGTACAATTTGTCCTCTGTATTTGACGCAATACCGCTCAGGAGCAGTTTGGGGACCCATCTCCAGATCTTTGTATAGGCTTGGTCAGTACTGGAGCAGGAGGATTTTACCTAGTGTGCATTTTTTGGGTTTAGGGCACACTGAAATATCATGAACTCATGCTATAATCACATGCACTTCAGAAAGGTCTTAACTACAGGAGTGTTTTTAAAAGCACATTATATACAGTCACTTTCTGGAGGTGGAAAATCACCTGCATATTACCATGGAAATAAAACATTAAAGCCATACGGAACATTCCTCATGAAGTTAGATATGTTTTATGCCATACTGTGGAACATTAGGTTATAGCTAAAGGATTATTTCCATGGAAAAAAAGTGCAAGTCAGGTTTGTGGAGATGCAAGAACTTTTTTTTTTTTTTTACATTTTAGTGCAATAAAACCATCAAACCAACACACTTTTGTTGTCTATTTTAAATACCCCCTTTAAATACATTTTAGTTTCTCAATAGAATTTGCTGCTTTTGTTATTTGATCTGTACGACCATTCAAATTGTGATTTTCTTCTTGTAAATAAGAAATCGTTTTTCATATTTTGCTGGGTGAAATCAAATTTTAAAAAGACCATGAATGTCTAGTCACACCAAATAGACGACGCATATTGTATTCTGACACTAGAGTGTAATAAATATATTTAGCAGCAGCAATCTAACAGCTAATGGGGTGTTCCACGGCTCCTTTGCTTTCTTGTTTTGGTTCATGCACCTATAAGGATGTTTTGTATGATTTCAAACAAGATGTAGAAGTTTGATCATGATCTCGACTCAAAATAATTTCACTCTTTCCACTCTCTATTACAACGGTGATAAGCCTTTATATTTGCTCAATGAATTTCTCTCCAGTGAATCCGAACACTCGACTCATTTCTTATCGGAAACTAAATGCCCCTTTAATAGCTGTTCTCAGAAAAATGGTTGCATGCTTGGAGTATTATGGTCTAGAGAGTTTATGATTGTCTTTTGTCAATGTCAGACAGATACACAGTGTTGGTAATAGTAACCACACTGAAGGGGGCATTTCTAGAGGTAAAATGAACAGAGGAAATGCTGAAAATGCCCCCAAAGAGAGCTGTCAAACTGAAAAATCGTTCTTACTTTTCCTCAAAGC
Organism: Rhinogobius similis; assembly: GCA_019453435.1. Taxonomy (NCBI): domain Eukaryota; kingdom Metazoa; phylum Chordata; class Actinopteri; order Gobiiformes; family Gobiidae; genus Rhinogobius; species Rhinogobius similis. The sequence goes on from CM033638.1 coordinate 14,714,422, forward strand.
CCGTCAGCTCCTTCCCCACGTCCTCGTATGTGGTGTGCAGCGCCCGGTGGATTTTCTGGAAGCAACGAAGAAATTAAGGACCCACAAAAGTTGCATAATTTCCTACCACTTCATCACCTTCTTTGAACTAATGATGGAAAATGTGACTTTCTGAGTGAAATCATTCCGCTCACCAAGTCTGTGTGTGGCAACTGCAAAAATCTGCTTGGGCGCCTGTTTAAATTATTCACTGCACTGCAAAAACTGTAATATGTCATGAATTCAGATTAATCTTGACTTGATTTCAGTGCAATACCTCATTCGTCCAAGAGTGGTTCATTGTGTAAAAGGTTTCATGGTGTTTTTATATTTCGATTAGCACAGAATGGCTTCCGGAAATAACATATGACTACAACTGATACCATTGTTAATAAAAGGGCTTTTAACTTTAATCTGTTTTTAAATACTATATATTAATGTTCCTGTTTGGTTTGCTCCAGGTTTTAGCCCTAATGTAGATTTGGTCTGGTCCTGTTTTAGTCCTTGTTTAGTCCTGTTCTAGTCTTGGTTTAGTTTTGGATTTAGTCCCAGTTTAGCCCCAATCATGATGTGCTGACTGTATGAATGTGGACACACCCTAAGTTGACTGTTATGTTCAGTTTTCTGGTTAAGAGGGTCTGCCACCTGCTTGTCTCCATTGATATATAAGTCTAATGCCATTCAGTGGAACATTCCAGGCAGAGCAATAAGATCTCCATGGAGACAAGCATCAGGCGTACCAGAGTCTTCCAGATCATTTAAAGTGCACCTTTAAAGTGAAAATGTATTGCTCCAGACAGATATCTTTTCAAGTCCAAAAATCTAGAATAACAAACTGGGTGAATCAAATCTACTGTCAAAACTAATAAAAACAGGATTATAATATTTTGGATTTAAGCCTGTAACTATATTTGCGGAGTACAATGATTTCAGGGGATGCTATAGACTGTCAGAATAGAGTGTGAAGGGATGTTGTGTTTGATTAAAACGTGTATATCTTCTGAAGACGGGACAGCCTGGGTGTACAGAGGAGCTGCTCAGATGTCCTCCCTGTGATGAGACCTACAGGCGGCATCACAGTCATCCTCCTTTGAGAGAAATGTGGCAAAGAAAAATGTCAGCAGCCTTGATATCCACTTCCAATATTCACTCAAACACTGCCAAAGGCTACCCATTTAATACTGGCTAGAATTTAATAAAATATGACATTCAGATGTGGGATCTCTAATTGTCTGCTGTCTATCGGCCAAATGAATTAAACTGTCACATGAAATATTCATATCAATGCACTTTCCTGCAAAAAAAAAAAAAACTTCTGAGAGAACTTCTTAGAAACAGATTTGATCTAATGACATTTCAAATAAAGAAACTCAATTTATGGTACTACATTAATGAGCTAATTTTATAGAAGTCCAGCTTCCATTTACATGTTGGGGTTCTGTCTCTCTATCTGACGATAACAGTAATTGAAGTTAGGAAGTACTTTCAATCAAAAGATATCATTATAAAGACATTGGGCATGTCCTGATGGAATATATATTTACAGACAAAGTAAGTTTTTCATCAAAAAGCTGCATACACATCTCCAGTCATTTACTGCTCTCCAGGTCATAAAAACGTCTCTCAGCAAAGGCACGTTTTGGAGTCTGATAACAGTTATTTGATCAGTACATTGTGCTGATGCCTTTTCATTACTCAGTCGTGATTAATCCTGTTTCAGTTGTAATCCCGTCTGGTTGATGCGCATGTGTTATAGAAACCATATACAGCATTGCTAATCGTATATCAAAAAGCTACTGACATTACAAGGTTTGGGCATTTTGTCTTTCCTCTCTCAAATGAATTATTGAGGCCCTTGGCCCATTTTAGTGACCATAGTCTATAAAAGTTTTAACTCTGCCCAACTTACCCAGTGACAGATGGTAACTTAACATTCCAGGCTATAAACTACAGTGGCAAGTAAATCCTTGCAAGTGAATATTAAAGAATAAAAAGCTATTTCATTACTTGATCAAATGAAATGGAAAAGAAAGGATTTATCATGGGCAAAATGTGGCGCGATTAAAATACCGTCTGTTGGTGTGTGCTTCTTTTTCAATACTAAAACTCACAAAACAAACTTTGTTCAAATTGAAAGCTACATTAAGTTTACAATCCATGGGTTACAAAGAGCAATGCAGCTGCAGAAAGGAAGGAAAAGGAACGTGAAATAGAGAAAGACATCTGAAAAATGTAGACAAGGTTAAATGACAATCCAAGACACACAACATGATTTATCTGCTCTCTTCTAAACTTGCCTTGCCAGAGAAAAATTAGCCTCATTCCATAGCAATTAACAATTCAAAACAAAATATTCTGATATTCTCTCTTTTGCCAAAGTGAAATACATTGGTAAACTGATACATTGCCTTATTATATTCCCTTTTCCTTTTTAATTAAGACAGTACATTTTAAATCAGTAAATTAACTTACACTATGAAACTGTTTTATAAAAGAAATATATCAGGAATAAACTGTAATACAATTTGCATTTGGTTTTAACTTTATTAGCTTTATTTTAACTTTTCTATTTTCTCTATATGTATTACTCAAAAGCATATAATTACGCCATCTCTCCAAATACTCTAGGCTTGAGTCGTCTGGTCCTGTAGTAACATGTTTTCCCCAGCAGAGGGTGCAGACTACCCACATCTGAGTACTCCATCCCCAGCTCAGCACATCCCTCTCCCAGCATGCCCTGGTGCGTGCCTGTGTGTACATGCATTTGGACAGATTGCAGTCGTTAATACTCGGTCCCTGGAGTATTTCTGGTACACATGTTTGTCTCTCACCTGACTGGTGTGCAGCCAGTACTGCAGCGTGTTGGCTCTGCGCAGACGGGGGAGAATCAGGTGATAGAAGGTGTGCTCCCCGGCCAAGGTCAGCAAGGCCCCGCCCACGCCCATACACAGCAGCACGAAGAGGCCCGAGAAGTGCTGGATCCCCATCTGCAGCGTCTGTGGGGAACAAGGAGAGGCGCAGGGTTTGTTAGAATGGAAAGAGACCGGGATGTCAAGATAAAGACGTAAAAACAAAACGATTCATTTTAAACTCTTTGCAGCAGTCCACATGTATCACTCACTTCCCTGTTGCATTGTAACTTTTCACCATGATGAGTTTATAAGTGCATTTCACAACTTTTGCTGCCACGGTAAAGGTAACAGCAACTAGCATGCTAACAGCGCACAATGAGTCCAGTGTGCGCTGATTGCAGATAAAACGATCTACTATTACATGCAACCAGTGCACTCTGGACACATTTTCACCAGTAGAGTGACTTTTACTCTATATCTGTACAGCGGGAAAACAGGTCTTACTTTAATTACATAAAACATATTCTGAATAGCCCATTTAAGGTTCACTTTATTGTCCGCATAAGGAATTTTGTCCACTGCCACTCTCATTGCCACTGTCAGGACAGTACAACGCCCGGCACCCATCTCCAAATCCAAAGTGCTGAGACAGGCGCGGGGAGAACATTGGAATCTGTTGATAATTATTTAGTATTTGTTCATTTTACTGGTCTCGCATATGAAATGTATCCTTTGGAACAGTGTTTCCCAACCAGGGGTATGTGAACCACAAGGGGTACGTGAACAATCACCAGGGGGTACTTGGAATGGTTTCAGGTTTTAAAAAGATGATGAAATGTACTTTTATTTGAATTAAAACGTGTTATTAGTTGCAAATTTAGCATCTTTTTGGAGTGTATTGGACCATAAATTAAATAAAATATATATAGATAATAGTAATAATTGACAAAATTCCACTACTAAACCCATTTATTTGCATAAAACTGAAGTTAAGGGGTACTCTGAGTGTGAGACAAAGCTTAAGGGGTACGCGAGACAAAAAAGGTTGGGAACCACTGCTTTGGGAGACCAATAAACAAACTAATAAGAGATTCCAATGCAGAAAGTGAAAATAAATCCATCCCTGAAAAAAATTACGTTGAATCAACAAACTACTGTATATAACTCATCAAAGAAAGCAGATATTGGACACGATAATGCATGTCATGCTGATGCTCATCTGTGAAAATATAATACTCAATTAATCAAAGGATTCACCACACGGACCCGTTCAATTCCCCTCTGTCCAAACCAGTATTCTTCAAGATCGATCACATTACTGGACCAGTGCGTGTGAAAGGATATCTGACGTAAATGTGTGGCTTCTATAATTACTACTAATCACTACTACATGTGGTTTTGATTCTCAGTGGAAGGGTCCAACTAAAGATGGCGGAGCATATAGAATCATACAGGAGTGAGAGAAGAGCGACGAGGACGGGCGGGTGACAGTGATTAGTTGCGACTGAAGCGACAGACTGGGAAATGCAGAGATGGATGAGATTTGTATTTACATAATTACCAGTTAGGACAGACAATTTGCAGTTTGTATTCTGCTGTTGGTCTATAGTGTGAGCCCACAAACCATAAACAAAGAGCTGGAGATCAACGTGCAGCATTCCATGTGACCTTACCAAGAGCTGTCATTGTGTCTTAAGGCAAGACACTTCACCCACCTTTCCTTGTGTGCATGGTGTGTGTGAGTGTGTGATGGGTGAGGCTCACAGGCCAGTGGTGCAGGTGAGAAAACCTAAATTTGGTGGTATAAACTCAAAACTTATTCTGTAACGTCTGAAGTTTACTTGTATAAATGTAACAAAAATGCATTGTATGTTTTTCCTCATGTAATGTTAAAAAAAAAAAAGTTAAAATTTCTCACTTTATTTTTTGACATATATGTTTAAAATATATACAATGTAAACGAGATATGAGATCACTTATTTAGCTAAAATATCATACTTTGCCTAATTTTTTTGAAGGCAAAACATTAATAAATCAGGGTTAGAATTTAACATCAATTGAATCCTTCCATACAATCCATCAGAATCTTGTTAAATTCCAGTCTGGTGTATGTAGGTGCTAATGATATTTATGCATGAGAGAAATTACATTTTGAGAAAACGGCCTGTTACAATGTCCCATAAAAGGTTTCAAATTCTAGTGAATTAAAATTGAATAATAAAACGTATTTAGTTTCAGAATGTTTACACATCAAAGCTCTTGTGTTGAGACCCAAAATATTGAGGAAAAAAGAGTTTTACTTGCAGAGTCTCCCCTTAAAGATATATAAATGACATGCAATCTGTACATTTAATTTTGCTTAATAGAAAAATAAAGCTTTCCAAAGAGTTTCATGCGTGCAAGAGTTCTATTCCGTCTTCCATACTCATAATTCCAGCAATCTCCTTACTAAAATGCAGAAGCAATAACCACCTGTCAGTGCAATTTAAAGTTAGCAGAAAAAACCTTATCACACATCATTGCTATTTTAACAAATCAGTACCTTTACCTAAGAACAGACTGTCTCCCTCTTTCCAGCGGCACCGAAAATGTATTCTAATAATGTAAGAAACATGAGAGGTCTGGAAGTGCACAGCCTGAGCCGAAGCACCAGCAGCAGCAAAGGAGGGCGACGGGGACAGGACATGATGTTTAATTGAAGAGCAGTTTGTTCCCATTTGCGTCTCCACATCTCCTCTGACACAGCGTCTATCTGTGAGGCTCTTTTCGTCCCGGGGCAGAAGTGATGAAGCCTGCCCCTATCCCCCACACTCCAATATCACTTCCAATGTCCCTGCATTGCCGCAAATGGCAATTAGCCTCATGCTGACTCGACAAATTCATCAGTGACAAGAATGACCCCGTTTTGCTCCCAATCCAGAGGGCAGCGTCACAATCTGTGCCGTTCAGTGTCTCCAACCGGTCCACACGTGCAATTGTGTCCTGCAGACTGAACTTTAGGTTGTCATTTTCTTAGAAGGAGCCACAACTGAATAATTGCTTTTACTACGAGTATGTAATTTGACTGTGAAGTGTGGGTGCACTGTGGTGGCAAAGCGGTTAGCTCGCAGCAGGATTGTCAGAATTTAAATCTTTGTGATCACTGAGCTGCCCAAAGTGTGTCTTCTCTTTAAGCTAAAGAGGTGATAGTACCAACTCTAGCTAAATTAAGAGGCTTACATCTTGTAGGGAATCTTGCAACAAAACTAAACATTCATGTTGCGACGCAGGCCGTTAAGTCTCAAGCGTCTCTCAAAGGTTTGCATGTGGTAGGAAAACTAGTCACTGCAGAGTGCCCTTTTGTCAATAGTTTTCAGAATCAGAATCAGAAATTGTTTATTGCCATTGTCAGTGAAATTCACAAACGTAGGAACTTGCTTCGGCGTAGGTGCAACATAAAGCAAAGGATAAAATATAAAAAATATATAAAAAGGCATGCATAAAATTAAGAGTAAAATAGACTAAGATAGACTATATACAGAATGTACAGTTGGCAGATAGTGCAATGTGCAAATGAGTAGTGTGGAGCAGTGATTAAGCCTCTGTAACGATTGTAACGATCCTTTCTGTGTGCAGTTTGCATGTTCTCTTTGTGTCTGTGTAGTTTCCACACTGGACTGGAAAGTCCAGAATGATTTCAGTATTTTTTACCCAGAGGCATTTCTGTGGTCACCGTGCCTTGTGTCACGCCTTGAGCCAAACTCAGACAGAGTCATGAGGTCAGGTTTGTTTTGTTTCAGTGACGTGCGTGAAATTGAGAAGCTCATTGGTCATCTATCATTTACAACTAAATCTTGATTCATCCATTGATTCCACATGAATCTACAGTGTTTTTCAGTCCACTGTGATATTTTTTTCCTAATTTTTTCTCATGGACCATGTGTATCGCTCATTAGCTAATCCACCTGTCCATGATCACACCCATCTGAACTGATGAAAGATGAAACTGGTGACTAGACTCACATCTTCACTTAGTATTCCAATTATAAGTTAACGCTTGGGGCTAATCCTCCATCTGATCAGTGCAATTTAGTTAAATTAAAATGTATGATACAAAGCACCTAAGCAATTGTCTAAAAGTCTACAGATGCTGGTTTGGAGTCCAGAGTTAACTCCTATAATAACTGGAGGAAAATAAGGCGTGGATGGATGGCCTGACACCTGCCTGTCCCCATCTGAATGCTCTTGCTTTGCCAGGAAAGTTCCACAGTATAGCATTAAACACACACATTTAAATAGAGACAATAAGGTCCACTAGGCCAAGTTACAGGTCAGACCTCGCTGACAGTGATTATGCACATTTTACAAGTTGTTTTTGAGCAATAAAACACCTGTAATTAAATAACTTCAAAATAGAGCAGTTTAATGCCGCTAATGCTGTGGAACATTCCAGGCAAAACAATAACATCGCTGGGCACAAACGGTGAAATCCCTTTCTTAAAAGTTACACCTTTACAGTGTGATCTTGAAGCGATCGACAAAGTGACTTCTATAGCACAATACGACAAAGGATAAAAGAGCGAGCCATCCTGAGACTTCAACTTTTCTAAAGAGGTGCAAACAGGAAGGGGCCGAGAACTGTGAGTACTTTGCTCCCGAACAAATAAGTGTCTTCTCCACTCAGCTGTAAGTGTCTGTATCTCTGGTTAAGGTCCGTAAATAGACCCGGGAGCGATGCGATCTTCGAGTGCTCTTCTCCGTGGTCACCTGTGTGTGTGGGGCAGCCAATTCAGCCAATGTCCCTGAGGTAGACACTCATTTACGGACATGCCACGGCTTTAGTTGGCACACAATGCACGTCCCAAACACCGCAACAACAAACACAAACACGCTCTCTCTCTCTTTCTCTCTTTTGGCTTACCTCTGTCACAGCGAACACTCTCTTCCCGCAGGGCACAACCTTATACCATTTGTCGTGAAGCATGTCCATGAAGCCGTCCGACTTGTAGCGGCTCACGAATTCGGACACGTTGCGGGTGAGAGGGGAGCCTTGGGGAAGTCCGATACCGTAGCCTGCAAGGAACAAAAAAGACATGATTAACAAATACATTATTCCTGTATCAACCTCTCTCTAATAGCTATTTAAGTGTAAATATTTGGCGTTGTGGTTTAAAGGGGCTGTGCCTGATTTTTTACTGTTTTGCCCAAGTTTTATTCTACGAGAAGCAGGAAGTGCACCATGAGCATGCTAATGTTTCTTAGCTTTATTGTGACGGCTCTGATCACTTATAAACCCGCAGTAAATATTAAAGGTCAAAGGTATTTCTATATCACATTTATAAACAGATGCACTGCCCCAAAGTGCAGCACAAGATCAATAACACAATACAGGGAGAAAATCAATACTGAAAAATTAAAAGTTAATACACAATATAGGTGCAATAAAAGTGGATTAAAAGCTAGTGCAAAGTTTTTAGCAACAATTTGAAACTTTAAATAGAAGTAGCCGCTCTTATGTTCAGAGTTCAAGAGTTCCATAGTTTAGGCCCAACAAGAGAAAACGCTCCGTCTGCTCTCGATTTGAGTCTGGACCTGGGGCTGTCCAGGAGCAGTTGGTTAAGGATGCTGGCAATGCATTTGTAAGTGAGCAATGCATGTGACTGCTGTAAAGAGTTTACAATGAACTAGGTCCGTTTTTACTTTTCAAAACAGTAAAAATCCCGCCTTTAAACTTGTGCATGTTTGAGAAATCCAGTATTCTCTTGCCCTGAGCTTCAATGCCTTGTAACCTATTCTCCATCTTTCATACCAACCAGCAAGCCCTCTACACCCTTTATGAATGGGAAATTTATACAGCGCTTTTCTACTTTCAAGGCCCTGGGAGCGGGAATCGTAATGCAAACCTGACTGCTCTACCAGTGATGTTTTGTTTTGTATGGCGCGGGATTTGAACCGTTGACCTCGGATCAAATGACGGGCAAAAAACTAAACAAAAACTTCCATGGATCCCCTCTGCTTTGACTGATCTCTCTCTCAATATCTTCTATTTTGCTGTAAATGTAAAGTTTTATCTGTGCTGCGATACTTTTAATTGCATTTGCTAATAGTTAGATGTCCTTGGATGTTGCTAAAAGTGCCAACAGAGAAAACAATTTGTCAATTCTAAACATAACATGCGCAACATTTGAGGATCGTAAACATCTTTTCATGTTTTGTGTTTGACAATATAACACTAAAAGGAGACACAGTTATCAGTAAAATAATGTTTATATATTCCTGAATCCCGCCAGTGTTCACATACAGTTTGAAAACCACAGCAGAGGGTCACAAAAAGGCAATCGCGGACACCATATTGCACCTATAAAAGATGAAAACATAAAAAAAAAAAGTTGTGTAGCGGTCTCTTGCCATTTCGTATCAACAACAGTAAAAGTAACAGCCTCGGGAAGATGTTGCAGGGATATTTTTCTACCTAAACCCGACTTGTAGTTAGCCAAAAGGCACGTACCCTCTGAAAAAAAAAAAAGATTTACAGCTTTACACAGCTCCTCTCAGATCCCTATGTGTAACAAACATCCCTCCTCCTCCTGTTTTTATGTAAGGAAACAAAGCCGGTTGGGGGCGTCCCTTGTGGCACATTGCTGATTAAATTCTCATATTGTCTTTTGCCTTTTATCGCTCTCCGTATTTCCTCTGAGTGCGTTGTCTCTGGAGCTTCGCACAACAAACTGTGAGTAAATCTAAAGTGGGAACAGGGCCTACATTGGCATTTATGTATTTCTATGCGGTCACAATGTCACAAAAGGTAATGGCCATAGTTGTAACCTGTGCGCTGAACTAGACCGAGGAGACATTTTAGGAATAATGATCCAAAATGTGCCTCTTGGGTCCAGAGGAAGAGAATTTAAAGTAATAGACAAAAATACATTACCGGTGAAGGTCAGGTTTTACAAAGCTGAATAAAAGTTGCTTCTATAAGGAAAATTAAACTATTTTTAAAGTTTGAAGCGCTCTTGAAATTTGCATAAGTGTGTTGACAGTCCACCCACCAGTCAACGGGAGAGTCGCCAGTTCCAATCTCATCACACTGCACGCAAACCTGTCAGAGTTAAAGTAGTTTGTTGGGAAAGAATTCTGGACATCTGTCGTCCAGACAACTCATCAGCAACTGGTTTAACTTTTGTTTGTTTCATTTTAAAGACAATGTAGTTGTTTTTTGTGTCAGTGAGCATCTGTCACCTTCTGTTTTGTCTTAGAAATGAACAAAGAAAAGTTAAATACTGGATGAAGTTCATAAAATAACCCGGAGATTATAGATAAGGAAATGTTCACGTTCATGTTTAAGATTTTTGGAATTGTTGGAACATTTCCCAATTAACAAAAGTCAATAAAAAGAAGACAGATACGGCAATTCTGACTAAACAATGGTGCAAGAGGTAATATAAAGCATAGTTGATGTAAAATAGCATGTAAAAATGCTATTCTCAATTGTGTCAAATACTTATAAAAAACATTAGTATCTTACAATTAGATGTCTTAAAGCTGGGTACATTACTTTTTCTAGTAAATGAGAAAATATAACATAGTGTAAAAGAAGTATTTTATGGCAGAATGGCTTTATGGGAGAAAAAAAGCTGTTCTAAAGCTGTGCACATGCTTGAAAAATGAAATGTATGTATACAAATATTAACAGTGTGGCAAAGTGGCAAAGCTAGGAACTAGTTCAATAGAGTTAAATTCAAATTTCCTTCTTTTGCACCTATAGCTTTAAGTGACGCCCTATTAATGAATACTGTGCCTATTTACTTGTACCATTTGTGTCTTATAAGAATTTCAAAATACACACAAGAAAAGAAAAAAAGACCCACGCCAAGGTTAAATATTATGATGCTACAGAACCTTGTAAGGAAAGCAAAATAATTCAAACAGTGCTGAAAAGTTCTTGAACGGTGCTTTAGCAATTGAGGATTCAAAGTTTGAGGACAATGGTGTGCTCTGCATAAAAATGTTTTGATTGAATATAATGTCACCTGAGGCAACCTTTTTAATGCCTGGCATCAATCTGGGTCACACAGAGGTTAAATAAAGCATCAAATAAGCAGCGGAAAGCCAAAGATGCATTAAATGGACAAGGACTTCACAAGATGTTATTAAATTTGTCCCTGCGTTATTTGAGTTAATATTCACAAAACATGGTCTGAGTCAAGGCTTGTTATCATTACAGAAAAAGATCAAAGACCTTAAATATGAAGCAAGTTAATGTAAAAACTATCCTACTCAATTATCATACAGGAAAGATTAAAATCTTAAAAGTCTGGCCCAAATTGAGTCCACATAAGATAATGATGATAAGTCATTAAGCCACTCACTGACAGAACATTGTCGCTCAGGCGTTTGAGTGAATCATAACCGCTGCAGTTTGATTGTTGAAAGCACCCTGACAGTGAGCAGGGACGCCGCTGCACAGACTTGGCTGCTTCTCTCCACGGATAAAGATAGGTTTAATGCTTATAATGCAGAACATTATAGGCAAAGAAATTTAATCTCCATGGAAACAAGAAGGTGGTGGCCCATCCAGTAAAGTTACAACCCAAAGTTTATACCAAAACCTGTACCAACATGATATAAATTATACTTGTTGTCCCATTTTATTAAATTGATTTGCTAAAACTTAGTTTTACTTCTGTTACTAATGTTTTTTAATGACTTTCATGTGGTAATTTGGATGAAGTTCTTCTGACTTGGACTGTGCACATGCCAGTGCACTAGGGGGCGATTTGTAACAGGAACTGCACCGTGTGCTGCACATGTGGAAGAAGACTTGACTAAATCTGAAAACTGGAGTCAGTCTATCTGATTGGAGCCAAAACAGTGGAAAGTGCCCTTTTGTCGTGTAAGTACATTTAAACGTACGTTCTGCATGTTATTTATTTGCATAGTTTCACATATTTTTCTAATTATTACTTCATTTGGTGGGATGTGGTAAGTATTTATCATAGTTTTACATCTGTGAAGCTGCAGCGTGTGAAGAAATTTAGCAAAATAAAATGATAGAAGTTCTAAAACAGAATCAATAGGTGACAATCTACAGACAACTGACACATTTTTCTGACAGTTTAAACAATCATTCATCTAAATAAATGTGTTATCAAATATGGAAGAAAGTACCACATAAATAAAAAGTACATGTTTCAAATGTTTTAGACCCTTTACATTTGCTCAAAGCCAAGAGATGAACTCAAAATGTTTTGGCAGGATATCGCCATGAGTGTGCCAAAAAAATAACCCTGAAACCACAAGTACGTTTTACTATCACGTCCTCTTCAAAAAATATAGTGGAGTAAAAAGTAAATTTGCTCTCAAATGTAGTGAAGCTAAAGTAAAAAGTATAGTTATACAGATATTTAAAAATGTGCTTTTGTACTTGTTATTTTCCACCACTGGGAAAAATAAGCAAAATGTTTAGCAAAATTACAAAAAAAATACATGTGATTATGTTCAGTATGTTTTAGTGAAATGTGTCGTCTAACCTGTCAGATGTCTTTAGATAATGCTGGCTGTGACAGTGAATATTAGCAATTAACAGTCAAGTAAACACTGGGCTTTCAGTAAAAGTGTGAAAGTTTGGAAATAAGGGATTTATTAGTTTTACTTGGAATTGTCAGTAAATTTGTTGACTTGGTTTTATTCAGTAAATAGTTTTAACATATGTATGTTTATGTAATTTAGTAAATCCCATTTACTGTAAATTGATGTATGACATGAACAATCTTCAAAACTCAGATAAGTAATCTATTTACTTCTAATGCACATTCTGCTTTTTCAGCTTTAAGTAAACTTTACGTCAGGGTGTTCCTTTTTAATGAGAAGGGTTCGTACCAAGCACAAAAGATTAATTCAAGTTCAAAATAATGAAATGTTTCTGCAAGAAGTGTTTTGAAATGTGCTGAATCACACTCACAAAAAAGCAATAGTCATTTCATTCATGACAATGGCTTCTTGTTCCTATGCACAAATCTCTCCTTCCAAAACATTTTGATCACCTCACTTCATCCTACTTTTATTCTGTGTTTCATTTCCCTTTTCGCTCCCACAACAGTTTCCCCTGAAGCATGTCTATTCAAAATTAAAGTACATAACGCCTCATAATGGCACCCAATACAGATGGTGCTCCCCTTTTCATTGTCAGTTTTTTGCATTTTCATATAAATGTCAAGAGGATGGGAAATATTATTCTTTCTGACACCATTCTAACGGATTCAATACAGATCCACTCGCTTTGTCACAAATAATTAGGCGCCATACTTCCCCTGACCCCATCTCTGCGGAAGTTAAACTCAAAACACTTAAACCACTTCAGGATAAATGAGGGCCTCATCTCCTCCCGTCATAGATAGTACGAGTTACTATTGTTTAAAGGCCAAATAAATGCCACTCTGAGTCGGCTGGGGAGAGAGAAGATAACAAGCCGTTTTAAAAGCTTCATTTTGGATGTCCTCCTTTTCACAGGGGCAATAGTGCTGCTCTGTAATTACTGCAGATTTTTTTTTTTGTAACACGTCCAAGGTTGCGCCAGGCCTGTTTGTAGTTTACAAAGTGTTATGGGATAAAAGCAATCATATTCTGCACTTAAATCTTACCCTGCGCTATATCTCAACATGTACAGTTGCTTGCTAATATAGAAATGTAATTCAGTTGGGGGAGATGGGGGGAGAGGGGGAGAGAGGGGGAGAGAGGGGCCGGGGCGCTGTGGTTGAAAATTGAACTCGAAAGTTGACAATGCAAACTTTCAAGGCAACATGATGCAATGCAGTTTGGGAGTTTGGCAATGCTTGTATTCTCTTGTTGGCTGCAGGTAAGAAATGTATTCAGCAGAGCAGTTCTCCTATTGCTGATGTTTCAATGTCACATTCTGTAACCTAGATATTCAAACTTGGATAATATAAGTGCATATTTCTGAGTGTAAATGATTAATAATGGCGACTAATTGTTGTACTGTTTTTCTTTTCTGTTCACTTACAGCTGGCACGTGCACCTTCCTGTTACCGTAGACTTAAGGCCGTAGCCTGGATAGTAAGACATTCATTCATTATTATTATGATTCAAAGGTGCACTGTCTGCTTGTCTGCTGCTGCTGTGTTTAAAGTCATTCGGTAAAACATTCTAGGAAAAGAAATCTCCATAAAGACAAGCAGATGACTGACCTTCCACCAGAAAATATCATAAACAATATATCATATTTTTGGACAGCTGAAAGAAGAAATTGTAACCTTGAGTTATGGATTAGAGGACAAGAAAGACTGTGTAAACGAGCTCAGGATTTTAACACTCAAACTCTTTGCTTAGAAGGAGAGGGGCTATAACCACTCTTGCTTCTTTAAATCTAAACCAGACTTTTGTAAAGAATAGTTAAGGCGGCAAATTATAATGGGGTCAGGACCAGGGCCTCTCCCAGAAGAGAATATGAGGCGCCCCACACACAGCCTTTGGACAAAACGCTGTCCATGTGAGGGCGAGTCTTCCTCTTGAATTAAGGGAGTGCTCCACATTACTCAGCTTTAAAACTTAACAAGCTGTGTCTACAATCAAACCAGTCATGGTTTGACAAGCCAAAAATGTACGTTTTAACATTTCCTTGTGTTGTACTAATCTCCTATTTGTATGTTGTGTCGTCACCTGCCATGAGACTGCAGACTATAATCCATCTTATTTACATTTGTTCAATACAGATGTTAATTAGTGCATTGTCCCTATAAAATAAGTAAAAATAAATAAAATACTATTTGAGTGTTGAGAAATAATGCACATACTGTCCAGTGAAAGCCGCTTTGCCTTTATGGATGTGATGTGTCAGTGAGTGTTGATGATGGTCGGCCGATGGTGCAGATTGGTGGCTGTTGCTAAATCCCAGGGCAGCTGCGGCTACAAAAGCTACAGTAACATAGCATAACCAAGTATAAACTAAATGCATAATGCACTAGGGCTGCAGGGTATTGACATTTATTGCAATATGCAATATTATTGCGATGCTTAAATACACTTTTTGACTAAGGCTGAAACGAATTGTTACTTTAGTAGTCAACTATCGGCGATTATTTCTGTTGTAGATTGAGACTTAGAATAGACTTACTAACTTTTTAACCAAATAAATGTTGAAATATTATGAATGAAGGCTTCTAGATAGAGAATATTTATGAATAAAGTGTATAATTGAGGAAAATCAGAAATTGTCTATACTTTTTTGCCATTTTTCTTTAATAATGTTGCTGTCTTTGTTATAAAAGTCTTTAAGTTTGTGTTTTAGAGTCTGTTTAGTTCAGAGGACAATGCCAATCATCCAAATACGACTGCAGTTACTGTTTATAGTCGACTAGTTACAATTATTCTACTAACTGTTACAGCCCTATTTTTGATTTAATAATGTCAACAAATACAAAACCGAGGCTACTTTAGTTAGAAAAAGCAAGATTTTATTCATGATTTTCCCTCTTCAATGTTTTCATTTTAAAAACAGGACATTTCTATCAGATGGAAGACTTTGGTGTTACTGTGATATATTTAGTTTGTTAGTATCGTTATTGCCAAAATTGCACAAAGACATTGTGTTCAAGTTCTAAATATGTTCATGATGTCAATGAAACATTTTTCTGACTGTTGTTTGACCATCATCAAAGGCCTCAAAGGCTCATTAAATGTGTGCTATGCAGGATCTGGCTTCAAAAGCACATCTCCTCATTCTCTTGCAGCCCACACCAGGCAGCGACTGTATGAAAATCTGTCCCTTTTTGACATTTATGGCTGTACACAGACCTCCTGGGGTTGTTTGCTTGATTTTGAGAGAGCCAGACGTGCCAACCAAAACACGAGCAGCGCAGCCTGGGTTCTTGGCATCTGTTTGGACTGTCGAGGTGCGAGGCGTGTGAGTCTGGAGGGAGATTCAGGTAACTGTCACACTCCACTTAAAACATGACAAAGACACTCACAGCCAGGCATTTCCGCTCTCCATCAAAACTACTTTATCGTTTCCAGACTGTGTATGAAGTAGCGTCCCATTGGTGGTGCGCAGGGTTCATTGACTTTTAAATTCTGATGTTGTAGAGCCAGGTTGTTATTTTGATCCTTTATCAGCATTTTGAACTGTTGATTGAGCTTTTTTTTTTTTTCCAAGTTGAGGCTAAATTGGTTAGATCTGGTTTAGCTGAGTTAGTGAGTTTTTTGGTTTGGACAGGGTTATGATTTAATTCCATTTTAAACCAAACTTAGTCTTACTCTATTCCCAGTTTGGACAGGTTAGTTCTGTCCTGTGTAAGTAGTTTTACAATGGTTTAGTTGGGGATGGGCAATATATCAGTGCCTATGTTGATTAATATCAGGGAACTGTCAAATATGAATGAAAAAAAAATCAATTATTATATTGTATATTATCGTTTTTTTTCTAATTATTATTATTTTTTTCCATTTCTAATTAGGCAGTTGTATCTTTAGCATCATAAGTGACTAATTATATTAAATCTTTATTTTTGGTAAGTAAAAAGATGTGACAAGAGCTTGATATGACTTTAATTTTACTTCAAACTATGGCTCTTTTCATAGTTTAAAATATTGATATCAAGATTATTGGTTGATGACCACGATGGCAAAAACAAATATTGGTATTAGCAGAAAAAATATGCACTTTAGACCTTCCCTGATACAATTACTGTTTATTTTTGTTCCTTAACTTAGAAAGACAACATTTTCAGATCTTTTTTCCCCCAGTGAATAGTGGGGACTCACTTGTTCTGTACTTCTTAATCTGAGCCAGTCCACATCCCCATTTATCGAGACAGACAGTAGTGCTCCATCAGCGGCCGATCTGTGCAAGCATTTCTTTAGCGCTCTCAGTCAAAAAGCAGAATACAAGTGGGCAGCTGCTTGTCATTTCTTAGGATGGGTTTTCGCACAGATTTGCAGATTCCATCACCAAAAGCATCACTCAAATCCCCCATACTCCTACAACAAGTTCTTCTGAAGAGAATTTTTGAACACTCTCTATCAGAAGCAGTTTTGTTTTGGATTTGTTGTTTTCTACGAGTGCAAGGACTCTTTTGTCAGAGTCAACTATTATATCTTTCATTGTTCATAAATGTTAAAGGTGCATTGTGGGCTCTGTGCACCATTTCTCACAGCTTATGCTAACTTTTAATAAACTACCATTTTTAATAAGCAACCAATTCAATTTTAACGTAAAGACTTATTTTTATATGAAGATAATTGCAGTTTTTTTTTTTTTTTTATTAGTTATTTTTAAAATGTTTTATGCCTTAACAGTAGAATACACTCTGTGCATAACATTCGGCAGCATTAACGGCTGTTAATCCTATGGGCAGACTTATTTCCGGTCCAATTTGTTGCCCAGCTGTTGTGTTTGGTTTCAAAAAATATATATTTTTTTAGATGCCTCCAGGATCTTGAAAATGTGTATAAATCATGTTCTATAAACTCTTGTGGATTCCCTCTCTCCTGCTGACGAGAAAAGGGATTTAAACTGTACATTTACAGCTTCATCCACAACTACGAGGATAAGTTTGCTCTGCTAATGAGCAGTGTGTTGCTGACACGGTAACATGCAACACTTTTATGCAACTTATCTAACCTTCAACTAACTTTTTTTTTCTTGTAATGGAAATGACTGTGGTAGTTAACCCAACAGCTTGATTATTCACCTTATTCGGCCCCACAGACCCGAGCGCCTGTTGTAAACGCACTTCCGGTTTGACGAAAACCCTGTTCACGCTAATGGAGAACGAGGGAAAAGTCTTGCCGCTAAAACATTATATAAAGTAGATTGTAAAGTGTAAAATGTTTAATGAGCACGAGCAACAACAAGTCAGCAAGGCACCGATTTCCTGGGCGGCTGAGCGGCTTTTTAGTCCTTGTAGAACTTATTCCCTGTTGAGCTCATCTGCCCCGTGTAAACTAATCCAACTAATCCGGCGCCCACGACAACTTCCTGGATAAAGTGAATATAGTATTTCTGTATATTCGGAATGAGACCGGAAGCACTGACGACAACAATGAGTTAACACTGCGCTTGCCAGGTGCTATTGTGCACTGAGCTCATTTGGGAGCGTTTGCCACCTGCTTCTCCAAAGAAAAAAAAACAAAAACATACCTTTAACACACGCATTCTTACTACAACAAGTGACCACTAATATGAACCCGCTGGCATGTTATATATTCTGCTACATTTGGCGTACATTCTTAGCCATTAAAATCATGTACGCCTAAAATGAATTCAATGATTCAGTGATAAATAATAATCACCAGCATTAGTGTTGGTACTGCACTCTCCAGATCATTCCCAGTGTAATTACATGAGTATGCTTAGTTGCGTTAAACCATAATTGTACATTGGATTCTAGTTTGTAAGCTAACTCAACCGTGTCCATGTTATCGACTGTTCTCCATGACTCAGACAGATGGCTGCTGTAGCGTGGAACCAACTGCACTATGACAAATGTATGGACAAATGATCCAGTCATTCCAAACGATAAGAGCAGGAGTGGTCACCATTGCATGCTTTTCCACATTGGGAGTAGGGAAGTCAAGATTTTTAGGTCAATAATCGTGATTATTTAGGTCACAATATGATCATAAGAACTAAAAAATAAAGTGGGACTATTTTAGAAGTATTTTTTAATCTGTTTTTGTCACATTTATTTATTAAATTCCATAATGCTGATAACAAACTTTAGGAACGTAATGTGTTAAACAAGATTTCACAGTATCAGTAATTGTGAATAATTGTTAAATTGTGATGTTTTTTCTCACAATAATCATAACACTAAAACTTGACACTATAACATCCGTAGTTTGGAGTGTTAAAACTGCATAAAGGACTGCTTTTTGTCCATGAGTGCATAATCTGATGTGTGGGTAGTTTGTTTTTGTTCTGAATGATAAATGGATTACAGAGCTGTTCATTTGCCATGCGTAGTTGAAATAAGAACCTGATTGCACGTTTCTGTTTGAGTTTGGCCCAAGACGCAGCAGAGGTTGTGAATTCTGTACAAAGGATTTCAGTTTGGATTTACCAGGCAAGGACTAGTTCCAGTGTTTTCTAGTTAAGAGGAAAATTACATTACTGAGGGTTTGTGTTCTCCGTTGCATTTTTGCCAGACCAATCGCAGCCAAGAGTTTTGCGACGGTTAGCGACGTGGCAAAGCTATCTTCAGAATTTCTTTAACAAAAACAGTCAAGATGTTCGCCATAGCAATTGCATACTTCTGTTTTTGCTTTCTTCTGTTTTGAACAACCTAAACATGACTTTCAAACCAGAAAAATGAAAAAACGATACTTATTCATGCCGCCATGTTTACTCTGATGCAGGATATTACTCAGTTTGTTCTGCAAATCTTCTGCCCATCAACATTAAGTTTCGAGTTAGTGCACGTGTTGTCTAGTACATTTACTAGTCCTAACTTTTAAAAAAATTTGTTTTTTGGTCATGTTTAAATTTGTGCATTTGTGTTTCTTGGACTTCAAATGTGATTCAGTTTCTCATTTTTGTGGTTTATCCCTTTTTACAAATACCAGATTTTGTGCATGACTTCATGTTTTGTCCTTCCAATTAACTTCAAATTATAAACCAGACACACCAAGACAATTACTCTTACTACTAGTACTGCAATCACGTTTACTTGAGTAGTATAATTTTACCAAATACTAGACGTCCATTCTTCAGTAACTAACTTGAGTAAATTTTTTGGCAAATCGACACCTCTGCATACCTCAAAGTCAATGAAACATGTACAGATCAGTGCTGTCAGTTCTGATAAAACATATTTTACACAAATCAATAAATACATTTTGCGTTAAACTGAACAAGTGTCACAGTCTTCGGCTCCGTAACAAACTATGCAGTCATCGGTTTCACATTGTGGGTGGTTAAAGATGCTCCGTCCTGCTTGAGCCGGCACCAACACACAGGAACAGCCCAACAAACCGTCTCCATCGTGGCGATATTATTAAAGGGGGGACAACATGGCGGATGCAAGTCAGACATGCAGCAAGACAGGTGCTGTGAGTTCATCAAAAAAGACAGCAGTGGCGATCAAACGATTCATCTTTCAGCCCGGTAACTGGCTACTGAGTATTATACTCTTGATCTCCCTGTCCTTATTTGCTCGGCAGCAGTTGGTTACGGAGAAAAATGTGGACCCGGCTTATCACCCGGCGCTAAGGAGTCAACTAACTCTGTACTCCGTGATCCTGAATAGTGGGCGAGCAAGGCCGCCCCTAACAAACAGTCAAGAAAAGGATACTGCCACAGCGACAACCGGCCTCTTTTACCTCGCCATATTAGCACTTCTGGCTGGCGATGTAGAAATTAATCCTGGGCCACTACCACTTGACAACACCCAAGCACCTTCTGGACCACCAGCCATCTGGTCACAGCTACCCTGGCTACCATGGTTACCTGGGCCTCTCTATGGAACTATCAACTCCCGCTTCTTGCTAACACCGGAAAATGCTAATCTTACACGACGCACCACCAACCTGACGTGGTCGATCGGGGACCTGAATCCTCCCGGAGAAAACATCTCTCCTGCGGCTCCACTGGCGGGGTCGTGCCTACGGCTTTCAGCCCAGCAGCCACGGCGGACCGGGGACCTGAACCCTCCCGGAGAAAACATCGCTCCTGCGGCTCCACTGGCGGGGTCGTGCCTACGGCTTTCAGCCCAGCAGCCACGGCGGACCGGGGACCTGAACCCTCCCGGAGAAAACATCGCTCCTGCGGCTCCACTGGCGGGGTCGTGCCTACGGCTTTCAGCCCAGCAGCCACGGCGGACCGGGGACCTGAATCCTCCCGAAGAAAACATCGCTCCTGCGGCTCCACCGGCGGGGTCGTGCCTACGGCTTACCGCCCAGCTGCCACGGCGGACCGGGGACCCGAACCGCGCCGGGTTCGCTCCGGGACTAGACACACCCGGTAAGACCATAGGAAAACGAGACATTCATGCTAAAAATGCAGCAATAGATAAACAACGGACAACGAAGCTCTTTATGACGGTTAATCATGCTAGAGTTGTGTGGGACCCAGCTCTAAAACCAAAGGGTATATTTGGCGGACATCTAAACATAAGAAGTGCCACTTCCAAAAGCGAACAGCTCCAACATATGCTTACAAACTCTAATTTAGATTATTTGTGTTTATCTGAAACCTGGCTGAAACCAAATACACCCTTGAGTTCGATTCATGTACCTGGCTACAGTATATTCAGAAAGGACAGACAAAAATGTAAAGGGGGAGGTGTCATGATGTATGTCAAAAATGAAATACAGTGTAAACAAATAGACTTACCAGAATGTAATCTAGAGTGTATTGCTGTGAAGATTACCCTCTCCTTAGAAATGTCATTCATAGTAGTAACCATTTATCGACCACCTTCAGCTAACGACTCCTTTTTTGATCACTTGACAGACATGCTCAAATCACTTAATAATAAAGAAATGCTTCTAATGGGAGATTTCAACCTAAACTGGCTAGATAAGAACCGCAGGAAAAAATTAAAAGATATAACCTCAAAATACAATTTATCACAACTGATTAGCTCTCCTACAAGAATCACAAACACCACCCAAACAACTTTAGATTTAATATTTGTTAACAAACCTGACAGAGTCACAAAAACTTATAATCTTGTAACTGGCATATCAGACCACAACCTTACTCTTGTGACTCGAAAAATACCCAAGTTACGACACAAAAATACAATCGAGAAAGATAATACCTTTGCAATTATACCAAAAAGAAACAAACACCTCTTGGAAAATGAATTACAATGTATCAATTGGAACAACACAAACTTAGGCTTAGACTGTGAGGAGATAGCCGAAGGATTAATATCAACATTAAACCAAATCATATCCAAATATGTCAAAATAGTTCGAAACAAAACGAATAAAAAGCCAAATCTCCCCTGGTTTAACGAAAGTTTATGGCAACTACTAAAAAACAGAGATGCAGCATTAAAAAAATTTCTAAAATCACACTTGAGCACAGATCGTTTGGTTTTCAAAAGCTTGAGAAATAAAGTTACATCTGAACTCCGGAAGGCCAAAGCCAACTTCTTTCTTAACATTATCGAAGAAGCCAGAGGTAATTATAAAACCATATGGCAAAATATCAATAAACTAATGGGAAGGGATCATCCAAAAAATATAATTGAACAGATTGAACACGAGGGAATATTGAACACAGAAAGCAAAGTAATAGCAAATCTTTTTAACGATTTTTTCATAAAGTCAGTTGATGATTTAAGACTCAAATTTGTATCAGTCGATATCCCCAATGCTATCCCGTTATGTGACAACGAACTAAGTTTAGCCCCTGTCAATGGAACAGAGATAGGGAAAATACTCTCTGGATTGTCAACCTCCAAAAGCAAAGACGTACATGGTTTGGATACAGCGATCATTAAAAATAATTATGAATCTCTAATAAAGCCAATAACCAAACTAACAAATATGTCAATTCAGCAGAGTATATTCCCTAACTCTCTAAAGCACTCGGTGGTTATTCCAATACATAAGGCAGAAGATAAAACCAAAATGTCAAATTATAGGCCAATTAGTATTGTACCCGTCCTAAGCAAAGCAATAGAAAAAGTGGTCGCAAGACACCTAGTGGATCACCTTGAAACCAATGCCCTGCTACATCCTATGCAATTTGGATTTAGGAAGCGGCACTCCACAGACACAGCATGTTGCTATCTAATTGAAAACATAAAACAATCTTTAGATAAAGGAGGGGTCGTAGGTGCCGTATTTCTCGATTTACGCAAGGCATTTGACACAGTCAATCACGGCATACTTCTCTCTAAATTGACCAAACTAAATTTATCTGATAACACTGTAAACTGGTTTAAATCATATTTATCCGGTCGTACACAGTCAGTAAGGATCAAACAAGTCACCTCAACCTCCAAATCCTGCACTACCGGTCTTCCCCAGGGTTCTAACCTAGGTCCAGTTCTTTTTTCAGTTTACATTAATGATCTGCCAATAGTATGTAAGGATGTCAAGATACAGCTTTTCGCCGACGACACTGTTATTTATACCCACGGGAAGAACATGGCAGACGTTACAACTAAACTTACTTCAGCCATGGATAAGGTGGCACTTTGGTTGTATAATTCCTGCCTCACATTGAACATTGAAAAAACTGCAGTTATGTATTTCACAAACAAAAGGACAGAACAAGGACACTACACAGTAACAGTTAAAGGGGAACCAATCAAAACAGTAACTGAATATAAATACCTCGGACTCACGCTTGACCCCTCACTAGACTTTAAAAAACATATTAAAAGAATAACAAAAACCCTTAAGTTTAATTTGGCCACTTTTAAAAATATCAGAAACTCCCTCTCAGCTGAAGCCGCCAAAAGCTTTCACAACGCCATGATACTATCACACCTTTCTTACTGCATAACCAGCTGGTCCCAAGCAAACAAAACCAATCTCAAACCACTAGAGTCGATTTATAAACAAAGCATGAAAATACTGGACAAAAAACACTTTCAATACCATCACTGTAACATACTTGATAAATATAAAATGTTAAACTTTGATAATATTGTCTCCTTCTCCTATGTCCAATTAATCTTCAAGATAGTCCATAACCTGGCCCCTCCATCACTCAAAGAATTCATCCAGCTGTCGGCAGATACGGCTTCAAGAGTGACCAGAGGTACCACTAGAGGATTGTGTAACATCCCTAAATGCAGAACTGCTTTTGCTCAATCTGCTTTTTCATTTAGGGGTGTTAAACAATGGAATGCGCTCCCATCTGAGTTATTGAGCTTAAATAGTCTTTCATCCTTTAATACAGAGGTGAAAGCATGGTTTTTAGAAAAGCAAACATGTACGCACAATTAAGTATGACTGAAATGTAAATGTTGACTGTATAGAGAATGTGTTTAACGAGTGTATGAATATGTTGTATGAGCTGGTGAGATTGGAAAGATGCTGCATGTGGAAGCAACAAGGGTTGTGGCTTTTTTAATTGTTGTAAATATGTAAATAATTCTTGTTGACCCCTCCCCCTGAGGACTACAGATGGAAATTAGCTGTGAAGCTAGAATCTGGTACAAGCATCTCTGCCATTGTGCTTAATGTAACTGTACACTGTCCTAATAAACGAATAAAGAAAGAAAAAGAAAGAAATGGAGAGTGTCTGCGCTGTCGTAAACACCCCAGCAGCCCTCAGTGTGAAAGACACATCTCTCTCTCCGCTTAACTAGCCCCCAGACTTCAACAAAAGCACCTTCCCCCATGGTGTCCCCCACATGACAAATATAGTGTTTTTTTATGAATCTACAGGCTGCAGTTTGTTTCATGTAAACAGATCAACAGGCTATAAAGTGGCAGGACAGTAGGGAGGGATGCTTTTGAAATAATGCATGAAAAGGAAAAATTAACAACTCTACAAGGAATTAGTGTTGTGAAAATGAAAAGGCTCAATACTACAGTGATAAAAAACAACAACAATATAATATAATTTCATATCATCAAGATTTGTGCCCATGTAATGTGATTTATTTCAGTGTTGATACTTGCTCAAATGAGTATTGACTTTCAATACTAGTCTTGATATCGATGAGTACCTACAATTAATATGGTTAAACAGAACCAAAATGTCATAACACTAGTTTGAAATAAGGAATAAAAAATAAACCATATAAAATAAAATAAAAAAATCACACCAACACTTGTATGAGCTTCCCTACGTTAATTTACTATTATATACCCTTAAAGTGCGTAAAACAGGTTTTTACGATTTTCCAATTTTGACTTTATTTGGTGTATTAATACCTGTTGTAAATATAAATTATAGTTTTACGCCAATCAAGTAGCCGTTTGTGGAGAAAAGTTGAAAAATCTGGTAAATTACAAGGAAGTAAAAACAAACTGATGACATCACACTAGGGAGACATCCAAAAGTTATATGTCATTTACACAAAATAAACAACTTTCTTTTGGCACTTTAAACATTGATTCAACAAATTAAAGGTGTTCATTTGTATTTGTCAAAGAAAAAAAGTCCAATGTACAGTGTAGTTGCAAAATAAATAATTTCTTATAAATGACGTCATCATTTACAAATAACATTACAGGAAAAAAACCTAAACCAGGACAAAATTTTAATTGTTTAGCTAAATTTTTCTTGCCTGCATTTTAATTAAATGAGTAGTCGACCTGCAGTGTTTGCCCACTAACTCGAAGGTTGACGGTTCGATTGACACATGCTATTGTTGTGTCATTGAGCAAGCTGCTTCATTCACCTATAACCTTGCTTCAGTCAGTCTACGCCAGGGCAGCTACAAATACACCTTACCACCATTAAGTAAAAAAGTGAATAAAGTATGATTTCTGCGTAGCCGGTGCTTTGAGAGTGCAAAAAAATCCACCCAAAATGAAAGTATTCACCAGAATCAGGAGTGAAGAAATTGGTTGAACTCAAATGCTCCAGGACCAACTTCTTTTACAAACCTCGACCAAAGCAAGCATCCAAACCAGTGACTTCTAAAATCCAGAGTACACTTCACAGCCCTCATGTTAAGCCCCTCACCCCAGACCAGCTCTCTCGCTCTCTCTCTCACTCTTCTTCCTCCATGTTTTCTCCTCCTCTCCCTCTCTCCATCTGCTGCTGGGGTGAAGGTTTGTCTTGATTAGGGGACTCTCTTGGCTTGCCTCTTTTATCACTTGCTGTGCAGAAAGACACCAACTGGCAGTGGCCAAATGAAAGCCCCACTATCTCTCTTCTACGGCGGCTTCTTCCACTTCACCAAACCATCACCTCTCCCTCAGCCCAGCCATTATTGTTATATACTCATTTTGCCTTCACAATGTGCGCCTAAGTCTCCTGTGTTTTTCCTGATTTGTGTGCTATAGTTCTTCCTCTCTCTGTTTGAGTATATAGAGCTGTTCCTGCAGTCTTCTCTCTCTCTCTCCACAACTCTCGTTCTCTTCCTCTCATATAAAATAACTACCGACAGGCACCAGGGCTTCCACCTGCCTTTGACAATGATTCCAGACGCCTTCGCACCAGCGCACTCCCCATTCCAATGAGAGATTTTTCCCCAATACCACAATGCTGCGTTTCAAAAAAAGAACCTAACTGAAACTAATGATATTTTCATATTTGACTGATATTAGTCGTATTATGTTTGAAATGACATTATAGAAAATCCACATTCCGTGTTCACCGGTGGTGCAGTGGTTTAAGGTGTTGCATGAGTGTGATTGTTAACACTTTGGTGTCGAGGGTGTCTTTTTCCACATCTATAAGGGTGCCCATAGTGCGGCCCGCGAGGCAAACTTGGCCCTCCAGGGTGTCTAAATTGGTCCATGAAGGTGTGCTGAGATTTGTAAGGAGTATACTTTAATTAAATGTTTTGTTTAAAATAGTTGCACAGAAGTTTATTCCCCTAAAAACACAATAATTAATGACAATATAATCATACATTTCTTCTCTCTCAGATAAACCTTTTTGAATATGATACATAATTAAGTCTGGCCCGCCAAGGAAAAAATATTTTAATAGAAATGGATCCATTGTTAAACATCACAACTGATTTCTGTCTCTCCTTTTACTGTATGTTACTGTAAACATCATCACAATAGTTAAAGTCAATTTATAGTTGCACTACTGACCACACAAAATAAAAAAAATATCGCAAGTACAGAGCAACAGGGCAGATGAAAACTAGACTTTTCAGAGCAATACATTTACTCAAATATGTTTGAATAACACAAAATACAACTACAGTCGGTTATGTTGAGGGGAAACCATTACAGCATCAAATCTCATTTAAATTTTTGCTGAATTTGTCTCCTTTATTTCCCCTGACATTGAGAATTTAGTTTCCAGTGTCCCATGTTTTTGTAGAGGGGTAATCTGAGCACACATGAGAAACAAACAAACAAAACAATATTTCACAAGATCTGGGCCAGAACCTTCTTGACGTGAGGCGGACGTGCTAAGTATAATGTTGTCTTCCTGCACAACATGGTGAAAGAACCTCTAAACCTTGTCTTGTAAAACATTGGCAAAAAATCTCAAGAGCAACGGTGAACGCGAGAGAGTGGGGTCTTTTGGAGGGTACGCTTTGAGTGACACAGATATTGTATCAAAGTCAGGATTTGCCGGCTCACTCGTGTGTGTTTACAGCAGCAGGCGCGCCGTGGGAATCAGAATGGCTGAGGTGAGTGTAAAGTGTACATGCAAGACGCCATAAATAAACCAGCAACAACAATGGTGCAGGGTAAAGCTGAGTAAAAAGACACATTTTCTGTTTGACGTCCTGATTATGGCAAAACAGATATGGCGGCATTAGTTATGAATGACTTCCATTGGGGAATAATGTTTTTAAACTAGTTTTATTTATTTTGTATGAACAATATTGAATAAAATCTAACGATCAATTAATACATATTTTGCTTACGGTTTGTAGTCTTGAGTTGTATTTAATGAATTAACTACATTACTCAAATAAACTTACAACAACACAAGTGTTTAATCGTGAGTAATTTAAAGGTGCAATATGTAATTTTGGAATTTTGTAAACATGTGGAAAGATTGATTTATGAGATAGATGGAGATGGAGGTAGATAGAAGTTTAATGCCATACTCTGGAACATTCCAGGCAAAGCAAAATAACATCTCATTGAGACTATAGCAGTTGGTGAAAATGTACATAGTGCCCCTTTTAAATGGTTTAGTTTGTTATTTTAATGACATAAATAATGAAGTTAAATTTAATTTGTTTTGTAAGATTAGTGCAACCCCTACTTGTAATTTTTCTTAGCCTCACTTAGAGTTAGAGTTGTTGAAAGTATCAAGACCAAATCTTGTTAAATAAATAAATAGAACATAATTTGACCTTTTTTGAATAGTCATGAACAGAAAGACTAAAGTTAGTCCAATAAACATCCGAGGCACTCTAAATAGATCATTATTTGTGAATGCACACCGGGTGTCACAATAAATAGTAATTCTTTATGTGCATTTTTGGGAAACAAAAGTCATGAGTAAATGTTTACTGGACTAACCTTAGTCTTTCTGCTCACGATTATGTTTTTTGGCCTCGACCGTCCTGATAGAGCACCTGCATATTTTTACATTTTCTTGAGCCCGTGAAGCACTCGTCTCCCCTATCTGTCAGTTTTAGAATAGTCTTGCACTAAATCAGAACAAGCACAAGATCATCTCGTAAATTTATAGAAACTAGTACATTTAAAAGTTTTTTAAATCATGGTGTCAAAATCTGTATTAAGCCAAAAAGGAACAGCCTTTTTGAAGTTACCTTTAACTTGACTCATTCAACCTAGGCCTCTTCATGGTTGTTTTTATGGCCTCTTGCATGTACACTTTCCACTGCCGTGCCTTACCTCAGCTGTTCTGATTCCCACGGCGCGTCTGCTGCTGTAAACACACCAGACGAGTTTGATGCAATATCTGTGTCACTCAAAGCGTACCCTCTGAAAGACCCTTATTCCCTCTTCTCAGTACCCCACTTGAGATTATGTGGCAACTTCTAAAACATAATTACAAAACAACAGCCACGGGAGACTGGCTGTTGAGAGGTGTATTGTAAAAACGGACACGCAAACAGCAAGTAGGCGTAGGGAGCGAGGCTATAGGTTAAATATGTGTAAAAATCCACTTTCCAGTCACCTTCAAAGGGCATAAGCGCGTTGGGACCGGGCTAGAAAACTGTTAAACATCTAATAAAGACTTGCTTCGGTAAAAGAGGGAGTTTTATGAGCGCTGGCATAATCTCTATTGGCAAGGTCCACACTATTTCCAAAAGTGACACAATTTACTGCCTAAACCGCAATACTGATATGCATTCATAAGGAGAGCACTCAAATTAGCTTTAGTACAACTCACGGTAATTCAACGCGTGGCTGTATATCTGGCTAGCCTAATTAACTGCAAATTAACTAATTAATCACGTCTGCAAATCTATAAAAGAAACCGATAAACATATTAGTCATAGTTTAATAACTTTGTATCTATATTTCCACAATGGGGAATGAAAATGAAACAAGTCATTGGGCTGAGTCAGAGCGCGATACAGAAGTAAAAAGCACGCTGCAGTTATTATAGGGGTCTACAGTGAAGTATTGATTTCGTGCCAATGGCTGAAGTGCAACATATGAGTTGGTTAGGAACACAAATGATTACAGCACAAAACGCAACGTGAAAATAATAATGGTAAAGCCAGCCAGAGGGGCCAGGTCTCAATTAAATGGACTGTTGCTAGGGCTGTCACTAACAATTATCTCAGCGTCGACTAGAGTGCGTTATTTTTTCCATTAGTTGACTAGTCAAATGATTATTTCTGTTGTTTTTTAAACTTTTTTAAATACATTATCAAATAAATAAAGGTTGAAATATGCTGACCAAAGGCTTCTAGGTAGAGAATATTTTGAATTAAGTGTAATATATTATTTTTATTTTTGACATTTTGACATATTCAAAATGTTATAAAGGTCTTTTGACATGTGTTTTAGAGTTTGATCAATTTTTATAGGCGATTATTCTTTTTTTTATAGCCAACTAGTCAGAATTAGTGGATTAATCTGTTCTTAACTGTTACTTCACAATAATTCCTGTACTAAAGCTGAACAACTGTTACTTCTGTAGTACTTAAGACACTGCAAATACCACAGAGAAGGCCTGATACGACCAAGACCGATGCTCTGGTCATTTAAATATTTGCAGATATCAGTAGTTACCAAGATTTTAAAATCTAGACGAAGTCAGCAATTTTTGTTAAGTTCACCAATTAACTTAACCTTGGGATAACGTGATATATTGTATAATGTTTTCATTTCATTTGTTTGATTCATCCATGTAAAGTCATAAGTGTATTTCAGACTACACTGGGTGAATAGAGCACAGTGTCTCATGATTACAAGCTCCTTTTGCAAAAGCCATCACTCTATAATCACATAAGGTCACTACGCAGCCAAATTGCACATACAGTAATTCACAGAAGTCATGAAACGCTACATCCATCATGTGACGTTTTCATTACATCAATATTTCAATAGCTGACAAATGCCCTCTTTTGCAACATTTGTTGTTGCATGATGGCGTAAACAAACAACCCTATTTTAGCCTAGCTGCTCTTTTCCATTTTGAAAGCGACTTGAATGAAAGTGAATGATACTGTTATTGGAAGGGATAGACAGTATTTCCCATCCCGAACCACAACCAGTGTAAGTACTTTTATATTTTGACATAAGATAAACATTTACTCATTTAATGCTTTTACTAACTTTACTTTACAGCCAGAATTAAAGCAAACTCACAGGTTAAAAATGTTAAATATAACTGCTACTATTACTGTTTACAGCAGCAGCCACAACTTCTACTACTCGCTAAAGCTATATTTCTACTACCATTATTCAAATATAATTACACTTCCTAAATATTCCCTCGACTGAAGGAAAAATATACAGAAATTTCTGATTCGCTCCCACAAAAATCCTTTTACTACTTGATCATTAACTACTACTACTCACAAAAGCTGTCAAGAAAGAGCTTACAGCAAATTTCCGTACAAAAAGATTATTTCTGTGTTAAAATCCAGCCAATTTCTCCCTTTGTGTATATCTTATTTACAAACTCCTCATCGCCAAGAAACCAAATTGAACTTTATTTGACACATAAAGCGTCTAGCTTATGCATGGCTTGTACTTTTTATATGTTCAAGAAAACCCAAAGTGGCTTGTTAGGTGTTTCTGTCAGGTTTGGCCGGGTGTTTGGTCGAGCCTCGGAGTGCTAATCTTTATGTTATCGGACTGGACACTGTGTAAATAATAAATGACGGCGTTCTCTTCCCCTGCGGCGCAATAAACTCACGGCGAGCAGTCCAGTTTTTTCTGCCAGTCCGTCTTTGACACCGGCTCTTCATGTCAGTCTGATTAAACATGTTTATCGGGTGTGGGTCGAGCGCCCTGTGGTGGTTATTACAGTAGAAACGCGCCAGAGCTGTCAATCTGAGCGCCTGTACGTCTTTACTGAGGTCTCGTTGCGGTTCATTTAGTTTTAGAAGAAAAAATCTGAAATCAATTGAAGGTAGAAGTTTGAAAACATTGCCTGAGATCCAGAATACGCACTTTGACGGTTCTTTACGAAGAGTGAGTCTGGTCTCTGTCGCGCCTCAAGTCAAACTCAAATTGTCTCGCGTGATCAGATGCGTTTATTTCTGTGGTGCATGTGAAACTGAATCATTTAATTGGAACAAACTTCTCTAACCTCAGATTAACAGTTTTTGTGCTTCTCTCTTTAATTCTACAGAAATCCGCAAAGTGTTTTTCAGTCACTTGTAATGTTTTTGTCATTTTTTTCCTCATAAGCGGCCATGTTTGCTCTGATACGGACGGATCAGACGTGAACACTTTTTGAATAATAAAAAATAATAAAAGGGACAGTTATCCGTTTGCTAAATTCTCCTGAACATTGTTAATTTAAACTGCTTTCTATCTGTGGCCCATCGAGACTGCTGTTATTATAAAATTAATTTAATTGAAAATCATTTAATAAGTTGTTCTTTGAATTTCTTGTTCTTTGAATTTCTTTGAACAGTGTATAATTTATTTATAGCTACCAACATGTGTGTGGACCTTAGAAAGAAAAGATTTTGTAGCAGAAAATAAGTAATATTAAAGGTGCACTATAACTTTTCTGGTTGAGACGCCACTAGGCCAAGTTACAAGTCAGATTTGTGGCAAGTCTCAAAACGTTTAAGTCATTTTTAAGCAATAAAAACTCCTGTAACTGAATAAATGCTAGATTGGTAAATTTAAAGCCATTCTGTGGAACCTTCCAGACAATGGAATGACATTTCCAAACCGACATGCAGGAGGAAGATCTACAAGAAAAGTTACACAGTGCACCTTTAAAGTAAGAATGTAAGGCTGCAGATCTAGACAAGCAAGAAGTGAAACAAACTAACAATGAATCAACATCAGTATATTTCAAATTTCAGTGACATTTTAAAAGTTAAGGTGAAGGAAAATTTAAATGGCTTCACGTATTGTTGTAATTTTCAACTACAACTATTATAGGCTCGACCCTGAACGTATGATTTGGTCAGATTTACCGGACTAAGCAGAAATGTTTCCAATAAGTCGAGTGAACCACCATTATTTCTCTTTCAGTGGTAACTTTCAAGTGGGAAACAAAATTGAACGTCACGGCTTGTTTACCAGAATTTAAAAACAATTGTTACGCTGATGGACACCAGGAATTTGTCATTTCTTTTTTAAAAATAAAATTGCTGTCTGAAATTTCATATAAATTCATGAGGGCAAATATAAAAATTGAGTTTTGAATCTGCTTTCTACCGCTATCTTTGTTTGAAAATGAAACAAATTGGACACAGAGCCTATAAAAAACTCCTATAGTTGTCATCTTTTGCTGCGGTAACATACACCAACACTTTTCAAAGCAGTCCGTGAGAGAAACTTGAGAGCGTTTACCTTCGATAGCAAAGGGCTTTCCCACAGTCAGCAGTTTACAGTCGGCGTCGATGGAGACCTCATAGTCCAGAAGAGCCTTGTCCATGATGAACGCGTCCAGCAGAGGGGGATCTGTCCTTCACCACCAACACACACAGACACCACAGAGAAGAAGACACAGCACACCAAAGAACAAAGTTAGTAATTCAAGTATTTTTAGGTTACTGCAAAGTAAAATCAACTCTAGTATAACAGTAAAATGGTTACACAATACAGTAAATCCTTAAAATATATTTACAAAAACTACTTTTATTGCTTCCTCTACAGTTATGAGTTCTGCTGTTACCACTAAAGCCGATTATAGTAGTAAACATAAAGGGTTGGTGGTTTCTTCATCCAAGCTGCTGTTGTGTGTTTGAGCAAAGCACTCCATCCACATTGCCAGTATCAACATGTTCATTAGCCCTGTACATAATTACTTTAACAACTACTAAAATTGCTGCTACTATGTTAAATAATGCTACTTCTACTTCTATGATTACGATGCAGTGGTGGAGAGAGTTCTGAAAATTTGAACTCAAGTAAAAATACATTTACATGGCTTAAAATATACCCATAAGTACTGCTGCCAACGTTGACCTTACATATAAGTAAAAAGTACAGAAAAAGAAAAAAGACTCAAAGTACTAGTCACTGGCTACTTTTTACAGTTTTATTATTATTTTAGATCAGCGTTTTGTACAACTAAATGAAAAGTTGATTCATTAAAGGGGTCATATTATGCAAAGTCAACTTTAATGAGCTTCTAACCCTTGTTACAGCAGTGTTTCCTTATCATTAGTTTCTTGTATTTTGCTAGATTCTTGCACGACTGAGTAGCCATGTATTAAGAGGCTAGGTTTATCACTTCTACAGTTTTGAGCATAAAGTCAGTGAACCTGTTTCAATAACTAAGCTGTTTTAGACCAATATTGCGATTTACAATGAACAAAATTTGAAATAGTGATCTACTGGAAAAAAGTACCTGGAAAAAAAGCATGATATGTCTCCTTTAAACAGTGTAAAGCTGAATATCATTGCATCCTCTATAAGCGTTGTCCAATCAGAGCAGGCGGTGCAGTGTTTGTGTTTACAGAAAGGCTCAGCGACAGCAGTGACACAATTGGTGCTTCGGCTGCACTCTGTAACTAACATGATTTTAAATGTAACCAATCACAATTACATGCTATAATTGCACTCAGTAATATATTTGTAATTGGGTACTTCCCACCCTCGGTACGCTACTACGACTACAGCGTCTTACCACCGCTTTTACTCACATCACCGATACTTGAGTAAGTCTTGCAGCTCAATTTACATGAACAAGTAAAACAAAAGAAATTGTATTCTGAATTGACTCCTGGGAATGCGCCCAAATATCCCAAAGTCCATTACACCTGGGATTAGATTAGCAGCGTCCTTATAAACACATACATCATTGTGTGTTAGCGAACAGGCTCTGCTCCGCGCTGATAAGACACGGACACACTGGCCAGAACTCTCCGACGGCGCTCGCATTGATCCAATTGACCCTCATTGACCCCAAATAATAGAGTAGTCCGCTGTGTGCTGACCACGGCTAACTTTTTGGATACTAAGCACATATTGGATGGAAATGTATCAAGACCTCATTCTTATAAGAAAAGCGGCCGGCCTGGCGTGCGCACCGATTTATAATAATTCTTGCGGATTCACCTGGACTTGAATGTCAGACTGATAAATAAGCCGTGTTTAGGGAGACACACAAACAGGATAATGGGTTAGATTGTGCAAGCTGATCAAATTACCTGACTTGTTGTTATTCAGGGCATTAGCAGCTAAACAAAAGGTTGACTTTACAAAGATTGCGGAGGCCGGCGAGGCACAAAGTCTGTTTTTCCTCTGTCAAGGCCTGTCAGATATCACCTCGGAGGCGTAGGAAGCGGAGACATGTTGTTTTAAAGCCGGAGATACCTGCCATTATGTCTGCCTTCAGCCCATAGGAGCGAGGTGAGGCGCGGAGCTGTAACCTTCTGTAGTATCTGCTTGAGCATGCATTATTTCCTCTGACCGGAAACATTGGTGTGCAGGAGCGTGCGTGCCCCCCAGCTCGCTGCCTCTCCAGGAGAAGACTTGAAAGATGTATTTTTTTTTCTTCAAAAACAATGAATCTCGTGTTGTCCTGCGTGGGGTCTTTGATGCTCTGACTGGCTCTTGCCAAAAGAACACAAGAGCAGGTCGAAAAATAAAATGAAGAGAAATATATTTTCTCTTTGGTGATGTTAGTTGGATCATTGATTGTGTACCGGAGTCATCCATTGGAATACAGCTGCACAATTTGGGGAAAATATATAGCTGTGACAAGTATTGTGATAACGAACAGATTTGAACTATGTTTTAATAATTGGATTCTGTTCGAAGTTTACATTTAAAACGAATCCAGGCGATTTGACGTATAGACTGAAATTGGCCTGTGAACTGACAAACTAAAAGAATAACTGTAAGCTTTAAGGTTCAGCATTAATTGTGCAGAGGAAAACATGAAACAGTATTTGTTTGTTTGTAGAGGAAATTATGAAACTTAAAAAATTGCAGGTTTTGCAGTTTGATAATTGCGTCCATTCAAATTGCGATTTCGTTTCGATTACAATTTATCTTGCAGCCCCACACACTGGAACAGCATTTTCCAGCCTTTTTTGAACAGCGACACACTTTTTTCAGCACACCACCAATGTCAAATTTCACCTACTAATAATAAAAGTGGTATTTATTGTAGCAAATATTTTCCATGCCACTGTGTCTAGTTCTTCAAATTCAACAATGATGATAAACTTTTTGTATTTATTTAAACATTTAAAAATGTATTTTCTTATTGTATTATCTTCGCATTTGAGCATCTGCTAAAGTGTTTCCTTGTTCTATTGATTTATCGCAGCTCATATTTTATTTACAACGATTCATGCTTCATTCACAGCGTTTACTGGTGTTTTCATGCTTCAGGGTTTCATTCTTAGTGGCTTGTCTTCTGTTGTTTATCGTAACATTTTTTATCAGGACTGCAATGATTAATTGACTAATAGTGTCTAGATCGTGTCTAAAAAATAATTGCCTATAATAACTGATAATTGTTATCATTAACTAGACTATAAAACAAATCAAAATACATTTCATAACAAAGACGGCAACATTATTACATTCAAATGTCAAAAAAGAACTTAATTCATAAATATTCTCTATCTAGAAGCCTTCAGTCACATATTTCAAGTCTAAATATACAAATAATCGCTGACTAATCGAAAAATAATCGCTGACCAGTCGTTTATATTATGTTCGATCTTTAATTTACACATTTTATTTTTGCATGCCCTTAGTTTGAGATTATTTTAGCATAATCTATACTTTATTACTCTATTATTATTATTAAAATACATCGCTTTGTTTGTGAATTCTGTTCTCTGACAATGGCAATAAAAACTTTTCTGATTCAACGACTAAAATATCAACCTATTATGCTATAGTCAACCAAGATTTTCATAGTTGACTAATTATAATTTTTTTTTTTAGACTAAAGGGATTAATATGGCAAAAACAGCAATAATGAGAAGATATTGAGTGAGTTTGCTGAAGTTTTATATGCACTGTTTCCTAGTACTTTAGTAATTGTTTGTTTAATTGTTTTAGCATGAATATGTGTGCAGTGGTGGTCTTTTCAGTACAGTTTGGATTAGATATATGGAGTTACTTTATAGTTTTCTTCCTCTTTTAGTCGACTAATCCGTTGATAGGGCAGGTCTTTAGTCGACGACAGCCCCACAACAAACCGCACTCCAAAAACGTGCTATTGTAACAACCCTTGGAGCAGACTCTGAGCTCCTCCTGAGGGACTGGACTCTTAATCCTTTCTTCAAGGGAACACCCAAGTCTATGGCAGAAATTTATTTCAATAGATTAGCCAGTTAAGTATGCCAGTTCAAATCCCGTCCGCACTATATTCCTGGTTCAAACTGGTGTATTTTTCTCGTAATCTTGGATAAAATGCTTAGCCCTTAAGGTTATAGCTCACCGCTCTCACGTTGTTCTTATGTGTAGGTAACTGCTTGACCATGCATTATTCCCGCACCTGATCCATTGGTGTGCAGAAGCATGCATGCCCCGAAGCCCTCAGCCTCTCCACGAAAAGACTTGAAAGATGTTTTTTTTTTTTTTTGCCGTTAAGATTTGAGTGCAGTATCGGGGTCAGTAGTTTTGCCGACACAGTATTTTAGCCCTTTACTCGGGTCTCTGCACTGCCATAGCTTCTAACTACCCAAGTATACCCCCCTCGCACTATTTGCAAACAATGCTGGCTTCATCATCAGTGCCGTTCTCATCCTCTTTCTCTGAACCAGCGTTTTCTATCTCCCCTCTTGGATCACGGCGTCAGCACATGTGGTATCGGCGCATCTCGACTGGAGCGCCGTGGAGCACTGTGGGAGAAGTGCATGTCGAGTGGTAAAGCTGTGTTGGCAAGATTATAATTTTTCTCCAGGAATCTGCTCACATACACATTCGGATAGAGCCGTCACAAATGTTATAAATGCATTAGGTGTATTGGAGTACAAGATAATTTACTTAAAGTGGTGGGCGTTGATCCACAGTTCTACATTACAGCATAATTATTATACCGCACACATCATCTTTTCCATTCCTGCAATTTGAGTTTCTTTCAACCGTATGGGCTTACAATGACATTGAGAAAAATATAGGGGATATGTGGCATGTGGCAGTACTAATGTTTTAAATTGCCTTTTGAGCAGTTACATGAAATTGCTGGCAGCGGAACTTTTACATTAGAGATGGAGGAAACTTTTGATTTGAAAGGACTGTGTTTTCAAAATAGCTTCAAATTGAAATGCAGAACATGTGTTCCATATGATATCATACACAAAAACAAGTAGGAGTAAAAACATGCACATAATAGTAAGTTATACTGCAAAATTAATCAGAGGCCCACGCTGTTATTACTTTGCCTGGAAAATTCCACAGTCTGACGTAACCCAAGTATTTATTTAAAGGTCCCATATTATGCTAAATCAATGCAATTTATGCAATTTAAAAAGTCTATTCATATTTTTTGTTTATATGACAAGCTAAACACTCTGAACCTCAACGCCGCAGTCATTTCACTTCGCTTTGGTTTGAACACAAGTTATTTTCCCCACATTGCTTGCTGAAGTGCTTGGATTTAACCATGTCGGGCGGAAGCGGTCGCAAATGGTTGGGGGACGCAACAGAGTCTATTTCTATTTCTATTTCTATTTCTCGTTTTCTATTTCCTGGTAAGTGTGTTGATTCAAGAGATGGGTGGTTTTTAAAAACTATTATTAGGGGTGTAACGAGAACGAGATTATCATACTTTTATTTAACTTATTTATAACATTAACATTTTAGTTAAGAAAAAGCAAGCCTAGTAAACTGCTTTCCTTTGGTAAGTTTTCTGTGTTACAAATAAAATATGGCATTATAAGACAATAAAGAACGATGCGGTTTTGAAACTTTATATTGTCTTAGATAATTTTTCTTTTTGTTCCAGGAGGGTTATTGCACTTTTCAATGGTTTCACTGCAAAAACAATGTATTAAATAAATCTCGCCAGATTACGCTGTGGGTGCTTGTATAATCTTGAGGCATTTCAATCTGGCGAGCTCTCGAGACATGAGATCTCGGGCCACTCCTTCCTATTACGTGATGAATGTTGCACAACCCAAAATACTACCATAAATGTCTTTAGGGTGAAATCTGAAATACTGCAAAATATGGGCCCTTTAATGTCATAGTATGTTGTTGTACGGCTTTCTAACAGTGAGTGGGCTCGCCTCTCAAACGATCAGATTCATAACAGTGCCTGGCTACCTCACCTGCTTGTCTCTACACAGATAGAAAAGTTTAATGCCATACTGCGGAACAAAGCAAAGCAATAACCTCTCCGTGGAGACAAGCAGATGGCAGACCCTCCACCAGAAACATAACACAGAGCACATTTCAGACATTATTGTGTATTAATTTACCCAAACATTCAGCGTAATGTCTGGTTGATCATATTGTGTTATGTCTGAACCATTGGGATGGACATAACTGCCATTATCCATTTGATTTGCTGTTATATGGACAGTTTTTCATCGCACAAATGCAGCCCAGATAGTAGTGCATGTTGTAAATGTGTTATGGCTTAGAATATAGCGAGTCCTTGATGTTATTGTGGGTCACTTTATGCCGTTGGATAACAGGCTGATTCAACTGTGTTTTGCCATTATCCTCCCTAAATCACTGTTGGGGGTTAGTCATAGCAGAGATGGTTGGTGGCAAAGATGTGTCCCAGATTTTTGATTCACTCTGTAAAATACTACATATAAATCTGCTTAGCGCCCCATTACCTTTAAACCAGGTTAATCCGTTGTTGTGTCCTTGCCCTTTGAATGAACCTCAAGTTGAATAAGTAATGTGTTTCACTCAGCAACTTTTCTGCCATTTTCTCCATTTTTTTTGTTATTTCTAATTGCAAACTTAATAGGTTTGTCTCCTCAATCCCCCGTTGTCTCTCATTCATTAGCTTGTCCCTGATCTTCATTCTTTACGTCACTTTTTAAAATAAACAAACAGAACAAATCTACTTAAATTACTTCGTCTCTACGTGGCTTATTATCCGCCTTCGCCTCATATAAACCCCAAACATAAATATTTTAGAATAAAGGAGAAACTACATGCAAATCTTGGCTGTAAAATGCATGCGGCGTGCAAAGTGATGAGATGCTATCTTTGGCGTTTGCAAACTGTTTGTTCGCTATAACAAGAAAACATCCACCAAGGGGTTGCATCATAAACATCACTGTCGGCAGGTGATTAAAATAGAAGGGAAAAATGCACTTAAGCAGAAATTACTATGGGCTAAAAGGCGGCTTAATTTAATTTTAGACTTCGCTAAGGTAAACAACAACAGTTTAATGTTTTGGAAAGACCTTTTTACCCCAATTTGCAGTAAATAATAATTTTCAACCACTTATCAAGTTTTAAGGAGACATGGGAGAGGATAATCACTAGTTCACGGTAGTTTAATTGCGTAAATGTAGACCGTGACCTTTAAAAAGCCTTTTTTACTTATAATGGTAAATTTGGATTCAGTTTTGCTTGTTGGTTTGAAAGGAGTTCCATATTTTTATCAAACCAATAATTATTTAATCATAGCTCACATCCGTACACAATTTAAAATTGCCATATCAACTCATGCATGACTTTTGATACAGTCAAAGCTGGGGTACTTATTTTAATCTGTTGAACTGGTTCGAAGCAAAACCATTTGGCACATTGTAAATATCCACTAGGGCTGCACAATTAATCGAAATCAAATCGAAATTGCTATATGAATGGACACAATTAGCAAAACGTAGAGACTGCAAGTGCAATAATTTCCTCCTGATTTATTCTGCACAAACACTGCTGACTCTGTAGTTTAGATTTGTTAAAACATGTTCGAAAACAAGCGGCGATGTCTAAAAGTAACTAAAATGCAACAAAAAATATACAAAAACACGACTTAAAGTGACAAAAACGTGGCAAAGTGACAAAAATGCATCTAAAAGGGACTAAAAAGAGACTAAAAATTAAATAAAATGTTCCAAAACACTTGATTATTTTAGTAATATTTGTCCGAAAAATCAAATCAAATTAGATATTTTAATTTAATTTTAATTCGATATTTTTCCCAATCGTCTCTAATATCCACATACATTCATTTTAGGCACATGCACAGCTTTAGAACAGTTTTAGTTTAGTTTTTTTTTCAGGCAGCAAACTTAACTTGAGATTGATCACCCAAGCGCAGCTAATCAGATCCCTGCTTTCAGCTTTTACATTTCTCTACACCTACACATATTCTGTTGGTGTACTTATTGTGTTTGGAAGTGTCTGAAAACATGGGTACAATTCCCATGTGATGTATTGTTAGCTTTTCACGGTCCATTTTGTGTTGATTTAATAACAATGGTTGCCCTTTGTGGTCATCTTGTGTACGATATAGGCTGCTGCATGGCTCGGCACACACACTTATCAGCAGCCTATTATTATTTCACTTCATACAGTTTACACACTGAGACTGAGTAGGAGCTGAGGGGTCGAGGTTTAAAGCTAATATTGACTTAAATCCACGCTGAACTCCAATGTCTACAGTGGATGTTTCATTATTTACTGGACTGAATGCTGTCTCTGGGAGTCTTTTTGAGAGCAACAACTGTAATTTAGAATTCAGCTTTGGAACATTCATTTACTTTATGTAATTGTCTTTCTGCGCCCCTTCGGACCTGCAGGGTACAGCAAGCTGTTTAATTTTATATGATCTGAAAGTCAATAAAAAGATGATTTAAGGTGTTTGACTCCGAGGTAGAATGTTTCAACATACTCAAGATGCTAAAGGTGCGGGACTTGGGACTAAATTGGATCTAAACCCGGAGCAAAACCAGGACTAGAACAGGACCAAACCAAGTCTACATCAAGACTAAACTGGGATCAAAACAGGACCAAACCAAGTCTACATCTGGACTAAACTGGCATCAAACCAGGATCAAATCAAGCGTTTAATGCACCCCAAGGACATAGCAGACTACTTTCTGAAAACAGAGTACAACATTCTTTAACCTGAATACATAATGTGGTAATTAAAATGCGGAGTAGTCCAGTTGCACTTAGAAGTAGAAGTGATAGTTGCAGTAGTAGTTGCAGAAGCAGTTACAATAGTAGTAGTACTCTAAGTCCTTGATTTTCACCCAATGTGCGGGAGAACAGTAGTGGGCTTTGAGGTGCCTTGAATGATCCAATTTGAGTTAATGGATTCACACATTATTAATTGAACAATTTGCTGTTTTGGAGCACCCTGAATACACTTCTGCACCAAAAAAAGACAACAAAAACAAGAATAATTGCCAAATCTAAAGAAATGAATAGTGGCACAGACATATTTTGCCACATTTCTTACTAAAATGTATGATTTGATAATGTTTTATTCAGATGTGTGCCATGGAAAAAAAGCCAAAAACAAATGACATGAAGAAACAAATGATATATTCTATGATATATCAATCTTACACATCTTATATATTTTTGCTGTTGAGTATTTCAATTTTACAATACAACGATTCGAGAAGCTATCCATTATACAACGCACTACAGATTACAATTGTCTTATATATTACTGAACACATCCCAATCGTGGCCCTGATTGGATTTTGTAATCGAATCCTCTATATGAATGAATGTATGAATGTGACCTTTACGTTGATGGTCCTACGCGTGTGTCTTACTTTAACATATGCACGCCCTCTGGAGTGGTGGGCTGGTTGAAGCGCTTCATGTAGTCGTGCATTTCAGGGAAGCTCTTTTTCATGTAGTCCTCGGCGCTGCTCTCTCTCACTGTCCCGAAGCGGAAGCCCAGGGAGGGGTGCTGCAACTGGGGCACAGACACAGGACAGGGTTTACTAAATACATCCGAAATGGGAACAGAAACAGGTCCAGAACAAGTGTATTAACAATAATCGCATCAAAACTGGAGCTAAATTGGGACAAAATTTGCAATTTATTCAGGACTAGATCAAGACTAAACCAGGCCAATAATGGGCCCAAACCAGGAGTAAACCAGGACACGACAGGAACTAAATTAACTCCATCTCATGACTGTACATTATATCTAAAGTAGAATTGTACTGGCTCTATATAACCTAAGTTGTGTTCACATTTGTTCTGGTTTGGTCATGGTTTGTGCCCATTTCAGTCATGATGAAGACTTGGTTTAGTCTTGTTCTAGTCCTGGTTTAGTCCAGGTTTTGGTCTCAATTTTTATAATGTGTATGTGACACATACACAACCAAAGGGATCAGAACTATCCCAGGTCTGAACCAGAACCTGGGGTGCATTCAAACTTGCACATTCACCACATCAAAACTGGAACTAAAACAAGGACTAGAACAGGACCAAACCAGGTGCCCATCCAAAGTAAAAATGGGTTCAATTTAGGACTAAACAATGATGAATTTGACTGACCCTAAAACATGACTAAATGATATGAAACCTGGGACTCAAGCAGTACAAATCCAAGACTAAACTTGGACTCTACTTGTGCAAGCTGTTTACACCAAGTCAACAAGGTTTAAACATAATTGAAGCACCGGGAAACCAGGATTTTATTAGAACAAAGCCAAATCTAATTTTTTAAGTATTTCAAGACTACACCATCGTGCCTGAACTATATTAAACCATGAAGTAAATGTTCTGAACCAAAGAATAAACCTCATAAATCACACACCAGCAATTGACAGAGTTATAATTTATTATGGCATGTATATTGTCGTGCCTAAACCACTCTTTGACACCCAGCGACGCAGGACACATCATGGACAATAGATACAGTCCAGGGTTCAAAGTCGCCTTTATAAAGCACTCATGTGAAATTCAACGTGCCTTGACCTTGCTATAGGGGCATATAGGGACCATAATCCTTCACAAACAGCCGAAGTCTTTGCTCATTAGATCGTCCTTGTCTCTACAGTAGGCTATGTGTCAATATGCTCATGGCGACAATGACATGCAGAAACAGGTTCACTGTCCTTGTGAGGGTCCTAACCTTGTCGTCGTGGATACCAGAGACTTGTTCGAAGGTTTTCTCCCCGACCATGACTGCAGCGAGGTTGGCAGTATAGCTGGACAGCACCAGTAAGCAGAAGATGGCCCATAAGTTCATGAGGAATCGGCCTGTCCAGCATTTAGGAGTCTGTGGAGAAAAAAAATCAATTTGGTTGTAAGGCAGATGGTTTTAGTTGCATCTTAAAGGACACACATTGTTCTGAATTGACTTTGAGTTGGAGAAAAGTCAAATTGCAGTAGAAGTTAGAAAATTGTTGCCACCTACGGACTGGAATGTGACAGTCCGTAGGACAGACTGTTAGGACCTATATTGGAATTGTTACTATGTTACTACTACTACTACTATGTTACTTAGCTTCATTAATATTTCTTTGCAATACTAACCACTTTTATTAAGTCATCTTGTAATCTGAAGAAATTATAGAGCCAACGCAAAGTAGTAGTCGGATAGCATAGTAGAATGCATGGAGACCACAGGAGTTGAAACTAAGGGGCGTCTACCAATGAGGGAGGAAGTAAGCGTAACAACATCGCAGCCAGTAGCAGTACAGTAAGGGGGAAGTAATGACGTAAACCAGAAGTTGAAATAAAAGTCAGGAGAATAATAGTGAGCTCATGGGGGTCAGTAAATTCGGACTTGGGATCAAAGCAAACTAGAACATAGATCGATGGCATTAATTGCTAAAGAAAGTTTGCTGACCCAGACGAATGTCAAAAAGAGCTTAAATTGGGAAGAGTTATATGTTGTAAGCAATTAAATTGGTTCACTGTAACACATGGAATAAAAAGCAGTTTTAATTTGACATATAGAATGTGC
Source organism: Rhinogobius similis (assembly GCA_019453435.1). NCBI lineage: Eukaryota > Metazoa > Chordata > Actinopteri > Gobiiformes > Gobiidae > Rhinogobius > Rhinogobius similis. The sequence goes on from CM033638.1 coordinate 14,758,297, forward strand.
ATTAAGGAGAAGTAAGATATGGCCCATGGGTGTAAATCCAGAGGGTCATAGGTGGATGTATCTACCAAGAGGAGGACCCTTATTCATGAACGAGGGGTATACAATGGCATGTAATGGTACGAAGAGCAGCTTTTTCTGCAGAAACTGCTCAGATCTTTTTGTACGTGTGCCTCCTTTTTGTGCATTGGAAAGAAAGACTCTATTTTGCATTTGGGGGTTAGGGAAGGGTTAAGGTTAGGGTTGGAGTTTTCTTCATTTGATCTTCAGAATTTGACACAACTTCTTTTAAGAGCTTTTAACTATGTAATAATGTTTCCTCATCAAATAAATACAGTACCTGGAGTTGTATTTAACGTCATTCGTGCTTGTTTTAGTAATCCTGTTTACAAGGTCCTCTCCCCTCTGAGCCTCAGCAAACACTCCGTTTAATTTACCCACAGTGTGACATGACAGGTACAAAACCAGAGTGCATGTGCAGTTTTTAAGTCCATAAATAAATCATTGCCAGGCTTGCGTACGTTAGCATGTCAAGAGCAAGCTTGCTTTTGTTTATTTCCCCACGGTGACTCCCTCTGCTGCCTCTGCTGCAGTGCACATATCCTTATGAGGGAACGCCAGACCGATAGAAAGTCCTACATGGTTTTGACGTATATATATTACAGGCAATGTTGATGATCCAGGCATTCTATAGAACTTTTTCAACTCTAAAACATGAGATGCCAAAGCAAAATAGCATGTGTAAAGACCAATAACAATACTATTAATGCATAATTATTTGTAAAGGTAACATGACAATGGAACATAATTGTAATGAAACTGATTACGAAAATATATTACTTTTCCAGTTAATACTACTTCTAACCCCACAGCTATATCAACACTACAAACATTTAACTACATCATTTAGAAGATATATTACCAAAAACATCCTTTTGTGAGTATGCTGAAGCAATCTTATGGTTTAAAATGTAAAAATACAAAAGTCTTATGAGATTACAAACAACAGGGAAGATATCAAACTAAATAAGAGATTTGGTGCTTTGTTAAAAACTTATTACAACTAAATGTCAAAAGTGGTGCTTGGGAGTTATTTAAATAAACCCGCTGCTCCCCTGGGTCGGTTCACATCCTCTTCTTCCCACTCGCTCCAAATCCTAATTTAACCCCCCAGTAAGTGTAATCAAGTGAATCAAAACACAGCCTAAATGCACTCCTAACACATAGAGAGGCTGTGAAAACGTATCAGAATATCTTTTCCATGAAATTGCCTGCCTCAGGGAAAGACTCCACCTGAACACTAGCGATCATTTATTTATTCTCGCAATTAAAATCCACTTAACAGAAGAAAGAGATGGGTTTCTAGTGTTTTAAAGACTTGCCATTAATGAGGCATTAATTATACAAACAAGGTTGTAACCTGTTATTAGGGAAGTTTGCACTCTAATGCAGTATAATTACCTCACTGAGAACAAAAACACTTCAATAACATTATTAACCGGAGTTTGCTGGCAGGGTTTGGTGGATTATGACTTCTGACTCCCGCAGTCTTTTGGGGCTTAGAGGAGAGGCCTCCAGCATTACAAAGACAGAATAAATTAGCATCAAGTTTCATCTTTACAACTTCACTTTGGGTGTTTGGATGTCTTAAAAGTAAAAACTATTAGTGCGAGACAATAAATAGAGAAAGCACTTCACATATTGGGCGTGAATATTGGCAATCAGATCTTTTACAACCGTCGAAGGCTGTAGAAATCCACCATAAAAAAGCATACAGTCAAAAAATGTTGACAGTACTCATTACCTTTTTCCATTATTTATCTGTTTTAGATCAAAATGAGATAATATGAAAAAAGGTGACCTAACATACTTAAATGGGAACAACTTTATTTTGAGAGTGTAAGTTAGTTAAATGAAAGCGGTTAGTCTACAATTCAAAATGTATTTACTTTATTAAACTGTATCTATGTATTTTATTTATTTCATCTATTTATTGTCTGTGTATAGATCTTTTATGTACATAAATATTGAGTGTTTTCCTAGTTCTTGTCAATATTGTTAATAAGGTACTTTTTTTTTTCTTTTCTCCATGTCTTAACTGTCAAAGTGCTATCTGGTATTTGTTATATTGAATTGCAGATAATATTGTGGCGAGCGAATGTGACCAATGAATAAATTAGCTTGACTCAATGGGCAATGCTACGCATAATAACAATTACTCATATTATTGATCCTTGGTGTTTCCGTGGTTTTTCTTCATCATAATTTCATGCACTGGCCTTGTGCAGTGTCTAAATACAGACTGATTGTGAAATGATGCACAGTAGGTGGTTTATACAGAATTAATACAGTTTCTTGACACATATTTCACCAAAAATATATGTAATACTTGAACCGCTCCATATGAACAAAAAAAACCCCATCTAGGCCACAACAACCACAACAACAACTCCCACTGATAATACTGTATAAAAATGACTTAGACTTAATCAGTTCGCCAACTACATTTACTTTTACATGGAAAATCAAGAATGATATCTCAGTATTTTCATCCAGATCAACATCATTTTGGTCACTGTTTTCATCTCCTTGAGTTCAGATGATGACAGGTGGATAATCCAATCTGGAACATGCATGGTCCGTTTGTATCTTATTTCTCCACAATCAGTAAGTGAAGCATAAAACATTGTTAATCAGAGGTGAGAGAAGTGTGATTTTATTCTAACTGATCAATGAACTCTGTTTCATACACGTTACATAAATAAACTAAACTGTACTTTTAGAGTTTTATTTGAGGCGCGACAGAGGAAGTGGTGACCCGACTCACTCTTTATAAAGAATTAAAGTGTGTATTCTGGATCCCAGGCAGCTTTTTCTTATAATCTTACTATAAAACTGATACAACAACTAAAAAACTGCACATTTGTTGGTAATTTTACAATCTTTTCATATTAGACTATTTTCATGCTTAACCTCTATACTAACATATTATTTAAAGACATTTTTTACATAATATTGCCTGAAGATATCTCGGTATACTCTCTAAAATATATCACTTTTGTCAGTATCGCCCACACATACTACTTCTTATTTGTACTCCTATCTTCATCTTCTGTTGCTACTACTCCTATTAAAACTACATCTACTATGTACTATTACCACAGCTACTATTAGTTTTGTTAATACAGCCTGGCTCTGTAACATACACCTTAAATACTAACACTAGCCCAGAGTTCTCCCAAAGTTTGCCTTGAAACTATTTGACTGAGCTGTTTAATAAAGACTGCGCGTACAAAGGTGACTCTGGTGTATTGAGTCTTTAGGAGTCTAACAGTGTCACAAAATAAACACAAGACGACTTCCACTGCTGACCCAGGCCAAGGAAGTAGATAGAGGACACTTTACCAGGTCACCGATTCACTAATACCCACAATCTGGTAATTGACACGCTGCCAGTACTGTACGGATCAAATATACGACCTTTTTATTACACAGAGGTCCACCTAATCAGTTGGCCTGTGTCTGCCCTGAGCCATTCCGCCAATTTAACTCGTGCAAGAGAGAGCAGATGCCAGACAGGATGTGAATACTCGGGCTCGGAGAGAATGATGGGAATATATTGGTTTTGAAAAGTTGTTTAGGAGCATAAGCACATGACAGGTTTCATTACTGTTGTGCTTAGGTGCGCACACCGACCCAACTGGGGCTGTTCTTTTTTAAAACCCGCTGACACTGCAGAAGCACAGTTAATTTCAAAGGTACTTATGTGAAATCTATGCTATCACAGCCAAGGTATATTTTTCATTTAGCAGATTTGTACGCTATATGCACGGCTGAACCAGGGTTTGCATATATAGGCAGAAGTCGACTTGTTTATTCATGGAAGTTACCCACTCCAAATGAAAATGTTACTTTTACTGAAGTGACTGTTGTTAAATTAGTTGAGATTTCTGTATTAAGAGTAGGTGTACACAATGTGCCGGGGATAGGGTCGTTAAAAGTAGACGATATAGTAACAGTAGTATTAATAAAGTTGTATTAGTAGTGTGTTATTAGCTGCAGTGGGAAAAGTAGAAGTGGCGACAGCATAGAAAGTTATTTTAAGGTGCACTGTAATGTTTCTGTGCCTGCTTGTCGGCATGGGACTGTCATTGCGCTGCCTGGAATGTTCCACAGTGTCTGGTAGAGCTGTAGGTCGTTTAGATGAGTAATTTGTCTTGGTCAAACAAAATAATAGATTTATAGGGACGCCTGCAGAAATAAAAAGGTGAGAGTGAGATAGCTGTAGTTTGAAGGGCTAATTGTGTGGCGTATAAAGGTTTTGACCACCAGGGGCCTTGGTAAGAATGTACACGTAGAGATGTAGAGGTTCTTTATTAAAAATTGACTTTTTTGAGCTTTTAGCCATGTTCTAACATTGTTCCGTCATCAAAAACATACCTGGAGTAGAATACAGCTTGATTCACGTTTGTTTGATGAATGCTTGTTTGAAAATCCTCTTTCTCCAACACTGCATTCTGAACTCCTTCGATGTGTGACGTAGATGGTCGCTGGTGTCAACTTTTGTTGTTTTAAGTCCTTAAATCATGGCCAGACTCGCTCTGAACATTTCTTCCATCTAATCATGATAACTACAACTTCCTCAGATCCACTCTTTACTCCACACTTTTGCAAAGCATTGTGAGTATACATTTATGTGTAATTGCCTCCACAGTCAGTAGATAGAGCCAAGTCAAAATGGCATCTCCCAACGCTGTGATAAAGTTATATTTTTCTCTGTAAAAGCCTTTTATATTTTATATTTAGTTCTAAAACATAACATGTCACTCTTAAGACACTCAAGAGCAGGTTTAAACGTCAATAACAATACAAACAATGCATAATATTTGTCCTTTAAAATATTTGACTGTTCATGGTGTTTAAGCGTATATGTGTGTGTGTGTGGATCAGCTAGGAAAAGGAACCATATACATTAGAACATGAAACATTAAACTTCATAAATATATAAAACGCCAGACACAAACGAGAATAGCTCCGTCATTACTAATGCTGTTAGCATTTAGCTTCAGGCACTTAGCTCTTAGCAAAAGGACTATGATAAAACGATGATTATATGGCCTTAAACAAACATTATTTTGCATTAACGTTAACGTCTGAAACACTTCAACGTGCTGTTTAACAAATGTGTGTCTTCATTTCCAACCACCAGTCACTTTTTTATTATGCACACGTAGTATCTGTACAACCACGGGGTCTGCATGACGCTCCAAAAATAACTACATTTAGCAGAAAAACATAGTGCTGCCAACCAAACTTTACAATGCTGGCTACTCTGCCTGTCAATCAAACATCCGACAAAACCGGAGCCCGTCCTTCGTCACAATAGTAACTGAGTCTAATCATTACATGAGTTTAATATCCAATTTCCTTTTACTATTCTGTATAAATAGTTGTTTTTGAGTGAGCTGCTGTGAAATTGTAGTGGAGAGTGCAGTTTGGGGCAGATATGTAGACACGCTGAATCGTTTTGAGAGCTTCTGTAAGGCCACTTTTTAGTCCAGCGGCAGGGCATGTGTTTAGCTGACTATGAATTTCTTTAGCTGAGTACAGTCCTACTGTATTGATTACTGGGAACATTTGCCTTGAGGAATTGTCAGGCAAATATTCCAAAACAAATAAGTTGATTTGCACAGTAATAGTTATAGTAAGTTACTAATGTAATACATATAATGTAATGTAATGTAATACATTGTCAGTTTAAAAAAAAGCCAAGAATCTGAACTGGAAAGACACAATGAAAGAGCTCTAGTGTCAGACACAGTGACACAGGTATTATTTACACTTCTTTTAATCAAATAATGTTTGATAATGTTTTAGTGGTTTGTTGGGCCACAGCATCTGAACAACAACAACAACAAAGCCTAAAAGTTTGGAGAAAATAATGGTATATGGTTTCTGTGCCTGGAGACATTCTAATAATGATGATCGATGAAACTGATTAAAGTCTAGGCTATATGACAGGTTCTCAAAATATTACAAAAATGACTCAGTTTGATGGGGTAGCACCTGTAGCAATTATTTATTGTAGTTTGTGAACAAATTTTGATCAGTGAAAGCTTAAAATTACAGAAAGTAGTGCTGAGTTCTAAAATGGAATCCCTCTACCTCTGTCATCAAAAAATGATGTGCCATTGTCAATACAGAGACAATTTACAGACAACTGACACAATCTTTTGACACTTTAAGCTGTCATTCAACAAGTAAATAAAGTTGTTATCAGGTATTATTATTTGTCAAATCATAACTAGTGTTTAATATATATGGATTTTGGCCCTTGTTTTGAAAATGGTTGCCAGGTAACAGTTGTGCAATCACCTCTACCTATGTCATATCTGCTGCCCTCGTCCAACCAGGAAGTAGCATTTTAATCATTACAAAACTGTTAAACTGGGGACAAATAGGCAAAAATGTTTAGTAAAATCTTAAATATAATCATGTTCATTACATTTAAGTAAATTAAATGTGTTAAGTAACCTTTCACAGACACAGAATTTCTACGATTCTTCTTGAATGTTATTACATTGAATTTTTGTAGTGTTACTCCAGTAGCCTCCTTCCTATGTCCTAGTTCAGTCTCCTTTAGTCTTACAGTTCTGTCATTTACCTCATCTGGTATCAGCCAAAATGCTCTCACCATCACTCTGCTCTCCCTATTTATCTCTCCCCCTTTCTCTGTCTGTCTCTCTCCCCTCCATCTGCCCACCTCCATCATCTCTGCTACTTTTCACTTTGTACTTATTACCCTTTCACCCCATCTGGCCCTCTCGCTGCCAGCCTCCCGTATCCCTCCCCTTTGAATCCTGCTTGCAGATGCGCCCACTCACCTCTCGTGCCCTCCTATTGGTCGGCTTGTCTTTGAATGCTTGCTTTCATCCTTGTTTCTTTCCCTCTCTCCTTTTGGGATCTAACCTGCGTTCACCCGGGTCTTCATCCATCTACACCAGCCTGCCGTAAATCGCTCACTCTCTGCCGGGACATTTAGCCTTTGCCCCTCCCTCCCTGTCCGTGCATGATCCTCCGTGGGCCTGTCTAATTCGTCACTGCCAAAACTCCTTAACCTCACCTCAATCCTTCCTCTGTGATTCTGACTATCGCTCTCGCTCATTAGTCAGAACATTAGTCAGTTTGGCATTTTGATCTCAATTTTGTATTTTGTACACACAGAGACAAAATATGACATAGTTGGGTCTTTAGATCGACAAACTAAAACAACCCCATGGTGCAGAATACTTTTACTTGAATAATTTAACAGTATCATTGACTATTTTCGCAAAACACTAAACATGTCTACTGGGGAAAGCTACCTCAGCTACTCCATTTCATCTTGAACTCCACCAACGTCTGCAGCACAATAGGGGAGACATTTTCCAAAACAAATAATACTTTCTCTCCGTCCATTGCATAGCTGCTGCCTGTCCGGACCTAAACGTCACAATTCAGTAAACATTTCACTGCACCTCACTCCTCTCTCCTAGTTAAGATTTCTATACAGAATTGTATGTTCTAAAGTCAGGAAATTCACACTGCACAAGGCCAATGTGGCTTGGAGCAGATTTGAAACTTTGGAAACAAACATTTGGCGCTGAACTGTCTTATTTATGTTAAAGGACACATGCTAAATTAACTTTTTTGACCTTTTAACCATGCTCTAACATTGTCCCATCATCAGAAATATTCAGGAGTTGCATTTAGCTTCATTCACGCTGGTTTGATGAATCCTGGTCAGAAAGTCTTCTCCCCTCTGAGCGTCAAAACATTCCATTCTGAATTTCCCTGATGTGTGACGTTTTCTCGATGACATTAATCTTCTGCGCCGTATTTAAGTTCATAAATCATCGTCAGACTCGTTCTGAGCATTTCTGCCATCTAATCACGATCGTTATAACTGCGTACCTTCCTCGCATGTCCTGGAGCACTTCCCGGTTGTTTATTTTTAACTTGTGTAATTCCCTCTGCAGCCCGTAGATTGTGCCAAAACTAAGTTAGTTCAATGGGAAACAGGAGAGATACGGATGTTGATTTTGTTTTTATTCAGGGAAAAAGAGTATGTTTAAAGGCTAATACCAGTATAGTTATAATAGTTCTTTACATGATAAATGGAGCTTTTCTACCTTCAAAGCACTCATCACTTTACATGAAAGAACCACACATCCATTAAGTGTCTTTCCCAAGGACGAAATGAAGGACCTGGAGTCATATTGCCGACCTGTCAGTGGATCTTACCAAAGATGTCTTATGTATTTTTAGGTTTAGTAGTAAGAAATAAAGTCAAATGCAAACTTGTGATTACTGTATAATGAGGAAAAAATTACACTTGATTAAATAAGTTCCATTTTACCCGTCCTACCTTCCGCTCATCTTTAAAGTTCAAACACTCCATCTCGTGCATCAGCCCTGAGCGTGGACAGGGGACCCATTTCTCATATTCCAATTATCACGGTCCCGGCTGAGGAGTAGTGTGTGGGAGGCCGCGTTGAAGAGGACACTGTGGGACACTCCGAGACCACTTTGGGTGATTTTTGGGTGATTGTGCTCCTAACACCTGTCTGTATGAGTCTGGCACCTGCTCTATTGAAAGTTCAGGTGAGACTTGCCGCTTATTTTTTATCTTCAAGGGGAAGTAGGACCCACCAAGGTCTGCTCTGACAGTATGTAGTAAACCTAAAACGCAATTGTGCATTCTATCAAAACCAAGAACTTGTTTATAGCAATACTTTCTTGAATAAAATACATGATAATTATATAGCAATAAATAATGCTGTTTGTTATTTGCACCATAACTTAATTGTTAATTATATGAAAAGATTAAGTAGAATCATGGTAAATAGCTGCAGTGCCATTTGCTCTGATTGTCCATTAGCGCAGAGCCTTTCAGTGGAAGTAAACAATGTGGCTTTATGTGAAAGTATGGTGCCAAAAGCTAATCACATTTAGCATTAGACACCAATACTGTACAGCAAACTGAATTATCATGATGAAAAATAAACATAATCAAGTTTGCTTTGACAACTCACAAGCAATGTATGCCCGAGTCTGCTTTGAAAACAGAAAGAATAACAATTTGTATTATGTAACTGTAAAAAATGTACAGAAATTGATTAAATTCTGAAGTGAATTGTCAAATAGTAAACAGAACAACTTTGATTTCATATTAAAGGTTCACTGTGTAACTTTTCTGGTGTGCTGCGTGTCTCCATGTAGATGCTATGGTTTTGCGTTTTTGCAAGGATTGGCATTTATTCTGTTACGAGTGTTTCTAATGTTTAAAAAATGCCACATGGAGACACGATTGGCAAGAAAAGCTACACAGTGCGCCTTTAAAAACCAAACGTGTTCTATTTACTATATTACTACTCACTTCATTTAATTAATGTATGTTGTAATGGCCTTTCTTTTGCAGCTGTTTTGTATTTATACACCTTAAGCTCTTAGTGTCTCTCTCTATAAATGCAAAATGTGTGACTGTTTTATCTTTTTTCTGATGTTGTGATTGACACATTTAAGGATTAGCATGTAACGTTCTCTCCTGCCAAGTCAATCCTCAATTAAAACACAAAAGACAAAAACTCAACTACATCTGAACGCACCAAACCCTTTAAGCACCCCAACGTCTCTGCTACCTTTTCTTCCTCTATCTACAAAGACACACAAGTAGCCCCGCTGTAGTGTGTGATTAATTACACTTGAAAGCGCTAGTTTACCTTAGTGGCCACCGTCCGCCCAAACAGTATGGCGTAGCAGAGGTTGAGGGCGGAGGAGTAGGAGAAGACGCGCAGCCTGTTCCTGCCGTGGGGAGTCATGCCAAACGGGCTGTTCCACTCGTACAGCGTGAGGAAGAGCGCGGTCAGGTGCAGCGTGACGAAGATGCCCACCCACATGGACCAGTGCAGCGGCCACATGAAAGCACCTATGGGAGCCGCCGTGTCCTTACTGCGGACCTGAAAATAACAACAACAAAACAGCTGTGAGGGACAGGATGGCGCGCTCTGTGGGTTAAGGAAGACACGTTTCGGTCTGTGGCTCCTGTCTTTGTCAACTGGGGATTTTGCTTTGAAATGAAATGGTGGTGTCTGAGGATATTATGCGCAGCAATCTGTCTCTCACAGAGGGAAGTATTAACTACCCGAAATAACTACAGTGCCTTTGAGTGCTCGGAGCAAAGATGGCTTATACAAATATTTGAACACTTGGTAAAAAGGATTTGAAATAATTCTAGTCATAGTAGTAAGAGCAGGAGCAATTGATTTGAAAATTGATGAGTAGTATTGGTAGTAAAAAATAGTCTTCACACTTGTACACAAATTTGGGGCTCAATTAAATAAACTTAACTTAAAGCGCCTATGACAGGTTTAACTACTCAATTCACTAAAATGCAGTTCAGATAAATATATTTCAATTTCTGCTAGAATCTTCACACATTTTTCCCCAGTTTAGCTATTTTTTTAGGTTTTTAATTTTACTTCCTGGTTATAAAGTATGACATCACACTAGGAAATTACCATAGCAACCATACGGTGCACTGGCCAAAACTCAGCTAATGTCACAGATTTTGTTCATTTGACAAAGAGAAATACAAGTGAACACCTTTATTTTGTTGAATCAATGTTTAAAATGTCAAAAAGGTATCTTATTTTGTGTAAATTATGCATGACCTGTGTCTCCCCAGTGTGATTTCATCACTGTGTTTACCTCCTGTAATTTTCAACAGATGTTTCGACTTTTCTCCGCAAATAGTGACCTGTTTGGTGTAAAACTGCAATTTATACTCACAAGAGGTATTAATACATTGAATAAAGTCCAAATTAGAAAATCATAAACACCCGTCATACGCACTTTAACCTTAAACCTGGACTACATCTGTACTAAAAAAGCGTAAAACAGGACCAAACCGGGTCAAGTGTAAATGCGCCAGGTGTACGTCTTATCTGAGGCAGCAGGGTTGCCAGTCTTCAGAAGCCAAACCCACGCAAAAGCATCTGAAAAACTACCCAACTGCTGTATTTTCCACAGATTTTATGAAAGTAGCACTTCTCCGGTGACAGACCTGCCCCTCCTCAGTTCACGCGCTCAAACAGACGGCTTTGGATATGAGGATTTGTCAAATCCAAAGCCATAAATGTATTCTAAAATGAATACATTTTACATGGAAAATCGCTCTGGCCAAACCCACGGAAGATATTTTTGACCAGTGGCAAGTCTTAAAACGCTGCTCTGGCAACACTGACTTGCAGACTAACTATTACACCATACACCATGCGTATTTCATGAACGCCGCGTAGATTCACGTGGTTTTCACTGCTCGGTGCTTGCGGGAAGTTAATTGGTGAAGTAGAGAGATGGAATACTCTTACCAGTAGTATACTGTAATATACTGTAATACACTTTTTAAATGTGCGAGTATGCAGCTTTGCCTACAGTACGTGTTTTTTCCTGGTGTAAATTCCAGGTTACTGTCATTTTAGTCCTCAAATTGCCTTATTTACAGGTAATCAACTTGGAATTATTCATTCTTTAGTTACGTTTGCAGTGGTCGGTCGCATGCAGTACATTCAAAAACAAGTACGATTTAATTGTTAGTACCGTAGTTAAGATATCATCTCCAAATATAGCACTCCAAAACTAAACTGACTCTCTTTTGTAACCATCAGTATTCAGATTGGAGACTGGGCACAGTAATTATTCACGGCCTAATACTCTTCTCACTGAGGAACAGAATGAAAGGGGCAGGGGGCTGAGGCGAGACGTAGCCGTGTCTGCTGATCACACTAATACGTGTCAGCCGTAGAGAGCAGATTAACTCATCACAGAACCTCAATGTAAATATTTAATGTACATGTCCACTGGATTATTCACACTGTTTGTATCCATGGATGTCATGTATCACCACATCTGTAACCAATCTGTGACAACAAAATATGTATCAGCAGAATGAAAAGTAGAGGAATAAAATAATCATGATTGGGGTTCTGCTCAATTTGATGTTTTGGCAATTTGCGTTTGTGGGTTTTTGATCTTTTGGACATGGTCTGCAAGCTTGTTAAATACTTGAAAGATATATTTAAAATTAATGATGTTTATTTCTTTTTAAATTATTGTAAAAACATGAGCTACACTATGAATGTCCTGCTGTTTTAATGATGTATGTAAAGTTTTTAGGGGACTGAAGCGTGGATTTCAAGGATAGTTTCTGTATATTTTATAACATAAAACAAGTGTTGTACAGAGATTTTTGATAATAACATTATATTATTTAGATTGCCATGAACATAAAGGCTCATTTAGGAGGTTTTGATCAATCTCTTCGGACTTTATTCCCAGCACCTCCACAAGGTTGAAGGTCTTTGTCCTCTTTGGGAATAGTTTATCGACCTTGTTGGTCACTTCTCTCAGCTTTGGGCAATGCTTGTCTGTGACAAATGATGATTAGAAATTAAGTCAAAACAACTTGAGCTTGTAAAATTGAGAATGGAATCTTTCTATGTCATAAGCCAAAATGCTGGTGTCACTTAATACTCCGTTCATGTGGTCCTCAGGAGCTTGTGTTTCCAAGATGAGAAGTTGGGGTTCCAACTTGTTTGCATTCATAAGCTTTTATCTTGGTCGTCGTGATTTTGATGTTACCAAAAAAAAAATCAGTGAGCCTGCTCATTAACAGCTTTTAATAGAGCTAAAGAGAAAGATATGTTGTTGTTTTGTTCTGTCCCAAAAGGTAAATGTGGTAATGTGTAGTCAAAGAGCCAAGGGATTCAGCTGATTCTCGCCCGTCTCCACACGGCAGATGACGTCAAGTTTGACATGAAACATTTTACAGAATTCTCTACAACCACAAGAACGCAGCATAAGTTCCTATGGTTTACGTGGCATCAGGTGTTGTTGTGGATACACTATATTGAATGGCAAATTATCTCTGACATTAATATTTATATTGTATTAATGTAATCTAAATTTAATCTAAAATAGTTTTTACTCTATTAATATTTCAAAATCAAAATTTTATCTTCATAAAAACCTGTTAAACCCTGCAGTTTAGAAACACGGATTGGCATGCTTCTGGAGTTAACTGTGAAATAAAACTGGTTAATAATAATGATAATTCTAATGACAATAATGAAGATGATGATAATAATGATAATGCTTCATACTTCTACAGCACTTTTCTGGACACTCAAAGACGCTTCACATTGCATTATTCATTCACTCAGGAGGTGGTAAGCTAATATTGTAGCCACAGCTGCCGTGGGGCCAGACTGATGGAAAAGTCCTAAAAGTTCTAGCAATTTCATTTCAATTGGCCATTGTCATTCAGAGTGAAACCAACATGGAAATAGCTCTGGCAAACCACATTCTTTACAGCCACTTGATGATTGGCTGTAGACATGTTAATTCAAGAACTTTAACTTTGCCCAAATAAAGTAAAGTGTTCTCTGTACCAGGATGCCCAGGCTGGTGGAGTAGAATGGAGAGGTGAAGTCGATGACCCTGCTCCGCGCTGAGTTGATGGAGAATGAGGTCACGGCCATGTCTGCTGTCCCGTTCAGGAGGTCCCCCACCAGCCCCGTCCAGCGCCCGGCCCCGCTCCGAGCTCCGTACTTCCCATCCCCCACGATGTACAGGTCAAAGGTGAAACCCATGTCCTCAGCAAGCTTCTCCAACAAGTCGATGCAGTAACCGTAGCAACACTTTCTCACGTCCTCTGGTAAGTCTGCAAAGAAAAGACTTTTAAGTATCGTTATGCAGCTATTAATATGTATGCTTTTAAGTGCAGAGGTTGCGATTTTGGCTAAGTTTGACCCCGACTAAAATGTTGATGATCCAAGCTGAAGTCCCTGCCCCATTTAATAAATAAAATGTCCAGCACCATCATAGAATGAGTTTTATCCCAATTAATGTTGTATCTCTTTTTTGCCAAGTCAACTCAGATCCCAAAGCTTTTAAAACTTGGCAGTAATGAGCGTGGTTGTTCTCTTTTAAAACTATCTAGACAATTTGGTGATTTGATATTTAAAATTATATTAGGGTTGCCAAAGCTATTAGTTTTACAGTCAACATTATGACCGTTAAAGTCGGCTGTTACATAAAAAAGCTTAGTCATCCATAATGTTAATTTCAAATCTTATACTTTTAATCAAACAATATTAAGATGTTTTATGGTGGATTTGAGGTCTGAATGCCAAGTTTGAAATCTTCCACAAGTAAAATATATATATTCTTTGATGACAGAAGGCTTGATCTCTTATTCATCCTTGTCTTTTATGCTTTCACTCGTGAAGTAATGACGCCGCTTCAGGCTCGACCGCTTGATATTCACTTGAGATTTTGAACCGGACTGACTAGCCATGATCCCTTATTGATTTTACTTCAGAAATCAACTTGAGTTTTGTGGAGAGGTGGTGTGTGCTGGTGATGTCCATAGTAATGAGAGGGAGAGCTTAGAAAACAGTGCCGAGAACCCAAGACTGGATTTGGGAGTCCACAACAAACTTGTTGAAGAGAGAAGACAGAAAACGTCTTTTCTACAGATGTGCTTTTAATGTGTTGTCCGTCCAATTACAATTAGGCTTGTGCAATTTCTTGACCCACTTTTTGAGTAATATCATTTTGAAGTAATTATACAATCTTCTTGTTTCAATGCAATCTACCCTCCACTGTTTTACTTTTAGTTACAAATTGTAAGTTAATTTGCAGAGAATCCAGCTTGTGCCCGTCCCACAAACATCATGATCACTGCCTACAATGGATGTCCGTCAAAATTAGCTATACCTTCAACAATCATATATTTATTGTCGGATCAGACAAAAAAAAAACTATCAAAAGTTGTTCCTTATCAAACTTCTTCAATTTATTTCTTATAACCAATTTTCTTACCAATTTCTTGCCAATACTGTTTGCAGAAGTGTTTACTTGCTGTGTGCTATTCTGCCCACTAACAGGGACCATAATGAATAAGAATTGTTTGTTTATCTAATCAGCCATTGGTGATTATGACACATTATTTATTTCAGTATATGGCCTTACTGGTTGAACCAACATTGCACCCCTCATTAATTTTTACTACAACCTCAATCCTGTCTGGGTTAATAGAGTATTTAGAATGAACAGTCGTATAACACTTATTTTATTTGATTCCAAGTCTTGGAAATATTGGGACAGGATAAATAGGCACAGTGCAAATTGCTTCCAAAGTTACTACAAGCAATTAAAAAGTAAATTGTGTGACATAGGCAGAGCAATGAACAGATTACCAGAATGACGTAGAATTAGCTGAGTCTTTGAAGGAAGGGGAAAAAAAAGCTTTTGAAGTGAAAATATTTTTGAGAATAAATCTGTAAAAATCTCACAGTAATAAGCTATTTAGCACTTGAGCAGTAATTATTTTCATATTTCAAAAGATCAAGATGAAAATCCTAATTGTCTTTTTTATGTTGGCGGAACTGAAATGAAGCAAAAGGATCTCTGATGTAGTTATGTTTACTTTTTTTTCTATGACAGGACAACAAATGAATCTATCAGTGTGCCTCAGACTTTATTTGCGCCTCTTTTTGTACTCCTTTCTATGCAGTTATGGACCAGTTTTTCTGTGACCATAGAACAAATAAACCGTTTACATTGCGCTGTAACAGCCTAGTACAATATTCTGTGACTTTGAGCTGGTGTCACGAGTGCAGGCCGACTCACCGGGGCCGTCCCAGTCTGCTGCGGTGGCGTTCGGGTTGTGGAGCTGGTTGAACAGGTTGTTGATGACGTCGCTGCGGTTGGTCCTGGGGTCCAGACACATTTGGCCCGCGGGACACAGGCCGTCTTCGTCCACCTCGCGCGTGAACACAAACGGGTGCTCCACCAGAGTCACCACCCTCAGACGGTGCCCCTCCACAGACAGACCGGGCCTCCAACGCCCCCACACCATCCCCTCCGCCTGCCCCTCCCCTCCTCTCACCCCGGCCCCCAGCCCCTGTCCCTGGCTGTTTCCAAATCCGCCCACCAATCCCAGAATGCCGTTCTCCAGCTCCAGAGTCCCGCGGGTCCACTGTCCCACGGTGACCCAGGCCGGCTGCCCCAGAGCGCCCCTCTTCAGGCTCCAGACGTGGAAGAGCTGTGAGGAGAGCACCCGCGAGTGAGCCGGCTCCACCTGGATCAGCCCTGTGGCCCCCGTGAACGAGGTGTTGGACAAGTATCTGCACAGACCAAGAGAAAAGAGGGAGAGATGAATATTCACAACAATACGGTAAACGGACTCAACCCCATTAATGGTGTACAGCAAAATACCTCAACATCTTACAGTGATACTTTCTCTCCTTCTACTGTTTCCGCTACTGCAACTTTTAGTAGTTTTAATATTAGTTCACTCTCTCAACACTTTCACGTGGAAACAACAAACTTGTCCAATCTGCTCCTAAAAATATTTTATTGTTTATTGTTTACTTCATCCATTGAAATCTATGGGACATTGCAACTTCAAAGGCTGTTTTCTTAAAATGCATTTTTCTCTCGTAGGGACATAAAGATCACCACTTAAAGTAGCTCCTGCACACATCAGACTTTACGGCCTTAGACTCAACAAGATTTTGACGAAACGTACTGAAGGATTTTTTGATATTCTAAATTCTAAAATGGATTTATTGAAGTTTTACGTCAAAAAAACTAGGTGAAATTTGAATTTTTAGGACTTCAAAATTAGGATTTCAGACCTTAAAAATTAAATAAGATATCCAAAATCCCCACTGTAAATTTTTTTGTAACTAATATTTGTACAAAATGAACCAAGAAAATGAACCTGGTTCTGACCATTTTTCACCTATATATGTCCCAAATATGTGTATTTTTGGGGGGGGGGGGGTTCACATAAAATGCCTTATTTCTACATGAAAACATGACATGATGAAAAACTTGTAATAGATTTTTATTACATTTATATGACTAAACTACACGAGAAGTTTCAAATGAATATCTTTAAATTTAAGATTTTCTCCTATTCGCCTGCAGTGTCTCTTTAATTAGACACAAAAAAAGGAAGTGTCCACTTGGATTCAACTAAGCAAATGGGTGCAACGCCTACTATTGGATAATTGTCTTTCAGCTGCAAAAAAGTACTTAAACTTAAACTGATGCAGGGAATCAATTCTCATTTCTGTAACAATCCTGTGGAAAGACAAATCTTGTAGTTATGGAAAATATGTCAATGTGGGGTCAAATTTTTAGTATAAGCAGAGAAATTATCTAAGGAAACTGCAGAAACTAATCTACTACAGAACTTAACCCCACTGAGATTCTTTGGGATGTACTGGAGGTGGCAGCGGTCACTCTACCCATCATAAATATGAGATCTTGGTGAAAAATTAATGCAACCCTGGAATGAAATAAATCTTTCGACATTGCAGAAGCTTACTGAAACACTGGCACAGCGAATGTGTGCTGTGATCAAAGCTAAAGGCGGTCCAACAGAATACTGTGACCTTTTTTTTCTGTGGCAACTTTGTTCTTTTGGACAGTTAGTGTATATTGTGGCCAAGGAAACGTAGATTTATGTACTTTTGGTAGTAAAAACAGCACTTCAGACCAAAATCCTCTAGTATGAAACTTTTCCTCGCCAGCTAAGACCACAAAGACAAATGGCCTCCACAATTCATGATAGGCATGATTGATAGGAAAAATAACCAGTCTGCTCTTGTCAAAACAAACATGATGTCATACGAGGAGTATCACAGAGAACTGAAAAGCAGCACAGATTCCTGCAAAAGTAACAAACAAAACTCTGAGGAAAAAGACATACTTTCTTCTAAATGTTCTTGAATTACAGAAACACATGCTACAAATTAGCCGCTGTGACTGGAATTTGGACCATTGTCTCATGTGCAATTATCCATTCTACAAAACTATTGTTAAAATGAAAACCACATACTTTTTCTGCAATTAATAGTAGCCTTTTCTGTCAGCCATTTTCTATTCATTCAACAGTATGTTTTACACATTTTCCAAGGCCAGTAACCCACATTTAGCAAATGAAAGAGACTGGATTATTAGTCAAATTTGGAAATGTGTAAAGATTTGGGACACAGACATATAATTTTCTGGTGAAGTGGTGAAGCTTGGGCGCGTTGGGTCTGTGAGGAGTAATTACATTTTGGAGAAAGTCATAATTAAAAGTTAATGCAGTGCAGTGAGGGTCCCCTTCTATCTGGACAGTCCATACAGTCATTGCTATTCGCCTCACTCTCCCAAAGGCCCTCACTCTGGTCTTTACCCGGGAATATATTAGGAAGAGCAATCCCCGCTGCCCATAAATCTCCTCTGGCCTCTTGAACCAAAGCGGACGCTGTTAGCTGTTAGCCTTAGCCTCTGGAAACAATCAGAGCTCGTGTGAATGTGAACCAGTGTTGTTTGATCACGCCTTGATTAGAGCTGGGATTGTCGGCGGGGCAGTGTAAATGGCCCGGGTGCTAGTTTAAATGTTAAAGTAGGCAAGGATCACTGGATGCATGTGTGTATATGGGCCGCTGAACCGTGCCACGACTTTTGATTATGTTAGGGTCAGGAAGACGGGCAGAAAATGGCTAGTTTGCCTTTTCTCTTAATGAAAAGAGGTTAAGGAAGCCGCAGAAACATCTCCATAAGCTAAAGAATGGATTTCTCCTTTCACCTTTTCTTTTATTCACCATCTATATCCTTTTGTTCATCTCCTTTTCTCCGTCCGAGAAAGTCAGAGCTGGTGGATGTAAGGATTCTTTTATTAAATACGTTTCAGAGTTTGGAGAGTATAAAAAGCTATTTTATCACGGGGGTCATGACCTGCACATTTTAGCTTGGCCTGGAGCTGCACACTCTGTAAAGTGTAGATCTGAGAATGTGCCTTCACATCATGGACATTATGTGATGTCATAAAGCTACTGATAACTTCAAGATGATAAAGTTGGTGTTCATCAATTTGCTGTGGCGCTCTAAAAGCTACAGGGTGCTTAGATTAGTAAAGTCTGTGCGTGTGGGTGTGCATGCAACAGGGCAGTCCAAAAATGGGTACCTAGATACTATTGGAACTAGTTTTTGAAACTCGACACTCCTTTTAACCTTGAACATTCTATCAGTTCTCAGTATGAGTGTTTTTCTTATTTTCATTGTGGTACTGAAATTGGTATCGAGTATTGAACCTTTTCTTTGGTATCCAATCCTACACTGGTATGCAGGTATTTTTATTTCTTTCTGCTCTTTTTAACTGTAAAACTTCTGTCTGAGTTCTGTCCTCACATCCTCATGTTTTGCTGACATCAAATTCGAATATCTTTAATGAAGTCGTAAAACACATAGTTTAACACATGATCATTTATGGTATAATTTATATCATTTCTGACATATAAAACCTATACGTGAACATACATCTTACAAAGAGTGTCTTAACTTTTTTCTTTGGGGTTGTAAATTCCAACATGTGGATATTTTGGGTCACTTGGACGCCTCTGGTTGCCTCCTCTTCTCCTGATTTACTCCTGAAATGCACTATCCATTTAAAAACTCGTAATTCTCTGGACACTGATTAAAACGCCTATGATCTCAAAGTCATTCAGTGTTAACTTATGTTTCCTCCTCAGCCCTGCGCTCTGTCTCAGTGACCATAAAGAGGAGTGCGCGCCTCGCCTCGTGCCTGTATCACTCTCGGTAATAGCCCGGCTGAATCATCATATCCGATAGACAGCAGATCCATCAGCCTCTCCCGTCTGCTGCAGTGGATACATGCGGCTGCGCAAAAAAATTAAGTGCTTTACATTTCTTATCAAGGCAATCGAGTTCAAGGACTGAGCTGAGTATTTATAGCGAGGTAGAAGAAATTCTCATAATTGTTACGTCCATGTGTTGGAATTTATAAAACCGAGTGTTTCAAACGTTTTTTTCTTTAACTGTTAGGGTGAAAACTACAAATAACTTTACCACCTTTACTTTTTCACTTCACTTCCTGTTTCTGTCCATGTAGTCCCTCAATCGTCCAGGATGGCTCCATATTTAAAAAAAAGTCAGCTGGACAAAAGTGAATATGTTTTGCCACTCATCCAAGTAGCTTCTTCACATATTAACTTTATAAGAAAGCAAACTAACACTCCTGTGTAACTACTTTATGGGACTACAAAACAGGTGACAATAATAACTACACCTTTAACAACTTTTAAAGTAAAGCATGAACAAAGACTTCATTCATGATGATTTTTTTTTAAATTAAGAAAGTCTCAATCTTAACTGCTTAATCAATCCCTAACCCTCATGCCTGAACCCCTTAATTAAATACTAAGCCTCAAACATTCTTAATTAACTCTTTGTACTTTATGAATTATTATAAAAATTTTAAATAAAAGAAAGTTGAAGAATGTCAACTTAAAATTACTGTTGTAGTGAATTTAGCAGTTTAAAGTAGAACTAAGTAACATTTTTATTTTAATAAACGTCTTTGTAAGTCTGTGTGGTGGTTGCAAATGTATTTTCGGGGTGTTTGAAGTCCCCGCCATCTCCCCTGCTGTCTCTGCACGGAAAATCAGCCTTAAAACTTTCCTGACGCCGACCCGAAAACGACTCTCCTGAGAAACCCTTGCTCTCTTTTTTATATTTGGCAACATGAAATGTTTTTGTATGTGATTGTACTTCCTTATTTCAATACAAAAGAAAGAAGAAAAAAAAAAAGACAAAAATAAGCTTTTGCAGTCTTTTTACTGGCAGTGTATTTTCACAAGAGACCTGCAGGGGGAGCTCTGTCGCTGAAGTTACTTAGTTCTGCTTTAAAATCCAGTATTCCTTCTATTCAGAATAAGAATATTTTTATTGATCCCCAGGTGCAAATTCTTCTAGTTACAGACATGCAACCAACCAACAAGAAAAAATAATAAAATTATCAAAAATAAAAAGTTAAAATTAAACAGTAAGAGTAAAATACTAATACTACACATTTTAATATATCCATCCATTTATTTATTACTGATCTTTTGAAGCCTTTTTTTTCATAATCCGACAATAAGGCAGTAATATCACACTATATGACGTTGCTGAATTGGCAATGTTTTAATCAGAATTTGTTGGTCACTTTGCCTGGTTGGTCAGACTTTTGACTCCTTCCAAACCTGCTCCACAGTGCACTTTATGATGAGTCTAGATCTCATTGAGTCTTCATCTCTCCTTCCTGCTCCTCTTTATAGTTTGGGCTTTAGTTTACTCTTGTGCGTGCGTGCCGGAGGATGATACGGGCCTGGTTGTCTCAGCTGTTTTAATCTCGTCAGTGCAGATAGCATCAGTGTGACGACTCTGTCAAGTGAGAGACCCTGACTGGCAGATCTCAGTGTGCGATAACAGCAACTTCACTTCCTTATCCTCTGTGTGCTTTTTACAGTAGCCTTCAGAAACATCCTGTACTCAAACAACACTTTAGATTCACTACTTCCTTTGTCTACAAAAAACTTTTCCCAGTGATATCTTTTTTTTTAACTGGGACAAAACTATTGGACTAACTATTAAGAGTCATAACTTTTTGCCATTCATTTGTGTCCAGTAGTATTGCAGGAATTTGTACACAGGTTTTTGGTTTTATAAGGTTAGGCTTCGACAAACTTCATTGATCCACAAATTAACTTCTTGGACACAGTAGCTCGCACGTTATAATGTAATAACAAATGGCAAAAAATAAATGGTAATACAATTCAAGTAATGTGGCAAAAGACAAATGTCAAAAAAGGTTGTTGACAAGAACAAGAATTATAACTTAACACTTTTGTTTTTGCTCCCATTTTTCATGAGCTGAATTAGATTAGAAGAAGATATTAAACCTTTTTTCTTTATACACAAAAGACCCATAGCTGTCAAATATTGTTCACAAATTTGTCAAAATCTGTCTTGCTGAGAAATTCATAATCCATGAGACAGCGTGAATATTGCACAGGTGTACCTTAGACTCAACACAATAAAAGGCAACTCTGAAATGTTTTCCTCTTGGTCTGGGAAGGTCAGAAAACAAGTCAGTACCTGGTGTGACCACCAAAATGGCAGCCGAAGTTGCTGGATTGAATGTTTTCTGACCCCTCCAGACCCGACCAGATCAAAAACAAAAGTGTTGTGTTTATATTTTTGGACAGTGTAGAATAAAATACATCTATTGGAAATAAACTCGATCTACTGCATAGGTTGTGTACAAGAGGTGCCACGAGATACAAAGCTGCTGCAAACATGTACAAGCTACAGACTTTTAGTAAAGCAGCTTGCTTTATAATTTCATGCATCATTCATTAGAAAAACGTATTAGACTTAAAAAAAAAAAAAAAAATGATTCAGTTTGTGATTCTGGCGTTTAATTTTAGTTTCTTTATTTCTGAGAACTATCTTTCTTCTGCTGGTTGGCTGCATGTCTGGAATGAAAAAATGTCCCCTTTGCAATGAATAAGTAATTCTGATTCACTTAATTTCTGTAGCCACAGCTGCCCTGGGGTAGACTAACAGAAGCGCGGCAGCCCATCTGCACCAATAACCCCATCAACCACCAACAGTCACTCACACACCAGATTTAGTATTTTGCTCAAGGACGTCATTACACTTGTCACACAAAATTCTAGGTCCCAGGTACAAACCGTCTTGGTGGGCCCCCTATACATAATTTTGTATATGATTTATTTATCCCAGCAAATTCTGTTAGTTTTGTAATGTTTTCATTCACTATTGCAATACACACCCAATGGTTTCCACATACACATAACAATACCTCGGTAATTTATAGACATCTTGTGTAGCTACCGGCTTAGATTATGATACAGTACTGTTTCTTTTAGCAATAACTTCAAGACCAATTTCAAAAAACATCTCGAAACGTATTAGTACAATAAGGTAATACACTCACTGCAAAATGAAAATCATTACTTTTATTTGTTAACAATTTAGCTAATGTGTGAGCAATAATTTTCCTCTTTTTAAACAGCGATGGGGCCCTCAGGTGTCACACATAATTGTATTTAGTCTCTCAAGGACGTTACTCAACCACAATGCATTTCATTACAACAAAATCAGATTAAAATGTAGAAAAATGCACCTGAGAAAAAAGGGGCCCTTCCTGGTGTGGGCCCCGGGGAAACCAGTACCCTTTACCCCCTCAGTACGACGCCCTGCTTGTCGTAGCTTGACTTGACTTTCAAATTTGTGGGAAAACATTGTAACCATTAATTATCTTTTGAATCTTCCTCAAATATACATTGGTAAAAATGTCTGGTTGGCGGTGTCATAGCGTCTCATCCTTTGCAGCAAATTTGTGAAGAATTTCGGTTCAGAACTATTTTTGAACAAGACACGAGTATTCTGGTGTCACTATGTCTTCCATGTCAAAGATGGTGACCCAATTACTGCATGTCAGGTACAGAAATGATAATGGTGTCACAAATCTTGTACAACCCAAAATAAAAGTGATATATCTAAAAATGTACACTACAACTAATGATGACAGTTTGAGCTTATTGGGTCTAGCTGCTAATTTAAGACACATCAGAGATTTACAAAGCCCTTAACAGAAAGAACAAGAAGGCAAACTCGCTGATCAAAGCAAAACATTTACTTCTTTATGTTGATCTGTTGGGGGTTGTTTTAAATATGGAGACAACATATGTAAACAGTTCCAAAAAATAAATACTGTGAGAAGACTTTCTTCTTCTTCCTCTGGTGCATACGTAATATGGTCCAAACTACCAGCAGATTATTCACAATTAGCAAAGCACAAAGGCTGCAATTATTTACTATTTAGGTAATGTATAGACATCTGGAAATAACAAAATATCCTGTCTCCATGGGCTCATATTACTTAAAAAACCTGTCCTTTAGATCTATACAAACATCATCTGAAATGCATGTTATTCTTTTAACATATTTCAGTGTCCCTTTCTTAAATGTTACTGCTTTCAGATCACATTCAAAGAAAGAAAGTGAAATAAATTACAGCTGGAATCAAAATTGCATAATTTCACCATTAGATATATTTTTTTTACTTAAATGGTACATTCATGCTCTAAAAATACAGAAAGACATTTCTGTATTTTTTCAGAGTGGTTTTCTGATACTTTACATTTGCTCCTACATGAGTAATATATTTACAGTTTAACTGTATTCTTACTTGAGTAAAAGTTTAGGTTACTCTTCCCACTTTGAGTGTGTCTATAAGTGACATTGTATTGACAAAAGCAATAAATGATGAAGATGTATCTTTTATTGCACCGTTATCTATCCTTTGAACATTTTAGATTTTAATTGATCATCCTTCCAGTTAAGTTAACTTCAGAATATTTTATTAGGCCAATTATCTGCAGTCCCCTGGCAGGGAGAAACACAACCCAAAAACATTTAACAATTATAAACATGACAATGGGTTGAACACAAAAACGTACACTCAATGACATACACTGATCAAACAAATCAGATGTTATGTCCAAACAGTTAAGTTCAGTAACTCTCACTTGAATATCAGTTTCCCCAAACACAGTTTTATGCTTAATATTATCTTGGACCCCTACTTTGTACTTGTTCTACTTGATAAATATTATTTTCGTACTGTACTAATGTAGAAAAAGAAAAAAATGTGCTCTTGAATGGCACCTTTCTGCTTTTTACCTCGAGTTGTACAAGCGTAATAAAATTGTTTTTTGTCAGGAAGAAAAAAAAAAGCAAGACCCTCTGTCAATTACTCTGTGGTGACAATTGTGCTGTGCAGAATTTAGAATCACATCCTCTGTGTTGTGCATGGATGACTTTGATTGACAGCGTCTATGAACCTTCAGCTGAACTATGTCTAATGTTTATTAAAATGCACATTCATTAGCGCTGCCCCAGTTAAAATCACCTTACTTATGTGTGCCCCATCTGTGCTACACTATTTAAAACTCCACTCTGCTCCCGTGGCTACTTTCTTTTTGAGACTAGGTTTTGTTCACTTTCTACAATTTGATAATATCAGATTTTAAGATGGATGACATGGGCCTTTAGCAAGAAATATCAAAACATATTTATTGACCTTTATTTAACCAGGAAAGTTTCACTGAGATTTAGAATCTCTTCAGGGGAGGCCTGGCTCGGGATTGGAGGACCCTGTTGTACATGTTTTTAGTTTTAGGGGAAACTGGAGCACTTGGAGGAAACCTATACAGACTTGGGGAGAACATGCAAACCGTTTAACCTTATAGGGAATTGGGCTGAATGGACAATGCTTATTTGAGTCTTAATGAAAGTTGTAGACGGTTTTATCTCAGAAAAGTTAACATGTAATTTTGTTGATACAGCAGGCTTTTAGATACTTGAGCACCACTTTAGGACCACTTTATTTTTCTCCATGTCTTTGTGTGTGTTTGTAGAACTCCTAAAGTCCATGTTTTCTCTTGTGTTGTATAACAATGGCTGAAAGAGTTGCAGTTCTGCATTGAAGTAAATTATTTGTTTTCCTCCAATGTGGTGTTGGGATGTTCGAAGCTGTTTCTATAAGGTCTATTCACAACATCATAGAATTTGACACCATATTTTCAGACAAAGGGCATGGACCTGTATCTATGGGTGATTACCTATTTTTAAAAGAAACATCCAAACAGAAAATTCATAAAAGCTTTATTTTTTTTGTTTCATTATCCACAAAGTTTTCAAATTAATCTTTTGACTTTGAGTCCTTTCTACGGTCATTTACACCTTTGCCAGCTTTTGTCTCACAGACCTTTAATTACAGAGATATCATAACAATTAATTTCAGGCAAATTCTATCACAGAATTCTGATCCGTCCTCCAGCTCAGTGTTAAACTTTGGGCAGTGTGGATTGTGTCGCAAACCGAAACCCTTAAATCCTGTAGATCTGCTTGTTTTTACTCATCGTGGACATCTATAATAAATTCATCAATAACTGTGCCCGATGTCCAGCCATTTCCCTGGTTGCCTCTGTGCTTTGAATTTGAAATTGTGGTACAGTGTCCTCCCTTCATCCCCACAATCTCCAGACAGACACTCTCTCCTCCCCTGAACTCTGCTTTGTCCCCTGAGTCTTAAGCTGTTAATTGCCTTTTTCAATGTTGAGGTCTCTATATATATATTTTTAAGACTTTGTTCGGCCTCTATGGAGCAATGGCTGTACGAATGGATGCAGAAAATAAGGATAAGAATGAGGCAGTAAAGCAGACAACATGGATTTGAAAGGGTTTGAATGCCGTAACGTTATCAGTCCGGCACAGGCTGAGGGTGAAGGTCAGGGACAATGTATTGCTGGTTTTCAGATTATACTACATTTCAATGATAGATATCAAAAAGGAAAATCCACAAAACGAAACAGATCATTTATATAGGCGATTTGGTCAATCACTTTATCACACAACAGTATTCATTTTGCTTGACCCCCATTATAGGTCCATATATGTTATGTTATAATGTTATGATGTCATCTAGAATCCATCCTATTTCAATGGCTTCTCTGAAATTCACCTCTCCTGGCTAGCTCGCCAACTACGAAAATCAAATCAAAACCAAGTGTGCAAATATTCATTCTGAATTAAAGCTTGTTTCATTCAATACTTTTACTGGTAAGGACTGACAAAAATGTGTCAAACTGTGGAAGTTAAATTGTAGAAATATGATTACTTCACAGTATACACCAGCCAACATTTTGTACATAATTTACAATTTGTTTCGACAAATGTTCAAAGATGCACTGGGTCCACCACCTGTGTTTTTTGTTGTGTTTTTGTTTTTTCCATGGAGTTTGTAGAAAATGTTTCAGGGGTAGTCACCTGGACACTATTTTAAAAACCCCTATGTTTTGCCTTCCAACCAAAAGTCATTCTCAATCATCGTTCACTCTCCTACACTTGGAGATGTTCTTGCTTTGCCTGGAATGTACCACAGTGAGGCGTTAAACATATCATGCATTTATTCAATTACAGCTGTTTCTTTTAAAAGCATGCTCTCTTCTTATGAATAGGCTCTCCTTTCCACAGATCAGTCATCTCATTTATTAAACTTTGCCTGGAGTCCGGACTAGTACGGACAAAACACAAATTTATACAGACCTCCTAATTTCTTGTCTCTGAGCACCGATAGCCTTCTGACTCATTTCTGAAAACACTTATGCGCAATGTTCAGAGTTTTTGGACAGGACCGCTCATTTTCTCATCGAGCAGGCTTAATAAATTAGACCCTTGACCTGTAACTTGCAGGTTGTAGACCTTCCGAGACAGAGAAAGTTACATAGTGCAACTTAGAATTCACTCCTTACTACTTTTTTTCCATGTTTCTCATGAACCAAACCATAAGGGCTTTGCTTATTGACGTGTATATGCTCTATCTATCTCTTTAGCAGTTTTAAATATCCAGGGTCAGGCTCTATACATGACGCTTCTCTGCTTGGACAGTGTTCAATGCCATGGGTGTTCTTGTATTTACGCTTTATGTGGTTTGTTTATGTGCACCTTTAGTATTTCATGGCTGAGTAATCTCAATAGATCCAATGCAACTCTTACTTTGAACTAACTTAATAATGTATAACGCCAAACATGTCCATGCATTTGTGAAGAATCCTCCACACCGCATACATTTTGATCGCCGTAAACTACATGCATATTGATTACTACCTCTCTTCGCCTCATCCAATCCACTATGCCCCTTGTCAATTGCATATCATTTCAAACACTTTACACTGTTTTTCTGCTCGGTTGGAGTTCAATAACACTGCTGTATGGCCTAAATGGCGCGAGTGCAGTGTGTGTGTGCTGTGGGCTGATTATATGGCTGCTGTTGATGATGGCTCTACTTTGACAGTCTCGATGTGCATTAAATGTTTGCTCAAATCACAAATCCCTCTTTCTCAGCTCCACATGACGCAAAAACCGGCCACATGCTGCGTTATCCGTCGCCACATTTGAAAAACGTTCATGTCAACTGGCAGGGCGGACAGACGGGGTGGGTTTGAGTCATGCGGCACTTTGGTACATCCCTCTGGATCGTCCACATATGGATTTAGAGCAGATGTATATTTTAGCAAAAAGAGGAGTGCACACAATCTGTTTATGGGTTTATAGAAGTTCTGCTGGGTAAACTACGTCACAAACATTTTACTTGCGCCAAAGTTACAAAGTCTTTAAAGCAGACACATTATCCAACACATCCAAGCAATATAGATCTAAAACAGTTTCGTGATAGAAACTAGGAAGGTCATGTCATCCCAATATAACAATTAGTTACGATTACTGACACAATAAAACTAAAGTGAAATCCTTTATTATCTTTCATTCTGATACGTAACTGTTGCAATAGTATGGGACCTGCTTTATAAAATCAAACTTTCTGAATTCAAAAGTAAAGACAGCCAATGCAGAACATATTTTTGCAGTACAGATTGAATTAAAAAGACTTAATTTGGCTTCACAATCGTATTTAGTTCTTAAGATTATATTATGACCTGAATAAACACAATTATCAATTAACCAAATTATCTTGACATCCCTAATGGGAAACATCTCCATTGACTTCCCGTTCAAAATGATAGAACTGATTCTGTCCTGCTGACCTTGCCTCTTCATTGCAGCATTTTTCTACCAAGCAACAGATTTTTTATACGTGTTTTCATTCGTTTAGCTACACAACATTTTGAGTCTAAATTATAATTCCAAGTAAGCAATACACAATTTAATAAAACATGCGGCAATCAATCAAATTACAATTCTGAGTATGCTAATGATGAGGGAACATAATTTTGCATTATAGTTCTCTTTTAATACAATTATACACATTCTACTGAATATACAATTGAAATAATCACTCAGTATTAAGTTAAAGAAAAAAATGTTTACATAAATTACATGAAATAACTCACTTGTGATGTTTGGTTATGCATACAAATGTGTATTTTTATGCTCCTCTGCAGCTGTACAAGTTGTTGCTTATAGTAATAAAACCAGGTATCAGTTTGCCGTAAAGACCTCCTCCCCTCCTCGGTGTGACAGGAGTACTGAGAAGGAGCTCCCGACAGAGCAGAGGACAGGCAAGGGCAACCACCAGAGCCACTTCTACAAAAAAATGTCCCAAAAAATGCCATCCCAAGCCAGTCTCAGCGCTAACAGGCTTTGGAGGGAGCAGGACGGCCATTTTAATTGCCGTTTTTAGTGCAGTCATTTGGGACATTGTGTAAACATTGTACTCGATGGCCAGGGGTAGTAAAAAGTTTGAATAAAAGAAGTAATTATGAGCCGAACTACTTGCGGCAATGTGTGAGTGTCTTAGAAGTTCAATATAAACACTATTAATACTGTTTTAATTACAGTGTCGGAAGAAAAGCATCAGTCAAAAATGTTCCAAAAGTAATACTGAAGAGATGTTGGGCGCTAAACGTGTCACACTATATGACTGCATTTATGGTGTTTATGTTAATTTGAAGGGAATTGCAATTGATTACTTTAAACGAAAAGATAAAAAGCTAAACAAAAAATATGTCTTAATATAGAACTTTGGATCACTTTTACAATAATAAATATCCAAAGCGATAACACATTCAAAGCACAACTAGCCAGCTTTAAATTCCATTTAAATCTGGAATCAAAGTTATTTTCAGTTCCCCCTGAAGCAAACAATTAACAAATATAAATTAGTTTCACAAGAGAAACTTGGACTAAATATGTAATTAGTGCATCTGGCCAAAGGTTATTAGTAATCAGGGTTAATGTGTAATTAGATAGAAAAAGATGAATCTGAAAACAAAATAAACTTAATGGGCTTAAGTTCAGCTCGGCGATTTACTGGCAAAACATACTTTTACTGAAGTGAAAAGGCAGATAAATGTCCTGTACCTGACTTTTATTAATTCTAGTTTGGGTAAATGCATTTTATATCATAACATGTAACAGTTAATAAGCAGCTTTTTGAGGAAAAAATCAGATTGAATGATACTATCTCTGCATTTTACAAATAATTTTGTTAAGTAAATTAGCAAATGTCCAGGAGATTCTTTTTTGGCCGATCAAGTGCATAGTTGAATGAGAACCATTATGTAACAACTGTCAGTGTTTCTCAAATGCATTTAGTTTGAGAGAAGGAACTTAGTGGATGGAGTTTGCTAAGAACATGTGAACACTACTGCCAGTGATCATCCCAGAGAGTTGTTTGTTTGTCATGGTGCAATATCAGAGTGAGACGAGGGATTAAGTGGACGGGGGTTTGAATTTAAATATGTTTTTCACTCATGGTTCAACACAGGATGCAGCACCTTTGATGTAAAATTGTACTTGAATCTGATCTACAACTAACATCATACTGAATATAAGGTTAAAATGTAAATCTTCTTAGAAATATTAACCTCTCAATACAAAATGTCTTCATCTGCAACAGTGCAATAAAACTGTTTAGAGACATAGACCTGCTGTACAGTTGACTTGTGTTGTCGTGCGCATACCTTGCCAAATATGGTCCTGAAGAGGGTCTGTCGGGTCGGCTGAGTTTGTCGTAGCAGCTCACCATGCTCTGGACCAGCGCCAGGTCCGGCCTCACCATCGTCGCCGCGGTAACAGCCCGACTCACCAAATGTAAAGCGTCCCTTATGTAGAAACTCAGAGGCTTACGTCCCACCTCACCGTAGGCCAAAAGTCCGAGTGGCCCACCTAAAGTGTGAAGAGCGTCTGGAGACATAGGGTATCCCATGATCCACTGCAGCGCCGGCAGAGTGGGTGATAGACGTTGGGCGGCGCGCAAAACAGATGACAGACACTCGGGGTCAGATCCGAGCAGAAGGACGGAGGAGATGGGAGACTGAGAGCGAAGGAAGCGACTGGAAAGTATCCTTAGGGCTTCCTCCTCCCTCTGGTCCTCCCTCGTCTCCTCGCTGGCCTCCCCGCGCCTTTCCCCGTCGCCCGTGATGTGCGTGAGATCGATGACGTCCCATAGGTGCCAGTTGGAGCCGCTGTGCATCTGGAGGTGGGACAGTACACCCTCGCCGCCCTCCTCCCAGCCCGGGCACACCACAGCTGCACCGCCCCAGCCGCTCCGGTCCCTCTCCTCCTCGCCCCCCTGCAGAACGGCCAACAGCAGGCTGCCCAGCGTGGACGGGGGCACGCGGGCCGACATCTGCAGGTGGAACTGGTTCTGTGGAGAGAGGGACAAGCAAAAGATAAGAAAGGGAGACATGTTGTGCTTTTTTAGGGGTAATTAGTATGAACTATAACATATGGAGATTGTTATTTTACATTTTGTTCATTGTGTACCGCAATATTGATCTCAAACGGTTTAGTGATAGAAACGAGTCCATCAACTTCCTGTTCAAAAGTGTAGAATTGATAAACTCTTCATAGTTACATTTCACTGTAATAAGCAGCAAATTGTCATTTATGGTGGGTATTTTTGTTGTTGTTTTCTGATTTGAGACATTTCTAACCCAACATGCATCACTCGGAGTCTTAATTTTTCAAATAATCACAACTAAGTAAAGGGATGTGGGTTAGAGATGGATGAAAACAGGAATTTTCTGAGCCCTCGAGCATCGGTTTCAGGAAAGTACAGGATTACTCAAACATGCATGAATCAATCAAAATACAACTTTGAGTAATGATGAGGAAACACAGTTGTACAAATGTTAAAGCTCATGAAAGGTGATTTTGCATAGCCCCTCGAAGGCAAACAATGTCTTATACAGGGAAAGTTTTGTGAGAGCTGTTTTAAATGTTTCTTTTAGTCAGTTGCTGCCTGTTAAAAAAAAAGCTTGCACTTCCACACAATATCAAAATTGACTTAACTACTGGGACTGTATCCAAAACTAAACTGGACTGGACTTGAAATACGACCAAACCAAGTGTAAGTGGAGGACCTTTATGTCATTTTGAAATATTCTGGCCAAGTTGCTCCTCCTTAAAAAAGAGAAACTTCAATTTATTTTTTACTGTTGTCTTTAAGTCCATCAATCTGAAATTTAAAAGGCTTCAAAGAAAAGTTTCTGAAAATTAATTTGGTTCTCACTCGTCTCACAACTTCAGTTGAACCTACAGGCACTAAACTGTCCAGACTTTAACAGAGAAAATAATGACTTTATGTTTACAACTTCTGACTGTATTTTCTAACAAACCAAACCAAAACAGTTTTCACTTGCATGTTAAAATATGTACACACATTTTACACAATATTGCATTTACATATTTTTTCTACTTCTAATGGAACTGGGAGAGCAATGATGCTTGAAGAAGGTGGCAGTATGTTTACCCAATTATCATAAAAAGCACAACATATTATATTTTAATTGGGAAAATGGGAAAGGTTAATGAGTGTGTACAACTTCACTTCATTTTGTTTGCTTTGCCATCGCTGTTAAACTATTGTTTTCAGTAAATTTCGGTCATGCGCTACAACAGCAAGAGAATATGTTTCCTTATTTGCCGGTATTCCATTATCTAAGGTAAAAATAATCAATGAAAAGAGGGGAGAGGAGGGAGGCAACACAATCACAATCACAGATGAATGCGATAAAGCCTCAGTCTGTTTTCTCAAGGCTGAATAACCCACAATCATATCATTACACTGTGCTTTTATTTGGCTGCAGCCACCAGCGTAATCCACCACAGCACTGAACTAAAACAATCCGTCACATTTGTTCATTATCGGTGTGAGAAAAAGAGTGTCGCGGCTACAAACAAGGAGTCAATGATCCTGCTCTAATCTGCCACATCGCAGTTGGGCTTGGCAACGCAACAGTAGCAGCCACAGTTCATCCACAAGCCCGCGTTTCCAATAAAGCTCCTCTCAACACACTGGCTTGTTTCATACTGTTCCAAAATGGATAACACTGTTGTCCTTGAACGCAGCTCACAGATGGACTTTTTTTTCCTTTGGGGGACCGTTCATTTTTCATCCTATCAGCGCTTGAGGCAAGGTGGAAGAGAGGGGCTGTGGCTTTTAGATGCCGAGTTTAAAGTTGGGCAGGAGTAAAGAGGAGCTTCAGCAAAGTGAAGTTGGTGGACATCTTCTTGCATGCTTATTCACGGTATTTCCATTTTACAGTAACGTACAAGATAATCATGTATCAATTCTTTACTTCGAAGAAAATATTGTTTCTTTAGTGAAGATAGTGCAGTTCTAACATAGTTTTGGTACATGCCATACAGATGTCTTGTATTTATTTTATCCCTGGATTTTAGAAAGATGAAAAGTCAGGAAACGTTGCTATAACAATTTAAAAAAGTATTGTATCTTTTGAATGGTTAAAAGTCCTCAAACAGAAAGCTGAAATCCATGAAGAGTACAGTTCAGTACAAACCAAAATATTGATTATGATGCATATTGATTGTGTGTTCTGGTGGAGGAAGTCTAAAGAAGACATCTTATACTTTTTTCAGGTACTTAGTACTGAACTAACAGAAGTACATCATTTTCAGTTTGTTCATTGTAAACTGCAATATTGATAAATATGGCTTAATAATTGAAACATGTCCATAGACCTATTAAAAACTGCAGAATTTATAAGCCCCGCCTCTTTATAGTCGCATTTCACCATAAAAAGCAGCAGATTGTCATTTATTCATGTTTTTAAGTTTGAAAATTGGCTAAAAGACATTTTAGAACTCAATATTTGTCACTCAGAGCCTTTATGTTTCAAATAATTACAACTAAACACAGGAATGTGGGATAGATAGGGGGTAGGTGAAAACAGGAATTTTCTGAGCATTCAAGCCTCAGTTGCTGCAGTACAACACAGGATTAATTAAACATGCATAAAATAAAACTCGACAACAAATGATGAGTAAACACAATTGTAACAAGGTTAAAAGCTTATAAAAGTTGATTTTGCATCATATGTCCCCTGTTCAGATATTTTAAGAGACATTTTTAAGGATTCAAGATTTTAGGTTTTAGGGTCAAAACTCAACAGATTTATTAAGAAGTCTTTGCATGTCAGTGAGTGGTATATTCTTATAACTAAAAATGTTAAATTGTGGCCCACACCAAGTAAGTTTTTAGTAAATGTATTCATTTTCTTAATACAATGCCTTTATATTAAAACTTTTAGTGTGACTTATGTAGAATATTTTAGCAAGCGCAGCCACATAAACTTCATTACATTTCATGCACACATCGTATAGTACACCTGGCACTCGGTCTGCATAGGAATCTTATGTGTGAAGATGAGACATTCCGCCCCAGCTGCAACGCACACATTTATTCAAATGGAAATATCCCACCCGGGAGTACAGAATAAACAGAGCGGCCCCTCCACCAAAGTCCTTGAGTCCCTTAAGAGCAGAGGAAAAAAGTGCTCCACTGAAGTCTGGGGAGACATGGATGAATTAATGCGCGTATGTATTTATCCTACTGGGAGATGGGAGGGCGCTGTGGCTGCCTGTTTGAACTCAATGGGGAGTCAGGAAGTTAGTGCTGGGTGAATGAGAAGTGACTTATAAGTGAGAAACAAAGACGGTGAAGAGCAGGGTGCGCCGGGGCGGCAGGAGGCCATATCGGACATTGATTGTGAAGGGATTCATGGACTCAATGGAATATGTGATGAAGAATATATGTGATGAGAGGAGATCAAAACTGGACCAGACCCTGAGGCGACGGGAGAATCTCTATGTAAATCCAGCGGCGGTGCTTTCAAGTGTGCTATCTGTATTATATCTGTAGGATTAAAGCAGAGGAAGAAACTTTTGGGGACATTGGAGCTGAGTAAGAATATCCACAGCGATTCTGGAAAACAAGTATACGGACATCATCTCGCAACTGTTCAAATGTGGTCTGCAACTACTATGTTTTCATCTATTTCCACAACCTCACCGTACATTTTTAACTCTTCTTTTTTAATATATAAGTGAAAAAGTAAATAGGGGTGAAAAAATCTTAAATTTAAAGATATCAATTAGAAACGTATCCTGTAGTTAACATAAACGTGAGGAAAAAAAATGTAGGACAATTTTTCATTATGTAAAGTTTTCATATAGGAATAAGGCATTTAATGTGTAAAAATGGACAAAATTGCACATATTTGGGACGTACAGAAGGTATTTTGGATCTTTTTAGTTTCTGCATGAACTGGATCTGACTAAACATTGGCCTAAAAATTCAATTTCTGACTATTTTTTTAGATTTAAAACATACAACAAATCCTACTGTATGTTCCGTTTAGATTCCGTTTAAGATTATAAAGTTTGGTGTGTACAGGTGCTTTAAATGATCTTTATGGAGAGAACATTTTAAAGTTAAATGCCCCAGAGAAATCTATGAATGAATTGGATTAATTTATTGACCTTTATTTAACCAGGAAAGTCCCACTGAGATTCAGAATCTCTTTTTCAGGGGAGTCCTGGCGCTAGAGGGGAGGAGCCTATTGTACGTGTTTTCTGTGGTACGACAAACCAAAGCACCCGGAGGAAACCTAATATGCAAACTCCACACCGAAACCTAATATGCAAACTTCAGAAAGCTGATATGTTGAGAGAGCAAACTGACAAAAAAAAGTTGGGAATGATTTTGATTCTGATGCAAGCGTACACCATCTGATAAAATGTACTATTTTCAAAATTCATGAATCGCCCCAAAGATGAAACTTTTACAGAAGAATCCACTAAACAAACTAATGGGGATTTTAATGGTACACGCTGTGAATAAATCATTACAGTGGGCTTGCCTTGGTTTTGAATCTTGTGTGTGCAAAGCCAGAAGTAAAACAAGCAGCTAAATTATGTCAGATTCACTTGCTCGGTTTAGAGTCTGACATCAGCCTAGTGCATCTTTAAATATTTATAGACAAAGTGTCCTAGTCCAAGCCCGTGTAAACACTAACATTAACCTATTAGCAAAACTGTTTCAGGAAAATTAATATTTGTCAAATTATCTGAACAATAATGATCAGCAGCTTGTGTTGTCTCTCTATTTGGACCAAGCAATTACAGATGTCTACACTTCCTGAGATTCTTCCTCAATTACATCCACACTGAGGCTGTTTAGCTTTTATTGGGAGATTCTTGCATTGAGCACAACAGCGGAATTACACCAAAAGCGAAGACGTGAGTGCCATAATAAGACGCGATAGTAAACAGTCTTGGTTCTCTTAATGGGAGAGCGAAAATGAGAGTGATTGGAGCAGAGATACGGCGCAGTAAACGTGGCTGGGAAGACATAAGGTGATGTGAGGCTTTGAAGACATGAGTTCTGCTCCATAACATGTTCAAGTGCGCTGTGGTTTGGCCGTGGAGGGGAATTAAATGCTAAAATGGACTGTAAAAACGCATTACTTGCTAACTGCAGCCACTTGATGTTGCATTAATTCCACTTATATACTTGAGTTAACCACAAGAGAGCCTCCCAGATATTAAGGTGCACTGCGTAATTTATGGAAGCAAATAGGGGTGAAATTGCAAATCATTGAAACACACCAAACAAACTTCACAAACAGAAAGTTACACGAGGAGTTCACTTGGAAAACAAATTTAAGCCGTTTCATCTTCACTGACCGCAAACTTCTTCACCAGCGCCAGTGTCCAGGCTCAACAAATCTAGAGACTCCTTCATCCCGTCATCTAAACCAGATCTGTGTATGAAAGGTGCACTATATGACCACCTTCTTGTCTTTATATGGAGATGGTACTGCTTTGCCTGGAATGTTCCACAGTATAGCTTTCCGTGGAGAAAAGCAGGCTATGCCAATATAGGTGAAGTTACTGGCCAGGGATCTCATTTATAAAACTGTACGTGGAATTGTGACTAAAAGTGTGGGCAAAACGCAAACTTCCTCAAAGTCCACATATGCAAAGTTTTGAGTTTTGAGATTGGATTGCCTATTTCCAAGTGTTTTTACATATGACAAACTTTGTACAGACGCACGCTTTATTAAAGAGACCCCAGATCGAAAGGTGACCCCACTAAGTAAGAATGTTTTTATTATCCTTTCTTTTTTTATAGCTTCCTTAATGGACATAAGAGGGATACATTTAATATAAAACTATGGAATATTCAGGCAACACATTCCCATCTCCATGCCGACAAGCACTTGGTTAACTCCTGACCACAAAAGTGCACCTACACATTTACTGTATTATCATAAACTATGTAAGATTAAGATCAGAATGATATAAATATGCCCCATCTCTGATCAAACAGCGAATAATAATAACGAATGAAAAGGTTTATCATTAGTGAACAAATTACATGAGGGAATTGTATTTGTGTAGCATTATTGAATCAGAATTAACTAGCGTTTCATTGTCATTGTCTGAGAACAAAATTCTCAAACACAAAACTATGAACGGCAAAAGCAAAGTATAAACTATGACAACATAAAAGGCATACATAAAAGATAGTTTGGAAAAAAAAAACGCATTTGACTAAATATGAACACAAAACATACCGTGCAGAACAAGAACAAAACCGTGCAAAACCCCCCACACAAAAACAAAGCACAGAGCATACGCACTAGGCACCATCTTGGAATCTTCCTCTTCTAAAACAGCCCTTTTTGGACATCGATTTTTTTTAAAACTCTGTGCTTATGATCAATTAACAACCAACACAGACGCACAACTGTCCACCCTGCACCTGAAATACACCATGCAGCCTTCATGTATTTTTCAAACGTTTTCATATTGCACAACGCAAGAGAGCATAAGTCTATTATCTGAAGAGCAGCCCTGCAGTGTGGGGCCATGTTGCATCATTTTCCATAATGTAACTCTAGCTGAATGTGATAATAGCAATCATACAGAAAATGTCAACGCTCTGATTGGCTGCAGGCTGCACAGGAAAAGCTTTGTAAATCTACCCTACCAGCCGATTCTAGTGGGGCCTAATGATTAAAGGGGATTACCATTGTACATTGTTTTAGTGAAATCCGGTAGAGAAGGCCTTCAGGATACAAAAATAATATTAACACGCCTCGTTACTATAAAAATAACAGTAAAATGTGTGTTAGGAAAAGCGGCTTTGTGCAGTGAGGCGTTGGTGCCATTTGTTAGTGTTTGTTTGGCTGCTACAATCTCAGCCTCCTATATTTAACATTTGGAGCGTTCTAGTGTTTTAACGACAATAAAGTCCCTGCCAGTCATCACTCCAGCTTAATCCTGCAGAAAGGTACGTCTGAAACAAGCTGGCAGCAATAGCCTTTATCTGCCACGCCGCACACTCAATGTATATGAGTGTACAGTGAACAAGGGAAAGCGCGACTCAAATCCTTCTGATGGGTTTCAAAGTGTACGAGGTGTTTTGCAAAATGCTGTGCCAGTTCTTGTTGTAACAATTAGTCAAACCCAAATTATTTGGCCAATGCTCATGACTAGAACTGACAATATGTCTCATAAAGGACACATATTATGCATTATTTGTATTGCTACTAACTTTTAAACATGTTCTCGAGTACATTTGCTTTGGCATTTCATGTTTTAGAATGATTATTTGAATAATGCCCAGAACTACTCATTGTTTCCCATCAGCAGCTCTGGGGTTTGGTGTTAGCACAACCTCTACTGGCAGCAGTGTGAAAAAAAAAACAAAAAAAACTATCCAATTAAGTAATGTGGCCACACCATGCTGGTAGACACACAGATGTAATGAACGCAATTTGACAGTAGTCAAATGACAGCAGTCAAAATGTTGTAGATGTTTTATAATCCAGTGTCATCCATGTGTTTTACTTTGTATTTGAATATTTATAATAGGACAGTAAACAATCAGATGCAGAGGCAGGCATTTCTGTGTCAAATCTCAAGAGATCCAAGCAGTTTTTAATCAGTTGTCCATATATAGTTTTTGTCTTCTAGTCTGCCGCACTTGACTTTTTGGCCGAGGTGCATGTACGCGGCACAGCAAGCACTCTGCTCTCTGATTGGCTGCCATATGTGTCTCAGCAATGTGCAGAACATATAAACTATAAACCGGCCTTTATGGACTTAAAACGTGTGCTGGATTTCAACCTGTGCCAATATAATTCTTGGGAAATTTAATGGAGTGATTCTTGAGCATGCAGACAAGATGACCTCGTAAACTGGAACAACGAAACAAGCGTGAATGACGCTAAATAAACTCCTGGTATGTTATTGATGAGGGAATAACATTACAAGTACAAAAACCAAAGCTAAAACAAACAGTATAGTTTGGATTACAAATGTCCGTTGAAATATAGTATTTTATTCAAATGCTGAGAGCCACTGTATAATTTCATGCACTGCTGCTCTGGGGTACACTGATGGAAGCGTGGCTAATCACTGCAATGATATTCACAATATCAAAGTGTTTTGCCCAGTGACACAACATTTACTAGTCAGAGCTTGGATTGACACACTTTCCTGGAGGTTGTTGCGGCGAACTTGCTATCCGCTGCGCCACAACCAAATTGCTTTTGTAAAAATATATGACCGTAACCACAAGGGGTCACTCTAACATACCCAGGTATCGCATAAAACATACTTGTCAAATTAAAATGCAGATCACAGCCCAGTTGGAAGCAGATGATTTGCAGTGGCCTCCCCAGAAGAGAAAGGTCGAACATAAGAAGATATGCATTGTGTCTGAATGATTGATTGGCTAAGGTTTCTTATAATGGGCTTTATAATAAGCCTTGATGCCAATTCTCTAATGTTTGTCTTTTGACCCTATCCGTGGCACAGGGAGGACAAGTCAGAAAAATTCCAGATAATTGCTTTACAACAATAATTAATTAATCGCAAGATCAAACGTTCCATAGTCTGTGTTGGGAAAAATACTCTGAAAACAGAATAGAGAATATATTAAAATGTATTTTTCAACATGTTAATTGTATTCAGGGCTGAGCGATATTGACAAAAATGATCATATTGTTACTTTTTTTGGATTATCCTGATAACAATATTCTGACTATTTTTGTATATCCAACAGAAATGTGTTAAAATATGTCTTTAAACACATTAGCTGGAGTTTACTTATCAGATGAATGTGAAATGTCTGTAAAATGAATCCCAAAAGTGGAGAAATATCACCTTATATCCTTCACTTTTTTAACTGTAATTTTTATTCAGCTCTTTTTTGTAGTTTTTTTCTTCAAAACAACATTCACACTATTATCTAAATTATGAATACTTTTATATTGCGTCGCATACTATTTTAGTGTAGGAAACGCAATTAAAACTGCATTATGTTTGTTGCACCTTTTGTTTCTTATTCATCACAAATTGGAGATGAAAAAATTACACTTGCACACAGGAGAGGGGTATTTTTTCTGCTACAAATTATGTACTGTTTTGATTAGGAAAGTGAGGTACATCCATTTAGTTTTTTCCCAACGCTTGTAGTTTCATATTGAGGAAGAGGACAGTCAGAAATCTATGGTCAAAGGACAGATGTTTTGACCTGGTATAAGGTTAATATCTCTGTATTGTTGTGGAATTTCTAACACCGCAAATAATTCAAACCAAAATACGGAGAGAGTATTGTCTGAGTCAAATGAATCAGGTTTATTCACAGAAAACTGCCTGTCCCTCCAACAAAGTCATCTTACCCTGAGTGAGGTCAAAACAGGAAACAAACATTTTCATACCAGAAGCGGGCGATCTCAGTGCCATGTTCACCTTAAAGGAAAAATATAATGCAACATTGACTTTTTTCAGCTTTCAACCATGTTCTAACATTGTTCTGTCATCAAAAGCCTGAAGTTACGTTTAGCTTCATTCACGCTAGTTTGATGAATCCGGGTTAGAAAATCCTCTCCCCTCCGACTGCCATGAATTCCCTTGATGCTTTTTCGATGTGTGACGTGGCTCCAAGAATCTTCTTCTCTGTTTTTAAGCCCATAAATCATCATGAGACTCGCTCTGAGCATTTCTGTCGTCTAATCAGGATCATTACAACTGTGTGACACCTCATAACACAGCTAGCATACCAGGCAATGTGTTTTAAAATGTGTGTAATTAGCAGTAGATGGAGCCAGTAGATGGAGCCACAGCTAAGTTACCATGGTGTTTCTAAGATCAAATATTTGTCCTTTAAGGAACAGGTCTAAACTAGAGAACGGGACAGGGCCGTAATCGATTAGTTAGATGTATTTTTCTGTCAATAGAATAACTTTAAATTATAGCATTAATCAAAGACAAATGTTTCTTGTTGTTGAAAGGACTTGAAAAAGTAGGATTAAATGACATCTTTGTGGACCCAATCTCAAACAAAGAGTTCTCAGTGCTCCTGTCCATCTGAAAAAAGGACATCAACAAATTCTAAAATCTGACCGATGGAAGAGAAGAAGAGTTGACGTTTCAATATATTCCACCTGCTGGGGAATATTCTTTTGACCTAAAATATTGATACTATTTGTGATACCAAGCCTGACACCACCTCTCGGAAAATTCAGGTTGTATTTTTGTCCTGTCACTGTCTAGACAAAGTCAAAAGAATTGACTGTCTCCAGCTCAGGTCTGTAGGCAGTTTATGTTGAAATACTGCAGATTTTCTGGGGGCAGCAAGGTGCAACTCAACTACAGACAGGTCAGACACAGGTAAACTTTTTCGAATGCAACAAAAATGGCGAATGCTTTTTCAGCCCTGTGTGAATTTCTCCAAGGTTCATAGCAGGTATGTGTGAATCAGTCGCTCTTATCTTCATTCTATTCCAAGCTCCATCTTTGTGCAAGGTTAGACTCGCACAACTAAGGATGCCAGATAAGCGCGACTGAGAGGGGCGTCAGCAAAACATGAAAAAAGAAAATATCCATACTCCTCTTCCAACACATCTGCAAATGAGAAACCTTGAACCAGACACAGCCTCTCCAGCGCCGCACAAAATTGCGGGTGCTATTTGCCTGATGGCGTGGCCTAGAGATTTCGACAAATAACCCGCCGTGCATGTGAACAACAAATAAACACAAACACAAAAGAGAGGGTACATTGTGGAAATACAGATGATGCAAAATATGGTATCACCAAAAATGTCATTACATGTCCAAATTGTTCAGAAATAAATTCAATTGTGTATGGCAGAATGGTTTTCCCTGGTTTCTTTTTGGTTTTCTCCATTTATTTTTTGAGGGTTGTCACAGAAAAATCGTCACATATAGAGAATATAGTACAGGCTCAAAGAGAGTCTGGCCCAAGGCAACAATGGCAAAATGTGCAATACGCCTACATCATTCCCGGTCTCAAGCCTTGGAACACAAAGGTCTGTTTGAGGGCTGAGTTTTGGGTTTCTTTCAAAGGTGCACTGCATAACTCTTAGAAAGTGGAGGGTACACCATGTGCATATGTTATGGCTTGCGTGAAATATTCCGCAGCAAGGTATTGATTAAACGTATCGCCTTGCAGACCAAGAAACCGATCATATCTGTGGAGAGGGGACCCTGCTCACAATAGAATGTAGGTTTTTAAAGGGAGTTTTGTGAAGTAAAAAAAAAATGTCCTGAAATAAATACATACGAATTGTGTTTTGACGTTGATTATGGCAGTACAAATGTTGAAATACGACATTAAAAAAAAACATTCAGTTTGAATTTCTAAAACCTGCACAAACCCTGGGTTGGCAAAAGAATGTTTAAAGCCAATCGTACTTTTTCTCTGCATATCTTGACGAGCACTGTACCTATGTATAAACTACTATAGGCACGCAATAGCAAGTAACAGCTGGTCTGCACACTGACTAAACTGTATCTTTGGCCTTGTGTTTCATGCTTTCGCCTGGAGATTTTCACAAAAACCTGCGTGCATGTGGTAGAGAACATGCAGCTAACAACATCATTACAATGAGACAGTCTGGCACATAGACACAGGCAGAGAAACAAGAACACAGAGGCAGTACAAACATGGCGGGTGTGCACTCCCCTGGGAGCTTCAGGCGATGTGGAGAGGTTGGAGCGAAGCAACAGGAGGGCATTGACTCGCAACATGAAGCAAAGTCTCAGAGTTCACTGCTTTCATTTCTTATTTAGGAATATATGAAACCCAACAACATTTGGTAGAAAATAATATTAAAAAGTACGCTCCTGCAGTTTTTAGCCTTATTAGAGGAACGAAAGATGAGGTTGGACAATGTGGAGAGTTATAGAATGCGCTCACACTTGTCCTTGTTTGAGCTAAGTTTAATCCTAATGCAGACTCAGTTTTGTCCAGTTCTAGTCCTGTTTTTGTTCAAGTTCAAGTTTAGTTCAAATCTTTGAGTGTTACGTGTGCGAAGTGTGAGCATCCCTCTGGCAAGGTATGGCAAGTTTATTTGTAGAACACAATTCATACACAAGGCAATCCAAAGTGCTTTACATAACAGGAAAAAATCCCTTGGCAATGCGGTGTTTGAGTGTTTTGCCCTCGTGCTAACTTCACCTGCTCTAAATGACAATCAGCCATAACATTACGAGTACAGCCAGAACACAAACTGTTCCTAAAAGCAGAAAACAAAGAGGAAAGATGCTAAATAATTGAAAGGATAAAACTAGATCAAGACACACTCAGAAAACAACGATGCAATGAAAGGAGTATAAGTTATTCAGGGTTGATGTTGGTAAAGGGGAAGATATAGAGAGGCTGAGGTGCATGATTCTGCTGGTGCTGTGTTGGAAATATCAGAAAAGTGAGGGGAAAGTGAATGGATTTATGTTAATTTCTTGAAAGGCAAAGTTTGCAGCATGGGATTGCGAGACAGCCGCCGATGGCAGCCTGTGCAAATACTTTTTTTGGGTTAAATGTATGCTTCCCCATCATGAAAACCAAAGCTAGTCAGGTAG
Organism: Rhinogobius similis; assembly: GCA_019453435.1. Classification (NCBI taxonomy): domain Eukaryota; kingdom Metazoa; phylum Chordata; class Actinopteri; order Gobiiformes; family Gobiidae; genus Rhinogobius; species Rhinogobius similis. The sequence goes on from CM033638.1 coordinate 14,801,998, forward strand.
AAACAAAACGGCTGGATAACATTTTTGAATACCACAAGACATACTATACTGTTCACATTTTGGCCTATAGACTCTTTAAAAGTTTGTAAACAAAAGCATTAATAAATTCTGTACTGGAGGCAAAAGTTAAGTGGTACATCATGTTAGGATTAACTGGGAATATTTCAAAATATAAAAACAAAATCAAGGTGAGATAAATGTGAGTCATATCAGAGCATGACTGACATTTACAATGTGGGTTTACATTATTTGTTCATTTGATAGGTTATCATGACAGATACTGAGCATTTTTGATGAATGCCAAATCCAGATTTCATTGGACAAGTACTTAACATTTTGAGAATCGTTACATTCATTACAATCATTTTTCATTTTACCTACAGATATATTACATACTTTACCACAAATTGTACTTTTTGTAAAGATTAAACACAGATTTTAAGATATAAAATGGTGTTTTTCCATCCTTAGTAGAAAAGCAAACTACCTTGCCTTCTTTTTTGTTCAAAAGAAGAAGAAGAAACAATTAGCATTCAGATCTAATGTTAATTACCGAAATTGTGTCACGGTCTACTTCATTTTGCTTCCAGTCGGATCCGTTCTGGCATGTTGAACATTCAGATAACATTGCTAAGGATCTAGTATTAGTATCTAGTTTCGATATGAGTTTGAGTTTAAACTATAATCTAGGCATAGATTTTTTTTTTTTAATCCTAGTAGTCAATGTGTTGTGTCTGCTTGGTGTAAAAAATTGAATCTCTTTAACTGGCAGTGGCTTGAATTATCTGCAGAGGCTCAGAGTAGTCCCAGACGGGCTTAACACTCCGGCCATAAATCATTTGCATCAGTTGGATTTGTCCCGCTGCACAGATCCAGCCCTGGACCTCATCAATGGGACTCTTTTGCTCTCTGCTCGGTCCAAAAGAACAAAAGCTCGTTCGGGGGCAAGACTCCAAGCCACCACACGTCACTGCGCACATTAATATTTCACCCTGCGTCGTCACCTGGCCGTGCAACCAGAGGATCAACAGCGTCGATAGGACCGGGCCAGATCGTGAGTATATGTTATGAGAGGAGGACTTGATAGGTGCGTTTAATATCCGTGGGTGAAAGAGGTCGGTTTGCATGTCAATGGGAACACATCCGACTACAGGAACACTTTCACAGCAGGGATGCGCACCTCACATTAAAAGCTATGTATCATAACGCGGATGTCAAGCTCAAATATCAAAGTAAAGTCGGCTTCTCTCGAGCGCAAACCAAATCCAAGCCTCCAATTTGTATTAACCTGCAGCCGAGAGCGTGTCTGCTGTCAAAGGAGCAGAGCGGAATCACGTATACTTATTGGTTCATGCATAATATAAATAACAAACATGTGTGTTGGTTTATGCAAAGCTAGCGGATCAAAATCTTGTTCAAAAGTGGAATCAAGTACCTGTTTGTCAGTATTTTCACGAAACACGACCCAGGGGCCAATCGTGGTACTGCGATATCCTTAAGGACGGACCTAAAGTAGCCCTGACATGTTTACAGGTAACAATGTCATTAATTTATATTGTTTTGCACATTGTCCAGTTTGGCACCCAGAGGTGTTTCATTGAGCTCGGCATTGCAAACAGTAGCTTGAAGGGCCCTGAGAGCTAGCTGCATATTTGACAAATGATTTATTATTATATGGTAACATGTGTCCAAATAAAAAGCACTGGCACCAACTAGGAATTTTGCAGCGTAGATTGACACTACATCATTTATCTGTTCATGTAATCTATGGTGTCTGTCAATAATAAAATAAATCTAAAACTTTAAACTGAAATCCCAAGTCTGAGTTATGTCAGAGAGAGCATCGAACTAGTTCTGTCCATTGTCAAGTGAAATATTGGTGTCATAATGTCTGGGTTATATCTCCAGTCATATGTGTCGGTAGCTCATAAAATCAGAGGAGGAGAGAGCGACTTGTGTTGGATTGTGTTAGATTTTTTCACCCGGGCAGCTCCTTCTGCCTTCTGGCTCACCAAATCTGACTCTTTGCTCTCTGTCCAATAAAGATACCAAATATTATTCTACATTTTCCTGACATCTTTGTGGTGAACTTTACAGCCTATTCTTCCATTTAGCATCTGTGGTAATGATGATGAATTGGACAAATAAAATGGCTAATACTGGCACAATCTGCCTATGAATAGATAACCCTGATTTGAGTGAGTTTTCTTACAGTCCAAATAAACAGTGATTGAATAAGGACAGTGAGCTGTTTGCATAGTTAATAAGGCGACTCTGAGACGCTCCACTTAGCTGAGCAGACAGAGGCGCTAAGCGAGCGTTTTGCAGTGCAGTTGTGTAATTGTATGCAAATAGCATTGTTTAATTCTCTCCTAATTTTCTCTCATCTCCTGGCAGTAAGTGCAATACGGGTGACTTTAATCTCACTCAGCCGTGCTGCAGGCGACTGCCGCTAAGCTCGCTGACTGACTGAAAGAGCTGCCAGAGTTACACACATATGCAGCACAATACACATACAGCTGCAGCAGAAAATTACATTTATGTGGGCACGCATGCATGAAAGTGTCACCCGCTCACACGCAGAGCGGCACGAGCAACAGCTAAGCAATCAGCCACTTAACACAGCAAATGACGGTGGTTATCTAAGCAGAACAGCCTGTTGGCTCCAGGAATACAGCGATAAGCACCAAGATACACACTATTAGTCGCCACCATAGAACTGGCCACGGAGTGAAGGCACGGCTACATCTGGTTTGCTACGTCTGGTTTGACTGCACGGCTGGAGCCAGTTTATCCATGTGGCCCTCACTGTAATCAAGCATAATGTCTACCTCCCGAATGTGCAACACCAGGCACAACACAAGGCACGATTCGACTGCTTCACTTTGGTGAGGTTACGGTCCGAAAGTGTCTGCACTGTCTTAAGTGACCGTACCAGCCAGTACTAGCTTGCTTTTGGTTCCCTGAGCGCTTTAGTGTGAGACAAATGGACAAGAACACAGACTGAAAACGAAACGGCAAAAAGCAGATATATATTATATATATTTTTATCAAATGCTGACTTGATCTCGTGATAAACATTTCCGAGGATGATAACTTTAGATGTTGAGCTATGTGTTAATTGTTTAATGAGGCACAGCACTTGCGCCAAGACACAAAATATTATATTCCACTTTCCAGCGCATAATGTATCTAACACTACCCAACACATTTTATAAAGAAATGTTAAAGGGCGGTGTAGGGGCGCAGAGAAGTTAAATAAATGCTGAAAAATCTGATGATAAACCCAAAGCTGGTTCTTGTTTGCTTCAGCCACGTCTCACAGTGCCACAAACTTGGAATTCATAAACATCTTTTTGTGAATGGCTGAGATTTACCTTCAGAAGTAAAAGTATAATTCAGGTACGATTTAGACTGTATTTATAAGGAAAACATTAGTTATATTTGGGTGACATCAACTACTCACATAACAGAGCCCTGCAAGTCAAGAAATGCGCACAGAAACTCAGAAGTGTTCCAAGATGCTCCAAAATGAACCGTACCAGTCGAAACGTGGCCAAACTACATTAACTGTCAGTTCACTGCTCTTCATTCAACTGACCACTTTTCCAAGATGAGAAGAGATAAATGTTTTTTTGACTCACTCTCTCTAATCTTCATTTTCTACCTTTTAAATCTACGTTTGAGGACAAAATGTTCTATTGCTGAATATGTCCGACTTAGACTCAACCCTGTCTGATCCCTACGAGCAAAAAACCTTAACTTTAGTCTAATTCAGATACAGTGAGAACAGAAAACAGGGAGCGGATAGTGGTCCATTGGGAACGTGTAAAAACAGCAGGCGAAAGGTGTAAAACACATTCTGAATTAGGCCCCATTAGGACAGGGGGAAAAATGCCGTCTGCCTGTCTCTGTCGCCCGCTCATGGCTGTGACAATTTGGCGAGGTGGGAGAGATAAAGTGTGTCGAGTCCATTAAACATAAGGGCCTTGTTAGTTTGCTGCTGGTGTGGTGGCTTCAGGAAAGGCAGAGGGCGCAGTACCGTGGCATCATAAAAATACTATTGTACTCCTGAACGATTGCGAGAAAGTCGTAAAAGTCTGCCGAGGCCATGTCGACTCTTTTCCCTTCTGTCTTTGCCTTTATGGGATCGTTGTGAATGGGACCAAAGAGCTGAGCGAAAATGGGATTTAGTCAATTTAAACATTGGAGCCAAACCATCTGTGGAATGTAGTGCGAGCATATGTGACGCTGCAAAAACTGCTGAACAAAAGTCTTGCTCCCTGCCAAGAAAGTAATCCATTGCCCTTACATTACTTTTTAAGATAATAAAAGTTTGAACAGCTATAGTAGGGTACAGTACTCATTCGGTCGTGACTTGCCATTCTGAGCATATGGCCTCTTAAACCACCAAGCACTCGTACGGTTTTAGAAAGGCAAGATGCGTTAGATGTTTTGCCCAAAGATAAACTGATGCGGCTATTGAAATGAGATATTTAGCAATGATCTGGTCCGATGCATCTATGCTTTTCTGAGCTAAAAGATGAACTGTAACCTCTCTTGTGTTTTCAGCATGTTTGGCGCAGTGTCCGGTTTGGCACCCAGAGGTGTGTCATTGAGCCTGGCATTGCTAGAACGGACCCGAAAGCCAGTTGCATAATTGATTTATTATTATATGTTAACGTGCGTCAAAATAAAAGACTGGAAGCACCAAGGATTTTGCAACGTCGAGTGAAAAAAATGTGTATATTAGTGCATTGAACATAGCATTCATTAAGAGCTGCAAATAACGACTGTTTTGGTAATCGATTAGTGTAGTGATTATTTTATTGATTAATCTATTAGTTGTTTAGAATATAAAAAGGCAGGGTGAATATAAGATTTTTACTTTGAGGACGTCCTGGTGGAGAATGTTTACAGGCGAAAGGGTGTTTTCATCAAAAAACACCAAATGTACATATTTCTCATGTCATTTTTGTGTGATTCCTGCTCTGTCTGCGTCATAAAACCTCTTGTCTCGGCAGGTTTTGGAGTCTGTGTATAGACCAGATAACGATATATGGATAATAGACAAGTATTTGTGTGATTGATTACTTTGAAAAGCGTGCATTTTTACTCTAAGCTGGGTCATCTCTCCACATATCTGGGGTCTCATTTATGAAACTTCAGGACTTTTGGAATCCTGACTAAAACTGTACGTATGGACAAAACACAAACTTCCTCAAACTTGCTGACTTGAGACTCTCCCTTTCCCTCTTTCCTGCTCGTATCTGAAAAGCTACACATTCAAAGTTTGGCGTTTTGGGACTGGACTACTTATTTTCAAGTTAAGTCTTTTTATAGATCACAAACTTATCATGGAACTATTTTTGTACGTGCGTATACTCTTAAGTAATTATTATTTTAAGGTTATGTAAGGTGTATGTTATTGTGTTTGATTCTCTTTACATGTTTCAATCAACATCACTCGGTTGTTGCTGTGCACTCCGAATGCTAATTTAGCTGCTTTAAAGCTTAAGGACATTCATTCACGGAGGAAAGCGTATTGGCTTCTATTTAGCTTGGTTTTAATAGGGTCAAACAACATTATGCAGCGAGCTCTTTCCTAACCTGCCTCTGCTTGCCTCCTTTACAAATATAACTATCTTCACTTCACTGATCAGTCTAATTGAAACACCACACACCATTGAAGAACATGCCAATAAGGAAATCAAGTTTGCCTCAGAACGTGCCTCACACTTCGAAGGATTATCTGACATATCCAATCTTTTTTATGATTTGGAGGTGACTTTGTAGAGCTGGCATTTAGAGAAAGAGTTCTGCAGGCGTGTGTTCTTGCAGCGGCTTATTGGAACAGAAGTGTTGTAATCTGTGGATTTGGTCAGGAGACGGGCAGCGTGGTCGCTATCTCTGGCTTTGTTTCAGTCACAACTATCGACGTCTTTCCCAAAATGAAATCATCTCTTAAACGATGGAGGTTTAGAGCTGGTCTAGACCGTAATTTGACAGCGCAGAACTACTTCGGTCAGCAGCTTACAGACTCTATGGGTAATGGTCACTTTGATTTCTCAATTTATTCAGAACTGATGAAGGTGCCAATACTGCTCTAAGAGTGATACATTGTGATTAATTATGCCTGAACGGTGGCCAGTGGGCTCAGCCAAAATCGAGTGCTGATATTGTGGACACTGAATAGATACAGTTTAATATGAGAATCACTGTGTTTAAAGTTCTAACTTGTGGACATTGCCAATCTTTGTCATGTTAAAGGAAAAATATTATGCTTTTTTTTTTTTATTGTTACTAGTCTTTAAGCATTCTCTTGAGTACCTTAAGTTTAGAATCTTATGTTTTAGAACTGATCTACTACTCGAGCCTTAGTGAAGTGCACGAATTAAGCTAGCTGCTACAGAGGACAGAAATGGCAAGTCTGGCGATGATTTAAATACTTAAAGCAGCATAAGATTCTCTGATAAGTGACAAAATAAAATCGGTAGTTCAGCAGGGTGTGTTTTTTACATTCAGAGCAGAGGATTTTCTAACCAGCATTCCCAAAAATTGTGTGACTGAAGCTAAATGCAACTTCAGGTATGTTTTTGATGATGGAAAGTTGTTAAAACATGGTTAAAAGCTTAAAAAAAAAGTGTCTGTAGCAAAATATGTTTCCTGTAAGGTAAACACAGACATGTGTGGGATAGTCACAGGCATTTGTTTCCACATGGTTCCAATCCAACAAAATGCACTGGCAATGTCCAGTATTTATGTTTTTATTTTTTTCACCATTAGCTGCAATTACAATAAACTGCATGGAGTAAAAGCCATTTTCCTGAACTAGATAAATAAAGGTCAATTAAAGGTCTTTCAAAATTTGACTATTTTGGTGTGATTTTAAGACTATTATAAATGTTCCAAACTATATCTTAAAGGACACATATTCTGCTACAGTGACTTTTTTTTTTTTAGCTTTTAAGAATGGTACAACAACCATAATGTTCAGTCATCAAAACATGAAGTTGCATTCACGCTGTTTTGAGGAATCTAAACTGTGTATAGCGCTAGGCGCCATCTACTGGCTGGATGCACTCAGTAAGTGCCACTGCAGCAGAGTTCTTCACAGCATATATTTTTGTTTGTTTCTTTCAAAACATGAGATGGCAAATTTAAGGTACTCAAGAGCATGTTTAAAGGATAGTAACAATATGAAAACTGCTTAATATTTTTCCTTAAAGTCACATTGCACAATTGAATCTTATATCAGCTGGTCTGCTCACAGTACAGAGCGATGGTCCCTCGTACAGCATGACGTGAGTCTGAGGAGATGTGTGTGCAGGGCTTCTTCTCACACTGCAGTAACAAACTTGAAATTATAACTTTAGTGGTGCATGAATCTTAGTTTTACTTAAAGTAAAACTTCTTTGGCTTTCATGTGCTTTATTCAGAAGATATTCCAGAGCTGTTTGTTCACCCGGTGCCTCCAGCCTCTCAGCACTGTGTTCACTGCAGCCTGCAGCTGTATTTTACTGTGTACGGGCTGCTCTCAGCCCGCTTCTGCAGCGCTCGGACCCACGACAAATATCAAACATGTCTAACTCTGCGACCCAATGATCAGCAGTCATGTGCTCTTTGTGAACAGGTGATGGCAAATTGAAACCCTCTGTACACTGCATGACACAGATGCACAGAGAAGTCAAAATTCGGCTCAATTTTAGAGTTGAGTGAAATAGATTTGTGTCAAAATCAGCCAACAAATTGCAGAATATAAGCCAAATATTTGGTGCTGAAATACCAAAGTTTACTACAATTGTTATTTGGTACCAGTTGTACAAGTTTTACTTCAACTGATATTCTCCACAAGGGACTTAAAATACTAATTTGTGAATTTAATTTCAAAAAATCAAAACAGCAAACAGAATGTCCCTCCAGGGCTACCATAGCTGCCACATGGTCTAAAAATTTTGGTTGTGAGGTGTGAAATTGCAATCTGTAATATAGCAGATGCCAAAATTCACCAAATGTTACCAAAGACAGGCCAGAGCCTTTAACACATGAACTCCTTTTCCTGACCCAGAACTGTGAGTCTTATGATCCAAGTGTGGGAAAGTGTTGACTTTAAAGCACACCCTGTAATAGGGACAAGTCCTTACATAATCTATTAAGCTCCGTCTTAATAGCGTCCATAGCTAGTTGGCCACCCTTTGCGTCTTTGTTGATGATAACGCCAAGTTATTTTCCACAACCATGAGCGACTTCAATTATACCCCCCGGCCAGCCGCCCTAATGGCAGATAAGTGATTAGGACCAAGTGTAGAGATTTGGCCCATTTACTTGATGTTGCAATTAATACTGTGGCCGATGTAGCCAGATTAGTAACTTCAATATGTTTAAGAAGGACAAACGGTCTCAAATGGTCAAATTATTACGATTGCATGTCCAGCGCCTCGGGAGTAAAGTGGATTTTAAAAGTCGTTTTCTGTTATCAGTTTTCTCTTGATAATCGGAAAAACTGCAAATGATTTAAAGGGTCAGCAGATCGTGTTTGAACTTTGCTTGGGGCAGTGCACATCATCAATAATACCTGCCGTACAGTCTTTATTTTATGCAAATTTAACAGAAAAACGTTTCAAAAAAGCATATTCTTAGTGTTTTAAATAGCCTCCGCCACACGTTTAAGAACTGATTGCTTCATAAATGCAGCAGACACATTCAGGAGCATTTTCAATTCTAATGGCTGGAATTAAAGCTAAATCAAAAGTGTCACAGAACAATGGATGAACCTCAGCAATGCAGCGCTCCCCATTACATTACATAACCTAATTGTTCATCTGAAAACGTTAATTCCCAATATATAAAAACTCCATTCTTCGCCAGATGAAATGCCATATAAGTTGGCATTTGAATGAATCTGGCATTTTAGATTTAGATTGTTTATACGTGCATTAAGTGTTATAAATATGCATGCTCTTATTTGCACACCGTTAGTCACTTTTAGGATAGGAATGAATGTTTTCTTTGCTTTTCTATCGCTTAAAAAAAACTCACAGAGAATGTATTTTTGTCGTCATTTTCAAACTTTTTCTGGAGAGCACTTCAGAAATTACAAAACTGATTGGAATTGCCTTGATTGCCTTTCATTCATCATAAATAAACAGCTTTCGAAACATATCACCAAATTCTGACACTGTTGCCCTCTGCTCACAGCTTCATTGTTGCCGCTAATATTCAACCAAACTGAGTAATAATTCGAAACAAAACATTAAAAAACTATCATATTCATAAGCGCTTTGAGGGGCAGTTATAACCAATTAAACTTCAATATGAGACTTAACAAAACAACTACTCGCACAAGTGATAGGACTTTGGGATTACGCTAAGTGCAAGGTCCTTTTAATACAATCTTTGAGTTGTTTGTAAAGGTGTCATCATCCCCTTAGAGTATGATAAGCACACTATTTTCGCGCAATTGAAAGGTTATGTTCAAGTGGACTAAGCAGTGGCTCATGTTACGTTAAATACAATTTAACAGTTTAAATGTAGGCCTATCAGCTCCCCACGTTTAGCAAGACAAATCAGCAGAACAGATGAGAGCGTGGGGAAGTTTTATTTTGACTTGAGGAAAAGAAAAGTTGTCACAGAGTTGGAGTTGTATAAATCTAGGATGCTGCACAGTGGTTAGTTGATTGAATCGGCAGGCACTCGGGCACAACATTTTGGTGACAACAGTGCAATGTAAAGTGTTTGTTTTTCTGAACAAAAGATAACATTTCAAACTTTGAGATTCAGATTTGCAGTGCGGAGCAAGCCGAGTCAGAATAGAACACAAGGAAATTTAAAAGCACCAAAAGAAAAGTTCTAATACTCTGACATTAAGGATAGAGTTTGGTCTGATATAAGTCAATACTATTTTCATCTCTGTTCTCTACTGAGGTTACTTTGTCCAGACAGTGCATTGTCATAAACTGAATATGTATGTGTTTTAAATGAGAAGTATAAATACATCAACATATTTGACCATGACAATATTGAGTCCACTATCACACACTGTGGAATATTGTTTCTCTATCATGATGCAGTATCACAGTAAGAGAAGGGACCATATGGGCGGGGCTTAAAGTTCAAAATCAGCTCTGGGCAAGGCAAATGTATTTGTAGATAAAATACATTTGTACACAAGACAATGCAAAGTGTTCACAACTGGTGTACACAACATTAAAATCACAAAACGGATAACATACATATATATATATTTTTTTTAATCAAGTGCAGACAAAATCTTTCAGTAGCTTATAATTAGTTAATTTTAATCTATTTGATTTATTTATTTAGCGCCTTTCATTACACCCAAAACGTTCTACAGTGCATTATTAATTCACTTCTCACCTGCTGGTGCCTGTTGAAGTACCAGACTGACCGAAGCAAGGCACCTCCAACCACCACCAGTCATTCACCACACACCACTTTCATAATTGAAGTATCTTGCCTAAGGACACAACAGCAGTTTGCTCCAGACGTCCCCCTGTGGTAGTTGTATTTGTGACTCATGCATGTTTGTGGAATCTTTATTTTCCTGCCATCGCTCTGTCAGCCACTGTTTCACCGATGCCCTGATTCCACACTGCCCTTTACTTACCTCTGCCATTTTATTTACTTTATATCAGTGACATACGTAGGATTCTTTTCGCAGCTTTGTGCAGCCATTTTGATTTTTTCACAGGTCTACCACACTTGCTTTCTATATAAAATACAAGCCCACAGTGAGTATCAAATCAAATCAAATCAATTTATTTTTATAATGCCCAAAATCACAACAACAGTTGCCTCGATGGGCCACAGGTAAAAGCAGTTCAGATAACTGTCCCAGAATGCCCTGTCCTTGACCTCCTTCGCGCGAGGAAAAAACTACAAAAACCCCATGGGAAAAAGTAGAAACCTCGGGGAGAACCACAGTGAAGGAGAGATCCTACTCCCACGGACGGACAGGCTGCAGATGAACTAGGACTGACGCATCCACTTGGACTGTGGAGCCAGAACCACTCAAGAGGGAGGTGGCTTTAAAGAGTTCCTCCAGGCGGACGAGGAGCAGTCCACCAGTGTAGAGAGATCCTCCAGCAGGAGATGAGGAACAGTTCATCTAAAGTAGAAGGAGTTCGTCCAGGCAGACGAGGTGTGGCTAATCCAGCTGTCCAGGCGGGTGGCGCATAGACGCCCAGACAGGTGGGGGTGGGGGTGGGGGGGCCGTCACTTGCCACGCAGTGTCTGAAATAGCTCCACTCCCGGAAGTGGAAAAGAGAAACATGTGAACAGCAATGAACAGACTACAGTTGGAAGTAATATTAAATATTGTTGATAGGTAAAGTAGGAAAGAACCAGAGGATAGTGTTCAAGCTGCCATACTTCCCCAGCAGAATTGCTCCAAGGGCAGCGTAGCTAAGACTGTAGGTTTTTATTTCTGTTCCTAACTGGCCTGACCATAAGCTATTTCAAAGAGGAACGTTTTGAGCCTGGTCTTAAATGTAGAGACTGTGTCGGCCTCTTTTACATGAACAGGGAGCTGGTTCCATAACATAGGAGCTTGGTAGCTAAATGCTCGACCTCCCACTGTGCTTTTAGAGACTCTGGGACTAACAATAGTCCAGCATTTTGAGAACGAAGAGCCTCTGTTTGGATGGTACGCTACTATTGCATCTTTGAGGTAGGATGGGGGCCATATTGTTTAAAGCTTTATAAGTCAGAGGAGGATTTTAAATTTGATTCTAAACTCAACAGGAAGCCAGTGAAGAGACTCTGAACACTGGTGAAATATGATCTCTTTTTCTAGTACCTGTTAATAATCTTGCTGCTGCATTTTGAACCAGTTGAAAGCTTCTTATAGAGCTTTTAGGACACGCCTGTAAGCAGAGCGCTACAATAGTCTAATCTGGATGTGACAAATGCATGGATGAGTTTTTCGCATCATCTCTGGGCAGGATTTTTCTAATTTTGGCTATATTACATGGAAATGAAAGTAGGCTGTTTTACAGGCTTGATTTATATGAGCTTTGAACGAGAGATCTTGGTCAAATAGGACCCCAAGGTTTCTTACAGTAGAGCTGGGGGCTACAGTGATATTGTCCAGAGAAACTATCTGATCAGATAAGAGTCTCAGGTGCTTAGGGCCCAGCAGAATGACCTCGGTTTTTTCAGGGTTAAGGAGCAGATAATTAAGAGTCATCCAAGTTTTTATGTCTTTCACGCAGGCACTAAGTCTGTCTACTTGATGCCTCAGATCAGGTTTCATTGATAAATACAGCTGAGTGTCATCTGCATAGCAGTGGAAGTTAATGCCATGCTTTCTGATGATCATACCTAAGGGCAGCATATAAAGAGTGAACAGAACTGACCGAGTACTGAACCCTCATGCACAATCGTAGGTTACTTTAGAACATGGGGAAGATCTCTGGTTTACATTAACAAACTGGTACCTATCAGATAGATAGGATTTAAACCAGCTAAGGGCGGTTCCACTGACACCTACATCACATTCTAACCTCTGCAGTAGAATGTTGTGGTCGATGGTAATAAACGCTGCGCTGAGGTCCAACAGAACCAGGATTGAGACCTGTCCATCATCAGCAGCTAATAACATATCATTTGTGACTTTAACTAGTGCAGTTTCAGTGCTGTGGTATGCACGGAACCCCTGACTGAAAACTTCAAATAAATTATTGTCCTGCAGGTGGCTTACAAAGCTGTTTAATCACAATTCTTTCAAGGATTTTAGAGACAAAGGGCAGATTAGAAATAGGTCTATAGTTTGCCAGTATGTCGGGGTCTAGATTAGCTTTTTCAAAAGTGGTTTAACCACTGCATATTTGAAGGACTGAGGGACATAACCGCTTTCTAGTGAAGTATTTATTATATTAAGAATGGGATTTATAATTAGGGAGAATTTCTTTGAGGAGTCTACTTGGGATTGGGTCTAAAATACAAGTTGATGTTTTGGAGGACATAATGACTGAAGTTATCTCTGCCTGATCAACAGCAGTGAACCTATCTAGTATTACTGAAGGATTTGTATGGGACACTCGCTTTGCAGTCTGGGCTTGCTCGGTACTAATAGTGGGAGTAATTGCATTTAGTTTATCTCTAATAGTTGTGATTTTGCTGTTAAAGAATAGAAGGAAGTCATTGCAGCTTAGAGTAACTGGTATTGAGGGTTCTACTGCGCTGTGACAGTTTGTCAGCCTGGCTACAGTGCTGAAGAGAAATCTAGAGTTATTTTTATTTACTTCTATTAAATTTGAATAATATCTGGTTTGAGCCTTACATGAGCCTGCTTATAAGACAGAAGGCAAGTTTTCCATTCTTTCAGGGATTCTTCTGTGTGGGAGCGGCTCTCTAGTTTTCTTACCCTTTGTTTGTGAGAACGTAGTTCTTCATTGTACCAGGGGGAGGCTCGTTTTGGCCTGATTACTTTCTGTTTAAGTGGAGCTGCAACATCAAGAGCAGATTTTAGAGAGTTGACCATTGAGTCAACAGAGTTATCAATAGCACTGGGACTGGCGCTGTTAACACAGGATCACATGACATAATATTAAATATTGGTTCTATTATTTCTCTGAACTTTAAAATAGATTTTTCAGATATTGTCCTTTTTCATTATAGTTTTAGTCTGAGGAGCTGGATAGTCCTTAAGAATAAACTGAAAGGTAATTAGGAAGTGATCTGACATTATTGGGTTTTGGGGGAAGACATTAAGGTCACTAATCTCTATTCCATAAGTTAGAACCAGGTCCAGAGTGTGCTGGTGACTGTGGGTTGGTTCATTTACATTTTGAGTGAAACCAATGCTGTCTAATAAAGCGCTAAAGGCATTACTGAGGCAATTATTTTCATTCACATGAATGTTGGGAAATCCCCAACCACCACGATATTTTCCCCAGTCTAATACTAAATTTGATAGGAAGTCAAAGAATTCTGTTAAGAACAATGAATAAGGACCAGGAGGTCGATAGATTATTATGAACAGAACAGCTTTTTGGTTTCTCCAGTTTGGGCAGGTGATTGATAGGATAAGGCTTTCAAATGAGGAAGACTCATTATTAGTTTTGTTAATTTTAGGACTCAGGAGTAAACTAGAATGTGAAATTACTGCCACCCCACCTCCTCGGCCTGAGCTCCTGGCAGCTTGAAAGTTAACATGACTCTGTGGGGTGGCCTCATTTAATCTGACATAATCATCTTGTTGAAGCCAAGTTTCAGCTAAAGCTAAAAGATCAATATTATAATCGTTAATTAATTCATTAACTAAAAGTGATTTGGAGGAAATTGACCTAATGTTTAGCAATCCACATTTTACATGCTTATTTATTAGTTTATTTGTATCATGTGTAGGGATTATTTGTATTAAGTTATTTGGTCTGACACCTAAATTATCTGTATTTGGATCTGACTTATTGGCGTTATTTTTACACAGGGACACGCACAGTCTCTATTTGCTTTGACTCTGAACACTTGATCTGTGACAGCGCGCAGAGCTTAGCGACAGAGAAGAGACTCTGCACCCGGGACTCATATTTAGAGCGTCACTTTAGGCGACTAAGGCTATCGGCCAAATTCAACTAAAGTGATGTACCCTCCGGTCGGATGGATGCCATCCCTGCGTATGAGCCCGGGCTTTCCCCAGAACGCACTCCAATTGTCAACAAAGACTACGTTGTTTTGGGGGCACCAACTAGACAACCAGCAGTTGAATGCTGAAAAGCGGCTGTACATTTCAGCATTGACCCGATTGGGGGAGGGGACCAGAAAATATTACGGTGTTCTGACATCGACTTCGCCAATTACACACACCGCCCAACCTGCAATTTGAGCACTTCTGATTGTCTCCGCCGGGTGTCATTACCACCTCCGTGAATCACGATACGACGGAACCTCTGACTACTCTGTTTTAAAAGCCTAAGGTTTCCTTCGATGTCACCCATTCTGGCCCCCGGATAACACCTAACTGAGGCTGCTGGCAGCTTCACGTCTCTGACTATGGAACTTCCAATCACCAGAGTGTCACGTTCGGCAGGCGTGTGATCGCCGAGTGGGGCAAACCTATTGCAGACGGGAAGCTGTATGAGTATACATGGTCCTTGACTTTCACTTGAGGATTTGAAACTTTCTGCCACTGGTGTAAACGCCTGAGAAGTCCTTGAGCAACACATTTAACCTGTAAACCTCCTCTGTGGTCAAGGCCTGCTATAGTGCTGCTGCTGTCTGTTTATGAACGAGCTAAAGTATTAATGTCAGCTGTAAGAACACGCTACCATGCGGATTACACATCAGCGAGGGAGAAAAGTTGGTCTAAATATTGATAGAGTTTGTAATCCATGTCGAAAAACTACCAAATCTCATGCAATAATTCATGTTTTATATATAATGCTTTTGGAAAATTATCAATAGCGCCATTTATTCAAGGTTTATGGGCAAATGAAGCTAACGAAAGGCCCAGATGTGGTGGATTTATGTGGGCATATGCCTTATGTCGGACCATGTGGCTGCAGCGAGATGGGAGCTGTAATAGAACCGGTATATCTCCCATTCCCAGGTTCAGCCAATATCGCGTCTAATACATCATGTTAATAGCAGCAGACAGAGCTCCAAGGAAAAGCTTCAAGGTAAGTTTGGGTATTATACTGGTCACAATAAACTTAAGGTGTGCAGAGATTATTAGTTACAAACAGCTGGGCTTGAAATAGTTAGAGAATAATAGCCAAGGCCAATGTTTTTCAATTCTGCGAACTAAAGCAGTGGGTTTTGGTGTGAAAGTAAGTGGTTTTAAAGTGATTTTGCAGATCATTTACTGCTGTATTTGTGCATAGACAGGTTTAAACAAGAGATGCATAGTATATGAGTTAATGTATAACTTCTAAACTGTAGGAAGGAAGCTATTTGTGTGATTTATAGTCTGATTTAAATACATTGAAATGGTGAATGACTACAATACTACAATACCCACAACCCACCCCTCTACTCTATGTGTTTAGGGGTATCAATTTGAAACATTTGTATTAACTTAATGTAAGACAAAAATGTATTAAAAGTATTTCATGTTTTCTTGTATAAATAAGGCATTTTACAGTATGTGTGAAAATGGAAACCAACATATTTGGGATATATAAATCTAAAAAAAATTGATCTTAGAAAAAAAAATTAAAGAAGGGATTTTGTGCATTTTTCTGATATTTGAGAGAACTATATCTAACTGAAAATTGTCACAAAGTTTGCCTAATCTTTTGTGGTAAGTCTGTGATAAGAACTGGATATCAGCTAATACCTTGATGAAATTGGTCGAAATTTTATTCAAGACGCTGTACCTGATTTTTACTGATACGTTAACTTGTTCTGTTTTTCGTGTTTCAAAGCAGTAAAAATCCGATAAATCTCCTTTAAGTAAGTAAGTACACGATTGGGAAGCTTGGTGCAGGTGCTAGGATTGATCTTTATGTCTCTATGGGAGAAAATAGCACTTTTAGAAAACAGTTGCAATGTCGTATATAAATCTATGGCTGCAAGTTGTTTAAATGACATAATAAAACATGTTTAGGTGCAGATTTGGCGATTTCGCTGTTCCCAAGTGGCGTCTTATGTGTTTGGAGAGCATGTAGTTACGTCTCTTAATTTGATCTTTGAATAGTCCATTTAGTCAAACGCATAAATACAACTCCGCCGTCACTTTTGCCCGGTGTCAGATTGATGCGGCTGAGGACAGGGACTTGGCCTGAGAGCTTGACCACAGTCTTCTCGTGGACACGCTCCTCCATCACTGTTTGACTCACAGACACAGCACATCTCCTGAGGTTCAGCTGGCCTCTTGGACCTGACGACGCTTCCAAGAACATGCTCCGTCCGCTGTGCCTCCATTAGGCATGAGATTTGGCAAGAAAATGACCCTTCTGCAACTGGCAAATGTAGTACCAAAGGACCAAAAGAATGACTTTTAACTTTTTACTAAAGTTGTCCAAAAAATCAACTTAATCAATCAGTATTATCAAAACGAAACACTCATTTGAACAACTCGCGACACTAAAAATAATCACAGAAATAGGACAAATTGGAGTTTTCTTGAATAGATTTAGAATGTTCTTGAGCGATATCAGAACTAGAACAAAGTTACATAGCAGAAATTACCAATATTTTGTGTTCTATTGTCTAAAAATGTTGTTTTCCATCATCATTGTGGCATCGAAATTAATACAGAGCTCCAGATCGAAAGTCAGCAACGTCCACATATATCTAGTGGCAAGAATAATTTGAAAAAGCTGTTGGGTCATTAAACGGGGAACTACTTTTATCACACTATGTCTTTAAGGAATTTTAGGCTCGTAGTCTTTATTAAACAGGACAGCTTGGTGTGAAATTGGGGTGAGAGGGAGAACATTCCAGCAAATTGTCTGAGCCATTAATCGAACTCACGGAACTGAGGCTGGCCACGCTAAGTTTATTTAGCAACTTTGAATTTCCATTGGTTTAAATGAAATTCTCTGACTCTCTGAGATGTAACGGCGCCATCCCGAGCTCTATTATGCATTTCCTCTATTTTGTTTGAAATTAAGTTTGAAATGTTAAGGGCTGTTGGTTGTTAGTCGTTCAGTTTATTAATCGGTCGAGGTTGTTTAGTCGGACAAAATGTGTTTTAGTCAAGTAATTATTTCATTGAGAGTCTAAGGGACAACAGCGGAAACAAATGGAGTGGAATGGGTAAACTGAAGATCGATTTTGGAGAGAAATCTATCTTTCCTTGTACTTTTCTGTATACATCTTTGTTTTTGCATGAACTCCCGTACAGTTGTTGTCCTGTGAGTGCAGTTTGGACAGATACAAGGTCAGATCATGGGCATACTGAAAGATTTGAAGAACTTTTGCTATTTCAATACAATTTTCGTAATCTATTAGACGATTATTCTTTTGATTAATCAGTCAGTTGTTTAGACAGTGAAAGGCCATTAAATATGAGATTTCTAGAGTATTTAACCGAGAGGAAGCTAAGATATGCTGCTTCAACAGTTTTTTTAGATAAAAACGCTTAACTTGCGTGTTTTCTTGTGTCATTTAACGTGAATTCCTGCTTCATCTGAGTGATAAACATTCTCTCTCAGCACATGACGCGTTTTGGAGGATGTGTAGAGTTAGAAAAAAGAAAAAGATTACTCAATTAGCAGAGCATATCTTTAGTCAACCAAGAATATTTTTAGTCAGTTACAGCCTTTAAAATATGTGTTACCGTGATACTAAATACTAACAACCATTACCACTACTTCCTTTTTGTTGCAAGGTCCACCAAACCTCTCTATAGGCCTATCTTTGGAGCTTGAGACGTTTTCTTCTGGGAGATAGAATCCATCCATCAAGCAAAGAGTGTCACGGTGTCTGCTTGAGACTGATATACAGGTATTTGAGCGAGAGTCCCAAGCTTCCAGGGGGTTATCGATTATTCAAAAGGTTGTGCCCATCAATATATAGCAATATTTTACACAATCACAAGTCCAGCTGTGTAAATATATATACTTTTTCCCCCACAATCATCAATCTTCATCTAATTTACGATACATTCATTCCCGAAAGATTCCATTGTCCTTGCTGGTAAACGTGTCCTTTCCGTTCGACCAGTTCTTCAATGTCACTCGTTAAATCTGTCAAGAGCAGCAAACTACCTCAGAGAAAAACAAACCCTACTCCATGAGCAAGTATTGTGTTCTTGGGTTGCAAATTTGAGGATTGGCTTTATTCCGTACAAGAGAAACCATGACATAAAACAAAAATAACCATTGACACATTGATCACACTCCACATTTTGGTCTGCTCTACTAATAGTTTTACAAGGACGTGCCGTTTTCAATAACATCCCTCATCGTTACTGTGAAGAGTCGGCTAGACTGCCCCCAAGTTTAGGAATAATACATGACTTGCTCTGTTGGACATTTTGCTTGATCAAAGTTGACGCAAAGAACAAATCAGCAATCTTAAAATAACCTCCTCATCTGCTTTCTGTGGATGTGGCACAAGGATTGGACAAAAGAGTACACCACAGATCAAACAAAGAAGCTACTTTTCATCTCATTGGGAAAGTCGTATATGACATTCGCAATTTATTTCAATGTAGAGATAATGGCTCAATTTAAAAAGCATTTCTAGTCTCAAACAAACCATACAAACGTAATAAGATTAGCACTTTCAGTTAAACATTTCTCCTTTGTCCTCAATCAAAGAAAAATATATTGATTCCTGCATTGCCAACGGATGCCATTGTCTCTTTGAACGCTTCGACATTTTGTTAGAATGTCCATGAAAGACTTGAATATTCTGGCAGAAATTAAATGTCTAAAAATGATATCTATACCATAATTATTACAGCCTCTTTTACTGTATAGAGAAGATCTTAGTCTGGTCACCGTCTCCTCAAACAAATCTGTTCAATCAGGTTGGTTTCTTTCAGTTACACATGAGAAACAGAAGAGCTGATTCGTTGTTTATCAATTAGAACAAAATCAAACTTCTCTTAGCACAGATTTACAGCGTTTTCGATCAGATACACGGTCTGTTTATGCATTCATTCCACGGAAATATTCAGTGTTTTATTTTTGTCCTTTCTTTATTCCTCTTAAGCTGCCATGTTTGTTCTGATACGGACAAGCGTTGCATGTTCCTCATGGCTAATGCACTCTTTTTCAACCTTTTTTGAGTCATGGCGCACGTTTTAGTTGAAAATATTCCGCAGCTACTTAAATATTACCAACTCACACCATTAAGGAAGAAAAAGTAGTATTTAATGTGGGAAATATTTGTCCATACCACTTCATCTGGTTCTTTATATGTAGAAATGATGGTTGTTGTGCTCACTTTTTTGGTGAAGATGTTGCTTGCACTCCAAAATGGTGAATTATTTAATTAAATTCATGAACCTGGCATTTATTAAGGAATATTTCAAGGCAAACTGTTCCATGACATTGGTTGAAAACCATGGGGCTAATGCTATGTCAATCAAACTCGAATTCAAAATGTGTGATGCATTATTTCAATCTGAAAAACCAACAACAACAACAAAACAGACAAAACAATCAAATACTGAATGTAATTTTAAATCCAAAATAAAGGTAGTTCAAATATTTCAGTGTGGTGATTTAGATACAGAGACTGACCATTGTAAAACTATTTGAAATTGTCCAATATTATCCCATTTGTGTGATTGTTTTTTTATTTTTTATTTTATTTCTTTCCTTGCTCTGACACTTCTTCAAATGAGCTAAATTATCTAGTTTTGATAGTAGTTTTATCATCAATTATCGATCATTTTGACCTCCCTACTGAACTACAGCTAAGCTAAACTTGGGGAGATAAAAGTCAATTATCACAAATCATATTAATCACCATATCTTTTACCACTTGAAAAGTATTCTCACCTGACACATTGTGTAGAAATCTCTATTGCAAATTACAGAAGATTAAGCTGAGAGTCTCTATTTTCTCTCACTATCTCCTTCTCAACTCTCAAAACGTGTCCCTTAATTAGCCCTTTATCCACTTGAAGTAGTCTTTTCTCTTATTTTTCCGCGGTTTTATTGCTCCCTTCCATCTCTCCGTCATCTTTGCCTTTATAAAGATGGATGAAACTGGATATCTGGGAGTCTGGCTGGAGAGCGCAGCTGATAGGCCGCATCAAGGCAGGTCATTTACTGCCGGGCCGACCCATCCATCCTGAAGCTCACACACACGCTCCGCAGCTTTAGCATGGACCACATTCGCACAAAATGACTCCATAGCACGAGGTGTAGTGTTATTTCACTCCCGGGAAGTCTGTGCTGTTTCGGTATTCAACCCCATGCACTTAGCTAAAGGGATATTTTGTATTAAAAGTTGTTTGGTGGCACGCTCCCCATCAAAATAAATACACTCGAAGAAATATCACAGCAGCAAAGGCTAAGAAACGCCACCGCCCCGTGCCCAAAGCTCTAGACACCTCATTACTGGCTTGGTGTGCTTTCTTCGCTGGGGTGTTGTGAATAAAAATGTTGCACAAAGTTTTTTTTTTTTGGCAGTTTTCCCCGCAGGCCGACTGTTAATGACATCATGCCACTCTGCACCGCTGCCAGGGGAGCGCTTTGATTCATGATTCTCCTGGTAAATAAAATAATTTGGTTGTTTCATTGGTCCGTGGTGCTAGGATTACATGTCAGAAAGAGATTGTATTGTGCAACCCGACAGGCTCCAAAAACAGATGATTTTACCTCCTCGAAATGACGGCGTGATTACTGTAAACACTCCAGCTCCAGGTGCACAAAGGAGCAAAAGAGAGATGAAAAAGATGTGCAGAAATGTTGCAGTTATGACATCAAAATATGAAATGAATTATTAGTTACTGACAAAAGATGATTCTTGAAGATGATTCTTTGCTGTAGACCTTTATCGAGTCAAGGTACACTACTTTGTTTAATATTCCATGACTAAAATTCTATTATCAAATCACACCTTTTTACAAAAACAAGTGGCAATGTAGTTATTATTGTTCATGCCACAGTGTTTGGTTCTTTAAATCTGGTATTGGTAATAGTTTTGCTTTCTTTTTTGGATCAGAAGCTTGCTCTTGACACTACAAAATGATGAATTGTTCTTTTAAATCCATATGTAAATCAGTTTAACTCAATGTGGATTTTGTTCATTGCACACCTGGCAACGCCGCAAGGCAAAGTACAGTGCTCTCCGACAAACTGGCTGAAAATCAGGATTTTTAGACTATTTTTATATGACATTTTTGGTGATGAGTAGGTTGAGGTTTGCAGGTTTCTTTGTCCACCCTTCTATAAGTCAAAGTGATTGTAATTCAAGGCAATTCTTTCTATTGACGACTTTAGATACGCTCGGTAAGACATTTTTGATTGTTAGAACATTTGCAGGAGCACTATGTGACATTTGACGGTGTGCAATCTGCTTGTTGCCATGGTGATACAGTATTATTGCTTGGAATGTTACACCATATGGCATTAAACTACAGCTGTAGTCACAAAAGAAGTTCTTTGATCGTCGACATGCTCTGTGCATCAATTAGTCATCTAAAAAGTGCATGAGAAAACTATTAGATGTCTGAATTATTTGACCAAATATCTGACACAAACTGCACTCAAAAGACCACACACTCGCAGGAATTCATGCTAAAAAAAAACTATTTGTACTGTAAGGCACAAGTAAACTAGATATTAATTTGTAAGAAAAAAGTAGAATAAACTCACAATACATCAACTAAAGACTTACAGCCTATCAAATATCATAAGCGTTTATTTCATTATGGATGTTGTTTTTTTTGCCCCTAAATACCTTGAATCACATCCTTTCTTACTGTGAGTATAAGCTTTCCTCTCCACAGATCTGACCTGTAACCTGGCCTGGTAGTATCGCCTGCTTGTCTACACTGAGGGATAGAAAAGGTGGAACTTAAACCAACGACATCTCCGTTGACACAATCCTATAAGAAAAGTTACAAATCCTGCTCTGTGGAGTTAGTTGTCTCAGCTGGGTAAAGTTTCTCTGGTTTTTCTGAGTACACTGCTGCACCAACCTAGAACATGCAGAGTGGGTCGGTCTTCTTGGGATTCCTGAACAAACTCTTGGCTCCGGCTCTTGAGAAGGGTCCCTGGGCACTGCGGCTGACAGGTTGCCAAAGCAGAATGCAAGGATGCAGAAAATACACACGGCTACAAGGACAATATTGACCTTTGAGTGTGTACGTAACATAGAGCCTCAGTCTGACCTCATCTGCCAGAGCTAAAACCTCATTTATCCAAGTTTGGGACTGGCACAAATGGTAAACTGACATGGATTTGAAGCCACTTTTACTATAATGCAAAGTTGGAGTACTCCATATACTTTAGTACAGTGGTGGAAAGTAACAGTATTTGTAAATGTTTTGGTATATTTTCTTGAGTAAATTTAGCAGTGGGTACTTTTTACTTTCACTTTACTATATTTAAGCAGGTACATGTACTTTCTACTCCATTACATTTTTGAACTGGACTTAAAAGTTGTTTTTCGTTATGTTTTTGAGCACATTTATGATGATGACGATCATCATCCATGAAGGTACAGACTTCAAGTCCCCAAACAAAAATATATAAAACCACAGACTTTAAGTTAACAATTCATTCTGTTGACTGTAAATCAGCATCAGCACAATTCTTTATCAATATCAATACAATTGACCCTTTCATATGTTTCAAAATCTGTGTGAAATACATTTACTTGTTATTCTAATTTTCATTCTAAAACTACATTGGTAGCACTTCATAATAACTACACCTATTCATGTTAGTTTATTAAGAATGAATCAGTTCTAGTAACTGTAATACTCCAACCCTAAATCCTAAACCTAACCTTAAAAGTATTTACTAAGCCTGAATCACGCTTAATAAACTATTTGTTCATGCTTTGTTAAGACAAATGAAGGTGTAATTAAAGTGGTACCAGTACATTTTTAAATGATTTTCCAATAGCAAGTTACAAATTATATAAAATACATTTGTGAATTTTACAAACATCGACCCTGACAATACCGACACAAGCACTTCAATCATTTTACCTGCTCCTGTATCTGTACTTTTACTTAAATAACAAACTTGACTTCTTCTTCTTCCACCTCTGCTCTTGTGCCTGTTCCACACAATGAAGAGGCAACATGATTCTGTAAAGCTGACAAGTTCCCAAAACACCTCATTTCACCCCCCGATACGGCGGCATGATTACTGCAAGCGCTCGATGCCACCTCCAGCGGGTTCACGGAGCCGCCGAAAGATGAAATAGAGCTGCGAGAGAGTGATGACGGCTGAAAATCAAGGCGATGGGTCGGTAAGCTTGCATTGTCTCGTGCGTTATTGACAGATGTGCTCGGTAATCAGTAAACCGGATGTAGGCAGCAGCTAGTGCACGAGCGGACGTGTGAGTCAGGGTAAAGAAAATACGATTACGCTGGCAATCATAACTCAGATTAGCCTTCCTGTGCACCTCAACACGGGAATCAATCAAGCCCGGCCCTCATATCTGCTCATATCGCACCAGGGACAAATATTACTCCGCCTGTGTGGCTCAGAAAACAACACTGTCTGTACAACGCAAGGACAACAATCTGTCTCTTCAATAAATAACGCGACCTATTATGATCATAAATAGCGAACGGGCCGGGGGCTGTTTGTAAAAAGGGGGCGGGCGATGCGTAATGATACACGCATCCATTCAGCATTTTGGAGCTTTGGGCTTGTATCTGGGATCAAAGAGGTTCTTCCTGACAAAAGAGAAGCCGACGCAGCGTGCTGAGATGACAGCCTTCACCCGAGCGAGCGCTACCCTCAGCAAGAACGGAGCGGAGAGCCACGGCTAACCAGACCACAACAGCATATTTAGTCCACCCCCCCACTGCTATTGTTATTGATGACACTGGGACACTCTCGGGGCCCGTGGAGACTCATTAAATCACAAGTTAGCAGATAATGAAAGTGAACACGAAGCACTGGATTACTCGATTTAGTCCTCCTCACCGCGATGAGGCATTAACATAACTTTGATGTGCACTTGTGTCGTGGTTGTTCCCGCCGGAGAGACTTTTTGATTAAACATGATTGTGAAATTGTGTTGCAAACTGTTCTGACTGGTAAATGACCTTACAAGTTGAAGAGATTGCTGTTTTTTTATAGTTTAGTTTAGCTAGTTCCTTCGGGGTAGTCACAGGGAACATTTTATACGGATAAATTAGCGTTTTTTCCTGTCAGATGCACAATATTCTGATATTGTGACCGGCAATTTGTGGTTAGATAAGCTAAGAACACAACTGTAGCTATGTCTTGAGGATTGATTGTTAAAAGTCTCAAAAATCTGTTACTAATTGATACTAAAACTAATATCAAAACTAGATATTCATTTGAACAAGTATCCATACTAAAAATAAATCATAAACAGGACAAAATGTGACTTTTCCTGAACAGTTTTAGGATGATTTTGAGCTTTATTAGAACTAGACCACATGGTAACATAAATAAAAATGGTTTCAAACAGGAGTGTATTTTGGTATCGGCATTGAGTATCGAGACTATTCCTTATCGAAATCGAGCTTGGACTTTTAGTATTATGTTAACACCAGCTTGAACAAACATTAAATCCGGTCCATGTACAAAGTGTAATTCATTTTTGCTTAATCAAGTTGAAACATTTTTTAATTTCATTTGTTTTTCAACTTGGAGAAATGAACTTTGATAAAGAAAGGTGCTGAGCGTAAACAACGATTGCTGGCCTTCAAAATAAAAGTTCAAAGATAATTAACTACTAGAATAGCTGCTTTCTTTGTCAAAGTGTGTTTCTCTAAGTTGGAGAATGAAATTAGAAAATGTTGCTTAGTATTTCCATTCTCCGCTTGAATACGCAAAAATGATTTATACTTTGTACACGGACCAAATCCACTACATCACTCTAACGCTAGTCTAATCAGAAAAAACAAAATATACGGTCATTTAATATACTTTCATCTGGTGGATGGTTAAGTTATTGCTTTTCCAGGAATATTCAGGATGACGTTAAACTTATCTATCACCATGGAGACAAGCAGCTGATGCCACAAGTTCAAGTTACAAGTCAGATCTGAGGAGAGGCGATCAAGCTCACAGTAAGAACGCATGTTTTTCAATGTTAAGCAATAGAACTGAATAAATGCAGGGCAAGTTCAATACGAATACGCTGAAGAACCATAAGAGTCTGCAGTAAGTATGACATCATTTCTGTGTGTGTGTGTGTGTGTGTGTGTGTGTGTGTGTGTGTGTGTGCTTGCATGTGCGTGTGTGTGTGTGTGTTGGATTTGTTAAATAATTGTGTAAACATGCAGCTTCCGGGGGTGAAACGCTGATGAGTTGTCTGTGATAATTATTTATATTAATTTTCGTGAGCCGCACGCTGAGCACAATATTCCATCGAATGAGTTCTAAATTAAACACATTTCTTCTCTCAAATTCATTTAGTTGAAGGCAAAAACTGACAAGACTATTCATAAACGCATGGACTGTATTTCTCGTGAAGTCCTTTTACTTAAGCATGTATTATTTTGAAAAACAAAACATACTAACTTCACTCAATCATACAACAAACGCACTGCCTATAGTTTGAAATTAGAATTACACTATAGTTTAATATCGCACAACACGACTAGTGCCTTGTCAGAGGTCTGCTGGGAATAAATCTACTTATGATTTTTGTAGACATCATCTTTTACATTTTTTATTCAGAGCATTTCTTGATAAAAAAAAAAACAAGTAAAAATGGCCCCGAGACTTGTTCACGGTGCTGTTCATATATAATATAATACAAGATATAATCATGTCACATTATCAATCTGATTTTGATTAATGCCTAATGTTTAATTAACTTAACCGCGGGTCTTTGGCTTGTCAGGGTGCAGGCTGCATAGCAAACAGCTCCTTTCTATTTTTCACTCACTCTCACCCTCTCTCTTCTTTGTCTCTCTCTCTTCTTTCATATCTTTCTCTCTATTCTCTCCCTTCTTTGTCTTCCATACTTTTCTGTCTTCTCTTTATTTCTCTTTCCCTTTTTTCTCTGTTTTCTCTCTCTTCTTTCTTCCTTTCTCTTCTCTCTCTTTCTTCGTACCTTTGTCTCTTCTCTTTCTTTCTCCTTTTCTCTTTTTTCTCCTTCTCCTTTCTTACCTTTCTCTCGTTCTTTCTCTCTTTTCTCTCTCTCTCCTTTGTCTCTTTTCTTTCTCTCACTCGCTCTCTCTTTTTTGTACCTTTTTCTCTGCTCTCTCTCTGTTCTTTCGTACCTTTTTTCTTCTCTTTCTTTCTACTTGTTTTTCTCTCTCTCTTCTTCCATACCATTCTCTCTTATCTTAGGAAGAGAGAGAAAGAATCCCCCCTCTTTCCCTTCTTTTCTTTCTCTCTTTCTTCTCTCTCTTTCCTCTTTTAATCCCTTCTTTCTCTCTCTTCCATGCCCCCCCTCCCTCACTCTCTCTCTTCTCTCACTCTTTTCTCTATCTTCTCTCTCCTCTTTCTCTCACTCTCGTCTCTCTTACTCTCTCTTTCTCTCCTTTCTCTTCTCTCTCACTCTTCTCTCTCACTCTCTTCTCTCTCTCTCTTCTCTCTCTCTCTCTCTCTCTCTCTCTCTCTCTCTCTCTCTCTCTCCCTCCCTCTGTGGCAGTTACATGTCGACTCAGGATGTGGGACAGAAACATTTTATATTAATCTCGGGGGATAACATTCGTGGGCTGCCAGAAAGTATGAATAATTAATTTTGGCAAACACTATAATAAATAGCTCTGTAAAAAAAAAAAATATATATATATGTATGTGTGTGCCTCCCGCATGAAAACATATGCCACCACTTTTTTGCACATGCAGGAGTTTCGAGTGTGCTACATTATCATAATCCAGCCCTAAATGTATGCAGTGTTCAAACAAACTATGCAAAAAAGTACAGTGTATAGACCTGTTGGATACAAGCTTGAACTTCAGTATTTCACACATGGGGACTCCGTTACATTTACTTCACTTTTTAATAATGATAACAGTAATTTTTTGACTTGATTAATACATTTATACTGTGTAACATTCTTAGGCCTAACTTTAAATGCTTTTGATTTACAGGGCCTATTTTATCTGTGAAAAGCACTATATTAAAAACCCACCGTGAGTATATTTTAAATCATAGTAGTAGTAACATGACTAGTTAAATGAATACTTTCTGCTGTACATCTCCACTTGAGTACCATTATATTGACCTAACTTAATTACAATTTGCACAATGTTGAGCCACGAATTTCCTGTAACATGTGACAGTTTTAAGTAACAAAGAAACTTGAGCTGGCATAAAACCAAATGTCAGAAAAAATTTTCTAACCACACATAACTCTTGCTCTGAATTTTCAGCACTGAAGTTGCATTCAAAGGCAGTTACACAACAAGTTATATATTTGAACTTAAGAGCTTTCATAAACATGTTTTTTTTACCCAATAGATCAGGACAATGCCGTGAAAGAGTGCATAATTCTATAGCCATGTTTTAGTATAATTTAGTATAATTAGAAAACGTCGGCCTCAAGACGTTTTTTCAAGGTTCCAGGAAAAAGGTTCCAGGAAAATGGAAAAACACTTTACCCTTATCATAGAGAGGACTTACAGACGGGAATTGTTTTTTGGCTCTTTCTGATAAACCGAGGATGGAGCCAGTGACACCTGCAGCAGCGTCTGGAGAGTAGAATGAGACAAAAAACCTGTTTTCATGTAGTCTGTGTCATTTTTTGACATACTCAGTGATTAAATGTAAAAGACCTGACAAATGACCTATCAGCAATATTTGCAAATCAACATTTTTCAACCGTTTTGACACACATCTTCATTCAAAATTTATAAAACAGCTCACACTAAACCCTTAACAAAGTTTCAGGTTTTATTTTTAGAATTTTTCATAATTTTTGCCCAGACAAAATTTTTACATTTTACACTGATAAATTGCTTCTCAAACGCAAGTTTTACCATCAAAAGTCTCACACTTCGGTCAGGTGTTTTTCTGTGCTCTTTCATCCATTTGACACTGCAGCTCAGAGACCACAGTGACCACTGGTTTAGAGCAGTCTGCTCCACCACTGGAGTTCACACTTTACACATGTGACTTTGAATGAAAATTGTTTTTTGTGTGTAAGACCAATTAATATTCAAACATTTTTGTGGAAAATGTAGTTTGATTTCTGGAATGGGTTTTTACCGTATCGTATCAAATATTGATGCTGAAGAAAATTGAGAGTCTGAAAAGCAAATACATCAACACTGCTTTTGCAAAACCTAAAGTATGTTGTTGTAAATCAGACAAGACATTTACTCCAAAATGTTCCTTTGTCTATATTATATTCTGTAGTATGTCTCTATACATTCAAACTGCCTGTCCTCTCAGCTGAGACCTCTGTCCTGGCTTGGTTCATGTCTGAAACCCTTTGCTGTTCACACAAAGTTGTTTTCTGCTGTTATGTTTGAGCTTCTACATTGAAAAAAACAGGGTCAAAGTTCTTAATGATGTGTGAACCGGCCTGCAGTATTGACACTAGATAAAAAGATATATTCAATGAACATGTGTGTCTGTGAATGAACGCCGTTGTGAGAAAGAGCTTGTTAGGATAATGACCAAACTAAACTAAGCAACAAAAAACGTGTTAAAACGATTGGAGAAAAAAAAAAAAGCGTCACACCGAAATCTTGCCCAGTGACCAACATTCCTCAAAACTAGATCCCAGAATCCTATGGCATGACTGTGCGAGCTGATTGTACAAGTCTGCAGGCTCTAAACAGAAAGTGCCCGTGTGATAAAAGAGTGAGAGAGCATCACGTGCCAAAGTGGGGGAGATTATGCCAACTCTATATCCTATGCATATTTGTGAGTGCATATTATGTCGACGATTATGCGCCGCTCTGTCTATCGGAGACGTGTCTTTGAAGCTTAGGTTGGTGAACAAGACAAAGTAAGCGTGAAATTGACACTGAATCCTATTGGCCAGACCACAGCCAATACAGCACTTTAAGCAGGCGCTCTAATGCAGCATCATCAATACAAATATCAGCTTTCTAAAGAGCGTTTTTCCTTTTTTTTGCCTTTATACTCCATTTCTCTCTCACCCTCTTTCCTTTTTAACTTTTTAACAAATACAGAAACAGTCCAAGGACAAAATAACTGAAAGATACTGATTTTATTTTGCAATATTTTACGTGCAATTCAATATGGCATTTATTAAAGTATGTCCAGATTGCACCAACTTATTAGGGCTTAGTTGGGGGATTCGTCCTCTGAATTTGACCTGCCCTTCATTGCTCGTAGGGACAACCTGTCAGGAGCAGGGGGTGACCGCAGTGCAGCGCCCAGGGAGCATCTAAGCCACGGTCTGGGTCAGGAATACAAACCTGAAGAAACTGCCCAGAGGAAACTGACACTCAAACAGTTCTGCAATCTTGTATTACTTCACTCGTGATACTAAAAGAACAAGTCATAATTGCTGGGTTTTTACAGCTCAATTGGTATAGAGGAGGACTTTTAAATGGTCGAAAGAAATGCAATTATTTTAGTACTTTGCAAACAACTATATACTGTATGTCTTATTCTTCGTCTTATTTAGACTATAAACATGTTCGGAAATGCATGTAATAATTTAGAAGTTCATATTTCTGTCTTATTATGCTAATGCTCCAAGACATGTTTAAAATGGAAATGGAAAATCTAATTGCAATTGTTTGTCAGAAAAATCAGAATGACATATTTTGCCAAAGTACAGAGTGCTCGACCATTGGCCCACAGGTTGGCGATGCGCTCCCAGCTCCCTCACATGAGTACTGTCGTTGTGTCCTTGAGCAAGACCCTTAACCAGCCTCACCAGTGTCTGCGTGGGTGGTTCTTTAATCTAAATCACTTTGCCTTGAAGGTAGAATGCGCTACACACATTTTTACTTTGACACTTCTCTGCTGGGGGCTCACCACCTGCTTGCATGGAGAGCAGCATGGCGTTCCATTTATTTGTCTGGCATTTATAAACAGGTGCTTTAATTTGTAAAAAAAAAAAAAACCTTAAAGGACACATATTATGCATTCTTTGTATTGCTATTGGCATTTAAACCTGCTTTTACCTCTGCTTTGGCATCTCATGTTTTAGAACTAAAATTAAAGTGTCTATACCTTCTCTGTCAGGCGTTCTCACTTTAGGGATTGAGTAAGAGCCACTGGCTGCCGAAGGAATTACAAAAAGGATTTAAACAAAGTTATCTTGCACCAACATGTCAATATAAGCACCACACAGTTGTAAGGACAGTTTTATGACGCCAAAGGGGGTGTTTTCCTGAAGCTTAGAGGGAGAAGACTTACTAAGCAGGACAAACGAGTATGAATGAAGCTAAATCCAGTTCCAGGTATGTTTTTGATGACGGAACAATGTTAAAAGCTAAAAAAAAAGTCAATTCTGTATGATATGTAGTCGTCTTGTCTCCATGGAGATATGTTTAAATATCGACACACTATGGAACATGCAGGCAAAACAATAATATCCCTGTGCAGACAAACGCGGGCGGACTCACAACCTCAAAAGTTACACAGCGTACCGCAGTTTCTTGTACAAAATAACCATCCAAATTCTCGGTTTTCCCAGTGTGCATTCTTTCACATTCAAGTCAGGCATATTTCCCTGTCTATTCCTCGACTCTCTCCTTCCTCCTCCTCCCTTTGGCGTTCTTCTCCGGGCTGGCATAGACCCTGCGCCGGTCTGATAACGCGATTTCACGCCAAAGTCAAATCCTTCTCGTGTCTGATGTGTGCAACCCTCCTTCCTCGCCCAGCCACCCTACCCCCACCCACGGGCGATCACCACTTCCCCTACACCTGACATTTGTAGGGAGGCAGCTCATGGCGAATAGGGTGATTTGTGGCACTCGCTGGGTCAATGGGGAGGGGAGAGAAATCAATGCACGGTCGCAGGCTGGCAGGTTTAGTCTTCATGTTTAAGAGAGACAGAAGAGAGAGGAGCTTTGGAGAAGACTTTGGCTGGCAGGTACATGCGTGTCTCCCAGGTAAAAATGGGGTTTTTGAAGGGTAGTGTAGCATTTGGGAGTACATTTAATATCAGATTAAGCTTTTGACAGACGAGGGAGCAATGGAGAGAGACGGGTAGGAGGGGAAATGGCACCCCTAAGAGCCGTAGACGAAGAAGAGATGCATATTTGAATGATAGCCAGGAGATAAAATGACATTTACGCATCAGAACCTCACACATCATTCTTTCGTGAAACATCAGCCAGTCTGGTTTCCCGGGACCGAGGTGTCACCCGGGCTGGGCCGCCGCACGAACATGCACTCAACAAGAAAGTATTGTACTCTGCAAGAGGAAAAAAAGCACTTTGGTCTTTTGCCAAGGAGACATTTTCAAAGATTTCAGGCTGCACTGAGAAGCTTTGCACCTTATCTTGTGTGTGAATTCCTAAACTATTCAACTACCTTTGGATTATTTATCAATTACAATTTACTACAAGTGTGTAAATGTATCATTGTTTTGTTAGATTACCCAGTACAAGGGCTGAACTCTAGCCTCACTGCCCCCGACTGGTTTCCTCAGCAGCAGTAAGTGTCAAATGCGTTGGACATTTTTTCCTGCGGGGATAATAAATAAATACCTTATATCCACCTCAGGGCTTTGTGGCAGAACAGAATAAGACATATCCCTGAAATACCTCTGGGCAATATGTCTTGACTATTGCGAGATCCAGGAACAGTGCATTAAAATTCTAGCTGCACTGGGGTTGTGTAAATAATACAATTCTTGTCTGGAGATCGAGAGTCAATCATTTCTAATTGTCAATTATCAGTTTAGGTCTTTTTAATTGAGTGATCCACAGCCAAAAGCATGCAGAGTTCAAACTTTGGCGGAAGATTTTTGTGCTGAATGGCAATTATTAAATGTTAGACGTACACATATTACTTTCTTAATAAAGCATGAACAATGACTTAATTCAAAATCAACAAATAGTTTATTATGATTCAGGCTTAGTACCTAACTAACACTCTAACTCTAATTCCTAAGCCATACCCTAACCTTAATTAAGTAGCTACTAAGCCTTATTTATGCTTAAAGGTCCCATATTCTGCTATTTTGCCCTTTACACAGTCTATTCTAAGGGCTTTGTTGATAAAATTTTGCGTTGTGCAATATCCATAACATAACAGTTTCCAAAAAACACCCATTTCTTGGACTGGCCCCCCTCCTTGCAAAAGCAAACGGCTCACTCTGAGATCTGACCCCCCCGAACAGAGAGCAGGCTGCTCCCCCGCCCAACTCGCGCGCCTCCCCCGCCCAACTCGTGCCGAAGCCTAGAGCGGAGATAGTGCGCATGCGCCGTGTGCTCCAGTAAACAGCGATACACAAACACGGGAATAAACCTTTTATCCGTCCTGACGGTGCGTCGTGCTGAGTCCTACGTCCTGGATCTGACCTGGAGTTTGACGTGCTCCAGTACCTCGACGACGGACGTTGCCGTTTGGTAAATAACAAGCTAACTCTTGATCTGTCGTATCCATCGTGTAATTACTGTGTAGCATTAGCATTAGCTGTTTTTATTCTGCGGCTGCGCGCTTCCCGGAGGCATGGCTTAAACACCGCGTCATCTATGGGAAGCCGCGTCATCCATGGGATGAGCCCCCGTCTGCCTGCTCAGCCGAGGGGGACAAAAAAGACAGTTCTCTAGTGAAAACATGCGGGAATCAATCAAAAAACCACTTTGGGCACACATACGAGGCCCAAATAGCACTGTAGGAAGGTTAAAACCTCTGAAAAGTCGATTTTGCATGTTATGGGACCTTTAATAAACGTCTTAATAAAGTCTTTGTTCATGCTTTTTTTTTTTTTAAGGCAAATTAAGGTGTAGTTATTATAAAGTGGTACCAATCATGTGAGGTAAACAATCTTGATACATTTGTCATTTCGCTCAACCCTAAATTGCACTGTGTATATTTCTGGTGCTTGTCTTCTCACACTTATTCAATTAGGTGTTTAGCATCCATTGTAAGACCTAAACTCTAACTCCTGCTTAGCATCCATTGTAAGACCTAAACTCTAACTTGGCCTGCTTTTCTCCATTGAAATAGATAATTGTAATGCCATACTGTGGAACATTCCAAAGCAATATACTCTGTATGCAGACGAGCAGATTTACAGACCCTCTACTAGAAAAGCTGCATTTGCACATTTAATATTGTCTTATTGCTCAACTACAAAATCGTATGCACAGATATAACATACTGTATATGTTTTGAATCTCGACAAGAAGTGGTTGAAAACGAAACAGTGGTGGTTTCAACTAATCTGACCCAAAATAGTATTCTGGGAACGTCTCCTCATGCATCCACTAAAGCATCGATTTAAAGAAAGTTTATAGCCTGCCTGAAGAACCTTTACATTCACTTCACTTTCTCTTGCTTCCAAAATTGTACATTGTGTACGTTTCTACCTCCATTCCGCTCCTCTGGTCCTCTTGCATGACCAAACAGAGCTTTTATGGTCCTGGCTGATGCTTTGAACAAGTGTGAAATGTGGTGAATGAAGAATAAGGAGTCTGGAATCGACACCTCAGCCTGGGCAGAATGTACAGTTATGAGAGCCCTTCGGGGAGCATAATCCGGGGGTTTCCGGCTTGCGAGGTGGGGGGTGACCAACCGGGCGGGTACACACACAACTACAAGTGTGTACAATGCTACTGCACAGGGATAATCGGCGAGCAAAACAGGAAAAATGGCCTTTGGCAGCAACACAAAGCTCTTCATCTGGGTGTGCTGTGGTGTACGTGCGGCGGACAGTTGCTATGTATAGGCCTCATAGACAGCACTGACGTCTCACAAAGAGCATTAGCGCGAAGAGGGCCTCCTTTAACTTCCTGAGTATTTACGTAGAGGCCATTATGCTATGCGCACAGCCGAGTGGAGTGGTCTGTTATTTTGTGAATGTGGGAATTAAAAATGTCCATATGATGAAATATATGAATTATACATCACTGAATCAGTCAGTGATGAATATAGTATATCATGGCATTATTTTAGTAGTTTTTTGACTTGACGTTTGCGGGAGTACCATTAAAGGGGCTGTACCTGTTTTTTGTTTTGTTGCTGTTGTTGTTCATTTCATACAGTAAAATCTGTTTTGCTAAAGTAATTTATAATTCGATGCTACACTGTCTGCATCTACACTGTAGAAAGTTTTATTCTTTGGCAAGTACACTTAAAAACAATCTGATGGCTTTGAATGTTCAAATTGTATACACTGTGTGATTTCAACACTAATTATTCTTACGTCCTCTTAAGGGCATTGGCGTCTCATTTATTTGGTGGTAGCCAAACAAATCACTTTTTTTTTAAATAATTTAACAGTTCCATCACTTTAGTGTGAAAACATTTCTGTCAAAATGGTGACAATATATTCAAATTACACATTTACATTAATCTTGTTTTGTCATGATACACAAATAAATCATTTTGGATCTACATGTTTGCATTATTTCCTTTCAAAGAGGTACAATATCATTGTTTGGTTTTTTTTCAGTGTCGGAAGTGCAACGCTAGCATGTTCATTTTTGTTAGCTTTACCATGACGATAAATTCTGCCCTGGGCTCTCAAAGTTGTGAAAATCACTATTTTTATAAATCAACTATTTGCAGCGAATAATAAGAATAGTCCAAACGCATAAGGTCAGTAAGTAATTAATTTTTATCAGCTTAAATGAGCCAATTCTGTTCAAAAACATCTAAAACAAACAATGAGAAAGTGATTATTGAGGAGAAAGCTCAATGAGGTGCTTACTTCACCTCCTTGAAAAGTACCGAGCAATCACTGCAGAAGGCAAAACAACAATGGCCACAAAAAACTGACATTGTGCAGTGGCAGAAGCACCAAGACAGAAATACAGTAGGCTACCAAAAATACAACACAGCTTCTTCGTATTATTATAAGCCTGAGCTCACAGATGAAGTACGACACCGCCACAAGACAAGCGCGCAGACTGGCAGGGACATCCAGGGCTAGATCTAAAAGAGAGACAGGTGCACACAAGGTCCACGAACAGATCTGTACAGATGTGAAGTGGGAAACTTTCTGAATGGCGGTTACAACATTAAGTCGACAAAACCTCAGTATTTTAGGACAAACATCGAAAATTGAAACACTTTGCACCATCTGGCATTCTTTTGTCTATTGGGTGAAACTCAACAAAACTTTACCTTGTTAAAAATCCATTCATTGGGATGATATTAACACTGCAAATTGGTGCATTTAGAGTCTATATTCCGCATCCTCAATGAACCGCAAACACCCTTTCAGATACAAATCTATTCATACTGAGATGCATTCACTAAGTTTGTACATGGACATAAAAGAGTAAAGTGTCTTGCTCAAGGACATTTAAACAGGAAAGTGTATTATTTGTTTTAGTAATAATTTGTCATGTAGGTCAGTAGCAATTTCATCAGAAAACTAGCTCGGCATTGTGGGTGAAGTTTCTATTTTGCCCAAGGACACACAATCAATGTGAGCTTCCCGAAACGTTTCATATTAGTTTTGTGTATTTGCAATTTAAATAGGGTACTGAGACTATTTGTAATGTTTAGTGTTTATATATATTTTTAAAAATTCATTATTATGACACTTATGTTTAATTATTTTCTGTATCATAATGGAATTTGTGCACAGCTGCAGTTGGCCAAGCTAACAGTTTCTCACAGCCAGTGGTAACTTTTATTAAAATGTAAACTAGAAAGAAACAACCAATTAAAACTTAAAGCAAACACTGATTGTTTTTCTTTATAGATTACTTCAATTTTGCATTTTAATTAGTTTTATTTTTTATCTTTATTATGCATCAAAATTAACAGTAGCATTAGCACTGACCCACAAACACCACCTTTTATCAACACAGAAGTGTCCACCGGGGAAGTATTCATTTCTACTAATTTTAGTGTGACTCTGCAAAAACCTCATAGAGACAGAACTGGACAGGAAGCACTTAGTGGTACAATAAGCTAGCCATTTAAAAAATAAATAGCCAACTGAAACGCCATGCTCAGAGCCTCATAGACATGATACAAAACCAGAACAAATAATTGGAAATTAAGTTTTTTAGGTTTTGCATCAGTGATCAACACTATAATACAATACAATACAATAATTAACAATAATAGTGTTGCAATATCATGAGAAGAAACATCACAATTTTATGACTGACACTGCAATTCTTCATTCAATTTAATTCTCAATAGTTCCTTAATGATAAAGTACAGCTAGATTGACATAAATAACCAGCTAAAACAGCACTTTACATTCATATTTGCATTGTATTTATTATTTTTTAGTTCATTAAGATGACAATGTAACCTGAACAATCACATTATCAATCAATAATAATAATAATACTGTTATACATAAATAAAGCTATATTCATAACACTTTCCTCTGTGGTATTACAATTGCATCATCATTTCAAAGACGAAGGAGGTTTTTTCAGTTCAAATGTTGTCAGCTGTTGCAGGGGGAGTTTTCAAGAAGCTAAGCACTCGCAGCAGTGAGTGATTGTCCTGTCACCCGACGGACTGTAAACACCAGAGAAATGATTCAGACAACGCCTCGTGATGTAAATGTCACTGAGCAACCAAAGTGTAAGAAAACTTTCCATCCCTCACTCTCGCACAAAGGCTCCACGTGACACAGCAAGATCATCGCTGCCCTGGACATACATTATACGGCATTATCCAAATTAGCTTGTACGTGTCATACGGATGAGAAAAGACTGAGAGATTGAGTGATGGAGCTGTTAGGTGAATGAAAACAAACAGCCGTGGCACTCTGCCGGCTGTGGGCTAATGTCCACTCATTACTGACCCGACGCTAATGGACTCAGTGTCGTTAGCTCCTGCGCTCTACCAAAATATGTGCTTTTGTCTTTTCTCTGGACGCCTCATTAAATTTGGACTCAATTTGGACAATCCTGTTAAATCAGAAAGTCCCTGCTCCGTGAGGTGGATTATGGGCTCAAGGATTGTTGTTGTTTAGTAATAATAACATTATTCCCCCGTGTCACTGATGCTACCTCTGCAACTGAAGGTAAAAAATAAAATAAAATGTCATGTGCTTAGAAAAATCTGTGTAGGCTATTTAAATGCAACACTATTGGCACATCTCCATTGGCTCACTTTGGAGGGGATCAGAATGGTCCGGTTTTGAAGGGGGATGTTAGTGGTACTAGATGCCGAGGCGTGCTGGCTCGCTGATTGGACAAGAGGTAATGTAGACTTTGCAGAAAGAAGATATAAATAAAAAAATAATCCTTTTTCATCAAATGCTGAATTGATCTTGTGATAAATCGTTGCATTTCCAGTGATGATAACTTTGAATGTAACCTTGTTGAGCTGACAATCTTGGCAAAACTAAACTAGTGCATGTTAGCATCGGCTGTTTTCTGTTTTTTGACACATTGCGATCGTGTCAAGACTGGAAATATTCTATTTCCACTGAATAACAAAACGCTACCCAAATCCAGTGTATTTCATGAAGAGATGGGACAATGTGGCGCAGATAAGTTATATAATTGCAAAAAAAGCTAACGACAAACCAGAAGTTGTGTCTTGCTTCCTCCATCTTTAGCCACGTCTTAAAGTGCCACTATCAAAAGAATTACTTAGTGTCTTTTTGGATTGCTGAGATCATCTGTATGAAGAAAAAGTATAATTCAGGTATGATTTAGATTTTAATAATACAAGAAAACATTTGTTGTGTTTGGGGACGTCAGCTGCTCACGTAGCAGCCCCTGTGAGCCTGGACCTCTGCACGAAGTCCGCCTTAAACAGAAGCATTCCAAGAGCTCCAAAGTGAACTGCTCTGGGGCACCAGGGTGAAGTGTGGCTTAAATTTGTTTTTTTCTGTGCCCACAGTTGAGGTGTAGTTGCTAGAACGACTAAACTTAAATAAGTTGAAGTTTAGAGTCATAAAGTTTCAAGAGTCCTTGTGGCTATGTATGTATTAAAAGTTTTCATCTAATACAAAATGTGACAATGTCCCTCAAGTACTTTCAAGAAAAGTTTGTTGGCTGGTCTGTCACCTTTTAGACTGGCCATTTAGGTCAAGAAGTATTTATGGGACCTTTAGTTCACTGTTGTGCTTTTGTTGCGAAACAAGCCTTTTTAGTTAGTGATTCAGTGCAAAGTGCAATATCTATTTTATGAGAACAAGACTCCAACAGTGCAGGTGACACCTGCGATCAATCAGAAGGCCCAAAATTAAATGTATGCATAAAACAGAAAAGTAGGAGCACTTTCTCCATCCCGTAAGTACTTAGAAAAATGACAAAGTGGGTCTGAGGGATGGAGAGAGGGAGATAAATAGGTTTAGGAAAGTGTTTTTATTCATGCCAAAACACAACTGCAGACATCAATATCATTCATCAAGCGTGCAATCATGACAGAGAATTTGTGCCTAAGTGAATGGCTTGTGCCAGGCCTTTTACGAGTCAGGGGAAGGTGGCAGCTAACTAAAAATAGCCCTGCAGCAGCCTCTCATAAATGGGATAGAGCAACGGTAAAAAGAGGAAAGAAAAGAAAAACACATCCAAACACGTACGGCGCAATCCAAGTGGCGGTTTCATTTTCGTAGCTGTCATACGCCGCGTGGCTAAATAACTCCAGGCAGGGCATTACGAGCTGCAGGCGCAACAGCTCTGAACACCAATCACAGGCAGGTGGGGAAATGAGAGGCACACAAAAACAGCGTGAACGCAAAGTAGATGAGATGGATCAGGGAGAAAGAGGGAAGTAGGCACTGATAAGCCTTCTCCAGGGCCTTAAAATGGAGTGGTAAGAGGGCAAATACTCGCCTGAAAGTCCTTCAACTAAAGACTTCATTATATATGTCATTATTACTCTTGAGCTCCAGAAGAATGTCACTCCGATTCCCTCTGCTCAAAAGATAAACACGCTTTCAAGTGAGACATTTCATCTTCCTTGTGTAAGCACCTGTAGCATTGCAAAGCTAATGTAGACTCCTTCTCGTCTCTGAAGTCGATCGGCGGTGATCAGCCTTAAACTAGCACACACTACGCTTACATGCACGCCAGAACTGATAACTGGTCTTCTGCAATTTCCATACAGAACTTTCAGAACGCATATAAAACCAGAGAGAGAGAGATATTCATCAGTACGAGGTAGAATACCACCCTTGCTTGCTTGCTGTCTCTGCTTATTTCTCTCGCCCCCTCCGATATGTGACCCGATTCCCCCGTAATGGTTAAATCCAAGCGCTTGTTGTATCCGCAAGGGATGTTAAGTGCATGGATGAAAGAAATAAGCACTTTGGGGGTTGTTTTGAGATAAAAGTAACACTAATAGAAGGTTAAAAGGGACCTTTAAAGTCAAATTACCGGCACTTCAATGTGTTTATTTGTGCTGCAGAGAGAAAATAGCTTCAGCGCTGTTTCTAGCAAGTCTGAAAACGAAATGAGATGTCACTTGTTGCTCTACTGATGTTTGTGAAAATTGTGGTTGTATGTATGATAGACATATTTATTAGCAGCTATGGCAATAATGTTTCAGCGCTAATGCAAAATTACTATGCCCCTGAATGCCTCTTAGCCCACCGTTCGCTCCTATTTATTCAGTTCTTTGACATCAGCACGTAGACTAGAACAAGACTGTCCGATCGAGACAAAAATCAGATCAAGAGCATACCCTGAGTGACCTGTGCATGTAAAAGTAGTTTGAGTGAGATTCACACACCACAGTCGCACAAAGCTAAGGCGATGTCTTGCCCAAGGACATGACAGCATGGTTTCAAGTTGAGATCAAACCGCCGATCGTTGGAGTTTTGGGCTAAAGCTCCAACCACCGAGCCGCGATCCTGCGCAGATTTACTGCAGGGTTACAGCCGCTTCTTAGAGGTCGCACACTGCTCCTGATAGATAGATTGCCTCATTGAGTGTTGAGGCATGGCTCAAAATCAGAAACCATTTATTTATTTATTTATTTATTTTCCGTCCTCACAATAAATCCAAGGCTTGAGGTTTGATGTGGCACTTGTTTTATGCAGTCGTGAAGAAAGAAAAGACAGGTATCGGGACAAAGAAATGGCAACATACACCAACGTGACGCTCGCAAAGTGAAGCTCGCAAAGCACTGAAGGTTGTGTCCTACAGGAAAATGAGATCTTGTAAATGTGTGGCCAGGACACACAAGCAGCAGCCCAGGGTGCGTTGGACAGATGGAATTACACAGCCCCATAACTCTGTCTACAAACACACACAAAGATGACGACTGGCTCTTCAGGGCACGACTTCTCTGGCCAAGGTTACCCCTCTACCCCCATCACGGCCTCACTACCTCCAAACAGCGAGGTAAAGTGGAGATACTTCTTAAGTGATCCCAATCGGCTCCATATTGCATCGTGGGTGACAAACTGCTCTGCCAAAAGAAAGATGGAGACAGCAGGAGTAAAGGAGTCAAAGTCGGGTTTTGGGATAAAAATAGTTCAGAAAGGAAATGGCAGAGGAAAAAATATGCAGAAATCAAAATTGGGAAATAACATGTTTTCCGCCGATGCCAAAGGACACAAGATAATGATCATGTTTCCATAAATGAAATTTTAATTGTTTGTGGAAATTTGTCCCACTGGAGAGTATTTCGATTTATCTCTATCACATACTTAGAAAACATTCAAATCATTTTCGTCTGCTGGCAACACATCATTTCACATCAGTTTCACTGGCAAAATTGAGTTGACTTATAAGTTATAGTACTGATCTTTTATTTATCTTTTAATAAAGGAAGAAGACGTATAAAACAGACAAAGCTGACAGACAGTGCTACAGTGACTTTTTTGAGCTTTTAACCATGTTCTAACAATGTTCCGTCATCAAAACATGCTTGGATGTTTGGAGGAATGTTCATGAAAAATCCTCCCCCTCCGAGTGTCAAAAACACCTTCTGCTGAACTTCCTTGTTTCTGGGAGGTATTTTTAGATCCTTTGTCTCTCATCTGAGAATCTTTTGCTGTTTTAAGTCCTTAAATCATCACCAGACTCGTTCTGAGCATTTCTTCCGTCTAAACATGAGAACTGCTGCTAGCGTGATAATTACGAGTAGTACATTCGCTTCAAGAAATAATATAGCTAAGCGCTTGGTGCCACTGGCTGGATGCACTAAGTAAGTGTCTTTCCAGACTGCAGACAACAAATGTAATTATTTCATAATAATAAACTTTTTCTTTGTGTCAAAACATGAGATGGCAAATTAAAGGTACTCAAGAGCATGTTTAAAGGCTAAAGACAATACAAAAAATGCAAATATTGTTTCTGACTTGGGCTGCTCGATCCGGGAAAAATGTCTAATTGCGATTTTTTTACTGACCAGTATGTGACTGTGATTTGCGATTGATGTTTTAATAACATTGTGTTTAAATTACACATTTTAAACACAACCAGGAGAACTGAAAAAAAATATATATATATTGAAATAGACCTAAGAATCAGAACATGTCTGTAGAATCTAAACCACAGGGGAAGCAGTTTTTATGCAGAAGAAGAGGATATTTTGTTGTTTGTGGAGGAAATTGTGGCACTTAAAATTTTGCAGCTTTTGCAATTTGCTAATTGCGTCCGTTCAAGTTGCGATTTCGATTAATCTTGCAGCCCTATATCTGACATAGAAAAACTAGACAACATTTATTTTAATACTGCAAGCTCTTAGTTATATATTTATAATGGCACAGTAAAAAGTACTACTTTGATTGATGTAATCATTTTATTGTCAAATTAGTTTTAGCATTTTTGTGACAAGGCAGTCCAGTGACTCAAAAATGTATTAAACTTGACACCTTTCCATGAGTTTGATACAAATGAATTAAGAAATATATAATAATTGCATATCCAGTCACAATGTTAGTTTTGTTTCTCTCCAATTTAAGCCCTATTTTGTCTTTCGTAAATTACATATTTGACGGCTCGTTCAGGAAACACACATTTGCATATCATTAGTTTTTAAATTGTGCTTAAATAACACTCCATCGATGCAACTATAACCACACAACAGGAGTATGAGTCAACTTTCTTGCTCTGTAACATAACATACACTGTAACTCTAAACACATAAGTTCACGCGAGGTTAACTGTCAGTGTGTAGATATATATATATATATAGTTTTAGCCCACAGACAATGCTCTGCCAAATATAGCAGTAGTTGACAAGTGAAAAGTTCAAGTACGAATGATCTGAGCAAAACACTACAATTTCTGCCTCTGAAATCCGAACTTTCAGGGTGTTACCTCGAGGACACCAATATTTTAGCTTTTATCTCTTTTAATAATTACAATTCACCTCATGCAATATTGTGACAGCCATTTTCTTCTGTTGCTACGAGCAGTGACAGCATGTAATGTGTTCATGCCTTTAGGCGCTCTTCCAGCTGCACGCGAGACAGGAACTACCTTGAGTTATTTGAAAATGTGTAGTTGTAGTGTTGGGCTGAAGGCAAAATTTTAGTTTTCATTAAATATGATGTGAATCCAGGTCACTGTTTTGATCTGAGTGGGATTTGGGGGATTCGCTGTCATTTTGTGTTACAATATATTGACCTGACAAAATGAATAGCTCATGAGCAGTGGCGAAATGTTTTGTACCTTAATGGTAAGATCATTTACCCCTGAACTTTGAATGACACAGCTAATTAATTTAACTCATTATTTGTGAAATCTCTCTGTTTAGCTGTTTAAAGGAACACAATGCGACGTTTGTTTTTGAAGGAGAGCCACCTTC
Source organism: Rhinogobius similis (assembly GCA_019453435.1). Taxonomy (NCBI): domain Eukaryota; kingdom Metazoa; phylum Chordata; class Actinopteri; order Gobiiformes; family Gobiidae; genus Rhinogobius; species Rhinogobius similis. The sequence continues at coordinate 14,845,348 of CM033638.1, forward strand.
TTTTCTCCGTCAATGTCACTGCTTTGCTTGGCGTTTTCCACAGGATCCATCAAAAAAAGTACCTGTAGTGGAAAGAGTTCTGCAAATTTGTACTCTAGTAAAACAACAGTTACATGACTAATGATATATCTCATATCTTTAAGAAGAATTAAGTTGTTTTAAACCACAATTCACATATTCTCTGAACTCCGTCAGTCACAGCAATGCATTTTGTGTGTTTAGAAAGGAGAAAGTTCATCGATTCATCACAACTAATCGATTATAGAAAAAGCTGTAAACTAATTAGGTAATAAGATAATTGTTAACTGGTCTATACAGTCTCCAAAACATGCCATGAGCTGAGAGAAGAGCAAGAAGCACACAAAAATGAATCAGGAAATGTGTCTATTTTGTGTTTTTGATAAAAACACTCTTTCATCTGTAAATATTCTCCACCAGAATGTCCTCAAAAGACATCACTTCAGCTTTATCTCAGCAAAATCGATAAAAAAAAGTGCATTTTGTGCTCCAAACATTGAATTCATGAATCGAAAGAATAACAGCTAGACTAATTGATTACCAAAATAATAATCCTTGGTTGCAGGACAGACATGCATTAGGACATACTCAGTACTCATGTCATTTTACAAGTACAAGCATATGTCAAAAAAGTACTCAAGAAGAACTCAAAAATGTCCTACATTTTATGTGGTTAACTAATTTGAAGACCCTGTACTTGATTTTACTGTCAGGTTAAACTGTATGCCCTGTACTAAATGCATTCCTCACTTTCATTATGCATTCATCTTAATTATTCACCACAATGAGTTTATGAGTGCATTTCTGAGACCAGAGCAGAGTTTTCCCGTCACGGTAAAGCTAATGAAAATTAACTAGCGGGCTAACAGCGCACTTCCTGCTTCTCGGACGATAAAACCTTTTAAAATGAGGAAGACAGCGGTATTATTTTGACCATAACAATATATCTGCACTCGGGCAAAAATCGTGTACAGCCACTTTAAAATGCACTGTACAAACTCTTCGCAAACTACTATAGCAAGTACTTGAGATGTTGTACTTTTCCGCGGCTCGTTCGGGAAACACACCTGCGTCATCCTATCTATTAAAACTTATACAATACTGGCACAGGTACATCGTAAAAGCTATCACATCCCGCTGCCAGGAGAGCCGATCCGGATCTAGGTGGATTTGGGCTTCAAGGACACTAGATTGAAGTCGTAAAAATGATAGATGACTCGTCGGAACGGAATCTCTCCCTCAACCTCCCATCGAGACATTACTTACTGCCTCTACCCCCAGCAGCCCGCTCTCCCTCCTCTTTCCGCGCTCCCTCCGCAGAAGCCTTATCCTGCCAAAACACTGCCTTTGGTCCCTAACCCCTGAGGTGGAGATGAGGGGTAATTGAAAAAGTTGGCTCGGTGGGAGTTAAGTAAGCCAGATAAGGGCCAGTGTTGAGGGAGTATATACTAGTGCACAACAAGTACACAGGATGGATGTTTGCAGCGGCATGGCAACGCAAACGGGAAGTACGCGGGACGGCGACGCAAACAGGAAGTACGCAATTACAGCTACTACAGAGGTGGTAATGTGTCAAATTGTTGTTAAGAGTGCGACGAATGAGCTGAAATAGATCAAACGTATGCTGTAATCTTTCTAATAAGGGTATAAAGGGAAAATTCAGCTTCCTTTAACATTTGTTTGATCTTTAAACTTCAACTAATATATTTCAAGAAGCATTGAATTTCTAATGGATTGCCAAAATATCATTTTCAGATTGTTCAAAAGTTTCAAAGAACTGGTTCGGTTTATTCCTCTAGTTTCTCACATCAATGAGTCAAACACAGAAGGCAAATTTTCCTAAGCAAACAGTATACTATATTATAAAGATTTAACAACAATTCACAATTATTAACATTACACTATCTACTCTATCACCATTGCTCTAAATCTAAACTCCTGAAAAAGTAAAGTTAATGTGACATAAACAGCACTTTTACTTTTGGGCGTATTTCAAGTATTGATTGAATTGAAATGACATAACTTTGCTTGTTAAATTGTCTCAGTAAATTATTTTTTAGGACTTGTGACTACATTTTGTCCTGATTATCCATTAACCAAAAACATTAACATTAACAAACAAACATTTTGAGGACTATTTACCATTCAAAAGAAAGAATACATGGTTAATTACTATGACAAAGGTCCTCATTTTCCATCATTCTGACGCTCATGTAGAAGAACACTGCCTCCCAAATGTATCAGGAAGAGAAGGGGATTTGGAAAGAAAAAGTACATAAAAAGAACTAGAACAAAAAGAAACAAACCAGTGACTTTTTGTGTGGTAAATAAAAGACAGGCAGAAAAAGGCTTTATCTGCTTTAGCTATCGCTACTGTCCAACGGCTCACTGTATAATACCCACTTATGCAAATGGGTCTCAGCTCCCCTGGTACTACACTAGGAGCCAGCATGCTTAACAGGCTGTGTGTGTGTGTGTGTGTGTGTGTGTGTGTGTGTGTGTGTGTGTGTGTGTGTGTGTGTGTGTGTGTGTGTGTGTGTGTGTGTGTGTGTGTGTGTGTGTGTGTGCGCGTGTGCGCGTGTGTGCGCGTGTGTGCGCGTGTGTGTGTGTGTGTGTGTGTAAGGGCTGTACAGTGAAGTGCTAGTATATTGTTGGGGATAGGGGAAAGAACAAGTCCAAATGACTCTGAACTTAATCCAAATCGAATGATACAATTGTGTCAGAGGCAGTTTTACAACTTTCCAAACAAGTTCTCATGCTTCAGCCAAATTTATCTAGAGATATGTAAAAAAAAAAAAAGAAAAGAAAAAAGATTCAGTTCAGTCACAATTCAGGTCTTGTTTCCCTCAAATTTGAAGCCGATTTTGTCTTAGACTAAAACTTTACGTCTATTGATCCACAAATTACTGACACGGGAGTTCACAAATTAGAAGAGTTCTTACAACAAAAGCAAAAACATAAAGTTAAGTTAAGTTTCCCTTAACTAAATTTCAAATAGAATTTTTATTCAGCCTAAAACAGCTCATCTTAGACACACATTTGTTTTTAACTTACATGATAAGGGGTTGGGGTATTAAACTTTTGTTTTGTAAAAGAGTACATTTTTCTACTAAAGAGGATATTGTAAAAGCACCACTTTCGTTAATCTGAAAGTAAGACCTGAAAGCAACGCTCTGATTGGCTGTGCTTGGATGGTCCACCCCAGTTTCACTTCACCATCTGGAAAAAGCTGTTCTAAAGCTGTACACAAGCCCCAAAATGAATGCTTCTGGATGTTTATGATGTGTCAAAAGAGTTAGGGATGAGTTACACAGATTTATAAACCTACTTCCGGTGTCAAAAAAACAGGTACGCCAGCTTTAAAGCACTGGCATGATCAGTTTAGAGACAATTCGGGTTTAGACATTGTGAATTCAGCTCCAGTTTTGTCTACAGTGTGTCCAGAGCTTTGCATCTTATAATAAATCGAACAATTTACAACAAAAATAAGTAAAGAGCCCGCTGTGTTTCCTTCAAAGCCCAGATGCATGTTTTGTTTCATCACGCTGGCCTTGCATGGACCGCAAACACATTCTTTCGTTCAGAGCACACTTTCACCGTGTGTTTTTTGGATGTTGTTTGTGCAGAAAACTCCAGGAGGTGTTCTGACCACTGTCCCTCCCACTGCCCAGCCCAGCGGCCATTTATCTCCGACCTGCCTGTTCCCCTCATCACTCATCTGCCGCTCCCCTCTCGCCCGCTCCGATGACTTACGGCTCACAGCAATGGGCAAAAAATGAACCAGGTTTGTGCAAGCAGCGGAGTACACGGAGCCAAGATGTGGAAGTGAATGCACTCAGCGTCTTCAATGTCGGTTTTCTTTGTATTTGAGAAGGTTAAGCTGTTAAGCGCTCTGGAACAGGGTGTGCATTTAAAAGTATGATAGCATTAGAATTCGCAACATTACAAACTGTTCATAGTTTCAAACTGAGCTGAAGGATAGGTCAGAATTCAATGGAAGAACTTGTCAGAACTGTCAAAATGTAGAAGCTTTTGCAAAGTTTAAGGATAATGTATCTGTCCATAGGGCGATTGAAAATGGCTTAAAGTTCAAGGACCTCTCTGGGAGTGAATGATATCTTGTTGATTAAACAGTGGTGGTATTATTCAAACACAGAAGTAAAATATTTGTCCATTTGAAAGGACCTTTTCTGACACCCGTAATATAATCCATGGTTATTTCTGTAATACCGTGCCTTTCACATCTGAGATTCAGGCATAGAATTCACCGCATCACAGTATGTTTGTCTGTCCAATGTAACAGATGATGAAAGTGACATTACAATAGATGAAATACATCTCTATTCAAAGGTTCTCTGACGTCACCTTTCATTGAGCCTCAAAGGTTGCATTATTTGAAAGAAGTTACTTACTAGAAAAGTTTATTGTCACACCTTAAGAGTGTGTTGTGTATTATAAAAGGTGAAGATGAAAGCCTCCCTCATGTAAAAAGGCAGAAGGCTAAAATACCAGGTGTCAGTGTGCATCACATCAGAGGAAACTGGGTGCTATTCTTGGCAGCCTCATCCTGAACAGCACTAAGAGGAAATCTGAAGTATCACACATCTGCCCCCCTTGTGCTCACAGCAGCCCAAAGGGAAGGAGCCGTGCCAGGACTCGACATCGTGTCATTGGTGAGAGAAATGCTGTCACGATGACCACACTCTGACACCTCCACTGCTCCACTGGTTTACCTGAAGGGGACAGTTTCATCTCTCTCTGTCTCTCTCTTTTCTTTTTAATATGAAAAGGTTTGTCTACAACCTTCTAGACACATAGATTACTAGACACGAGTGACTGTCTTACTGCAGATAAAACTACAACAACTATTAAGAACTATTACAACAACTACTTCAACTGCAACTTGTACAACTACAACTGCTACAACTATTACAGCTGCAACATCTACAACCAGTACAACAACTACTACAACTATAAGTACTACAACTACTACAACTGCAACTAGTACAAATACTTCTGCTACTACTGCTACAAATACATCAACAACAACAACAACAACTACTACTACTACTACTACTACTGCTAGAAATACAACTAACTACTACAATTACTACTACAAATATAAATTACTACTACTACTACTACAACCACAACTTACTACTATTACTCCAACTTATACTCCAACTACTACTACAAATACAACTAACTACTACTACTACAACTACTTCTACAAATCAACTAATTACGACTACCACTATTACTACTATTACTACTTATCACAAATTGTACAATTTTATTTTGTTCCTTCCTACCATTTCTTTTAACTAATACATATTACTAACTACGAGCACAACCACTTCCATTATTTCTACTTACAACTGCTACTTACTACTACGACTACTACTACTACTACTACTACTACTACTACTACTACTAGACTGGAGCCTTACACAGAAGGTTTCAGACAACATGAAGTCTCTGTACAGTGTATTTCCACGATGTTACAGAGACAGATTAACCAATATTTAGTTGGTACCAAAACGCGCACATAATTACAATCTTTCCTCTGTTAAACTTGGCTCTCAGTAGTTTACTAAATCTGTTGTGACTTTCTTCCTGACCACCTGTCATCCTTCTTCTGCTCTTCTCCTGTCAGCGCCTTTGTCTCTTCACTGGCACCTCAAATGGCTGCAGATCAATCAGAGGGGTTTGTTAGTCCGCCCGTGTTGTGGGTGAATGGAGCCGTGCACCCAGGGGTCCTGCCTCCCTCATAATTAAATAGCTGGAGGACTGAACGCTTCCCTCTAGAGGACCTCCCGTGCTCTCTCTCCCCACCAATAATCCACCCCATAGCGACTTGTGCCGGTGCAAAACTAATCACTTAGACCTGCTATCTTGGGCATTCCAATATAGACAGAGAAAACAGGGTGATATTGTGTTTTGCGAAAATGTATTCTGTTAGACCATAATGATTTAAAGGCTGAGTTAACTCGCAGTCGATGGGTTGGCCCGCTTCGAACGCAACCGCTGTCCATCAAATGCAGATTTACGTAAGGCACGGGAAAACTTGAGCGTGCACGGATCGATACCTCATCGTTTAAGTGCCGGCCAAGACGCGCAACCGACCACGGCTTTGATTGTTACCTAAATACAGTATATAGCCTACATCTTCGCTCACAGCAGGGTCACGCACGAGGCTGGCGCGATTAGATTAGCTGCAGGAAACAAAATAAGAAGTGCTTTCCGAGGTTTAACTCTAGAGTTAAAATTTCCATCCTCATAAATGTCATTATTGTTGCCATTAGATCAAATTACTGTGAGTAAAGTAGCCCTGCGGAGAATCATTAAAGGTGCATTAGGATTGGGCCCACTGGCATAGTAGTGGGTTCAATATGAGGTAACAGAAATTATTATTCTGAATTCTTTTCCATAAACATGCATACTATTTGCTTCATGTTTAAATGTGTTACACGGCATGGATATAATGACGATATTAATGCCGGTATACGCTATGGCCTATGTGCTGCACTGTGTTAACGCTAATGGTTTTGGACACTACCCAACTGTTCTTTCTGTCACAGTTAATTATGTGCGTGACACTGGAGGATATGTAAACAAATGTCCACTCGACGCAGAAGTGAACTTAATTAACTTTTGAACAACTTTATAGGCTGTAGCTGTCAACATGTATTTTTGAGAAGCTGGAACCATAACCAGGCAGTAATAGACATTTGTGCCTTCCCTCCTCTGAGCAGGTTGGGTCTGGATCCACATCTGGTAGAAAAAGTTTGTCAGACAGTTGGTCGGCGATGCCTTAGAAAAGTGGTACAAAATGTTGCTTTCTGTGTGAAAACGATATTGTCTTTTTAGTCCCCACCAATCTACATCGTAATAAACTGACTAATCCTCTTGCTAGATCACTTCAAATCTTGAGTTGTCTCTGGCTGCTGCACTGTTGTTAATGCGTGACAGTGAAGGATGAGTCAAAGGCAGAAAATAAACTTTCCTATAAGTTCAATACATATTTTAAAGGGCTGCTCTAATATTCAAAACAAATAAACAAATAACATTGATATATGATGATGTGAACAACTGTAATGTTATGTTAAAGGTAAACCTGAAGATTTGTTATGTTTAAGATCCATGTTTTAAAAAGAACTAGACCAAACCGGTGACTATGCTTCAAGGGCAGAATGAGCACCGTTAAAGGAGATATATTCTTTTTTTCTTGGTAATTAGTATTGAGCTATAACATAAATGTAGTTTATCATTTTACATGTTGTTCATTGTAAACTGCAATATTGATCTAAAACAGCTTAGTAGAAGAGACAGGTCCTTGAAAACTGCTTAACTGATAAGCCCCGCCTCTTCATAGTTACTTTACCGTAATAAGCAGCAGAGTTTCTTTAGTTTTGGAAAGTGGTTATGTGACATTTTAGAACCAACAGCTGTCACTCGGAGTTATAATTCTTCAAATAATCGCAACTAAGTTCAGGGGTGTGGGCGGGGATAGGGGGTAGGTGCTCGAGCCTCAGTTGCAAGAGAATACAAGATTACAAAACCCAACTAAAGGCAAATGATGAGGAAAACCTGTTGTAACAAGGTTAAAAGCTCATTAAAGTTGATTTTGCATAACTTGTCTTCTTTAACATTCAGATCAGAATTATCATTTTCTTTCATATTTATTTCCCCATTAACGCTTAGGGCAAAAATTGTCATCACACTAAAAATATTTTGCTTTGTGTCACCCCATGGAGCTGGAAATGTATCAACAAATTTTAAACCAATTCCTGTGTTTGTGTTTCCCAATTCACACCGCATTTAAAAGCTTAGGGACATTTTGGCCGGCGTACAAGAAACTCCGAGTCCACTACAGCGCACAAAAGGAACTAAAATTATATGTGACTGCATTGAAGGACGCTGGCCAAACCATGTGCCAGCTCGCATCACCGTTTGACTGTACTCCTCAGTATTTTCCACATTTGAGCAGTGATGTGGACATATGCACACTGACACCACTGGGGAAACCTTGGCAGTCATTGCAGCGAGCCGTCCAGCCCCTCGCTATCATTAAAAGTGACACCAAATGGACAAGAGCGCACCAGACACATACTCGTCTCTCTGTCATTTTTTAACCAGGGCTGACAAGGCTGCCAATTGAACACTACCGCTGTAATATACTTCCATTTCGAAAATTAGCACCGTTAAACAAAGTCCAAAAGAGACTTATGCCATTGAGTCGCCGAGTACAATCTTTACTTTGCTGAGTCATAGGCTTTCTTCTGCCAAATATACGAACATAAAAAACACTGCATTATGAGATAACCCTATACACTGGCGGCTTGATCAAAGAGCGCTCCAGACGTTCCCTGATGATTTTTATGTAAAACCCAACTGCTTATTCAGCCGGCATAAAAACACATTAAGTACGTTGAGAGCATTACGTTTCAATGTTCCTGCTTGATGTCTAATAGGAAATGTGACTTATTTTCCATAGCCACCAGGGGAATTGTGAGAGGAATAGTCAACAGTTAGGCCGCCTGTCCCAAAGTGATAAACATGCGACGTTGTGTAACCCAAATGCAACTCCTCTTCAAGGTGGAGTCCAAAGAATTAAATTGGTTTACCAGTCAAAATAAAGTGAAAATCCTCTACGACTGAAAATCCGGTTGACCTAATTAAAAGAAACACTTTTGACTTTAAAGTCTGGAGTTTCTGAAGTCCAGGTTTAACACTTGCCTCATCACAAGAAGGTCCCAAGTTTGATCACAGGACTGTTATATTTTCACTGTGTTTGGGCTCTCCTCCAGGCCCTCTTTTTCCCATCAACAACAATATCTTGACGAACTTTTTCACAACCAGGACGGTCAAACTCTATGACTCTCCTAATACGTGAATGGGGCGTAAACCTTAGTTGGACAGCCACTACGTTTACATCCCCGTCTGGAAAACTGGATAACTGGCCAAGACTAATTAGAACTGATTCTTCAAAATGTATCTTAGTATTATGATTGATGTGTCTTGATTCGAATCTCAAAGATCTCATCTGGAGAAGTCCGTAGTCGTGTTGATGCTGCAGTCCAGTGCAGACTAGGAGAGACATTCATCTGCACGAGGTGAGAAATAGTCATGCACTCACTCGTTTTAGATCAGAAGAGATGACAAGCCCCTTCAACGCGGCGAGCACATGTTTTGTTTTGATCCGCTACGTTAAAGGGGAAGCAAATAGACCGGAGCTTCTTAGCGTGTTTGTGCCGTGGAGAGCAAATAACACGTCCTAGCATGTCTGCAAATCAAATGGTCAACAGCATTTATGAGTTGCCGCGTATCTATGCGGGTGTTGTTGTCAAATTTTTAACACTGCACAGAATTAAATCAGAAATACTGAGAGAGAATTGTCTGAATCAATGAAAATGTATTCAGGGGTATGCACAAGTGAAGCAGAGTGTGTCCCTAACAAAGTCATATCTGTCCCAAAGCCCCATCAAAACAGGAAACAAGCATTCTTTTACCATGACTGTAGTCCTTTAGTTGTTTAGTCGATTAGTAGTTCGATGGTATCTTAGTCGACCAAGATTTCTATTAGTCGACTAATCGTTTTTATTACAAAAATGATTTACATGGCAAAAACCAGAAGATATGACGTGAGTTAGCTGAAGATTTTGGAGTCTTGAGTTATAAATACACTGTCTCATAGTACTTTTCTGTATAAATTGTTGTTTTTGCATGAACTGCGCCACAGTTATGTTCTTTTGAGTGCAGTTTGGTTTAGATACATGGAAATACTTTTTTTGAATAATTTTTGCCACACCCCCTTTTAGTCGACTAATCGGTCGATAGGGCTGATCTTTAGTCGACCAAGAATGTCTTTAGTCGACTACGGACCTAGTGCCACATCCACCTTAAGGAACTGTTTTAAACATGTAAATGGGAACAAGGTTTTAGCAGATTAATTTCATAACAGATTATTTGTTCTTTGGTAATTTCTTCGGAGCACAATCTCCATCCTGTACATCCTGTGATAAGGCAACGGGCATTGAACATTCAGTATCTGGTCATTGAGATTGTGAAACATAAGTGTGCCATGACATTTAGTAATTTGCTAAATTACTAGATGTCCCGTCTCTCAGCCACAGCTCAAATCTATTTGTTTTTTGTTTTTTTTAGCTGCCTGTAGATGAGTCTGACAGGATTTGATTGTCTGTGCATGTAAACGTAGTGAGTGTAGCTTGTCACTTCACTGTTTTTACTTGTGAGTTGTGAAGTCTTGTGATGGCGTAGTGCCATTTCTTGTTATTCTAAGAGTGACAATGTGGTTGTGAATGTATTTAACTGTTTGGGGAAATCATGGAAAATTTTGACATCAGTGGACAATAACGTTTCTTGTATCCGATTTGTAACCTACATTAAAAGACTAATCCCGGGTTTTCCTGACCAGAAGGAAGGTGACTTGATGCAGCAATATGGTCGCCCGCTGCTCCAGAAAGGTTGCCTCAGGATAGTTAAATGGAGCAGAATTTCCTTTGGGGATAACGATGTCTCCTTTACCTTTAAATAATACATTAAAATAGGTCTATACGTTTATTTAGCCATCAATTTGAAGTGAATCCAAAATGTAAATCCCTCCTTAAATATTTTCATGACACAATTACACGCTAACTTTTTGGATCTTACTTCAAAGGCCAAAGGGCAGCGTGGGGTGAATCATTATGTTGCTTTATACTGAACATGTTTGTCACAGCGGGCCATAAAAGTGCCCGCAGAATCATTTGTCCATTGAAGATTAATTGATTTCAGCGAGCCTTTGTGTGCAATTTTACCGTGTTCCAAAGCGTGTCTCTCCACATCATACCGGGCCAAAGAGCCATTCATCAAAGCCCCAAACATCTATAGTTTCAGCCACCCATTTGAGCACTAGAAAACTGTCTTTGGACACACTTTAAAAGCGTTTCCTTGATGTCAACAGCTGCACCACTCAAAACTGCTTCTGCCAAGACACCTCCATCTATTGTTTGAGTGACACCCATTATCACGCGCTCCATCGAACACACCTTAAAGCTATAGTTTTGTGGATTTACACTTTCTGTAGAATTGAAATATTTCTTGTCTTGTCCCATTTTTTTTTCTTTTTTTAACCTGACAAATCATTGCCTCTCCGCCGAGCTGCCTGGGAGGAGATAACTCCATTCACCGCTTGGCTGTCTAAAGGAAGGATTGTCGAACAAACCATTTCACCTGAACGCATCGCCGCTAGTGCATTAAGGCTCCTGCTAAATACAACCTTTATCCAGCAAGCAATTTAAAGAAAATCTAAATTAAAATATCTTCATGTTAGTGCCTTGAGCCATTGATTTTCTGTACCACTGCCTGCTGTAAGTGACTGAATTTTCTCTTGATAAATGAAGACTACACCAAATTCAAACCGAGCATTAACCAAAGACACTTGTCTGTGGTTAAAAAAAAAAGAAAAAACGTATACCGTAATGGGCCAAACACACAGAAATGAAAGCTGTGGAGTTTGAACTACTGTTTATTATTAATACAAGTAATAAGTAATAAAGCAGGCCTAGATAAAGGCATTAGCACATTAGCACTATCCTGCAATCACATAAACAGTCCAAATAACAAAAAATAAAACGACAAACTGACCAAATATTAGTTGATTGTTAAGATATATGAAGATTTACTAACATTTCTGCTGGAGGGGTCCGTAGTTTCAGTTACAGGAGTTATTATTACCTTGAAACAAGACAGATTTGGCCTGTAACTTGGCACTTTTGTCTTCAAGATGATAGAAGTTTAATGCAATACTGTGGAACATTCCAGGCAACATAATAACAGCATCCTCATGGAGACAAGTGGCACAAGCAAGCAAGACACTTCCACATTGCTTACTATGAATCTGGTGTGTGAGTGAATCCACGTCCATGACTCTTTTTGAATCTTTTTTTTTTTTTTTTTCTAACACAATGTGGTTTGAATTCATATTATTTTAATTTCTGCTGTTTCACTTCAGCTGTTCCAAAATGTTTTAGGTTTAATTTTGGAAAGAGTTTTGTATTTTCATCAATAGTATTTGTTAATCTCAGTCTTACAAATGCATGAACCCAAAAGTGCATCCTTGTGGTGAATGTGACCATAAAGGCCTTATTTGCTCGTCTGACATACCATTTGTCACTTTATCAAATACATGCCCTCCATCCTAAATCATGACAAATCATCCAAACACTGTCATAAATATGTATTCTTCTTTATATCACGCTTTACAGTACGAGATACATTTGCTCTATATGTGATTCCTATATGCGCAGCCCTGACCTAAATTAGAGTGAAAAATTACCCATCTTTGTAGCGTGACTGGGCATTCGATAAGCGCGACAAGAAGTCGTATCTGGAGGGCGGAATGTCCTTTTGGTGGAGAAGGACGGAGCTGGTGGAGGGAAAATTGATCACAACCATATTTTTTCCTCGCTTTTTCGCGACATTTTATCCCCCCCCTCCCCGTCTCGTCTTCTCATGTCAGACCACCCTGATGCTGTCACTTACTGTCTACTCATTCACACATCCATACTTTTCAATGGGGTTAAAAATGTATCTCTCTGTCGGTGTTCTTTTGTCATTTTGCATGTCTTTTCAAGCCCAAAAATAGTCTCAGAATGATGGTATTGCTCAGACTTGCATGTTTAATTCATATATTATTACACGTTATTACATTATGATGTATGATAAAACTCTGTGCATAGAAGAGGGACAAAACCAGCCACAGGAAGTAAAACGAGAGTGTCATGTGAGCTGGTAAAACTGCGCAAAATCACAATGAAAGTAATGGAGATGGCAGACGGGCAAAACGGTAACAATCATAGCAATTCTCCGATCAACTCGCTCACACAGGCGCAAGAGGGTCGTCGGTTTTACTCTCATGATGGGTGCTGCTTTTCAGTTTAGAGTTTGCACGTTCTCTCTGTGTCTGGGTGGTTTTCCTCTAAATACTTTGATTTCCTCCATCGACTCGAATATTCGCAATGAGCCAATGTGGAGGAGATGTGCTGATCGATTGACGTGATTGGTCAAATGCAAAGGAGGGACAATAAACTCTACAAGAATCTAAACTTCTCCTGACCAGCACCACCAGTGTTCTCCAACACGTGAACGATATGGGTAAAAAGTAGAAGACAAATTAGTAAACTAAATGCTCAATTTCTCGAAGAAGTGAGAATACTTTCGTAATTTGAAAACTTGTAAATCTTGTCTTTCTACATACAGTATCAAAAAATGTGGTGAAGTTAGAAAGTACAGACACTTGCTCTGTAGTTACTGCCGTCGTGATTTGTGGGTTTGATTCCTGGCCTTTACTATTTGCAGAATGTCTATATCCTCTCTAACCTCATGTCAAGCTACAACTGTCCTGTCTAAAGCTTGATGTTCACAGCATAATTTCTTTCGTCTTATAAGATTCATGCATTGTTCACGGGTTCCTTCTTGGCTAGTTTGTCTAAACATCAGGCAGAGGCTAGCGCAACGTGCAGGCTGTGTTTTCAATTTTGAGCCACCACTTCAGATATTCCCCACGATCCGAAATCTTTTGTTGCAGACGGCCAAAATTGTGCAGTGGACACTTCTTTTTGTCATTTCAGAGTAAAATATACGATGTTTGAAACGTATTAATTAGCGCTGGCATGTGGGATCAACTTCAACACAGATCAAATCCATCGCTATTGATCGCCAGCCGTGGGATTCCAAGCTATTTATCTCATTACCAGTTGCTTGTTTCACATACGTCCTTCAGTTTAAACGCTGCAGTTATGACTTCATCAAAAAAGTTATTCTGTTCAGTGAATGAAATGATGATGTGTGATCATTTGAAGGGGTAAAATGAAACCATGTCATCTTGAGACCATCGCGGAGGCTGAAAGTCTGCTTGGATATACATTTCTTTTTCCTTCACACTCACCCCATGTTTCCGTCTCATACTTATATATGAATCATTTGTGCATCCTTGCCAAAATATTCCCCACAATTCCACTCTTCTGCCTCTTCTCTATCTCTCATCGCATGTATTCTTCCAGCCCAGCAAAGTGTGTCGTGAATGTGATGCGTACGGCTATCAGATCGTCTTGATGTTTTCGCCCCAACGCAGGCAGCCAGACTGGAATATTACTACGGATTTATCTGCCTTTTTGCTTGCTTTACAGAGGCAGCTCACACACGGAGGTCAAACCAAAGAGTGAAAGAGGGAAAGGCAGGCCGCACTTATAAACGATACGTGTTTGTATGACATATGCTTGAGAATACAGACAGTGCTGATCTGTCCATAAACAACGACATCCCTGGTGTGTATTTTACAGTGTACAACTTGTATGGAAGTGATGGTATCGGAAGCAATATGTCTTTGTAGTAAATGGCAGTTACAGGAGATACCAGATGTGCTACAAGAAGAATGGGCTTTCTGCATTTTGAGCACAACCACACTTGAAGATAAGGATCGGAGCGCGGAGTTTGTGGAGATGAATTGATCACAAACTGGCACTGATTTATGACTTCGCACAACCTGCTGTCGCTCCCAAAATGCAATATATATGCATCTATAGTGAGATATGTAGAGGGCATTTAGGAGATTAGGAGAGATCAGACTGATATTTGTAAAGTATTATTATTATTATTTGGACAGTAATACATTGTGGTGGAAAAGGTACTCAGTCTTCTTGCTTATGTAAAAGTACAGAAATGTGCGCCAAAAAAAGGTAAAGTATGACATTCAAAAATCTTCTTCATTACAAGTTTTGAAGTACCTGTTTAAAAAAGTACTATAAAGTCAAATCTTTCACTGAAAGCATTAAATGTGGTAATTTTGGTAAAGAATTGTGCTGATCTTTGGTCAACAAATGTCAATTAGGATCACCTTCTTAATTTTTGTTCAACATGCTAAAAATAAATCCTTAAACCAAATGAAAAGTACTTTTTTGTGTGCTTTTTTTCAATCCAGTTCAAAAATGTAGTGGACTAAAAAGTACATATTAGGTTTCAAATGTTATTTTATTGTTGCAATAAAAGTTACTTAAGTACAACACTTTTCCTTTTGAACTAAATATTATATATGATTGCGGTTTACTTAGAATTTAGTTTCAGAATTATTCATGTAGCAACTAACCTTGCGATTTTTAAGACTTAAAATTCCAAAATATTTTCATTTTAGGAGGAGACACAACATAAAGAAATATGAATTGTTATATTTAACACTCGCTGTGGTGGAAGAAGTACTTAATTTTAAGTTAAAGTAGAGATACAGAAAGTACAAAAGTAAAAGTATGACATTTGACAGTAGTATTGAAGTACCTGTTTAAAAATGTACTTTAAGAGTAAAAAGTATTTCACACAGATTTGAACTGATAAGCAATAACGACACCTTAATTAGCCTTAACAAATCATGAACAAAGACTTAATTCACAATGAACATGTAGTGTGCTGAGCTTGATTCAGGATTAGTAATGTGATGTTACTTTCAGGTTAGGGTTGGGGTTAGGAATTAGGGTTAGAGTAGTGGATTTTATGTACAGTGTATATCTGTCTGCACAAGGCTCAGGCTTGAACTTAAACCTTTACTCAGGACGTCATTATGAACATAATAAAATAAGCTCTCAATCAAATCACATTTATTAGTATTAGTATAAAGTATTAGTAGTAGTATAAAGTATCTTCAACATATCAGTCCAGTTCAAAAATGAAACAGAAAGTACAGATGCTCTTAAATGTAGTGAAGTAAAAAGTATCTAAAAAGATACCTACAGAATTACAATGCTTTTACTTGTGTACTTAAGTACTTTTTATGGACTGTATAACTTATGAACTATCAAGGCCAGACATACTAGCTTACAAATGTAGCATATTGCCTTAAAGGTATTCTCTCTATTTTCAAAGTCTTTGGTATTCATCACGACTATAATTCAGGAACTCCATCTTTGATCTTGACAGGTCCATTTTTAGTCCCCATGAATCCAAAAAGCCTACTTTCCATCCAGGTGGGTTAAAACATATGAAATGGAGTGCATTAACAAAAAGAAGTAAGAAGAAGAACTTGTTGCCATAAAAGATAAAATGGTGCAGTGACTATTAGTGACATTACGGCTGTGGAAAACGCAGGCTTCCTTATATAGAGTGTGCTTTTGGAGACAGAAAGTGCTGAGTGCAACTTAATGAACCAGAACTAATGGAGATATTTATTGTTTGGTGTAAGTTCTATGGAGGTTAATGGATTGTTGAGCTCGAAGACTTCTACAGATTCCCAGTTTTCCAGCCTGCTAATATTTTGCCATTTTGCATTGTAATTAATCACTTTTTATTAGAGAGAAGGAAATGGCTTTATTTCAGTAACACAGCCCGGTGTTGGGAGATAATGCAATTTATGTCAATGTACTTTTAGTGGAAAGAATGAGTGAAAATGTTTGTCTATTCTACAAACATGGAACCAGCTACACTTCATACTGAGGCCAAAAGGAGCACGTACTTATTGTTTGATAAGGGATACAGATAAATAGATGTTGTGCGACTATTTCTTAACCGAGGTCAAGTGATATGATAATAAATGGCATTGATATATATGGTTTGGACAATAAAAATGCTCAGGGTTGTCACAATATCAAAATGTTGTGTTACTGTGAGGAAAAAACACCACAATTTAAAGATTATTCTCGATTACTGTGGCTGTGACCAAACAAAAGAGAAATCTAAAATCAATTTAATTTGACAAAAACAGCCAGATAAAAAGTACTGTGCATTTAGATGTGTATTTTTGAGCATAGATTGTATTAAAATACTCAATTTAGTTTCTAAAATGCCACGGTAATTCGTTTTTAGTTCTTACGATTACATTGTGACCAAAATAATCACAATTATCGATTAACTACCGTAGCTGCCCTGGGGTCGACTGACTGAAACAAGGCTGTTAAATACAAGCCGTTCTGACCTGTTTTTCTTAAAACGTCTGACTAAAATGAGCCTAATTCCAAACTGCAGCTGTTTCTGAACCCTTTGGAGCACAAACTATTGGCTGGACTCTTTGTGAAGCCGAGACTCTGTAGTGTTGGCCTCTGGTGTCTGATTTATTCTGATTACACTTGGAAACAGGCTCTGCAAAGAGGAATATCAGACTTTAAAGTCCAACTACATTTTCTTTTGTGAAATATATGAAGTGAAGCTGGTGTCTGTAGATTTTGCCTGACTGACACTACTTTTGGCTTTAGTTGGGTTTTAGTGTAATTTTTAAATTTGTGCTTTTGGAGTAGAAACTGAATCTAATTCATCCCAGAATGTTTGACTGAAAATAAGTGGGTTAGAGCTTTCTTTGTCCACAGATTGATAGTTTCCTTATATCAGATGGTGGATAAAAAGGAATAAATTAATAAAAAATCTAGCGCCCTGCTGGTGGAACACCAGAATAGCAACTGTTTTGATGGGCACTATTGGCCGTCAAATCACTCAGCACATTCATAGGATAAAGGTTTACTTTACAATTGCTTTTTCTTAGTATCTTAGTCCAGATTTAGTCCAGGTTTTGGGAATATTTTAGTCCAGATTTAGTTTTCAGTTTAACCTTGCTTTACTCTGAATATCCTCAGGTCCAGTCGCATGTCTTGATTTTGTCCCCCATTTAGTCCTCCAAAAGTGCGACAAAATGTGACTGAAAATACTTTCACAATTTGAAAAGTTGAAGGGTTGTCAGTCTCGTGGGCCAAAGTTTACTCTAAAAGTCACTTCAGAGTAAGATGTCTCAAACTTGTTGA
Organism: Rhinogobius similis; assembly: GCA_019453435.1. Lineage (NCBI taxonomy): Eukaryota > Metazoa > Chordata > Actinopteri > Gobiiformes > Gobiidae > Rhinogobius > Rhinogobius similis. Next base: position 14,863,143 of record CM033638.1, read on the forward strand.
TTGGCACTGGCATGTGGGATCAACGGCAACACGGCACATCAAATCGGGGCCACTGATCATTAGCCAGGGAATCCAAACTATTTATCTCATTACCAGCTGCAGCTTGTTTCACATATGTCCTTCAGTTTAAATGCTGGAGTAATGACTTTATAATTAGAATAGATGTGCAAGGAGAAAAGCAGGAAGTACTGCTTCAAAACAGCATTAAATTTCACTTAGTGTTCATTTAAATGGGTTTACGTATTAACATTTTAAATTACACTTTGGTGCATCTCACAAGTTTTTAGTTATGATCCAAATGACCCCAAACAGATTTGAAAAACATGTATATTTACTTTTAGTTTAACTTACATATATTTTCAATTTGAATAAAAGATAAAACACCAATCATTTGTGCCATTGTGATTGTGATTAAAACATCTACTAGATAAGTAAGGATGCAAAATATTGTTTAATAAATAGAGTTAATGAAATAAATAAAATATAATATAAAATGAAAAAATATATATTAAAAATAAATTATAATAAATAGATAAAATAAAATATTGTCTTTGGAAAAAAAAGTTTAAATAAAGTACAAATAAAGTAAAGTTGAATAAAGTACAAATTCATGTTTAGATTTTATTCAAATCGAGAAAAAAACAGAAATGTCTATAATTTGGCACAACTGTGAGGTAATCTTTATGTATTTATTCATATTTACTAAGTAACCATTTGTTTAACTCCTTTTTGACCAACATGGAGCCAAGCCAGCGGGTAAAACATCTGCCTTCTCCCTTGTCTTCCATGTGACGATGCATGTTAATATGCATACACCGTTTCCACTCTGTCCAAGTACACTTTTACAAATGGCTTCTGTGGACTTGCGGTGTGACAGTCAGATCCAGATGGGCTTTAAATCTTCCCTGTTTTCTCACTAACTCCCAACATAAATATCCAGTATCAGCTCGAAGTTACCTTGGGGTCCAGCATCCCTCAGTCCCTCTCACATAACTCTGGCTCGGACAGCTCTCCTCCCTGTCTCCTCCTTCTTTATCTTCCCTCTTTACTTTCTTGACTTCTTTAATCTGTCCACCTGCCGCTCTACCTGTCCCAGTGTCTCCCTCCTGCTGTTTAAGTTGGTCCTTTCTTCTGCCGGCTGCTTCAAAGGTGTGAAAAGTGAGGATATTGTGGAAAAGTGGAATTCAAAATCAGAATCAGTTGAAAGCAAGAAAAACAATGACTGCACGCACTTTGCACAGAAATAGGAACTTGCTACACATTTTTGATACAAGATTATAATGAGCCTTATGTGATATTCAAATTCATGATTATTACTAACGAGTCAAGTGCACTCTTTCTGAACGTTTCAAGCATGGATAATTGGAGAGTGTTGATTTCCGGGCATCTGATGTGAAATGTATGCAAAAGCACAACAGTTCACTCGCAGTGGTGCCCTCAGCTGAAAAAAATCTATAATGTCTGCAATTATTTATATATTTGATTAATTAAAAGTTTTTAAGACAAAGTAAATACATGTTATTATTCATGAGGTTCCACTTCCTGTTTATAGGTGACATTTTGAGGACTTTTGATCATTTAAAAGTTAGATTTTGTTTTTGTTTTGCATGGTTAATTGCTATGTGGCCACGCTGCTAGTTTTTCTTCTAACACCCATGGATAGACGCTCATTAGAATTATACATTGCAAACAGAATTGTGTACCTCTATTAGCGCTGGACCCATTGCAAATACAGCTACAAGATTATTTATACATTACAAATTGCATGAAATATTTTTTGCAATGTTAACCTTAGAGATGGACAGATATTGAGTCCAAATATTAATACTAATATATTACAGGCAGAAGTGTCAAAAATATCAATATGCATGCAAACATATCAATACTGCTGTTTTTTATTTCCATTTTTGAAATATTTATTTTTTATAATTTAGGTTTTCTGCACATATATTTACTTTTCATGGATAGATACATATGTTATTGATCCCATAGCAAATTCAGCTGCAGAAACCTTTTCACTGCACTTCTAAGTCTCCTTCATGTCTCAAAGGTCTCAGTGCAGCTTCGACTGGAGGATTTGTCTGGTAGAGTCAGCAGATCATGTGCCTGGGCAGTGTTAGGAGAGTAACAGCCCTCAGGACAAAATACTCCTCAGTGTCCAGCAGCCGGGGCATCACAGTCATAGTCCAGGTGGAGCAGGTAAACTCTGGAGACACAACAGGAAAGCCCTCTGCCTCGCTCTGTTTGTTCAGTCTGTGATGAGACGGCGCTTTCCCTCCAAGTATTCTCTTGAACGTCTTCGGTTACATTGGCAGCATTTTCGAGGTCCACAGCTATAGCTCCAAGAAAAACAAAGAGCTCATTTCACACAATCTAACAGCCCCTAACTTCATTCCTTTGAACTGCATAAGCCTCACTTCTTAGCCCATGATAAAATTATGTTATTTGAAGTGGAGAGAAAATGATTATAGCTAAGTGAATCGAGTATTTAGTAAAGGAATTTCGATGCATTTTAGTGCAAAACACATGGGATCGGATTGTAATATTGTGATACTAGCCATAGAATTACAAATAATTGGATTAGATCATCAAAAATCCCTGGTAAAGTTTTCACTATAACCTGAAACTTGGGACTATTGTCTGCGCCAAGCACGTTCTGTCGTCTCAAATCCTGGACACTTGCCCTAGATCGGCCTCCATCTTTGGGTGTGTTGACAAACCTATGGCCTTGGCGCTCACTCAGCCACATCCTGCCGCCATCTGCCAGCATCTGTTTAATCTCACCCACACAACTCTGCCTCACTCCTGCCCCGTCTTCCTCCTCGCCCCTCCCCCTGCCGCCTGTCTTTCACCTGTGACCTGTGCGCCGCCTCTGTGTGGTACCTATGGAGCACGCATGTTCCCCTTCCAAATCTGGTCTTATCACCGCAGAACACTTGGTCTAGATTTGCACCGTTTTACCTCAGTTGTCACCTCCCATCACACAATGACAAATCGCTTCTACATTCTGTAAAGGAAACATGGAAAAAAGAATTTCCAGTAAACATTTATACAGAGGTAAAAGTAGTCCATATTTACTTATCAGCTGAAGGTGTGCGCGTGTGAGAAAGAGATGAGAATGTGGGAGGGTGTTTTTCAATCATAGATAGCTCCAAGTTATCGCCGGCTAATCCTCTAATGAACCAACTGAGTTCAGATAACGGTGCCTCCATCACGCTGCTGTGAGGTGGAAGAAGCCAGGACCTACAGTCATTACTCCTGCAGTAACTCCCTGTACGACAAGCAACATGGATTAACCCTAAACCTGGAAAAGCAAGATTGGATGGAACTCAAGCTGGTGACCATGTGCAGTGTTAAAAGGTGCACTGTGTAACTTTCCCGATGGAGAGACAGCTGCATTGTCTCCACACAGATGTCATTACTTGAATTGTTCTACGGTATAGGATTAAATGTATCTTTCTCAATAGAGACAAGCAAGTGACCACCAGACCAAATTACAGAATTAAATCTGCGACGAGGCAACCCCACTCACAGCAAAGGCTCATACACTGACTCTGGGCCCGGTTTGGGACCCGTGTGAGTCCCGCAAGACTTAGAAAGTGCTTAAGATCGATGCGGCCTGTTACACGGACGTTCGGAGCTCTGCGTCCGCGGGTCCAGGAGCCACACGGGTCTGCAGAACGAATCCACAAGAAGTCTATTTTTGCCCGACGCCGCAACAGTCTGGTGTGGTTTTCAGATCTTTAGACAAGTGTAAATCTGTAGAGTCAGAGTACACAAGGCGTATAGCTCCATTTTCGTACATAAACAGACCTGTGTGTCGATTCCAATCATAGTCATTTCATTTATTTTTTCATTTCCAACCATTTCCAATGTCAAGGCTGTGCTCTGTTAAATAACCATTAGAGTGTGCTCTAAGTCAGTCAGAGAATGAAAGAAAAAGAGCAACAAGAAAGAAACATTTTCAAAAGTTGTCGCCTGGACAACGTTTCGACTTCCATCTGAAAGTCATTTACTATCTGATGAAGCCGGTCTGAGCTCAACTTTATACTGCTTTATGTTAGATCAGGTCTCACAGGTAAAAAGGACAGGGTTGTATCAAGGTAAAACTCTTCTTTCTTATGCCAATCCATCAGATTGAAAATGAGTCGAAACATTGTCCAGATGACGACCTTCGAAACTTTGTCTGAGATGAATCACTCCTGGACCAATGAGGGATGACACCGACCAGCAACAAGAAAAACAAACATGGAGGCATCCACAGCAGTTCTTGAGTCACATTTATTGGAAAAGAGCAAAGAAAATGAGGTGAGACAAGTGTTATTTGCTTTGTAGCTTGTTCTAGTCACTTTTTGTTTGCGCTGTGTTCACTACTTTCTCCACGAGTTAACACGTGTACAGCTCCATTGCACCCACAAGCTTAGAGCAGACGGGCCAACGGACAGAACAATGCAGACAATGGACAGAAGCCTACATGCAGACCCATATTTTGGAAGAGCATAAATGGGACTTAAGAATGAAGGTTGTTCAAGGTATTTTTGACGATAAAACTCCTGTAATTCAAAATATGCAAGCGATATAAGTTCAACGCTGTGGTGTAGTCCAGGCGAAGCAATAACATCTCAAAAAAGATCTCAGTCCCCAAGTTGCATTCTACACCTTCAACAAATGAACCTCAACCTTAAATCTACCACTTTGCACCATTTCCAGCTCTGACAGTGAACAGATGTCTTGCATACCTGTTCGTATTCTGATATACATCCAGCAATCAGCACGCAGCGCTAAGGTTAGCTCAATCAGTGAACTTTCAGATGTGACTGTGATTGAAAGAACGCCGTAATGTGAGCGACCCAAATAGAAAGGGCTTAATGAAGATAAACATCAAACCATTATCGCAGAAATGTTGTTGAACAGTGGAATTTTAAAATGTAGTTCGGGAATGTATAAAGGTGTATATTTGTTTTGCAGTAATGCCTTGAAATATTCTGGCTAATCTGAACTCAACGCTCCCCACTTTTTGATACCCAGTTGAACTAAACTCTTCTAATAAGCAACAAAATATTAACTGATCAATTTGAGTGTCTGTTTTTTTTTTTTTATACCTGAAAAAGCATTCATTTTTTTCAGGTATTGTTGCTGTAAAACACAATATTAGTAGATTATGTATAAACTTAATGATACAAACAAGCCCATGGACAACTTATTCATAATGAAATTTTACCGTAGCACGCAGCGGATTTTCATGTACATGTTTTTGTTGTTGAAAATTGGCTGCGGAACATTTCTGAACCCTACAAGTAATACCCAGAGTCTGATTTTTGTGGAATATTTGCATGTAAGAGCAGAGCAGTGGGCGTTTTCAGACCATTCAAGCCTACACTGAAGGACGATACAGGACTACTCAAATAATCACGAATCCATCAAAATGCACTTCCCATCACTTGCCAAAATCTTCCTGTATGCCTTTAATGAAGCAAAACACAACTAAAGCTTTGAGTTGTGGACAAAAAGTTGACATCATAACATCCAGAACTTAAGAATGTCAACACAGGCTGCGGTTAGAGTTAAATTTTTGCACACACCAGCTCGTCTTCACTCTTTCCAGCATACCTTCTAGTCCCTAACGTGCCAGAATGATTGGTATTTGACAAGTGATTGGCCATCAAATATACCTTTAATTTTTTATAATATGTCCCCATTAACTCCTTGGTATCATTTGCGGTGAATGGTTCTTCTCACTTACTATCTTGAATGCTGAATTTGATACAAAATAATCTCCTCGCGCCTCCTCCCCTCTGCTCTGATAGTTTTCTCTCAGTTTCTCTTTCCTCACCTCTTCACCTCAACTTCTCCCTCCATTAATTCCAATAATCACTCCCAACCTCAGCTGCTCCTGCTCCGGCTCCACTCCACCTGTTCCCGGGAAATTTAGGCCCCGAGTTATATTCCGCGCTCGCAACCAAAATTATATCCGTTTTGTTCCGACAGGCCGCCCTCTACAATCCTCGTTTTGTTATTCCTGAGCGTGCTTCGCCAGTCCTTCCTTCCTGATGGCATAATTGTTTTTCCCCTTCAACGCTCTGCCCTCCATCCTTTCACTGTGGATTTTTCCGATTCTTCTCAGCCTCATCTCTAACCTCTATGACTAATTTATCCTTCCTTACCTCTTACCTACTAAAACAAAAAACCGCAGCGACAAGAGTAATGCCAGATAAAGATTGATTGTCCTAAGTTGCTTCCACGTCTCTTCCATCTACACTTCGATCCTCGTTCATCCCTTGCTTTTCCTTGCTGACACAATGATTGTCTTCCCATCATTCCGGCTTCTTCCCATCGCCATCAACGTAAAGATCGTTTCAATTACTTCCCGGCTTCATTGTTCACAGCTTGGACACCAAACGTCTACTTTGGTAAAGAATTGCGCATCGAGATAAGATTAAGACAGATTTCGAGATGCGTCACGTTTTAAGCAAGTAGATTTATTTTAGGCATGCGCATTTTTATCTATTCATTATGTGTTGACTTTCTAAATATCCCAATGCAATTTTTATTCCCGATGTCAAAGTAAACATATATTCAATGGCTAATATGTTACCCATCACGCTACAGTTACTAGTATTAGAAACACTTTATAATAACTACACCTTCATTTTCTTAATAAAGCATAGACAAAGAATTCACAATGAGCATTTAGTTTATTACTGCTACTTAATTAAGGTTGGGGTTGGGGTTGGGATTAGGATTTAGGGTTAGGGCCTGAATCCTTCTTAATAAACGATTTAATCACTATGAATTAAGTCTTTGTTCACGCTTTATTAAGACAGGAATAAGTGTAGTTATTATAAATGTTACCAACTATACTATACTATAATTTTGGGTGGAATTTGAGCAGTAATTTGCACTTGAACACTTTATTAATCATTAACAAACATTAACATTAACTTACCATAACTCAATGCTTTGTAGATGTGCCTTGTAGTTAATGAGTGCTACCTTTTTGTTCAGGATTAGTAAAGGATTATTAAAGGAAACATACTTTTTTGAACTTTTAACCATATTCTAGCATTGTTCCATCAAAACCATACCTGGAGTTGCAAAGCTTCACTCACGCCAGCCCCTCTGACAAAAACCCTCCCCTCTATATTTCCTCGATGTGGGATGTTTTGACGATGTGTGGCGTGACTCTGAGAATCTCCTGTGCTGTTTTTAAGTCATCTCCAGACACATTTCCGCCATCTTATCACAATCATTACAACTTCTTGGCTACCTAGCATCTCCTGGAAAACGTTCTAGCCTTTTTTAACCTGTGTGATTCCCTCTGCAGCCAGTACATGGCACCAAAAGTCAGGGCGGTGGGAAATAGCAGAGAAACAGATGTTAATTTTGTTTTTTTAGATATAAATTATGAGATGCCAAACTAAAGGTACTCAAGAGCATGTTTAAAAGTTCTTAACAATACAAATGATGCATAACGTTTATCCTTAAATGATTAATAAACATTTATAAATGCTCTTATGATAAAGGGTTTCCTACAGTTGCGCAACATATATTTTTTTGGACTCGTACTTTGCTGTTGTTGTTGTTTTTGTTTTGTTTTTAATAGAAGTCACCTTTTCCCATACTTTCTTGTTCTTCACAAAGATAATTGTGCTATGATCTGTTGACATATCTCTGGTGATATGATATGTGCCCTGATTTCCTCTTTACTCACAGCTCCATAATGATTTATCTGCCTCTCTCTTTCTCTCTCTCTCTCTGCACCTCCCTCCTTCCGAACTCTGATTGTTTTTTCCTCTTCATTGCTCTTCTTGCCTTCACACCTGGTGCCTCCTCTTTCTGCCCCTAACTGTTGTTGTTTCCTTAACACACATTTCCACTGGAGCGGCACGGCACAGGTCAGGTCAGTGCGCCGCACTTTTCCACTGTCAGAAAAGACTTGGTATTTCCCAAAATTTTTTTTTTTTTTTTTCACCCTGAGCGTAAAGTGACAAAAAATAACTATGGTCACATTTGAGTAACATTTTACAATAACTCGTCGATGTAAACCCTCATTCGTCCAGGTGTGGTCCATCGTAGAAAGGGGTTCAGAGGTTGTCATCCGGACGCCGTTTAAAGATCGAGACGTTTCGACTTTTATCCAAAAGTCATTGTCAATCAGAGAGCTGGTATGGGAACCTGGGCCTTATATGCTACTCTAAGTAGTGGGAGTCCAGCCCCCAGGGAGGAGTCACTGCACTCCTGTCTTTGTTATAAGATTGTTTGTTTGTCACCTGGGATTTAATTAATTGGTCTATCTTGTTGATTAATGGTTGGCCTCACCTAGTTTCACCTGTGTCTAAAGGTCTATTGTTATCTTGATAGCTGGCTGTTGCTCCCTCCTCACTACTGATTGCCTCATTAGCATTTGACTGGTCTATTGATCTGGACCAAGGTGTCAGGATGCTGTCATAAATTTTGGCTAAATTAAATCTTAAGCCCCCATTCCTGTTCAGGGAAGGATTGGACTGCACTCTGCGGTCCGGTGGAGGAAAAGGCTGTACCAACACAGAAGATGTTCCTCCACCGGACCGCAGAGTGCAGTCCATCTGCATCTAAAAGCTACAAATCACTCGTTTGAGGACAGTGAGGTGAAGATTTTGAGCAGAGAGAAGAACTGGTTTGAAAGAGGAGTAAAGGAGGCCATTTTTGTAAAAAGAGAAAATCCTTCCCTGAACAGGAATGGGGGCTTAAGATTTAATTTAGCCAAAATTTATGACAGCATCCTGACACCTAGGTCCAGATCAATAGACCAGTCAAATGCTAATGAGGCAATCAGTAGTGAGGAGGGAGCAACAGCCAGCTATCAAGATAACAATAGACCTTTAGACACAGGTGAAACTAGGTGAGGCCAACCATTAATCAACAAGATACACCAATTAATTAAATCCCAGGTGACAAACAAACAATCTTATAACAAAGACAGGAGTGCAGTGACTCCTCCCTGGGGGCTGGACTCCCACTACTTAGAGTAGCATATAAGGCCCAGGTTCCCATACCAGCTCTCTGATTGACAATGACTTTTGGATAAAAGTCGAAACGTCTCGATCTTTAAACGGCGTCCGGATGACAACCTCTGAACCCCTTTCTACGATTTTACAATAACTGCTTTTAATAGCGTTAATATAACATGAAGAAATATTCATAATGAACCAATCTTTTTTTCAGCTTTTTGTCTTGTTTTTGTCTTTTAGTCACAGCGTTTTTGTCATTTTTAGTATTGTTTTTAATCACTTTTAGTATACTTTCTGTCACTTTTAGGCATGTTTATTTCACTTTTAATCATGTTTTCTGTCACTTTTAATATTGTTTTTGTTGCTTTTAGTGTTGTTTTTGTTTTCGTTCAGTTTTTGTGACATTAAGTCGTATTTTTGTCACTTTAAGTCGCATTTTTGTCACTGTAAGTTGTTTTTTGTCACTTTTAGTATTGTTTTCTCACTTTTAGGTGCGTTTTTGTCACTTTTAGATGCATTTTTAAGCGTTAAATCGCGTGTTTGTGATTTAGTTCTTTTAGTAAAATTTCTGTCAGTTTTACTTAGTTTTCACTTTTAGTCACATTTTTTGTCGCTTGTTTCAGAAAAATTGCAGCCTTTGCGATTTGCTAATTGTGTCCATTCAAATTGCATTTTGATTCAGTTTTGTTTAATTGTGCATCCCTAATCCTAATTTCTAACCCTAATCCCTATAGTTATTGTACAGTTGTACTCACAATTGTCAGTGGACTTCTCGATTCAAAAATCTGAACCAAATGACTGATGATTAGACACACTGTATTTCGATTACTTGCCCAGCCCTAATTTCAGAACAGTTTCCTTTGATAATAACTGAAAAAAATAACAATTTAATTAACTATTTAAAAAATAACAATGAAGACAATGCATTTTGGCTTGAACATTTCTCCAGAAAGGTTAAGCAAAGTGGTTGAAGTATGTTGCCCATTAGACAGAGCCATTAAACTCTAAATTGGCCTTGATCCTGTGACTTTTCCATTGCTGCTTATTGAACCACAAAGTCAATACCTGAAACTGTATTATTGATAAATTTGCCATGTACGTTTCACTAAAAACACCAGCAGCGTACTGTCCCATGAAACAAATCGATGTATCGACACAATCCACACAAAGCCGTTCTTAACTCTGTCCTTTATTTCCAATTTATTCCACACATTGATCCTCTCCTTCTTTCACTTATTCCCTTTCTATATTCAATAACACGTTCAGCCATTAATTCCTATTGGACGCTTTTGCTCCTGATCCCCCTATATCTATTTCTCTAACTCCCCAAGTTAACTCCGTGCCAGAGTAACCAGCTATGAATCATTATGCATGCAGCCCACTACTCCTAATATCTTTTTTTTTTGTCTTTGTTATACTGTGTTGAGATTCAGAGCCAGCGGAGTCATTTGTTGCACCAGAGGCTAAAAAACTTCCACCAAATCTAGTCCAAACAAACCCACTGTTTATTTAGTGACTTCATTGCGACTGCTTGTTAATCTCAGTCAAGACAGCGGCATCAGAAACATTAATAAAAGAATAGCTATGGGCAGTTTGCATTAAGTGGGCAGCTTGTCTTCAGACTGTCAGTTGCCTCGAGCTTGCGGTTGCTTGGTCCAACTTTTGCCCACTCACGTTGTCCTGTACTGGCAGTGGGCACAAATCCCTCTCCGTCGCCTCAAAGGGAAACACCACAGGGAGTGAAACCTCGTGAAACCTCATTAGTCTTAATAACCTTTCTAGAGGGCTGGTACTGTATTTACGCTGCGTCAAGAGAATACAGGAGTTGTGTTATTTGAGGTAGAGGTGCGAGTTTGTCGGTCTGGATGAATTTAGAATCAGTTCGGTTCAATCTTAGTTTAAACTTGAGCCCGGTTTAGTTCTGCGTAGAGAAGGTGTATGCATGGTCTGTTATCGAGATCGTGGTTCTCAAACTTCACCGACCTAAGATAATATTCGGCTGTAAAGTATCTCTAAATCTAAACCCAGACTTCACGCCTAACAGGGCTAAACCAGGTCTAAAATCACAATCAGAATTTACTTTATTCATCCCCAAGATTAAATTATTTTCATTACAGCCAAAAGAAATAAGACTTTTAAAAATAAAGACACTAACATTAAATCTCAGTATCGCAGTAAGAATAAAGTACTATACATCTGTTTTTTATCAGTATAATCAGAATAAACTTCTATTTGAACTATACTTAGGCTATAAAAGCAGTACACTCACAACATACTGTATACATGTTCCTGTACAGTTTCACAAGTGAGCTGAGTATTGCACGATTACTTTACAAAGAGGATTAAGGAGTTTGATGATGGCGATGACTCCCTGTGTCTCTCAGTGGAGCAGTGTGGCAGTAACAGTCTGTTACTGAACGAGCTCTTGCAGCTGCCCAGCACATTATGGAGGAGCTGGTAGAGAAAAGATTTTAGACAACATCCTGCTCTCAGACTTCAGTCAGAGAGTCCAGCTTCTCCCCCACAACACATCCGGCCTTCTTGATGATCTGACTGCTGCCCAACAGACCAAGAAAGGAGACTAAACCGGTTCTAAAATTAGACTAAACAATGGACAATGCCAAATTGATTAACCCAAAGGAAGACAAAAACATGAACAGTGTCTCTAAACAAATACTGAAACTGCAGAGGTCTTGGTCCAGTCTGGAAATCCTGGAAGTCCTGGTTTAGAACTGGTCTCGATCTGGCTGACACCTGGAGCGACTTGTTGATTTCTTCTTGATTTAAACCTATCGTGTTCCTGGTTTCATCTTGGACCTGATTCAGTCCTGGTTTAGATGTGGTTGACACCTGGCTGCATGTTGGTTTGTTAGACCCAATTTAGTTCTGGTTTGGATCTGGTTTAGTCTTTGTTTAGTATAGATTGCTCTCTGGTGCATCGATGTTTACGCAGATTCTTTACCTGGAAGATGTTTACAGTTTTTGTGGCTCAGCGTGGCTCAAAGTATTCCAAGACTTTCTATTATAATATAAATAATAAAATATAATAATGTAGGCCATGTACTGTCTATTCAAGTCTGGCCATTCTTCCACTGTGGGGAGTATAATAACCTCACGTAGTTCAGATTGAGAACTATTCAAAAAGAAATGTCAACATGGACCGAGCTGGAGGTGTCCTTGATACAGCTGCGCGATCGAAACTTCCCCATCACTTTGCTCCGTATCTTTTACCAACAACATCATAATAAAAACACCCTTGTATATTTGTTACATTCATAAAGCAAGGATGTGGGTCCGGTCAGGTGCAATCTCTATCGGCCTGATATGATTGGACGGGAGTACGAGCGGAGCAGTGTGATTGGCTGTTCCTCTCGCTGATTTGAAAGTGTCAACTCAAGTCGTTCTGACACAGAAGACGAACAGATTTGATCAAACAAAGCTATTTATAATAATTTAACATATCCATAAAATATTCCTAACCACTTAACGATCATATATGCTGTTTTGGCAATGTAATAATTGCATTTTTACGTTTGGAGTTTGTCAGTTAATGTTTTTAGCCGATGGAGGAGCTACAAGATTTGCTTTCTATTATTTCTGATTTGCCCCATATGCATTTTAATAATTAGAAACTATTTGATGTGTTTTATGATCTCTAAATATAACTCTGTGCTCTGAGTTTGAGAGTATTATCTGTAGAAATGACAAGTTTGAGTGGTTGAATTATCTAAAAAATAAATAAGAATTATAATATTGAGTCATTTGTAATTATTATAGAGGGTTAAATTCTTACTTAAAAATGATACTCAGTAAAAGTGGATTTATCGGCCAAATTCAGCTCTGCCTTGTAGTTATTTGTTCTTCGTTCAAAATACTAATCAACAATCACAAAAACGCCACAGAATAATAAGAAACGAAGAGTTCAATCGCAAAAAGAGACGTCTCCGTTTAAAAACAAAACAAAAACAGATATCAATAATGAAAATAATGTCAAGTGGATTTTATCAGAAGAGGAATGGAATAATATTTTGAAATAAATGTAGCTTTTGAAAACACTACTTATCTGTTTTTGCAAATTAACTTTTTATTAAATTAACAGTTTAACATTGTCACTACTTCATTAAAATGTGACGTTTTTTGCTCCTGATATTGTACCTACACCAGATTTCTTAAAACATTGAATACTCACAAAAGAATGGAAAACAGACTCCAAAAACGTTGCGATCTTTTTGTTTTTTGTTCATTTAAAGGCTTGACATGTAACAATCTCCATTTGAAACAGTGATACGGCCTTCCTTTGTTTAGCGGCACCGTGTTACATATATTCTCCATTGTTCTTATGCCCTTTACTGCGTGTGTCCTCTGGGTGCTGGTCTCGCTGTGAGCCGCACTATTCAGCAGGGTCCCCGGATTAAAATGTAATTTCATTCAAAGAGGCAAATTGGGTTTTTACTGTACTAATCTCCATTTTACTAAGCAGAATGAGGTATGTCATTAAAAAAGGGCCGACTTAATAGAAGCGGCGTTCGGGCAAAGAGATGGAATAAGTACAGTAGCTCCACATGAAACAGATAATGCACTTTACATACCGCAGCGTGAGAATATCAGCATCTGCGATCAATAATTATAACCTAATTATAACCTGCATTGCTGACTTCGATTGAAAATTCTGCGTGAATTCTGGTAGCGTTTTTAGAAATAACACATTCTGCTCAGTGTACAAATGTTAAATTATATAGCAAAAAATGTGGCTTTAATAAAATGATTACACTATAAAAAAGTGGGAATGGGATATTGATTGCGTTTAGTCCACGTCTACAGAAGCTCTCTCTTTTTTCTGTCACATTGTGCAATTGCTTGAACAGGAGCGAAACACTACAGGCCAAACACTTTTTTTTTTGGTCAGTTTGCGACATATCGGCTTTCATGTGGAAACAACAAACTTGTCCAATCTGCTCCTAAAGAGGTTTTATTGTTTAATTGAATCCACTTTATCTCAAGATTTCAAGGCCGTTTTCTTAAAATGCATTTTCTTCCACAGAGGTATAAAGATCAGCCTTAAAGTAGCTCCTGCACACATCAGACTTTGAAGTTTTGAAGAAGATTTTGATGAAACGTACAGAAGGATTTTTTGATATCTAATTCTAAAATTGATTTATTGAAGTTTTAAGTCAAAAAGAGGTGACATTTGAATTTTTAGAACAATTTTCCGTTCAGTTAGTTAGTCAAAAACTAAATAAGAAATCCCAAATCTCCCCTGTCAATTTTTTGTAACTAATATGTGTATAAAATGAACCAATACATTTAAACCTGGTTCTCTCCATTTTTCAGATTTATATGTCCCAAATATGTGTATTTTTGGCTGTTTTTACATATATAATGTCTTATTTCTACACAATGAAAAAGTTGTAATACATTTTTTGTTACATATATGTCAGCAAACTACAGGAGAAGTTTACAAATGATATCTTTAAATTTAGATCACCTGCTGTGCCTCGTCTTAACAGGAATATCTGGTTCAGCTGAAAAAGTGTTGTATAAAACTGACATTTAAATCCAGGTGGCAAAGTCCTGTGTCCCATATACTGCCCTGGCCTGCTCTACATCACTTTAAAAGGACAACAGGTGAAAAAAAAAACAAAAAAAAAATGAGGGATTGAGGTTCGAATTCAGCTCTAACCAGTTCATACTTTTGTTGTCTGAATATTGTGCAAGAATGAGTAATGTTTTTGTCGGTCAGTGGCAGCAGAACAGTCGAATTGAGAGTGAATAATGATGGCTGAAGCTTGTAGCACAATATACAGTAAATTCAGGTGATTAATATTAAAGTGTATATGACAGGTTTTGATGTTTTTTCTCTACTTCTTACTTTGTTCGACGCTTTAGTCCCTGGGGTTAATATGTATCACAGTTTTACATCGTGGTCAAAGGGCAGTTTGTGAAAAAGTTGAAAAATAAAACTTTATAGGAAGTGGTGCTGAGTTCTGAAGCGGTATCCCTCTGTGATCTCATGAATAAGCAACGTTACTTTGAAAATGCAGAGACAGTTTACAGGCAACTTCCACATTTTCTGGCCCTTGTTATGATCACTAGGATTGCCTCTATGTCCAGGGCCGGCGCAAGGCATTTGGTGGCCCCAGACGAGATTTTGGTTGTGGCCCACCATTTGACAAACACGTTTTAATCATCCGAGGCAGACTGTGGAGAAAAACTGACTCAGGATCTCTAAAGAAGTGGGTCATTTATTCATCAATTTGTTTACTCAAATTTAAAAGGGAGTCTGGGGGTGCTCTCCCAAGAAAATTTGAAGAAATCATCTGCTGCATTTGAGATTCATTTGTAATATTTTAACTCTATTTGAATAGACGATACGCAACATTATTGGCTAATTAGTTGTTCTATCGGGTTTTATGCTGTATTCAATGATAAACTCGAGTTATAAGCGAGGGTTGAGGCTCCAGAGAACCACACAAAATCTTCTGTCGGGGCGTATGAAATTATGTTTCACGTTGCACTTATAACATAGATTAGTTTTCTGTTGACTTTTTTAGCCAAATCTTAACCAAAATCATGTTCAGTACATTTCAGGCAAATGTGTAGTCCAACCTGACTTTAAAATAACACTAGGGATGTTTCTATATCAAATTTTAGTGTTACTTTTATAGTGAGAAAAACTTTTTTTTAATTTTTATTTTATTTAGTGGTGGTGATTTATAATTCTAATTAAACTACTGAGAAAATAATAAAATAAAGTTTATATGACAAAAACAGACAGATAAAAAAGTTAAGTAAAAAGTTAATTACATTTAGATGTATTTTATGACTAAAGCATGAAAGATTAAACTTTGCGTCTATACTTGTCACGATTATTATTAGTTCTTATGATTATAATGATGAATCAAATGATCTTGACATCCCAAAACTCCTTTTCAGACAAAACTCACTAGAACATATTAATAAACAGACTTTCTTTAAGAGCTTTTTAATAAAATCCAAGGACACCATCGTACAGAGTCCTAATAAATATCATGAAAATTATTTAGTCCTGGTTTTGGGCTACAGAGTGAAACTTCTAATAAGCCTATAAAGAGCATACAAAATAAAGAACTGGACTTTGTGAAACATGAATAAATAAATCACTGCTCTTTATTCTGAACAGCATTAAACATTTAAGAAAGAACAGAAGTTTCAAAAGAGAGAAATACGTCTTTCAAAATCGACTTTTGAGAAGTGTAGCCCTGTGCTGTAATAAGGTAATTTCAGGGTACATTCTGACTAAACGCAGGTGGAGAAAAAGTTACTCTTTGGGAGCGGTGTGAAGAATGACAAATAATGAATTCGCACATCGCCCATACCACATCCTCACCTAATCACATCTGAGAATCTGAGAAACCATTTCCTCAGCTCCCCCTTGCTAATACGCTTCCCGAGCACAAATCATGATCCGCTAAATAATTTTCTGCGATGTTATCAGCGCTAAGTTGAATAGTTTTGGCTCGGAACGTGCTTTAAAATGACTGGGTTTGTTTAAATTGAGATGAGGTAGACATTCAATTACAGTCAGTAAATTATACCTGTCAAATGCACACCTAATTCTTCATCTTATTGCTCCACTTGTTGGTCTGGCCACTATTTCTGCTGCTCTATGGGAATTCAAGCTTATTTTCTTCTGGAATAAGGCCAGTGGCTATTATTAAGGAATAAATAGGGATTATAATCAAATTCAGAAACAAAATATTGGGTTGAACCTGCTTGGTAAAGATAAGAAATTATTTAAATTCAGTGAAAGGATTGAGAAAATGTGCATACGGAGGCTACTCGGCATAACCAATACCAATTTGTATTATTCTCAATTCAATTCATACCAAATGTGAAACATCAATTTCCTATTTCCTTTTATTTTTGGGCATGAAAACATAATTGCTGTGTTCATGTCATTGCTTTGACAAGAATATTAAGTTAGTTTTTTTGTTCTATTTTGTTTTTTTCCAGTATACAGAACCTGCAATTGAATACATGATGATGATGAACGATTTTGGCAGAATCTTACTGCAATTTTTTCTGACAGGCACTGTGATTAGATTTGTGATTATGTTTGAATTATAGATTTCTGTTGAAAGTTAACATTTCACACCTGTCCAGCAGCATTAATATCTGAGAGAAGATGAGAAATGAACAGCAAAACTAATCTAAGAAGCACATTCCTTTCAGAACATATTTCTAGAGGTCTAAACTGTCAAGGCTTACGAGGTTTATACATTACTGAGACGGGATATTACTTAAATAATTGCAGTTTTTGCGATCATTCAAATTGCAATTCCGATTCGATCGCGATTAATCTTGCAGCTCTACTCCACGCCATACAGCGGAACATTACCCCGAGCTGGATTTCGAAACAATTAAAAGTAGGAGAGGAGCTTCAAACCGCACGCCACGCACTGCACTTACGCCGCCGGAAGTGCCGCAATCAAAGCCGGCGACCGCGACAACACAACACAGCACAGCTTTTCATGTGAGCAACCGGTCACGGCCCCATGTTGTCACCGGGCAGCGTTGTTATTGTTTTGTCGGCAAGAACGCGGCGGTCGCAGAGGCGTCGGGTGCAGCCTGAGCAAATTAAACGGCATTATGTAGCGTTGTGGGATACAGCCGCTGCCACATGTTACAATAAAGTAAAACAATCCATGGCCGCTCCTGATTACAGTTTCTTTCACTTTGCCGTCGCCGCATAGAGCTAAACATTTCGGATAGTGATGAACAGATAACTTGCCTAAATGCCCTTAATAGCACTGATGGGAATTTCAAACCAATTTATCCTTTCTCCCCACTTCACCCTTTGGCTCTCAGTCCCTCTCTCCCCTCGTTTCCTTGTATCTTTCCCTCACTAGATGGATGTGGGAGATTTACAGTCAGGGGTCACACTGTGGATCATCTCATTAGCTTAAGTAGGTTGGGGGGATAGGCACTTCCTGGGCCCTGCGGTTCTGTCTGAGTAAGCACAGAGACAGAGACAACAAACCGATCCAGTCTGACCCGCTGTCCTTTTACTGGGAGTGCCAGCGTTTAACCTGGCTTTATGAAAACTCCCATTACCACAATAAAGGAAACCGTCTCAGTCACTCACACAATAGGGGAATATACAAGACGGATGGGACATTAGTGCTAGTTATAGGAGTGGAGGTAGGAGGAGGAAGAACAGTGAAGGAGTAGTACAAGGAGGAGGAGTGGGAATAGTAGTAGTAGAAGTAGTAGGAGGAATAGAAGTAGAAAGAAGTAGAAAAAGGAGTTGAAGTAGTAGTCGCAGGAGAAGGATCAGTAGGAGGAGTAGAAATAGGAGTAGGAGGAGTGGTAGTCGTAGTAGTAGCAGTAGTAGTAGGAGGAATAGTAGTAGAAGTAGTAGGAGAAGTGGTAGGAGGAGGAGTAGTAGTAGTAGTAGGAGGAATAGTAGTAGAAGTAGTAGGAGAAGTGGTAGAAGGAGTAGGAATAGTAGTAGGACTAGTTGGAGGAAGAGTAGGAGTAGGAGAAGGAGTTGAAGTTGAAATAGTAGTAGCAGTAATTGGAGGAATAGTAGTAGAATGAGGAGTAGGAGGGTGAGTAGTAGTTGCAGTAGTAGTAGTAGTAGTAGTAGTAGTAGTTGTAGGATTAGTAGGAGGAGAAGGAGTAGTAGTCGGAGTAGTATAAAGAGGTGTAGTAGTAGTAGTAGGAGTAGTATAAGGAGGTGTAGTAGTAGTAGTAGTAGAGGTAGTAGTAGGAGGAGGAGGAGGTGTAGTAGGATTTAATACTGTAGGAGAAGAAGTAGTGGTAGTAGTTGTAGCTGTACATTAACTTTTAACCAACTTTTTAGCCAACTTTCTCAAATAGTGTTGTTGTTTTTTTGTTTTTTTTTCTTTAATTCATATTTTTTACTACACTAAAATTGTACCCAACCCTGTGTCCTTACAGTGATGGGGCTTGCACATTATCTCCACAAACCTGACTCGTACTTGACCCGGAGGAGTCTACGAGCACATCCTGCTTGTTTCTGTAGAATACTCTCTATCGTATGGAATGAACCGTATCTATCTCCACGAAGAATGTTCCCAGCTGTGTTTTTACTTTCTATATCCATGGAAGTAGAAGTGTCACGTTAAATAAAACAGGAAGAGGTTTTTTTGTATTTTCCACCTTGTGTCACTTCTCACAATTCCATCCTGCTATTTACCTCTCAAGCCATTCAAACATAAAAGCAATCTATCCTCAGTTTTCCTTCAGATACAACATTCTTTCATTTGATCTCTTTCTCAGCCACAGAGCAATGCACCACCTCAGCTTCTCTAAGCTCCTCCTCAAAACAACATTGTCTCGTGAATTTGTCTCTTTAAAAGTTTCCTCTGGTTTGAATAAATTATACATAAAACATTTGCTTGTATTTCCATCTTAAAACATAAATAATGCATTTACTTTAGTTGATTCTGAGGACAAAAACAGAAGAGAATGTTTTTGGCATCCAATTGACATTTAGACAACCACAAATACATTCGGAGAAGGTCAAAGAGGAGGCTGCATTGGACGTTTTAATTCACAAAGCACCGATTATTTTCTTCTGCTTTCAATGTTAATTACAATAATGTGGAAGAAAGCTAGCGACTTAACCTTGACTAGAGATTTTTCCCTCTAAACAAACATCATCAGTCATCACCGTGGCCATTCAATATCCCTATGTGCGCTTCCCACGCGCTTTTTATACGTGAAGAGAGATCGTATGGGGAAATTAAAGCAACGTTTGGATGTTTGAGATCCACAAGCAAGGACGCTCACAAAAAAAAGAGGGGAAAACCCACATTAAAGTGACAGGGTGGACTACACGTTTCACTAAATAGCAGGTAAGATGAATATATTTAAAACTTTGCTGTTAAAAATGTACAAATTGTATCCCTGTTAAGCAGTTTTTCTTTAAGCTCATACAGTAATATTACTTCCTGGTTGCAAAATTATGACATCACACTAGGAAATTACCTTGAAACTCATCTAATCTCACCGATTTTTTTTTTTTTTTGACTAATAAAAATGTGTAAACTTAAGTAATGCTGCTTAAGGCGAGACACTACAGGTTAATAGGAAAAAATCTGAAATTTAAAGATATCAATTTGAAACTTCTCCTGTAGTTTACTCACATGAATGTATGAAAAAAATAATGTTATGTCATGTTTTCATGTAGAAATAACATTTTATATGTAATTGCTAAGAAAATACATATATTTGGGACATATAAACCTGAAAGATTGACAGAACAAGGTTTAAATTCTTGGTTCATTTTGTACAAATATTAGTTACAAAAAAATAAGGGGATTTTGGATGTCTTAATTTTAATTTTTTTTGACTTAAAACTGACTAAAAAGCAAAAAATCCTTCTGTATGTTTCGTCAAAGTTTGTAAAGTTTGGTGTGTGTGGGGTCTACTTTAAGTGGTGATCTTTTTGTCCCTGGAGGAGAAAAATGCATTTTAAGAAAATGGCCTTTGAAGTTCCAATGTCCCAGAGAACTCTATGGATGAAGTGGATTAAATGAAGTAATAAAACATCTTTAGGAGCAGATTGGACAAGTTTGTTGATTCCACATGAAAGTCAATATGTTGGGAGCGCAAACTGACCACAAAACAAAAAATTGAAAAAAATTAGTTTTGAGAATGAGAATGAGAGATGAGAGATCCTTTAATTGTCCCACAATGGGGAAATTCCAGAAGAAGCAGCCGTTTCCAGCGCTAACAAAACTCTCAGAAAAGAAAATCAAGAACAGTATAGCAAGCAAACATTAATACACAGTATACAACAGATATTGTGAATACGGTACACGTGGTCACGTGATGGAATTTTTTCAGTGGATACAGGGCAGGGTCACAAACAAGAAGATAGAGGGAAGAGCGCGGGCGGTGTGTGCAAATGTTATCTCATGTTTATGTTGCTGGGTCGGTCTGACTCGGGTTCTTCCAGCCACCTGCATTCTCAAGGTCCGGGATAAGGGGAAAACCAAGGGAGGGAGGGCAGAAAATACATTTTAATACATTTGTTGATCAGGAATTTATACAGATCAATAAACCAATCATTTCTGGTCTTTCCGAGTAGCGATTCGTTGTTTCATTGAGTTACTCCGTCTTTAACCGTCTCTCTCTAATTGTCCAACGGCTTTCAGCAATTCCATGGTCCGAGACAAGATGTTACGATCCAGATCCATGAGCTGTGCCAGTCCGTGGTCCAGTCTTTGCTCAAGTCTTAACACCCTTTCACTCAGTTCCACAAACTTAGTTTTGTTGTTGTCAGACAGGTTTTGGACGAATTCTCCTGTCTGATAATTATTCCGATAGACAAAGGCAATTCCAAGCCCCAATAGTAGAAAGCCCGCTATCATAAACCCAAATATAAAGAGATCTTCTACATCTTCGACCTGCAAGGGCTCGATGCATAGGATCTGCCAGGTGTTGTACCAATTACCGTGCCTCACCCGGAGAGGCTTTGCGTTGGGAGAAAATCTTATCCAAAGCACTTAGAGACCAGTCGATCACATTCATTTTCAGAGATCAGTTGGCGGGCAGATAATCCGAGTTGAAAAAGGTAAAAAGAGTTCAAAATTTGACTAGACAAAGCAAGTAGCAAAAAAAGCAGAGCAGGAGCAGAGAGAAGACACGTCCGCACTCGAAGAGGAGGAGGAGAGAAGAGCCTGTAGTGTTTCACCTTAAAGGAGCAAAAAAAAGTTTCTTGTACATTATGCACAACCTTTGGATGGATTGGAGTGTCCCTAGTGTGATGCCATACATTTTTGTTTATCGTCCTGTAATTTTCAACTGATTGTTCTTCTCAAACTGACACTTTATTGGTGTAAAACTATCATTTAATATATAATGATAAACAGGTATTAATATACAAAATTAGAAAATCATAAAAACCTGTCACATGCACTTTAACTTTGATTATGTAGTAACTGAATTTAAACTGTGATTGCGAGCTGTGGATTCTGTGACTTGCGTTTGTTTTGTCTCAAAGGTACAGTTTCGGAGGATTTTTTTCCGAGGTTCAAAACAATATCAAGGTGTCTACCGCTCATGGTGTTTGGTCCACTTCATGACAAACGCCCGTCTCTTTTTCAGCGAACGTCTCAATTTAGTCCTCAAATGAACTAAATAATGATCTGACACTGTACACAATGAAAGCTGTGCCAAAAACTAATTACCTCTTTGTTTGTGTGACCCTGTTTGAATTGCTTCTGCTCCCTCTTCCGCCACAGAAAGCACAACACATGCCCTGTAACATTTCCTGGCATTTTACCATTTTCACAAACAATTTCCTGGTCATTTGAAAAGCAGCAGGTGTTTCTGTATCTGGTGCCGCATTGTAACCGTCTTGTACATCTTCTTGGCTCTGATGTCCGCGGGAGGAGGATGTGCAAACTCGAAGAATGAGAAACTGGGCCCTTCTCCCAATACCCGGCAGAAAAATTACCACAATTTCAAGTGCACCTGGGAAAACTCACTTTCTTGGTCCAAAACGAACAAAACCCTTTATTTTTTCTGGAGCATTGTGCGATGGGGTTCTGCACTTTTTTTGGCAGCCCTGTTTATTTTGTTCCGACTTTCGCCTCTCGAGATTTCCTCTTCCCCCGACGCCCGCATGCAAATACGAATTTTAATTAGAACAATATCCTTTTTGTGCGCGTGAAGACCGACGAAAATACCCAAAACAATTAGCCGCGCTGCTGACCCCGCCCACCTGTCACCGCCGCCTCGCGCTCGCTCGGATTTTGTCCACCTCCTTTTATTTACATCCCAGTCCCAGAATGCTTTGAGGTGCGCCCACGGGAGGAAAGCGATGCGCCGCAGTTGTTGCCGTCTTTATGATTTTAAAGCTGGATGTTTATTGATACGTTTATTGATTAACCCATTGGACGACTCTGGCTAATATCAGAAAATTGCAGAGAATGGCGTTGACGGATCGTTTCGTGCTGGGCTGTGTGCTTTCTTTGGACGCAGGTCAATTTGCCTTTAAAAAAAAAAAAAAAAAAAAGGTAGTAAATCTTTAAGCAAACAAAAATAGAAACCGTTTTTTTTTTTTCCCGAACTTTGGCTGTACCCTTTCTATTGACGTGTGACTTTTAATTTGCTGCTTATTGATTACGCTGGAGAGGTTTATTGTCCACTAGAGAATGTTACAGAGCTGTGTACAGATTACAAGCAGAAAGGGAAGATGGCAGCCACGTCAATTCTACAGCAGTTTTTCGGATAATACTAGGGATGTCACTAACGATTACTTTAGTAGTCGACTAGATCATTTTTTCGATAACTCGACTAGTCAAACGATTATTTCTTTTGTACATTTAGCGTTTTTAAATACATTGTCCGCCAAATAAAGGTTGAAATATGTGACTAAAGGCCTCTAGATAGAGAACATTTATGAATGAAGTGTATTATTGAGGAAAATGATGAGCAATAATCTATTCTTTTTTGACAGTTTAATGTATTACTGTCACGGTCTTTGTCTTAAAAGGTCTTTTGACATGTCTTGCAGAGTCTGTATAGTTCATTTAATGATTACAGTAGTCGATTATTCATTTTTATAGTCAGTTTTTTATTTTCTATAGTCGACTAATCGTGACAAGTTGAAGCGTTGCAGCCCTGGATAATATGTTTTTGCTTGATTGGAGCGTGGTTAACAGTGTGTTATCAAAGCAACAAACATGTTTATTTAAAAGGGACAGAACAAAGAGCATTGTCATAACCGATGCTCTTTGTTATATTGGTAGTATTTGCTTGAAAAAGGTTACAATGAGGTAACCATTTCATTTTCGTATTAGAATGCAAAGGTAGGACACATTGATAACACACTGTTAATTCTCCAATCGAGCACAAACAAGGTATCAAAAGATTAAGATTATACTGTCAGCAGGGATGTCAAGATTAACCTTTTATTTTTCATAATCGTGATTGTTTGTGGTCATAGCAGGTTATTTCGTGAGAGTTTTAGAAGCCACGGTATACCGCAGAAATGTCTCGCACGAAGTACAGCGCGACTTGAAGGCAGCCAGAGCGCAGTGTGACAGACTCACCTCAACTGAAAGATGGCAGAAGAAAGGAACGGCAGCACTTCTGGAGCTGCATCCACCCACAAAACAAATAAAGTCTGAAGAGCGGGAGCATTTTGGGGATCCTGAAGATGACGAGGGCAATAAAAGCCCACGGATATCTAATTTGCAAAACCGTCGTCAAAAGGTTGCAGCTAAAGGTGCTAACACATCTAACATGATCCAGCATCTTCGGGACAATCATCGTCACAGTTTGTCCAAGTTAAAAAAAGTGTCCAAATATCACAAGGCTCACCGCTAAAGAATAAAGTACAGTGCGCTATTGTAAACTGCAATCCGAAAGTAAACATGTTAAGTGTGGCTTGTGAAGAACAGCTAGATATACGAAGCGAGCCCGATGCACGTGAGGCGCGCACACCAGACCAGAAATATAACTATATCTGTGCACATTTCATTTCAGTCATTGTCAAGAAGACACGCACGTTTATTGACTTCTGTCGTTTACTGGTCACAGTTAATTAATAATATTGAACTTCATAATAATGAACATTAATTGTTTCATTTTGACTAAACGGAGTACAAGTATAATTCAGTCATTAAAAAGTGTCTGTTTTGTTATAACAATATCCAAGAAAGTTAAATATGAATATTTTCTAGTTCAAGTGTTTTTTTCAGAAGTGTTTTGTGATGTGTCTGGTCTGTGTAGCTGGTGTGCCCCCTTCATCTCCATTTACAGTCCGCTGGCTGCGTTTTCATATTGCGATGGCCTCTCTGGTCAAACAATCTGTCTGACAATAAGAACTTATCAAAAGGACCAAATGAGCGGAATCACACTGGATTTTAACTAATCTATTCAAATGACATGTTCAACACATTTAAATGGAAAAGGGTGAAATAATAGGCTTACATGGATACAGGCTCAACAGACTATACTTTGAGTGTAGTTTTTTAACCATTAATAGTTAATAGTTATGTGAGATTTAGATCAATTGAATTTTAAGGAAATCACTTGTTTACTTTTAGCTTTAGTCAATGTAGCTGGATTGGTGCATTCCTTAATAGAAATTGCAGCTGAGTGTGTAAAATGATTTGAACAAATGTGAAGTGTCATCTGTTATGTGTAACAAAAGCTGGTTTTGTTATTACAAAACAGCCCTCTAATCATAATGTGTTGTAGCATCACGCCCAGTGTCCCATTAACACTTGTTATCATGCCATGCAAAAATGGGTTTTCAAACAGAGCACCATAGGAGCGCTTCAAAACGCCATCCTTCCAGTGGTCCGGTTCAAAGTCTAAAGCTAATTGGGTCTGCTATATTATGTTCATTATTGTGATGCAACAATGAGCAACTTTGAGCACGCAGCTTTCTCAAAGATAATGTGAGCTACAGTGTTTCAAACTTCTGAGACGTCAAGATTTTTAAAATGAACATTTCTTTTGAGAAAGCTACATTTGGCCTCATTTTAATTTGTAAATTCTGAGCTGAATGAAAGTTATGCATTGACATAATTTTCACTCAAAATTCCCCTCAGCATTCTGAGTGCCAGAATTATGAGCGGCACAAGAAATGTCTTTCTTTGCTTTTTTCCCTTCATTTTTGTCTGTGGAGCTGTTGTTTCGCTCAAATTAATTTTATACGGTAAAATGTAAACTGAAAGTAGTTTCTCCGTTGGTGCTCTGACTGTGCGGAGCTTAGGCCACTTGTTAGCTAACAGAAGGCGGAGATAAAGGAAACGTCAACTCACCTCACATCAACTAATTCCTAACAAGGGCTGCAACTAAAGGTCATTTTGCGAATTGATTAGTCTATAGCGATTGTTCTTTAATCGATTAGTTGTTTAGAAAGTAAATGTAAACCTCAGATTTATACTAAATTTGACTCAGATGAAGCTGAAGTGAGGCCATTCGAGGATCTAATGGAGTATATTTATGGACAAAAGAGTAGTTTCATCAAATACACTGTATTTACACAATTTTCCTTGTTATTTCCATGCAATTGCAGCTTTCCTCAGCTCATGACATGTTTTGGACCCGTGTATAGACCAGTTAATGATTATTCAATAACTAAATTAGTTGAAGATTATTTCAATAATCAATTAGTTGATAAATCAATTACCTTGATGCAGTCCCACTAATTTCCTCAACGTACCAGAAAAAGTAATTAGTTCATCTGTCTGTGATCCAAAGTCATTTATCAGTGATACATGTGAGTTTAGCTGCAGTGTTATTGTATCTACAACTCTTTTCTTTTAGATTCCATGTACAAATGTAATATTATGCACAGTTGTAGACTTCTATTTGTTATGAGACTGAAGCAGCTCTTTCACATTTCAGCTGTGTTTTGAGCTTTTAGGGGACACTACACTTTTGCCACATGCACTGCTAAAATTCTGAATGTTATGATGTTACCTGCAAAACCTTAACAATGAAATATTTAGGAAGAGTTTGCTTATAGTTTAAATTAAAGTCATGTGGGTTTTCTGTCTCTGAATAACAGCTGTTGCCTCTGCCAAATATGTAAAACATGTCACGTCCCGGCGCACTAAAAGTATCCTGACACACAGGAATAAATGTCTTTTGTCAACGCGGTGTGTGAAGCTCGCTGATGCTGCATTTGGACAACTGCACCCCACAACAAACATACATTTATATGAAAATGTGAATTTGAGCTAAAACTATTGAACAGCCATGCAGAAAGAATGAGGCGGTTGTTTGTGCTTTCGACCCGCTGCTACTCTCCGCTTGGCACAGTTTCACCCTCCCACAGTAAAAAAACGCCTGAAACAACAAAACTCATTCTGGGTTTGTACACACCCCTCCCTCCCTCCCTCCCTCACCCTCTCCGCCTCTCCTTCGTCTCCCCTTATCTCTTTGCATTGGCGACACATTTGTCAAGCGGGCCGACTTCTCATTCATGCAAGCTTTATTGAAATCGAAGAAGCAATCCTTTCCTGACAAAAAGACTCACAACAACAGTACAAAGATTTTGCTTAAACTATGGATCTTCTCCTGCCCTTTTCATCTTTGCTTTTTTCCCAGTACAGAGTTTGTAAACTAAACTGAAAAAGATCCAAGTCGGCTTTGGCAGTGATTCTCGTGGCTGGAAAGCAAACCACTTGTAGGACGCAGGCTTCGGAAATCTTTGGATGTTCAAGTCATTGTTTAGTCTGGTTTAGTTCTGGTCTATATAAGTTCTTTTTTTCTCATATAAGTTCTTGTTTTCTCAAGAATTGTCCCCTGCGTCCGTACCACATGCTTTTGTTTCTTGTCACTGGGCCTGTATCCGATTTTGAATCTAAAAAACATGTTTCAGAATGAACTGTTAGCTTTGCCCACTTATCGAGTTGGTGCTCATCCAACCACAAGCCTGACTGGACCAAAATGTCTTCATGCCAGTTCCTTGTATTGTTTTCATTAAAATGCTTTAATTCAAAGGTGATATCTTCAAGCTCATTCATTCCTGCAATAAAGGTTATGCAGGTGACATCACAGCATTCTGAATTTTAGCAGTGAGTGACAAAAATGCACAAGAGTCAGTGGTGAGTAATGACATTTTATCCTATTAGAGCTAAAAACATCTGAAATGGGAAAGCGCTGCTACAGTGTATTAAGAAATATACAGGTCTACAGCTCTGCTAAATATTTAGCTCGTACCTGACATCTAAAAAAAAAAGAAAGGCAAGAAAAAGGAAAAAGAAAGGAAACGGGAACCTTGCCGTCTACGCTCACATTTAAGAGACTGTGAGATCACACACAGTTGAACTCGTTACCTTTCTCTTCTTAAATAAGAGGTTTCTGAGTCCAAGTGTTGAGAAAAATAATGATTGTGCTGCAGCTGAAGTGTCCTGAATCTCCAACTGCTGCACAGTCGAGCAAAAATGGAGAAACTACTTTCAGTTTCTATTTTGCTGTATAATATGACCAAAACAACAGCTCCACGGACAAAAAATGTTGATTAAACAAAGTAAAGAAACATATTTATAACCCATAATTTTGACAGTCAGAATGTTGAGGAGCTTTATTCAAATAAAAGAACATTAGTGCATGACTTCTACTGCTGCTTTTATCTGAAACGAGCCTTGTACCAGCCCTTGAAGACCTGGTTCAGCCGTTATTTGGTTTAATCCTGAATTTATTGTTTGGATAAGTATAAATTTTGTTGACATCAAGGGTGTCAAACATATCAAACATCAGATTTTTGGTACTATAGAAATCAGATAAAAAGGACAAAATTTGACCTTTACCAAACAGTTTTGAACTTGAGCTCTCGTCTCTTGTGTAAAAAGGAGCCAAATCGAGTTGACATTTCACTATTGTGACCAGATTTTGTCCTTGTTAAGCCAAGTTTAAACCCACCAGTCTTAGTTTCACATATCACATCTAAATTGGGACAGAACTTGGACACAGCCTGGTTTTAACAAGAAATAGAACAGGACAAAACCGCAGAGCCATCCCTCCTGATTTACTTCATTACATTTTTAATTGCATTGATTAATTGGGAGTTCTCTTTTAATTTCATCCATTTATTTGTTACTCTCAGCGTATTTTGTGGATGCGACATGAAACGCTTCACGCACAATACTTGCTCAGTGTTCTCTGTTTCTCATCTGAGCATCACTTGTTTACTGTATGGGAAATCCATATTCTATACAATGGGAGGCACTGTCAGGCTCCTGGACCTGTATGTACGAGACATGACATTTGTGCATCAAACATTTGCACTCGGCTGCTCTGCTGGATCCACGGATCAGAATCGAGACTGACTGACTGACTACCAAACAGCCCACCTGCTGCTGAGAATACCAAAACACACACAGGCCAATGCAAAACATACATTTATGAAGGAGAACCACAATCCAAAATCCACAGGAGTCATGGCATTTCTCAGCAAAATGCCTCAAATGTTTGAAAGATTCATCCTTGATAGATGTCAACAGTATCCCCCTGAATCATACATCACACTTAGCCTGTCAGAAAGTCTCCTAAAACACAAACTGCGAGCCTTAAGGAAGGAGCAAAGGGTAAAAAAGAAGATTTGAGTCCAAGCCAAAGCAAGGATGAACCTTATAAAACTTGCATGAGAAGGTGCGCGGGTTGGTGGACGGTGTTTAAACTTAGATCAACCCTGAACAGTGAAATCTAACCACCAATCCTTTAAAAGTTTGAGGGCAAAGTTGTTACTATTCAACACCTACATTTAATACAGGCAATATACGTTTGTAGCAGTCCCGAGCTCATATAAATGGTAAGGGTTGGAGAGTTTTGAACATATATTGTAAACTGTAGGTCAAATCAATAACAAGATTGCAGAAAGCTAAGGAACAGAGGATTTGCAGTGGTGAAAATGGGAAAATGAGGATCAGTCCTGGCTGAAGTCATTTAGTCCTAGGTATATTATCTTGTTTACTAATTTAGTCCAGGTTTGGTCCATGGTTTGATTCTGGTTTGGTCCTGGTTACTTTACTTTTGCTGTAGTGCTGGTTTAGCTCTGGATAAGTCCTTGTTTAGTGCTGGTTTTACTTTTGTGCTGCTTGCAATCTGCTTCAGTATTGATTTGGTCCTGGTTTAGTTTGGAAGATATAATTAGAAAACAATAGGGCTGAACTATAATGTCATATTAATACAAATTTCACAGCACTGGCTATAGAGGGTTTTTTTCAGATAATTTTGGGTTTTTTTATAAACCAAGATTTGATGCATTTATGATGTGGAGTTTGTTGGTTTATCAGTTAGAGTCTTTTGCCGACAGCTGTATAGCAAAAGCATTTAGTTTTGAAGCTCATACATCAAAATGTCTGCCACAGGCCACAGGTCAGCCAAGGATACACCAAGTGCCATTCCTCAGAAGCACAGTGTGGAGCTTTTTCAGATGTGAAAGCACAGGAAGCATAAAACAAGGCTGCATTATCCTCTCCACTGGTCTGGCTTTTTACAACAACATTAGAATAAACCACACAAATGGAGAGCTTTGTGAGGCTGTTTAGCCATTGTTTCACATCCAACACCTTTTTAAAACAGAATGTCTTCACGTTGTGCAAACACAACTTTCATTCAAGAATGAAAGCCATTGGCCAATGACCAATTCCTTTCAAACTATGTATATGTCTTTAGTTGCACACACCTGAATCTGGACATTAAAGATTGTTCACAAAGCTTCTCTGTGAGAGTGCAGCGCAAAAAAAAAAAAAAAAAAAAAAACAATCAGAATGGCATCATGCTTCAACAAAGCCCTGCCTCTAAATGATAACTAAGAATAACTTGTGTTTTGAGCCAAGCTGATCCTTGCATTAGTTTAAGAAAACGCACGTATTGAAGTTATAAAAGTCTGGCACAAAGAGCCCTTACCTTGGTCTTGAGGGGCTCTGTATCCTCCAGGATGGACACAAATGGGATCTCCAGAAACGAGGACAAAAACTCCAGCTGGATGAGCTCCTCTTTGCTCTTGGGGAACGTCAGCACCGCGGACACCCCCCGCACCACCAGGTCCTGACAGGTGCTCCGGGAGAGAGACTCCGGGTCTCCTCCGGTGGGGATCCGGGCCAGCATGTCCAGTGTCAGGTTATAGGGCAGCAGAGGGGGGCTCTGGGACGACGTTGTGGTGGCACCACTGGAGGAGTCGGACCCTGCGCTCTGGTGCCGAAGGCTGGCCAGGGCGCGGTTCAGAGCGTTCTGTATCCGTGCCGGCTGCCGGCTGGGCAGCAGCGCACCCATGCGCACACTGTATCCGATCCGGGAGAGAATGTGGCAGGGCTGAGTGCGCGGGGAGCAGGACTCTGGGGAAGAAGAGGCGGAGGAGAGCAGCAGCAGCAGCACCGGTGTGAGGCTGAGGAGAGGAGCTCTCCCGGGCACGAGGCAGTAGCACCAGAGTCCAGAGAGAGACAGCATGCTGCAGCTCCAACGCGCGACTCAGGACGACTGGACTACGCATAGCTCCCTCTTTCCTTCGACTCCAGCGCTGTCCTCGGACTTCTACTTCCCGCCAGTGCGCCTCCTTCCTCCCTCTGTTTGTTGTGTTAGCGCCTTCTCAAACTTTGTCCGTCTTTTCAGCTTGCCATTCCGTCAAAGTGCAACAGCCAAAGCGCTTTGGAGAGGCAAGAATGCGAAAGACGCTCGGTGAAAGACGGGAGACGGTGCGCGCAGCTCCGAGCGCTCGTCCCGCTTCTGTCAGTCTCCTCTGGAGGAAGGCTCAGCAGCTGTGAGCTCTGTGTGTGTCTGTCTGTCTGTGTGTGTGCGTCCGAGAGCCGGCCCGCCAATAATGTAACCTCTCACGGAGACTGCCTCTTGCTGAATTTTAATGACAATTCGTCGGTAACATTTCCTTCCTGTTCCTCGGGCTCCACGGAGAATACGCACATAATGTTTTCATTCAAAATTGAGACAATCGAAAAGGAAATATTCTCTGATGCAATTACATTATATATTATATCTTTGCAATTTACACTCAATTTGTGACTGAAACAAGTCGATTCATAAAACTGTTTGAAGGTGAACTCCAGCTCATACATAAAAACATAATAAGTGTTTTTATTTATGCTCCACACCTGGATCTCCTACCAGTGCGCCTCGATCACATCCATATGCATGAGCTCAGTGAATACTACAGTTCAATAGACTCTAGTGGGGAGCCTCCGAAATCCTCACTCAGGGATTATACACTTCACATCGTCAACAAGTGTGTAGAAGACTTTTTTTTTTTATTCCACTTAAGATAAATTATACTTCATGCATCATATTGTGAAAGCAGTAATTGACAAAAAAGTGAAACTCAAACAGAATCTATTTTATAAAGCATTTTGTTGGATAAAAACAGAAGCAACTGTCAGGGACAAATAAAATCAGGTAAATCTGAAGACAATCTGAGTCAGTTGATTGTCTGCATTATCAAGAGTGAAAAAAGCAGTGGTGGAGTGGCCAAAACAAATGCTCTCAAGTTAGAGTTACTGCAAATATTACTAAATTACTCAGTAGTGGTCCACTTCTCTTACTCTTAAGTAAGAGTAAAAGGTATTTGGAAAAAAATATTTTAAGAGTAAGATTGATGTTCATGTAATTGAAAAGACAAACCCCCAAGTACTCCACAAAATACAGAGATTTTTAAAGAATTGAGTGGAAGAACTAAATCTTACTTCAAGGAGAAAACAAATGTCCAAATCATTTAACATAAAAGTATTATGTTATGTAACTATTTTCCCAGTCTTACTCAAGTTACTTCAAATTAAATATTTCTCAAGTAAGAGTAAATGTAGTACATAAAACTACCCTGAGAAGTACAATTTCTTTAGAAAGTTACTCAAGTAAATGTATCTAGGATCTAACCTTCTCTAGAAAAAGGGGCACATGTGGGCGGGGATTGGTGAGATTCATGTGGAAACAACTGCTTTTTTCTTTGTCGTTGTGATAGAGTGACAAAAAGGTTTAAGTGGGCGCTGAAAGTCTTTTCGCATTACCTAAAACATTAATAATAAATATAACAATTAAAATGAAAACAACCTTGGCTGATCAATACAATGACATCATATTGATCTTGTGCACAACGACATTACAGAGACTCACCTTAGCCTTGAAAGTTATCCACTGGAGCTTGCTAGTGCTGCAAGAGTCTTCAGCGATTGTCTGTTAGGAAAAAGAAATGGGATGTTTTAATTAAATCTTGCAGCCATTTGTTTAGCGAGGTAAAAGGCTCTATTTAAGCACCTGCTCTGCTCTGACCACCACTGCCCCTGCCAGGCTGGGCCAACACACAGCTAATAGCTCTCTGAAATCCTCATTTTCCTTCCGAGATTTATCCCCGCTTCTTCGGCTCCGTCCAAGTTCAACATTATCCGTTGAGTAACCAGCGCTTTTCAGCACCACGGCCAGCGCCATAAAAGTCATCTACTGTGCATGTTAATTCAGCACCGCGTGAGAGACAGCGCTCCTTCCCTCACTCACTTCACTGTCCCCTGATTTGATTTCGTACCATCAGAGCAGAACATTCAGAGTCTGCGCGTCCGCATGGTCACCGGGGTTTTCACTTTAGCTCTGTGAAATGTTTGCCAAGCACCGCTGATGCCTAAAATCTCTTTATCTACTTCTGTTTTCTTTCTTTTGGAATAAAGGAATGATTGTTGAGTTGTCTCAGAATGGGCTGACCAAAAGGGATTGTCATGAAAAACAATTACTTTATTTTTAAGTAACTTTCTGAAAAAGTGTAAGCAAGGAGTAGATTTTTCAACTGCTTTTATCTTCTAAAACTGACACGTTGACAAACAATTTGATTACACCATCCATATTCCTATTTATTTCCTACTGAATTTGGTAAGGCATGGAACTGCAAAGAAAGTTTAGCTTTTCTTTGATTGACTCTTTTGTGTCTGTAGATTACCCTGAAACTCGCTACACAAATAAAAGGTGTTATTATGACGATTGCTATGATAATTATTACGTTGCTATTTTTGGACTATAAGATCATTCTGGTGAAACAGATGGAACCATGGAGGGATTCTCAGCGCAGTCCATGTGGTCGTTACAAGGTCACATGCATGCCTTTTATGTTATCATAGTTTATACATTACTATTATTATGCATTGTTTTGTATCGCTGAAGTACAGTCCTAGTTTGTGATTTAGTGCAGCGGCGATAAAAGTTTCATCTGAGTCTGTTTGGAGAGGCAGCAGAAAGAGCCTCTTGCCTCTTGAAAGAAAAGTAAAAACAAAACTTTTATTGTACTAATTATATAAAATAAGTCCTGAAGGAGTGGTTTTCAAACACTAGAGGAGGAACCAAATTGACGACTTTGTTTATCGTTTATTAAATTCTGCTTCATTCAGTATGAAAATAAGTCCAGTCCTCCACAACATGCTGATATCCTAATGGTCTTAGGGAGAAAATAACTGCACACCAGGTGTAGATGCTACTTTAAGGGTTGATCTTTATGAGAAAAAAAAAATGCATTTTGAGAACATGGCCTTTGAATTTACAATGTTCCATATCAGAATCAGAATCAGAACTGGTTTATTGCCATTGTCAGTGATCAAAATTCACAAACATAGGAACTTGCTTCGGCATAAGGTGCAACATAAAACAATGAATAAAATATAATAAAATATATAAAAGAGGCATGAATAAGTTTAAGAATAAGATAAAATAAAACTGACTAAGATAGACTAAAACTATATACAGAAATGTACAGTTGGCAGACAGTGCAAATGTTCAAATGTGGTAGTGCAAATAGCTCGTTCGTATATAAGATATTGTTAAAGTGGTGGGTGTTATAAAGTGTTCATGAGTCCAACGGCAGAGGGAAATAAACTGTTCTTATGGCGGGAGGTTTTGGTCCGGATGGACCGTAGCCTCCTGCCATGTCCAGGGTGAGAAGGGTCAGCTGTGATCCGACCTGCTCGTCCCTGAGTCCTGGAGACGTACAGGTCCTGGACAGATGGAAGGCTGCAGCCGATCACATGAATGCATGCAAATGGGTTAAATGAAATCATAATACTAAAGGTGTTTCTTCAGGTGCAGACTGGAAAATGTCATGATGTCCACATGAAAGCTTAAATTATGAGAGAGCAAATTGACCAAAGGAAAAAAAAAAGGAGTTTTGCCCATTGTCTCTGACCTTAAATGCTATTTTAGTGTGAATTCTCCTCCATAGTACATGTAACACAAATGTAGGACTTATATCATCATCAAAATGGCCAACGATGTGAACCAGCAGCTGTGCCGGATCTGCTCTCAAAACTGTACTCATCACAGGAGAAGGTGTGCTTTCTGACAATGAAGGAGAATTTGGAGCTTGCTCTCAAAAAGAGCAAGAAAGAAAGGGCACAGCAGGTCACCTTCCTGAAAAAAACTGGGCATTGTGGATGAGCCTTTCTCCTTTCCCCTTGCATCATGAAAAATAAAATAGTTTGAAATATCTGCATAGTAAATCTGTGGTAGTTATGTTTTATTGTTTTAAATGTCAAAACCATATTTTATAACAGCTTTATAACATGCTCTAGTCTATAGCTGTCACTAATGATTGTTTTAGTTGTCCAGTGGTTGAGAAGAGAGCAGAATCTCAAACGCTGGTAAATTTATCCACAGGTATGTAAGTGTGTCTTTTTCCTCTCCGTGAACATGCTCTTCTCCTAGGTCAAAGGTCGTTCAACATCTGGTTCACGTAAGACCTTATATGGTCTCCCGACAACCCATTAGTTACTTTAAGGTTCCTCTACACCCATTTACGTCCAGTCTTGGTATGCAAGGGCCTCTTTGATTAATATGTGTTCATACTTCTTTGTGTTCGTAGAAGCATAAGCTCTGTACTTGGAACTCATTATGTACACCCACTTTTACTCTGTTTTGCATAGACGTATAAACTGGTGGTCTCTTCTGTGCTTCTTCATCGCGGCGTCTGCAAATCCGCAGACAAAGCGACTGGATCCAGTAAACTATTTTCACATCTACCTGGTCTGGACTTCTTTGATTTGAATCACTTAATATCAAGGTACAACCTTATTCTCCCAGCGACTCCTATATTACCCATGGAACCAAAACATCCTTCTTGTATTTGATAAGTTCCCTGCCTTGTCTTATTAAGAAAATATTATCGTTGATTATTTTCAGATAAATTAAGAACAGAAATAATTATAAAATTATAGAACATTTTAAAGAAGCAATTAACATGCCATATCTTCATTAAATGTACTCCAGTATAGTTTGGACCTCTTTTCTAATAACCACCTGAGGAGAAACCAACTCCTAAGTTGGAAGTCGACTGCTATTATTTTTCTGATTAGTCAACTAGTCAAACGATTATTTCTATTGTATATTGACACTTTTTAAAATACATTTTTAACCAAATAAAGGTTGGAAAATGGTGACTGAAGAGACAGAAAATATTTATGAATAAACTATCTCTGATATTTTTGATTTAATGATCAAAATCTTGTAAAGTACAAGATTGTAAAGTTTTGCATGTGTTGTTGCTACTTGGGGGATACGGTCTTGTTCCATTCTCAGGACGTGTCCCAGCCACTGAAGGTGTCGACATTTGATCTCTTGCACCGCACTCTTCTTCTTTTCTTATAGAGGTCCATTTTGGAATTTTTGTTGGTCCAAAGGATACAACAGATATTTCTGAGGCAACCGCTGTGGAAAGTAGCAATCTTTCATATCACCTTAACCATTCAGAAGTAAACAGCAAGAGCGTTTTGTCAATGTTATTATACAGCTTTATCTTTGTCTAAATGCTGTACTGGTTTGACTTCCAGATGTGTCGAAGTCTAGTGACTGTGACACAGGCCTTGCTTTGCTATCTTTTTGTGCGGAATTATCTTTGCTGACACGACTTCCAAGGTTTTGTCAAGGTTTTATAGCCACACCATGGAACATACACCTGTAGATTAAGGTATCACCGCTCCCATCTCTCCCTTCTCTCAGTCCCCTCCCTCCCCACTTCCCTCTGTGATTTCTCTTTCTGACCCAATGTGACACGGATGACAAATCTGAGACAGTGGGGCCAAGCAGAGACATGTTTTTCCTGCTCGTGCTGGCCTCTTCCTCCTGTCTCCTCACTCTGGATATAGAAGTAGATGAAACCCGGCTCTGTGGGCTTTGTTCTTCTGCTCAAACCAACAGCATTAAACTTGCATGGCTCCTCTCACACACTCCCCCAGGTACCTGTTGGAGCCAGGCGGGTAGAGCCAAGAACAAACGCGCAGCTTCCAAATGTGTTTCACTGGGTTTTTGTTAGCGCATTTGGCCTTATTGGGAATTCTAGTAACCCACAACGAATAGGGGGTAGACTGTTAGCAAAGAAGCCCGAAGATGAGTGATATGTTTGCGGAGGATATGTCGACAGAAATCTATACAAATGCAAGATAGAGTCAGAGTTACTTCAGTCAAGGAGGTAGTGAAGAAGTAAATGTTGAAATTGACAGCGGCAAGTGGCAGTCAAGTCCATAAACCTCAGGCAAAGCAGTGTGGTGTCATGTAAACTGTGAAAACAATGTTACTCTTAGAACCACGGTTACATTTGTAACATTTTAGACATGTGTAGCTTCTTTGTTGCTGGTTTATAATTGTCTTTTAAAAGTCTTCTATGGGGGCGTTGGACTAGGGGTTTCCTCAGGGCCCAGGGCAGGGAAGGGCCCTCAAAAGCATCAAAAGTGATGTTTTTTTCTCAGTTGCCTTTTTCTACAATTTAATCTATTTTTGTAAAGTCCTTGAGAGACTAAACACAATTGTGCATGAGATCTGAAGGCCCCCTCACTCATTTAAAAAAAAGGACAATCATTGCTCACACATTAGCCAAGTTGTTAACAAATACAACTCATGATTATCATTCGCAGTTGGAGTATTTTCTTAGAGAAATAATGTGTTTCAAGATCTTTGTGAAACTGATCTGTTAGTTATTGCAAAATCAAACAGTACTGTATTCTAATATAAGCCAGTAGCAACACAGGACGTTTATAAATTAGCAACTTATTGTTAGGTGTATATAGAAACCACACAAAAAAAGAAAAAGTTAACGATAATAACTGAAATAACTAATTTCTAGGATAAATAAATAATAAACAACAGTATGCATTAGGGGCCCACCGAGGGGGGTTGTACCTGGGGCCCAGAAGTTGTTGCTCCGCCCCTGGTCTTCTAATTGTTTTCTCTTTTTGCATGTTTTGACTTGTACATCTGTATTTGTTATTGAAAGAAAAGAGAAAAAAAATGTACATTGCTAATCACAAAAAACGTCAAACCAGAAGCTTTGCCACAGGAGTGCGGATCTGTGGCAAAAAGAGGCAAAGTGGGCGGGGCGGAATAAGGTATGATTTCTTCACAGTTGTCTCCTTGCAATATTGTTTTGAATATCACTTTTTATCTCATTAAACCTTGATTACATTACATAACATCTACTTACATCCAACCTACCGTGAGTACTATGCATTTAATTGTGTAGCCTGTATCATTAGCGTGTGCCGCGTTACAGAGACGACCTTTTTTCTCATCTTGGTCTGTCAGTGGTCATAATGTTTTGCCTGATCCGCCTGACCTGGCGTATTAGCGCGGTGCTTTCCACAGTGTGTTAGTGCGAGTGTGCGTGTTCTGAATGGCTGAGCTCCACTGTCCATGATAATAAGGTAGTTAAGGAACAGCTGATTAGTGCTGGATCAATGGGCTGTGGACAGTCAGTGGAGTCCACCGCTGTCGAGCTTTGGCAGAACAGGGCCAGCGCTGCACAGGAAAAAAAAACAAAAAAAAACATCCTGAAAACGAGGGAATGATAATTAATGTTTTATACAACAAGAATCAGTTTTACACAGTTTTATTAAAGCATGTTTGAACTTTGGAGTAAAATATCTGATCAGTTGTTTGGCTTAATTAATGTGCAAATTACGGCACACTAACAGGTTGTTATTTGTTGGATTAGTATTGAAAATAAATGAGGAGAAAAGCCACTTAGTGAGTCAAAACCATTATCAGTTTTGTATAAATATTTACTTAATACTCAATCAGATTTGGTGATAATGACATTTGAGACAATTATGTTTCCTCTATTAATCAAAAACTTAATTGTATTTGTTTCCCTGTGGTTTTCTGTTCTTTCAAACACACATTGCTGGCCTTCCTTTGACATAAAACGAAAAAGAAGGAAACAAAATCCAATCAATGGGCTGCAAGAACGGATTAAATTGAAAAAGAAAACAAAAAAACAAGACAAAAACACTGTAAAGCTAAAATAAATCGATCAATCATGAAGAGGGTCATTGTTTTTCTATTTCAAAAGTAATATTTTCAGATTTGGTTGAATTTTTGTTGACAGTTTATGTATTGTCTTCTAAATCAACATGTGCACTCAATCAGAAATTAAAACCATATACTATACCAAGGAAACACGGTAATATCATTAGAAAGTAATATTTTGCATTTTTAAGAATTTACATTGACAATACAACTACTTCAAGTCCATATTAACCCGTATGACGCGGTGCAAGTTTATCCTAAACCAACAGAAGTTACTCAAACGACTCTGATCTGAATACACAGTACTTACGTTGTTATGTCATTACATTCCTGCTGTGAGGGTGTTCAGGTCTCCCAATGTCACCGTGACACCCACCAGCCTCCTCTCTGCACTTTTCAATGGTCTCATCTTCACTCATTACTGCGACATACTGTGGGGGGATTTGATGGCTCATTCTCAGCTTTGGTTTTACGCCCAATCTGTAAAATGATTAGACGTTTGCTGTTTGCTTATTTGTCTGCGCCTTTATGCACCGTAAGCCTGTAATCCCAGCAAACATATGAAGCAGCGGCAAACACAGACACACAAGCAGCTCTTTCTGGGTGTTCGTGCCGTATGAAATTGTGTATGTTTAATTAGTCATGGCCTGTTACAACCTTGTTAATTAATGAGCTTTGCCCTTGTTTGGGTCATTTAATTATTTCCCCACTGCGAGTCAAATGAATGTTTAAGCAACACTTTGGCCACTGAGGTTACATT
Organism: Rhinogobius similis; assembly: GCA_019453435.1. Taxonomy (NCBI): domain Eukaryota; kingdom Metazoa; phylum Chordata; class Actinopteri; order Gobiiformes; family Gobiidae; genus Rhinogobius; species Rhinogobius similis. The sequence continues at coordinate 14,902,647 of CM033638.1, forward strand.
GAATTGCGTTAGGACTAGATCACAGGGACTTGTTCACGTTTTATCAGCACTGTTCTTAAATAATAATTGATTTTGATATGTATTCTCGCACCTTAAAGTGACTATGAACTACTCATCACACTAATACACAGTTAAGTTCATTATATTTAAGATTTTGAAAAAAATCCCCGGGGGTGCACGGTGGCAGAGCGGCTAGAGCGTCTGCCTCCCAATAAGGAGATCGTGGGTTCTCTCCGGGTTCTCCGGCTTCCTCCCACCGTCCAAAGACATGACTGTGTAGGTTAATTGACAACTCTAAAAAAAAATTGTCCCTAGTGAATGAATGTGAGAGTGAATGGTTGTCTGTCCTTGTCTCTGTCTCTCTGTGTCAGCCCTGCGACGAGTTGGCCACTGTCCAGGGTGTACCCCGCCTAAGGCCCAAAGTCACTGGGGTAGGCTCCAGTCACCCGCGACCCCTAACGGGAATAAGCGGTAGAAAATGAATGAATGAATGAATGAATGAAAAAATCCCAGGCAATTTTTTTGGTTTAAAGTTTACTTCCTGGTTGTAAATCATCATGGCGTCAAACAGAGAAATTCTGTAACTCTTACCTGGGAAAAATAGTATAACAAAAACATATGGGAACACCTTTATTGTGCTGAATTGCTGTTTAGAGCAGTGGTTCCCAAAGTGGGGGTCGGGGTCACAAGGGATGAGCTGGGGGTCACAAGATAATTTCAAAATCTCATTTGAATAAACATGACACTGTATGTGCTCTATTTTTCAAATTAAAAACACTGTCTTTTAGTGAAATAGGGTCTAATAAGACAATATACCAGTATTAAACCTTATTTAACATGCTGTGACACTTAAAATATATTTTTATTATTAGCTCTGGGGGTCCCGAGTCGGTTGCATGGCTATTTTGGGGTCCCGGCTAGAAAAGTTTGGTAACCCCTGGTTTTAGAGGATCAAAAATGGGTTTCTTGGGTGTAAATTGTTCCACACTTTTCAATGGAATCTCCGTATTGTTACAACATTATGTTTTGGAGCTCTGCACTACTTCCTGTCATTTGCAAAATTTTTTTTTTTTTTTTACTTTTCTCCTCAAACTGACGCTTGATTGGTGTAAAACAATCATCTATGAAACCGATATTCATCCAACAAATAAAGTAAGAACTACAAAATCATAAAAACCTGTCATACGCACTTTACACAGATATGGACAAAAACAATAATGGAACCAAACGGCAAAGAGCCATTAGTGGGCTCAGTATGTGCAGGAAGACCAGTGCGAGGATTTTAGTGAGTGTGAGGCTGAATTATAATGGCCGTAAGACAGTGCAGAACATTTTCTTAACTGCGTCTGTTGTTGGATGTCCATTTGTTCTTCAAGAAACAGAGGTGAACCAAAAACAAGTTATTAATATGAGAAGGTCTGTTTACGTCTTTGTTAGTTACAGGGACAGTGCATTAAGGAACATTTCTGTAAATATGGCTGCAGTTATGTTGTGGCTTTTTTTCCATCTGTAGTCTATGGTCCGGCTCAAAAGACTGAAATTCAAATGCTGGTGCATACATACTTTGAATACAATCTTTCAACTGTTTGACTGTGTTCGGAATTTATTCTTTCCATATGAGCGCTGTACACAACCAGGGTCATGTACATAGTGTCTTTTTTTTTCTTACCTGCACAGTGCATTCGATTAAAGTGCATTTTTAGAATTAGTTCTTTTATTGCATGTTTCTATTCTCCTGCTGTTAAGTTACAAATAGACTACAGAAAGGACAGTCCTACAAGCACTCTCAAGCCTGCGTCAATTAAAAAAAGATGCTTTAAAAGGCACACAGCTATAGAGTATATTGTTGATCTACCTTGGAATAAATATTGGGAAAGCGATGGCTAAAAAAAGACCGCTTCAGCAGTGTGTAAAATGCATTCTGGGTGCCATCTTAGACCATGAGATCCACTGTCTGTAACCTTTGTACTCCAGCCCTTATCAGGCCTGGCTTACCCCGCTGTAGACACATGTATTTCCTTGTAGTGAAGTTATTTTCCCCTTGGTTAACTGTGGCCCCTCTGTGTTTCACATCCATAGTTCCATTTCACTCAATACATTTGCACTTCTTGACCTTTTGTACAAACATTACCACTTCTTGCCCGAAAAGAAAAAAGAAATTGTACGGGCAAAACTCAGGATTTAGAACTATTGTCCACATATGAGCGATTAAGGTCATGACCTCCACAACCACAGCTCTTTATGGACTACACAGTTTCTCGAGCGGTTATTGAGAGGGATAAACTAACCCTACTTTGTGTCTCCAATTTCAGCTCAATCGCCACAAAAATCCTGCAATTGTGTAGCAATTTTGAAGTGTTTTCTTTAGGTTTGTGTGAGTTTTTATGCCATTCCTAACACAGCAATTAATTTGGAGTAAAGACAAATTACATTCTATAGTTTGTATCTTCTGTAATTGAATACTGGGATAAAAGTACACATAAGATCAGTGGTAATACATTTGTTATTTCAATGCGCAGTAAGATTTTGGCCCTGTCTCGCAATGTTTAGTACAAGACGCCGACTATAGCTTCAGTGTGGTGTTTTGTCCTTTTAAAAGTGACACGAAATTCATTCATTCGGGCTAACTAAAGAAAAGGTCAGATCTAGATTGAATGTAGCTGAGGCGATGCCCATTGAACAACACATTTCAAGTTAGAATCTGTCGGCCATTTTATCTCTCTCCTTAACTTTGAAGTGCACTTTGGAAATATAGACGATAACAAGTATTGTACTCTTTTTGCCAGTAGTGAGGTTGAATAAATATCTTTCATTAGTTGTGTAGTGGTAAATGTAAACTCAGTTGGTCATTGGAGGCAAAAGATTGTGGGTAATATTGTCAACGTCTCACAATTTTTCAGGAGTCATCTGATAATAATAGTCAGACAATATTATGTCAGTCCAACAGAAATGTGCTAAAATATCTCTTGAAATGTATAATTTGAGGTTTAATTATCAGACAAAGGTGAAATGACTGTAAAGTTGATCACAAAAGTGCAGAAACATCACCTTATACCTTTACTTGGAAGTTTACGACATAACTTTTTCAGCTTTTTGTAGTATTTTTACTGTAAACAACACACTTGATATTCAAACATTCGCAGTATTACTTGAATTTTTGGTCATAATTTCAAATGAAAGGAGGTAACTCTTTTGAAAATTAACTTTTTGAAAGAAACAACTGAACGAAAAATCTTACAAAATCAAATCAAATCAAATCAAACTTTATTTATATAGCGCTTTTCATACATATAATGTAACACAAAGTGCTTTACAGTGCATTAAAAACATTCCCACATCCCGTTTCCCTTCCAACCTCCCCACAGCCATCCAGCCCCTCAACCCCATAGGAAGTCACATATACAAACCTGTACATTCCCCCGCACATGCGCACACACACACACACACACACACACACACACACACACACACGCACGCACGCACTCACACGCACACGTTCTAAGAGACATGAGGCTGAGTACAGATACACCAGCTGAACAAGCACCATCAGAGGAGCCGTCTGCACCAGGAGCAGCGTCGGCCATAGCCACAGGACACAAACTCAGGGCCCAGGGGAGACATGAGGCAAACACCTCCACCAGGGCCCATGAGCCAGGGCCCCACAGCCTGAGGCGACCGCGCTCCTGGTACAGAGGGCCCTCAGAGGAAACACTGGAGAGTCTAAAATGAATAAAACAATAGATAAATATTAAGAAATAAGTCAATAAGTGGGTTGAAATAGAGTAAAACTAAATAAATAATAAATAAATACAACTAAAATGCTAGAGCTAAGTTAAATAAACACAATAAATAGGATAAATAAATATATTAAATGAACTGATTAAATTAAATATTAGTCAAAAAGCTAAACTAAAAAGGTGGGTCTTGAGCCTGCTCTTAAAAACCTGAATGTTCTCTGCGGCCCTGAGGTTCTCCGGCAGGCCGTTCCACGAAACGAGGGCCATAGTACTGGAAAGAGCGCCTGCGCCGTGAGTGTGTGTCCTGACTTTGGGAATGACTAGGAGCCGGCTGCGGGGGCGCAGGGGCCATGAGGGTTCATATGGTAAAAGCAGTTCTGAAAGATAAGAAGGCCCAAGACCATTAAGACATTTATAAACCAGTAAAAGAACCTTAAAATCGATCCTGAAACACCACGGGAGCCAATGCAGTGATTTTAAAACCGATTGTAATGTGGTCCCGCCCTGGTCTTAGTCAGGACCGCGTGCTGCTGAGTTTTGTAATAACTGCAAACCTGCAATACTCTTTTTGGGAAGACCAGAGAGCAGGGCATTACAGTAGTCTATACGACTGGAGATAAAAGCATGCATCAGCGTCTCCGTGTTGGCCCAAGAGAGAATGGGGCGGACTCTGGCTATGTTCTTTAAGTGATAAAAACCTATTTTTGTGACGTTCTTGATGTGCGGGATAAAAAGTGAGCTCAGAGTCAAAGATAACGCCCAGGTTTTTACTTGTGCTGATGGATTAAAAGACTGTGCTTGTAGTTTGGATAAAAGTTTCTCTCTCTGGGCCTCAGGACCGATGACTAAAACCACAGTTTTGTCCCGGTTAAGCTGGAGAAAGTTTTCTGCCATCCAGGATTTGATGTCTAAAATGCAGTTAAAAAGAGCATCCATTGGCCTGGTGTCATCAGGAGACATGGAGATGTAAAGCTGCGTATCATCAGCATAACTGTGGAAGTTGACTCCATGTCTCCTGATGACATCACCAAGAGGGAGCATGTAGAGGTTAAAAAGCACAGGACCAAAAATAGAACCCAGGGGCACACACATGTGATTTTATGGACCTTGGAGGAGCAGGTATCTAAACTTACCATGAATGTTCTGTCTGTGAGATAGGAAGTAAACCATTTGTGCACAGTACCAGAGAGGCCCACCAGGTGTTTGAGTCTGTTTAAAAGAATAGTGTGGTCTACTGTATCAAAGGCGATTACAGAGCAGTTAACCATAAAAATATCTGTGCTACGCCACTTAAGATTCAAATTCTACCATAATACTCTGACCTGCCCTCCAGCTCACTGATTTGGACCATGACGACTCTGGAAAAGAAAACTCCAAACGCAGATTATGTCAGATAATCTCTTCTCTAGTGTATTAGTAAGACGCTCTTTGAGACATCCACGACTGGGACACGTCCTTACCTCGTCCCCTAAGGTCATCCGCAGGTGTCCACATGTTTTATCGGAATTACTATTTCCTTATTAGCGCCTCCTCCCCCCGTCGGCCTATTTGTTTTTTATTATGTACATTGTAAAGGATTAATATGGAGAATAGGATTAAGCCGGCATCAGAAACCTAATTAAAGTAGCCCTTGATGTGCGCTGGCAGGGGTCGTGCTTCTCTGTCACTGTGTGGATCCCTCCTCCTGTTCTCCGCTCACCTCCGGCCCCGACCCCCCACTCGTCTCTGGGTTAACCTTCACCGCTCGCCCCCCACTGATCTGACATGTTCCGCTGGGTCTACAAGAATGAGGAAATACCGCCGAAACATGGCATTAAAGTCACTGGTGCGAAAGGGAGACGTAGTCAGGACGTTTGCTTTGGGAAACGTTTTGGTTGAAAATTGTTGTTTGTGTACCAAGCAACTTACTGCCCAAACTTTACCCATTCAAAGCCCCATTTCTCTATAAAGTTGCTGTCACCTGAAGAAAGATTACAGGCGCTGTACCTGATTTTTACGGTTTTGAAACGTGAAAAAGAAAAAGATTTCACATTCCCGATTTTTTGCATGTAATAAAGAAAGTCTGTTTTGTCGCAGTAGAGATATTTCTGTGAAGTGAAAAAGAGACCATAACGCTAACAAGTGTTTTATTGTACGAGAAGCAGGAAGTGCACCATTAGCATGCTAATATTTGTTAACTTTACCCTGTCGCAGTGAATATTTAGGGTGCTAGGACTGCATTAAAGGGCCTGTACTGGATTTTTACTGTTTTGAAACATGAAAAAGAAAAATATTTTACATTTCTGACTTTTTGCATGTAATAAAGAAAGTCTGTTTTGCCACAATGCTTTCTCTGTGTCTATTTATAGAGCGTTTTATTGTACGAGAAGCAGGAAGTGTGCCATGCTAGTATTTGTTAACTTTACCCTATCATGGTGAATATTTAAGATGCTGGGACTGCATGTGACTGCTTCTAAGACTAGTTCTGTTTTTCACGTTTCAAAACAGTTAAAATCATCTACAGCACCTTTAAATGCTTATTGCATGCTTGCTATGTTTACCAAGTCCATCTTTTTGTTTTATAGGTTTGTCGTTTCTTCCTCACCCTAGCCTTCCTAATCCTGGCGTCACATGATGGTTGACGTGTGCGGGACTGTTGGAAAGCGCCTTCATCTCGAGGCACTTGCACATTGAATTGAGATGAGACTCGCGTCATACCAACCATTGTGTGACACTTCTGACAAAGACGGAAGTTACCCTCGAAAAATGTCAAGGTAATCTCATCATCTCGTACATATAGTCTGATATAGAAAAAAAACAACTTTTTTTTACAAAGGAAGACAAGATGACAGTTCTCAATCTTGTTTGTTTTGTTTTTGAACTTGTACTGGTAATAGTAGAAAGGCAACAGTAGTAGTGGTTGACCTTGGTGAAAAAGCACTGATAGTGAAACAACTGATTTTTGCCAGCAACTGTAGAAGCTCGCCAAACTATGCTCAGTTCTAGCAAGACTACAGGGCAGAGCTTAGTGTTGCAATTTTCTCATATTTTCTAAGTAAATGTTTCTTTTTCACAATACATTAGTCCACAATTAGGGTCAGATCATTATTAGAATTTGGTTAAAAGTAGGACAAAATGTCGAACATTTAGGATGTCCCCAATTCTAGCACTGCTTTTGGCTCATGCTTCTGGGTTTGTAAAAATGATATACTTTGGACAATGATCTGATTGTGTCAGAAGTGTGGCTTAATATGACTAATTTACAACTTTAAGCAATGTTAATGTTTCTGAAAACCCATTTTTTGGATGTACACACAAAGTTATCGTTATCTTTTGTTTAAACTCAATGTTAAACAGTTCGTACTTAACAAGTAAACGTATTTTGACCTTGGTGGTGCAGGAGGATTAGCTGTTGAATTAGATGGAGGATGATAAATGGCGGTAATAACATTGAGTAATGGTTGAAGTAGAGGTAGAAGTAGAAACATCAGCAGTAGTAGTTGCAGAAACACTTTTGTACTTGATTAATAGTATTTCGGAGTAACAGTACTTCTACCTCTGATTAAACCACACCAGTGATTCATCCTTGAACCTAAACTGTAATTACGCTGCTTAGAGACTTGGGAGAGCATTTTCAGGCTAAAGAGGCCGTCCGACTACAACTCTCAGTTCGTGAGCGCGTGAAGGCGGGGGCAGTGTGTCTGGTTCGTAATCCTGAGTAATCTGCCAGTTCAAAGCCAGGTAGCGGATACTATATGAGGTTTCCAAATGTCAAGGGAAAGGACGAGTTTTGAGTTAGCATTCCTGGCACGCCGGCGCGGTGGTTAATATCACCTTTTAGCACATGGAAGCAAAGAAAGACATGGACTTAAGCAAGAAAAAAGAGCAAGTAATCAAGTGTGGCCAAAGCGGAATTGCTGGAGAAGATACCAAAACTGTGCCGAAATGTTTAAAGGGGTGTTGCGGTTTGTTGACTAGCCTTTGGAGTTAAAACAAATTAACAACGTGGATTCAATTCATCTGAGTTCTTTCTAGCCTCACGTACAAAGAGGCCAGCGCACAGAGAGGAACTTATCTAGAAGCAACAGCAACCCCGCGGCATTTCTGGCGTTTCTATATGTGCGGCTTGTGTATTATGCCACATTATGGGGACATAAATCTATTGCCGTTTGCTTTTGAGGACGAATTGCAGTCCACTGTAATGCATATAGCGGAGAATAATGTCCATGAAATTCAGAGGAAAGAAGAGAGAACATAAGAGAGAAGGGGACGGGAGAGAAAGGGGGGTGCAGGGGGGAGGAGGGGTGCGCTGTATCATATCATTGTGGAAGTATGTTCAGTTTAGTGGAACATGCAGCCTCCGAGGGAACAGCGTGAAGGCTTTGTGCTTTACATTTCATGCCAAGATAGTCCTCGCTTTGTTTATGAAGATATAGATTTATACTTAGAGGGATTCCCATTGAGAAATAAAATGGTGGCAGTGTTGTATTATCAAGTGCGTTGTTGATGTTGCGTTTAAGGATTATGTTTGCATGTTTGAGGTTATCACTGGTTCTCTGGTGAATACCTCTTCAGATGATACTTATGAATCTAGTTTTATAAGTTAACATTCAATTACATTTCTGTTTATGTCCTTGTTTTACACCAGTTTTTAACACTTTAACACCGTAGACATATGAAACATTGTGCTGGAAAACCCCGGGCCACAGAAAACATTAATGTTTTCAAGAGGAGGCTCAAGACCCACCTTTTCAGCTTAGCATTTGATTAACATAAATTGTCTTGTATGCATTTATTTAAGGCTCACCATTTTTATATTTGTCTATGCTCTATAAATATATTTCAACCCCACATATTTATTGAAGCTCTAGTCTTCCTTTAAGTCATATAACTTCAGTTTTTACCTTCTCACTTTTAAGATCTCCAGTGTTTCCTCTGAAGAACTCTTTGCACCAGGAGCAGTGGTCAGCTGTGTCTGTTGGGCCCTGGCTCATGGGCCCCTGCTGGAGCTTTGGTGTCTCATATTTCTTTGTGTCTGTCTGTGTCTTGTCTTTGCTCCTGATTGTGTTTTCTCAACTGGTTCATCAGCACTCAACCTCGTGTTTGGATTGTCTTTAATGACTCTTTGTTTGCAAGAAAAGCACTTTGTAAATAAAGTTGATTGACTTGGCACATTGTTGTCTAAGTTATTCTGGATAAATGAGCTTGTGTGGACTGGATTTGGTATCTCGTATTGTCTGTTTGCTTTTTGAAATGTTTGCTTTAGTATTGTCCACCACCAGCAGCATTTTTATGGGGTTGTATTTCTGGGGCAGAGAAAACATGAGAATTACTGATCAGAAACACATTTGGCTTCACTTTTTGTTTTGTTTTTTGCTTTTGGTGCCTGTACCTCCTCCTTCAGGCCATGATATCCCAAGATGCCCTAAAAGATTGTATCCTTCCCAGACAGGCTTTTCCTTGGCTTTAAACTTATTTTGACATTATTTGCCCAACAACAGAGATTTAAGTATTGCCAGATTTTATTTTCTCAATATCTGAAACTTGTCTGTGAGTCTGTATTATGACATGTTCTAGTTCAACAGTAACACAATGCAATGGTTTTATTTCATGTTAGGATGAAATACCAGGTTACATGGCATAAAACGGAAAAATGTCTTTAATAAAAAGCATATAATCATGAACTCTTTTGTTTAAAAATCACTCAAGTGTGCTGATGACATATGACTCAAAGTGCACCGTATTCTCGGCCAACAGTTTGCAAAAGGAGGCTTTTTTTAGCTTAACAACCCACTAATGAACTGCCCCCGTTTAAACTATGTCAAGGAACTTCACACTTAACTTTGCAAACTCATTGTATTAATGGTTACTGTTATTTTTTAATTCAATTTTTTTTGCTCATCCCAAGAACATGAGAGGATACATGACAGCATTAACACAGAAACGCTTTTAACTTTTTGAATTATTAAGCTATTCACAAATTATAATAAAATATAAATACCTCACGCTGTGACGGAAGTGCAAATGGCAAGATAGTTATTATAAGCCTATAGTTTCAGTATGTAGAGCAGTGTTATTCTACATTAAGTCTGTTTGCATACACCCGAGTGCTTTAATATTCTGCTGCCCTTCTTTTGCTTCTGCGGGCTGCTGGGAGAGCTGTGTCGGATCAGCAAATCAACTTAAGTTAGCGTCCTTAAAATGTCCTTGGACTGGAAACCGAACAGGAGACGTTCAATTGTACTGTTAGTATTGTTTGGAGAGTGTACACAAAGACATTTCAAGGCAGCTTACAGATAGGAAATACAAAATCAATGTCTGAGAAGTTGGAACCTAGAACAATTTACAGAATGTCTCTCTTGAATGGCAACATCTCAAGTCAGTCTGTACACTCAGTAAAAACATCACAACTTCATTGCTATATCCATCAAAGACTGCTGGTTCAAATCCTGCTGCGGCCTTTTCACACATTTCTCCTGTCTTTGGGCCTTTTCATACATTTATACTGTCTTTGGGCCTTTCCATACATTTCTCCTGTCTTTGGGTGAGACATTTCATTTTTCTCTCTTGTTTAAATGAATTAGTTATAATGTGGTTGAGGGTGAGCAGGGGGTATGTGGGTGTGGAATGGTAGTCGCAATTTTGTCAGTCTGCCCCAGGGCATCTCGAAGTTTTATTACTACCATCAAGTCATCAATCATCACTTTTGCATTGACAGGCTTATTTCGTGAATAAAATGCATTTTTAAAGGTGCACCCCGTAACTTATTGCCCTCCTTGGAGATGTTGTTGCTTTGTCTACAATGTTGTTTAGTATTAAACATGTCTTCTTTTCATCCAATTACAGGTGTTTTTATTGGTAAAAGTCAGATTTCTCTACTGACATGACCTTAAACTGCTTGATGGTGTCACATGCTTTTCCTTATTGATGAGTTTAATGCCATACTGTGCAAAAAGTTAAGACATTATAGAGCATTGTTGAATTCTGTTGTCTATATTTTGTAAAGGCCATAGTTGCATTGCCTGGAAAGTCTAGAAATATATCTTTTTCCACATGTCTTTTACACAGATCAATATCAGTCCGGTCACTAAGTTCATCTCCTTGAGTTCAGATGGGCGTGATTGACAGGTGGATTAACTAGTCAGGGACAAACATGGTCCGTCAGAAAAATGATTGCATACGAGGAAAAAAGAAAGGAATAAAATATTACATGGACTTAAAACTCTGTCAGTCTGAGGTGAAAGTAGATTCATTTTGTTCTAAATATAGCTCATATTTTTCACATGCGTCATTGAAATAAATTAATCTGATTGCACAGCACCACCTGAATATGGCGCAAGGATTGCTGACCAGACTCACTCTTGGTGAAGTACAGAAGCATGTGTTCCGGATCCCATTCATCGTTCAGAGAAATTAACAATCTAAAACAAAATAATATATATTTTGAATAATCAAAAGTCCTCACGATTGTGCCTGTAATAGGAAGCTGAAACCCATGCTGTTACCCACAAACTAGTCACTAAAAGAAGGCAAAGGAGATGAATGAAGAACGTAAACCTGCAATACTTTCTACAACATTGCTTCCGTTAATGTACATATAAACAATATTCCAACTTTTTAAAATTGCTCTTCCAGATCCACATTGACTTTTCTTACACCCTATCAAGTTTAACTCCATTAACTGCCACACGTAGACGCTCCTTTTAATCCACGCCAGACTAATAAACTGTCATCCTCACTGCCACCGATTTTTCATAACAGCGCCATCATCAACAGCGCTGTCTTATTAGCATTTTGGCCCGCAGTAAAATATCATCTTGAGCGCTCCCGTGACCACAGCAGAGTGCTACAGTTTTCATGATTGAATTCACAAAGCCATTAAAACCCAAAGTGCCAAGGTAAGTTCTGGGAGGAATCAGTTCTTGTTGTTGCACGGGAGCGGACGGACGGAGGAGGGGGGAGATGACTGATGACAGAACCACGCTGGATTCAGACAAGGCCCATCTGTGGAGCAAGGTTTGTTCAAATAAGGAATAATGACAGAGAGATGGGGAAAGAGTGCATTTGTGGGTCCATTCAGTGTTTTGGTTATATATGCTTTAACACTTGATAGCCTCCACAAAGACTAAAATCAAATCCCATTCACTAAATAAAGAATAAATGAGGTTGTGCTTGGCGGTGGTGCATTGGATAAGGGTGCTGCTCATGTGTGGTTGGCGCCATCTTAGCGCCATGGGTTCAGTTCCAGTCCTCGGTCATGTCCTGTCAAATAAAGCGTTTGGACTGGGAAAATGGGAGGAGAAAAACAACAGTTCAGGAATCATACAAAGTAAACAATTTGCTAACTATGAACTATTTTAAACCTTATTGGTGCAGTTATGATAAAGTGGTACTGTTTAAATTTGTCATTAAACGTATCGATTTCTATGGAGACAATCAGATGACGCCACCAAAGTCAGAAGTCACTCTCACAGTACGAATACATGAAGAATGTTTTCTAAGGTGTTTTTAAGCGATAACTACACCAAAAAAATGCATGACAGAAGTGTAGTCTCAGAGAAATTCACATGGTACCTACCCATTGGTTTAAAATGATAAAACAAAACAAAAAAAAAGGACAGTAGCCAAATCACAGCTCAAAAAAACAAAACAAAACAAAAAACTAATAACTTTTGAATGAGTAAAGGTCCAGCAAATGTATTGGTGGGATTAAGCGATGCAATTGCTACACCCAGAGATCCATCTCCAGATTTTGAGCCACAGGTTTAAAATCAGTAAATAAATTACTCCAATAGATTACTTCAAGATTACCACATTGTGAACGTTTTTAGGTATATAAGGGGCCCGGACTGCTATAGTGGAAGCCCTTCCAAGTCACGGAAACATTATGCAAACTCCGCAGAAAGACCCGAGCCAGGACCTTCTTGCCGTGAGACAATGCTAACTAGTAACTATTACATTCCTCCAATAGAATTAAAGATGACTTATGACGGACCATCTGTTGAGTAACGTCGTAATTTGATCAAACAAGTGGCTAATGGAAAGGGGTGGGACAACAGGAGTGTTTCGCAGTGATCTGTTTGCATATGGATGTATAGATAACTGCGCACATTCGATTACTTCCCTCTGAGACTCTCGCAGGTGTCTCAGCCAAAGTGTTAATCAAGACCTGTGGCGACTTAGATTACAGCCCTGAGTACACGTCCGATCCCCAAGTGGCTAAATGCATTTGTGTAATTGAGTGTTTGAACATGAAGCTGCTTAATATGCGCAGGACATGTAAGCCGTGGTCTGGAGCGGTTCGGATCCATGTGAGGTGAGATACTACAGGTGAAGAGTTGTGTTTAATCATTTAGTCTATTTTTAAACACGCATAGTCAATAATGGGCATCAATAGACATGAAAGAATATATTTTGAGTGTTAAAGTAAGATGTACTTGCACAATTACATATCTTTTTTCCTGTTCACACCAATAAAGTCATCAAAATCTAGATCTTCATCTTGTAAATACATTTGCCATTATGTTGGTATTTAAACTGGGAAAGACAATCTTTATCAAGTGGAAATTAAATCAATAAATCAAGACATCAAAATACAGATTGGTGCTTGTAGATATCAGATTTAAATTCGGAGAAGCTTAAACCTTTGCAATAGTCAATATGTAGATATTTAGATAGATTTCACTTTGCAAAATCATCATTATCATGTGGAAAACTCCAGATAATTTCGAATAGAAAAAAACAAACATAACAATGTTACAAAATCTCTGAAGTCGACCCAGCGTTGTTTGAGATTTTTCACACCAAGTCAACATGTCCTTTTCTTTCCCTTTTCTTCCAAATCTCAACAGGTGGCATGTCAAAGCTAAAGAAATACTTGCACATTGATAGATTAAAGTTTTGATGTCAGTGCCCGAAACCTACATGCCAGCGGCCTGCATAAAGTAATCTCCATTCTGTGAAACTTTGAATGATTTAAAAGCTCAACGTCTCACCTCTCATTATGCTTCATGTCCTACTATCGGCCCTCATCATTTTAGATAATTGCCCCCAGTAGCCAGCAGTCTGCTATTTGGCCTGTTTCGCCCCGTTCTTGTGAGAAATTAAGGCATTCCTCCGGCGACCCTGACCCGTTCCAGCCCTTGTCATTTGACGGACAGCCCATTAGCGAATCATTGATTGGTTTGGATCTGGGAATGTGTGAGCCAAACTAATTAGGCCGGGTCCCTCCTCCTCTGCATCTCAATCGGGATCCGCCGGGAGAACAAAAGTGCAGCAAATTAGGTCAGCGCTAATCCGTCGTACGGAGAACGTCATTTGGCGACCGCTCTATAGATTATTTACAGTAAACTTCAGGCATGACAGGAGGTTGAGCACCAACTCAGGCAGAGCAAGGATGAAAAAAGATCAACTAGTTTCCTTTTGAAGTCAGCCTCTTAGGGCCTCATGTATCAATCCGGATGCTGAAATGAAAGTGTAAACAGAAAATAGCACCTGATTCCCTTTTGGTAAATGTGTGTGTTAATTCTTCTGCAAAACTCTCAAAATGTAAATGACAGGTCAGCGAGCAAAAATGTGTGCGTGCCTCTGCTCTAATATTGAATGTCTGTCAGACTAAAGCCATGTAAGAAAAGTTAAAGTGACACACAGTGTTTGGATCAAGGAGTGTCTGATGGAGACTCTTGAAAACATTTAACAGCAGGTTAAGCAGCATTGATGAATTGGGAAGACAATATTTCCGCTTTGGACTTTGATGTGGGATGATGAATCTTTACAAGCATGATACATATCAGTTGCATCTGAGCACCTCATCCAGGATCCCTATACTCGGCAATTGAACCCCACAGTCTCCACTTTTTAGGTCTTTAAAGGATGTGGAAGCCCACTTTGATGGACAGCTGCTGTGGAACGCTCTACGGCAACATCTGCACAGCACACGCCTGGGTGGCTTTGGTAACAACATCAGTGCTGTTAAGAAGTATTCATCCTCAAATCAGATTTATCAGATCTTGCCCAAAGTTCATTTTACGGCAAGACACTTCCCCAACCACAAGTTTCAACGTGTGTTATAACCGGAAGGGCATCTGGAATGGAAAAATCTGCATTATCACCTAACTATAATGCATTTCCTTATAGCACTTTTCAAGATGCTTTAAGTTGCTTTACAGTTTTCTCCATCTCCCAATACTAGTGATGGTAAGTCACATCTGTGGCCACAGCTGCCATGGGGCAGACTCACAGAGGTGTGGTGGCTGATATTCACCTACAGCCCCTCAGGCTTTATAAGTGCCTTGCCCCTGAGCAGAATGACTATATGAGCTGTTCTGAGCTTGAATCTTTGGGTTGGTGTGTTGTGGTTGAATGTCTAACTACTTGAAATGGGTGTACTGTGCCACTTCTTGACAACAAAGGTTGCTGTTGAATGAAAAACAAAACAAATGTATTTCAGTACAATTTACATACATTCTTGAATTTCATATATTTTATGCAAGACTTCTGACGGCACTAAAAACAATATTGTACAAAAGTCAATGTGTTTGTTTTCCTTCGGCGCTCACACAGCACCTGTTAGAGTTGAGACAAAGGCAAATGAACAAACAGATGTAAAGCAGCCTGGACTTGGAAAACGGCTGTTTTGTAAATTCGACACCAGCGTAAATACAGAGCGGGAGGAGAAGCGGATTTGACATATGCCTCTGCAGATAAAAGCGCAGTGCAAAGTGACTGTAATCTGCTGACAAGACTTTATGTCATGTAGCTCCCTCAGACACCAGTAATATAACACATCATTGTTTGTGCTTGATATAAGAATGTTGACATCTAGTTTGTTTCTTCCTCGCTAATTAAATGATATCAGCATTGACAACACCCAGTCAGCTTTTTGGTCTACACAGTGTCGTACCATTGAGCTACTAAACACAATGAACCAATACAGTATACTCAGTGATCAACACATTAGAGGACGCTATAGATTGCTCTGTCAAACAATTTGAAACAACAAACAACATGTTGTCAACACTGTAGCAGTGTGATAGAGCTGTCCCGGTCATTATATGGCACTGAAGCTGGGATGCTGTCATGTGAAAAGTTCATTTCCAGTGAAGAAGCCAAGATAAATAGTACAAGACATTGGACTAACACGACATGGACTGCACATTTTTAACTTTATAGGGAAAGCAGTCATGTTTCCTTTAACCCAGTACAGTGTGGAGCAGAACAGTCTGAGGTGTTTCCACTGAACAAAAGGGAACCATGCCGCCCCATTTGACGGGTACGAAGGGGGCTGTGAGAGGTACTAGCTCCCACTTCACTTCAGAGCGTGGACCGGTTAGGAGCGAGACGATTGGTCAAGAAAAAGTGTATACACAGACAAAAAAATCACTCCTCGCTAAACGCTGACTTGATCTTGATTCTACTATATTTCCAGTGACGAAATTATAACTTTGTTTGTTGAGCCCACAGTTAGTAAAACAAAGCTAGCACACATTAGCAGCAGCAGTTTCCTGTTTATGATGCACCGATGCACGGCACTTGCGTCTAGACCCAAAGTCATATTTTTTCAGCACCTACGGCAGCCAACTCTATCCAAACTGTCCAAAATGTATTCTGAACTTTGAATCTCCACTGACAGAAGCTCTGGTGTCAGGTCTGAGAGAGCCCTAATGCCTGAGAGCCAGACCAGAAAACAATATTTTCAAGGTAGAGGTAAGCACCCCAAACTTGCAACATTAACTTATTTACTGTTGATGTAGATTAGCAGAACAGTACTTTTTTTTTTTTCTGACTCAGAAACGCTAATTGGTAGTTTTCCATTCAGTGGGTTTGAATCCACAATTTAAAAGGATTTGTCAATTCTCTTTGGTATTTGTGAAATCCACAGAACAAATCTTTTAACATTGCTCTGCCTCTGATGGCCAGTTATCAAATGCCCACATTGTCTTTATAGTGAAATAATATCATTCATTTTTTATTATTACATGAAACCATAAGGATTACATTGTAATTTATCTAAACACATAAATGCATTGCAACCACATGACAACACACTATTTGTCACCTGCTAAATGTGTGTAGCGTTTGTGAATTAGCGCCTAGAGAGCAGCGTTTTAGCCTGTATAAAGCATTGGGATTTGACAGCAGATGGTGGGATGAATATACAAGTAAATGCTTTGAACACATTTATCTTCACTATAAAGCCACAACATCATTCCACTCATGTAATGGTAATGAAGAAGACCTTAGCCTGTAAATTGCGCAAACCAGGGAACCAATCGAATCTATTGTGGATAATTATAGTTAGGATTCAGCATTAATGTGACTATGATGTATGATATTTGTGCTTATTTCCATTGACAGATGTGCAAATATATACAGTTACATATGCATTCTTCAGACAAGCCATAAACTTAATGCAGTTGCTTGTTTTAATTCTTTATGAGCTGTCTACATTTTGCAAGATAGATCTGTTTTTCTAAAGTTGAAATCTTGCCTGCTATTACCCCACAAAACTCAACTCATCATTTCGCCAATATCTCTCTAATTTCATCATTGCATTAACGATCTTTGATACTTTTAATATTATCTTTGAGGATAGATTCAATTCATTGCCTTGGAAAGATTATATATCTTTATGATCAATGCAAAACAGAAGGCGCTTTTACCCGATGAGCCGGATAAAAGCAAGTGTAGATATGTTTTATTATGGCCCTGGGATGTGTAGGTTAATTACATTTGCTAATTTACAGGACGAGGAAAGATTAGTCTTACAATGCAACAGATCCTTTCCCCCACAGGCAATTTGCAAGTTACAATGAAATATACGCAGCGAAAAAGAATCCATTAGAAATGCAGTGTACATGTGAATTTATTCCTATAGTTTGTGCACATATAGTAAATAATGGATACAAAGAGTCGATATTTCATTCACATTCAAATATGTTAACACAGTAAGAATCCAGAGCTCTGCTGCTCCGGTCCCAACCAGTAAGTACGAGGACATTAGTCTGTGCTCAGGTCTCTGCACTGGCTTCCTGCGGCTCAGAGAATAGTCTTTAAAGCAGATCTGACATGTTAGTGCCATGTGAACTATCTCGCACATAAAAAAAGACTTTTAGAGTAAAAAGTAAAAGTAATCAATTTCACACAGATTTTGAGAAAGGTTAAAGTGGTAGATGTGGTCATTTTTATCATTTTAGTCTCTCTATGGCATGGCATCTTCATTTCGGACATGTTAGTGCCATAAGAAACATCTTGGACTCCGAGGACCTCAAGACCGGCCTCCTGCTGGTGCCCAGAGTCAGGACTAAACATGGACCGGCCTCCTGCTGGTGCCAGAGTCAGGACTAAACATGGACCGGCCTCCTGCTGGTGCCAGAGTCAGGACTAAACATGGACCGGCCTCCTGCTGGTGCCAGAGTCAGGACTAAACATGGACCGTCCTCCTGCTGGTGCCAGAGTCAGGACTAAACATGGACCGGCCTCCTGCTGGTGCCAGAGTCAGGACTAAACATGGACCGTCCTCCTGCTGGTGCCAGAGTCAGGACTAAACATGGACCGGCCTCCTGCTGGTGCCAGAGTCAGGACTAAACATGGACCGTCCTCCTGCTGGTGCCAGAGTCAGGACTAAACATGGACCGGCCTCCTGCTGGTGCCAGAGTCAGGACTAAACATGGACCGTCCTCCTGCTGGTGTCCAGAGTCAGGACTAAACATGGGACTAAACATGGACCGGCCTCCTGCTGGTGCCAGAGTCAGGACTAAACATGGACCGTCGTCCTGCTGGTGCCAGAGTCAGGACTAAACATGGACCGTCCTCCTGCTGGTGTCCAGAGTCGGGACTAAACATGGGACTAAACATGGACCGGCCTCCTGCTGGTGCCAGAGTCAGGACTAAACATGGACCGGCCTCCTGCTGGTGCCAGAGTCAGGACTAAACATGGACCGTCCTCCTGCTGGTGCCAGAGTCAGGACTAAACATGGACCGTCCTCCTGCTGATGCTAGAGTCAGGACTAAACATGGACCGTCCTCCTGCTGGTGCCAGAGTCAGGACTAAACATGGACCGGCCTCCTGCTGGTGCCAGAGTCAGGACTAAACACGGGCAATCAGTGTTTCAGTTTTATGCAGCTAAAAACTGGAACAATCATCATGAAGATGTGAGAGAAACTTTGTGTACGCTGAAAAATGCTGTTTCCTATGACTGTAAAGATTTGACCTGCACTCTCTTTTTCTCTCTATTTAAGTACATTTATTTGTGTTTTATTTTTTTATATTGTGATTTTAATGCATCTTTGCTTGTTCCGTACACTTGAATTACTTTGTGCAGGAATTTTGCTCTTAAACTGGCCTTGCCTAATGCTGGAATAACTATTGCAATGTTGCGGTTGACCAAAGTCTGAACTTGTGATTGACAGTGACTCGACTAAGATCTGCATAGAATACATGAAACAATTTTTAAGGCCTTTATTAAGCCACGTCTGCCCAAAGACACTAAAAATGGAAAAGCAATTTGTATTAAACAGTCAATTTACAAACCATTGTCAATTGTGAAACCAGACGGCAGCAACATATAAGAACCTAATTAATCACTGTTAAACAATCCATCTGCGCTCATTTTAAATGTTGTTAAGAATTTCACTGGCATAGAATCACTAAAACCCTAAAATATATGCAACCCTCATACACATTGTTTTGAATATCTGTGGATCTGTGCATGCTCCAGCCTCCCTGCAGCCCACTGTCCCACTGTCGAGGTAGATGTACATGAGAGGTTCTTCAGGTTAATGTCCCGCCGGCGAACACTGAGCCTGATAATGGTTTAAGAGCGCCTCCATTACTCCCATTGTCGGCGGAGGCTGTGCTGAGCAGGCAGAGTGAGGAGGCGCAGGATTACATTAACACTGTAGGCCAAACTCAAGTGTTCCACAGCTCAAGTAAGGCCGAGAGGAGGGGCGGAAGACAAGCTCATCTCACAAAGTATAATGCAGCGTGGAATATGTGCAGTTTGTAAACATGCTCTCAGATTGGGCCTTTTTGGCACAAACAGCTCAAGTCGCATGATTGTTAAAGCTGTCTGTCCTTAAGATGCTAGAATTTCATTTCAATTTTAGCTAAACATATTTACTCCAGCTAATTGAAAAGTGGAATTTCTGCACCTTTCTTTTCTGAGACTTGCAGAGCTTTCTCGCAGGTAATTTGTTTCTGCGGGTGAGTTTGAGAGTGGCTTATTTATTTATTCATTATTTTTTTGGCTAGTTGGCTTTATTAGTTAGGACAGTGTAGCGTGAAATGGGGGTGAGAGAAGACTGTACATTCAGCACATTTCTGAGCCGGAAAATGAACTTATGGCACTAAGACTGTCCACACAGAGAGAGTCTGGCATATGTTCTGCCGCTTTAACCACTCAACCACTGAGCAGCACGTAACTGATTCATTTGAAAATGTATCCTGTTGAGAATAATATTATTAATGAGAAAAAATATCGAGAGATTCAGGTTCAGACGACTTCAAATCCAATCCACTTTATTTATATTGCACATTTTATGAACTGAAATGTTTCCGAAGTCCTGCAAAGTAGGGAAAAAAGAACATGCAATTTCAATTGCTACCAGTAGTCAAAAAAACAACAACAGAACCCTTAAATAAATAAATGCTCAATCAGTGCAAGCTGTAAAAAAAAAACACACACACAAAAAAACACACAAAAAACCAAACATACAACACCCACTATACCCTATGTAGGGCACTATCGGTTCATGCCAATGTATGTCACATTTCAACTTATTGTTATTTCAAATTGATTCAATTTGCAGCAAACGCAAACTTGAGAAAGAAGAAAGCCTGAAAGGTGTGTTTTTGCCTCTTACGTTTCACAGAGCAGTCATCGCAGATATTAGCCCTTTTAAACAGCTTTATCACGACTTTACAGACTTTTAACTGCCAAAGACCGCCACCAAAGTAAGCACTAAAAGCTCTGAATCACACAAAAACTTGATTTATACTTAGTACTGCACTATTACTGCACACAGGGAACGTTTCAGACAATTACAAACCGTATTTCCGTTGTCAGACAATGTCTTGAAGTCCATTATATATGACCAGTATGCTAATGAAAAATGCTAATCATTTATTAACGTTGGTCTTTTAAAACGTTTTTGCGCCAGGTCATTTGTTGTTGTATAATTGTCAGAACCACAGCTAATAGAAAAGATTAGGACTGATAAGATTCCCTTTGGAGCGACCAGAATCAAGATGGCTGCGGGTGGCGCTCAGGTCATGTGTCTGGCAGGAACTGATTTAAGGGTTAAGCCATTTTTGGTGTGAATGTCCAGCCAGTGGATCATGCATTTCTCTATTTTTTAATCTGCCCATTAAATACGCCTGTTTGAAATCAGGGAAAGGGTATGATTCCAGACAAAAAACGTATTTGTGAAGTATTGTCAAAGCATGTGGCATTGGCTGGTCAGGCTGGGGACTTGCTCAGAATTGCTCCACTCTGAGCCTGAGAGACCATTGACTAAAAATAGATTTCGAAAATGTCTGGAGCTGTTCAAACTGATGATTATGTGTCATCTATTATCATACTCACCCTCCGACTCTCTTCATTTACCCAGACTTCTGCACAGGAACAATGTCGTGCATGTATTCATACCGGACAGTTACTCCGCTATGAATACGGTATGAGTTAGCGGTGCGTGAAGGTTTCGGGGGGACCACCTATTCCCATTGCTAATATGGGAGAGGGAAAGACAAACTCCCCCTTGAACGAGAGCTAGACCTTGTGGGTAATAACGAGAGGTCCTGTATCAAGCTAACACACGCTAATACGTGTCGCGTATGATCTACTGGGATGTAAGCGGCCTGTTCTCTGCGTGGGACGTTTGTAACTGCAGCAACATGGGACGCGTTAATGGAGTCGGTGCTTGTGCCTCTCCACACACCCAGCGTCCCGATACAATTACACAACGCCACACGCCTCATCATTGAACTCCCATCCAACACTACCTGCCCATATTAACTTTCACCTTCATCTTTTTATGGAGAGGAGCTGCTCCAGCACACGTCCTGCATGTTAAAATCATAATGGTGCCAACAACAATAGAAAAGTTACATCAAAACCGCGCTTAACTTTGTGGAGATCCTTGAACAGTGGACAAAAGGGTGACCACAGCACCTCTCGCCTTCTGTTCACTTGGATGGTTGATGCTGGATGACGAATAATGCGCACATTCACAACCGATTAAACTCCTAATGTCAGAGGAACGATACAAAACCCTCTTGTAGAAGTGTGGAATTAAATATGCTCATGTAAGTGAAGAAAATTGTCTGATTGGAGAGTTTTCCTCAAACATATCTAGTATTTATTCTATTACAGATGTTTTTAAAATCTATAAACATGGAGAATGAAAGGTTTAATGCCATACTGTGGAATACTGTAGGGGGGGGGGCTATTTTAGCAATGTAGCCACCATGCTAATGTAAATACGCAGTTGTAATGAATGCAATTTGACGGCAGAAAGGCTCTGAACAAGTCTAGCGATGATTTCTGAGTGTAACAGCGCAGGAGGCCTCAGTATTTCTACCTTTGATGTCACAATCTGAGGGAAATGGAGTCTTTTCTGAGGCTGGGATGGAAAAGATCTTGTAAACAGGATTAAAGAATCAAGTGTGGATGAAGGTAAATACAACTGCAGGTATTTGTTTGATAAGAGAGTATTCTCAAAAGCTCAAAAAAGGAAATTTTACATACTTTGTTAAAATGTGTATGTATGTATATATATATACACACACATATTTATTTATTTTTTCCTTCTTTTTTTTTTTAACATTGTTCCATCATCAAAAACATACCTGGAGTTGCATAAAGCTTCATTCCGCTAATTTGATGAATCTGGGTTAGAAAGTCCTCTCCCATCCGACCGTCATAAACACTCAATCTTCAGTGCTGTTTTTAAATATCACCAGGCTCGTTTTGAGTTTTCTGCCATCAAAACACGATCATTACAACTGCTGTTTCCTTTCCTCAAGTATTTCTCTATCTCAAATATTTAATATTCTGCCTGTAGATGGAGCCCATTGCTCAGTGGGTAAAGGGTTAGAGACAATGGAAGTAGTTTGTTTTATTTAAACCTTTTTTGTTGTTGTTCTAAAACATAATATGCCAAAGTTAAGGTTCTCGAGAGCATGTTTAAAGGCCATAACAATACAAATAATGCATGATATTTGCTTTTTAGGCTCAGCACAAATATTGAACCACACTGCACTTTCCCATGGCCTACGATAGATCTTACAGTTGTCTGATGTGTTCTTATGAATAACGAACTAGTATGGCAATGAACATTTGGTATTTTATGTAAGGAGTATAGGCCTAACAAAATTTTCTGTTAATTAATTAATAAACAGAATAATTCACACAATAGTTTTCTCAAACAAGCGACGGCTTTGTTTGTTTGTGTGTATTGTTTACCTACCTACCTTTGTTTTAACGTTAAATGAGAATGAGTGAGAGAAGAACTTTCCAAAATACCTTACTATTTACTAATGTACGTTAAAAAAAAATACTACACATACTGTAATCAGCATTTTCCGTCTTGTCTTTAGATTGTCCTTAATTCTTTTTCTTTACACTCCAAGGCTTCGACGTGAACTTTGAGTCTTGTTAAAAATGGATGATGTACAGCCGGGCTAAATGTTTCACGACTTAAGCCATAAATGAGTGTCTGTGAGACTGTGGTAAATTTTACAGTGTGAGATCTATCACTCGTCTGCGGTCGGCCATGTTGACAGAGGCCATTACACCACCATTTGATCATCGGACCTAATAAATTCATGTACATTATGCCATAAAAGTGACACAAATGGATTTCAGATTCACCTTTGGTCCATCCCTAATCCCTCGGCGTTATTTCACTTGTCCATTCTCCTCCCCATCACCGTCGCTGATTACTTTAACATCTAGTTCAGTTCAATCCACATTTTTTGCGCTTACCTCCTTGCTTCCTTTCCCAGCTCCTTCCCCCATCTGTTCTTCCTCTCGCTCGCTCCCTTCATCCATCCTTGTCACTTTGTTTCTAGCTGCCTTTTGTCCTCTGCTTCATTTGCTCTTGCCAGATCCTCCCAGACTGTACAAGTATCTTTCCTCAGCTCATTCCCATTATGATAGTACAGTCGCCATTTTCAGTTCACCCTGTTCAGTTTGAACACTTTTATCATTGTATTATTCACTTGAAACACGTGGGAATATTCACCCGTCTACCTCTGACACATGACCTTCTAAATTAGCCTTTCATTGATGAACTAACATGGGAGAGAAGTGTCGTCTACCTGTCTGCCTATTCACCTTATTCCTGAAGTTGCCGTACGCGCCGCCGTCTTGTTTCCGTTGTATTAGTTACATGGAGCAGACGAGCTCAACAGAAAATAAGTTCTACACGGACTATAAAGCAGTTTTCAGACTGCCCAGGAAATCGGTGCATTGTTGACTTGTTGTTGCTCGTGTTCATTAAACATTTTAAACAAATCAATCTACTTTATGTAACATTTTAGCTGCGAGACTTTTCCCTTGTTCGTCATTAGCTTTAACAAACTCGTCAAACGGAAGTGCGTTTACAACAAAAGTGAAAAACTGCAAAATTGGGCGGGGCAGAATAAGGTAAATACAAGGCCGTTATTATCAAGTAAAGGTATAAAAAAAGAAGAGAAATTGCAATACAAAAATACATTTGAAACTGTTTTATCCCTCTGAAATAATAAGATTTTATTGCAAACAGAAATGTTATAATAATCAGGAAACCTTGCAGGGATCCAGAATCCACACTTCATCAATAATTTACTCCATCCTGAGCCAAACTCAAACAGAACCGTGCAATCAGATTTGTTTATTTCCGTGAAGCATGTGAAACTAATGAGTTTTGTCACTTTGTTTTGTGCTACGCCAATTGATTCTGAAGAAATACGCAATATTTTTAAGTCCCTGTGATATTTTTTGCCTTTCTTTTTTCCTCGTAAATTATGTTACCATGCGTGCTCCATTCTCTATTTTCCAAGTAATTTATATGCAGGTAAAAGTTCCAAAATCAGAACACAGAAGATAGGCCTGTAGGCAAAAACATGTTGAAGTGAAACTATCACAATAAACAATACTGTAAACTGCTTCATTCCACTGAAACAATGACTCTAAAGCAGGATTTTACAGCAACTGATAATGTAATGATGCAGCAAACCTTGCCGTCGATCCAAAATCCACACTTCTCCAATACTATTCAAAGAGTGAGTCTGGTCAACACTCCCTCTGCTGAGCCTTGAGTCAAACTGAAATAAAACTGTGCGATCAGATTTGTTCATTTCAGTGACGCATGAAAAACAAATGAGCTCATTGGTCATTTATCATTTAGAACAAAATCGAACATTTCTCACTTCAGAATAACTGTTTATTGCGTCACTGATGTTTTTCAGTCCCCTGTGATATTTTCCAATGCCTTTTTCCTCGTAAGCCATATATGTTTTAAAGTGGACGGGCCATGCATGTCCCTGATTTGCTGATTTGCTAATGCACCTGTCAATCATGCCCATCTGACATGTCCATCATTGTGGACTTTCAGGAAACCCAGGTGAGCCATAACGAATCAAGAGCAGAGTCATAACTACTCTTTCAGATTTATTTTCCTTCAATTCCTTTCTTTAAACATTTGGAGGATGATAAATTGCAAATGAATTATGGCAAAATATAATTGAATTCTGTCAACTGGACAAAACTTTTAAGGTAAGACACTGCAGGTGAATAGTGAGAAAATCTTATATTTAAGGGTACCAACCGTAGTTTACTCACATAAATGTAAGAAAAAATGTATTACAAGTTTTCCATTGTGTAACGTTTTCAAATATAAATAAGGTATTTTATGTAAAAACCAAAACTGCACATCTGGGATCAGAAAAATGGACAGAACTAGGTTTAAATGTATGGGTTCATTTCATTTCATTTCACAAATTAGTACTAAAAATGTACAGAGGGGATTTTAGATGTCTTTTATAGATCTAGCGTAAAAATGTTGTCAATTTTTTTAAACTTAAAACTTTAATAAATCAGGCTTAGAATTAGATTTCAACAAATTCTTCTGTGCTTTCCATTAAATCTTAATCAAAGTACGATGTCCCGTAGAAATACATGGATGAAGTGGATTAAAGGAAGTAATAAAATCTCTTCAGGAGCAGCTTGGACAAGTTTGTTGATACCAATGAAAGCTGAGAGAGCAAACTGACCAAAACTGAAATAAATAAATAAAGGGTTATGCCTTATGCAGTGAATTATGATAGTGAGTCTTTGTTCCAGCGAGATGCGTCGGGGCGAACATATGACTTTGCTCGCTGTGCCGCTGAAAGAAACAGACAAAACAAATAACAGTAACAGAAGAGCGATGCTATTCACATTTGAAGGTGTCTTGAAAAATATTGTTAAAAGTAACTTAAATCCTCTGACACGCACTATTGTTTTTTATCTTCTTCCTCTCCTTTGCCCTTCCGTTCATTTTTCTCCCTCTCTCTCTCTTGCTCCTCCTGTATTTCTCAGTGTCTCCGGCCTGCTTTCCATTCACTCTGAGCGATGGCTCTATTGATTCTCTGTGTGATGATATTGCCCAAGGACAAGCGCGGGGCAGAAAACCTCTTTAACTTAACCCAACGCTGTGTGTGTACTATTTAACGTGTGCCTGTATTCAGATTGTGTGTGTGGTTTACTGTATGCTCGTGTGTATCTATCCGGAGGCCGTTTTGAGAGTGATCGCTAATCAAACGTCCGCCCGCCCCCTGGCCTCTGTCTGCTCTATGCCTCTGTGTTCTGTAAAACCCAGTCTGTCAGATGAAAGGAACGTATTGAACCGTTAAACGTCAATGAGAACAGCAACAATTAAGAGGGATCTGGACAATTTGTCATTAATATTGTATGATGAACATAATAAAAATGTTTGATCTGTTTATTTTTATGTGCAGTGGTGACGATGGAGCTCATTTCAAAGCCTGCAGTGGCAAAATGCAGATTATTTTTTGAAACATCTAAATATTAAGAGTTTAAAGGCCAGGCAGATGGTTGTTTTCAGTCTATAAAAACACATATAAAACTTAAAATGTTGCTAAATGTTTTAATAACTTGGTGGTTTATAAAGTTTCAGAATCAGATTTTCGATGCATGTTTAGGTCTTGTAATCATTACTTACCACATAAGCCTTATTAATATTTATACCTGATTCATTATCAGTGTTTTTTGTAAAATGTATGGGAAATGTACTTCCATAACCGAGTAGTGGGCGGTCAGTGTGGAATAGGGGTGAGGAGTGGGGAGAGGCATTCAGTTCAAAGCTGGGAAATCTCAACCGCATTGCATAAAAAAACATTTTCAATTGCATCAGATAATTGTTTGTCTCTGGAGATGTTATTCCTTTGCCTGGAATGTTCCACAATGGCACACAATCTTATTTTTCTTGCTTTTTTCAGTTGCAGGTGTTTTTTATTGTTAAAGCACGCATTGAAAAACAGGCATTTTTAGCCTAAACTCTCCACAGATCTGTTCTGTAATTTGGTCTGGTGGGGTCACCTGCTTGTTTCCATGGAGATATAAGATTAATGCTGGAAAACATTACGGGCACAGCAATAACATCTACTGTGACAAGCAGAAAAGTTACATAATTTTTAAGCAAAAAAAAATGCAGTGGTTATAGACAATCTAAATAAATAAACAATCTATAAAAGTTGATATTCTGTTGCTTGTTATTTAAATTGTTCCTTGGTTTATTTAATTAAACTTTAAAGAAAAGTCTGCAGTCTGTGTTATGTCTTTTAGCCATGTGTTAAAAGACAAATTATCTATAACATCAGCTTCCTCCTCAAAGAGTTTTACTATCTTCCATTGCCAGAAAGTCCGTTTTGTTTATTACCATCATAATTTCAAATGTCAAATCTCTGCAGGAGCCTCGATTGACTCCATCACACTGATTTATTTGGGCGTGAAGTGTTGCTTTCGGGTTTGCTCTGGTACTAGAACAGGCACAAGTGGTCAGGGGTTCAGTTTGATGACAGCAACAAGCCTCTCAGCTCTGCGTGTAAACAGCATCACAGAGCAGAGTGCCCCCTTTCAATTCAGCTCCGGCCAGGTCTGCTCTGCCTGATCCTGGCAATCATTTTAGATTTCCCATGTCCAGATTGAGTTAGAAAGAACCAAAACCACAATGACTGAGACCAAAAAAAAAGCAAAACACTCTAAATGTGCACTTTTTAACATTTGGAAGAGGGTACAGTATAGATGATATTGTGGTCTAGAATGTTCCAAAGTATGGCATTAAGGGATAGGGTTACCTCTATCTTGCATTTAATAAATTGGAGGTGTTTTTATTGATAAACTGCAGTAAATGTTACAGTGAGTAGGTTTGCCTCTCCACAGATCTAACCTGTAACTTTCCTGGTGGTATCCATGGAGATGGATGAGTGTGTTGGGTGTCAGAGTGTTGAATAATTATGACTGTTACGAATGCCATTGCAGTTAATAACAATTTAATCTACATCATATCTTTTGACTGGCAAAAAAATGTAGTGCGCACAACAGTAGCTGAAACCCATGAATATCTCCATGGAGACAAGCAGGTATCAGACCCTCCTCCAGAAAAGGTACACATGGAACAATGTGCCACCTACTACTTTTAAGAGGCTTTAGTATTTTTAGAGTCGTTGAAGTGTTGTTTGTGTTGAATATTTGATGTGGTTAGTGTTGGGATGTAACTAAATACATGAACCGAAAATATGTATTCAGAATACTCATTATTAGTTACTGTATTTATTTACTCTTTCATTTGGTGGTATTCAGAATACACTTACTTTCCTAAATTCCAATTCCAATGGAATACATATATCTTAGACTTCACGACGAAGGTGGACTATGTACATTTTCTAGTTGAGGAAGTTAAAGAAGTTTTTATTGCCCAGTAATACTTGGTTTGCTGCTTGTTTCCAGGATACTGTTTGTTAGAATTGAATGTTTCATACCCTCCATCAGTAAACTACCCCTTTAATCGCTGATAAATAATGCGGAACAGCACAACAAACAGAAGCTGTTTTAATCCTGTGTTGCCTTTTTACACTGTTTACACAAGTATTCAGAATACACATTTAACAGAATATGTTAGTTTTAAAGCAGGTATTCAGTATTTTGTAGCACATTTTTAAGTATTCCTCCCAACTCTGAATTTGGTAAATCAAATATGAAATGAAAATTGCTTTGTATATGACTTTAGGAAGAAAATCTGTCAGTGTGGCTTCATCTGAAAGAGATCCATATAAATAAACAACAATAAACCTTTAATTTTGGACACAGAAACGTAGTGTAGACGAGATTGTAATGTTTCTCATACGATAAAACAGCATCAGTGTGATAAGGAGGACGTTGCATTGGCCTGTCCAGATGCAGCAGGCGTCAGGCCAGACATCAGATGAAATCAGTTTGTGTTTCTGATAATGCAGCGCCTTTTCTCGTCCAAACTCCCAAAAGCGTCTGTGCTGTTGGCGGTTGAACAGGTGGACCAGAGCTGTCGCAGATGCAGATGCCTCTCAGAGTCCAGACTGGGAACGCGGGAGTCCTGCAATCACGAAAACACAAAATCTACCCTGGCACCTATTACAAAACACGCACTGATCAGCCACTGTATTATGATAACTGACTATCTTTCTTTAAACACATTTGATTCATTTATGACAATAGAAGACAGAGAATGAGAGAAAGATCTTGGGTAACACATTATAATAACTACACTTATTCATGTCTTAATAAAGCATGAACAAAGACTTCATAATCAACAAATAGTTTATTAAGAATGATTCAGGCTTAGTAACTATTTAACAAATATTCTAACCCTAATTTCTTGTGTCTTCGGGGCCCAAGGCAGTGAAGGGTCCTCAAAAGCATTTGATGTTCTTTTTTTCTTTTCTGTTTATTTTTCTGTGTTTTAATCTGTTTTGTTGTATAAAATGCGTTCTGGTTGATACTAAAGACAATTATGCACAAAATCTGAGGACCCCATCACCCTTTTAAAAAAGAGGAAAATCATTAATTGTTAAAAAAAATAAAATAAAACTAGTGATTTTAATTTGCAGTATCTTCTTATTGTTATAATATGTTTTGACATGAAAATTGGTCTGGTAGTTATTGTTCTTGCATATTGGTATAATATTACTGGAAAAACAAACAGTGCTGTACCATATAAGCCGGTAACTACACAAGATGACAATAAATTTGTGAGTTATTTTTAGGTTTGTGTATAACCATAAAGTCTACATTCTTGCAGAAGTGAATGAGAATATAACGATAATAACCAAATTTGCTGGGATAAATAAATCATATACATAATTATGTATTAGGGGCCCAAGGATAAGTTTTGTACCTGAGGCCCAGAATTTGGTGTTACGGCCCTGATCACCTTATACCCTTATTTGAAAGCTTACAATACAACTTTTTGTAGAACTTTTCACAATACTCAATATTCAAATTTTGCACAAACAGCAGCATTCACATTATCAGTTTTGATGTATTGTCCATGTGTATCTTGATAATACTGTCCAATAAGCTCTGTTACACTTTGCTCAAATTAATGACTGGTTCTAAAAATATGAATAGAATATCTGTCAAAGTGACCAGACTAATGTTGGCTACATGTATCTTTGCACTGTACAACAATTAGTTTTATCCTTCCCCAATACTTCCAAGCTTAAAAAAAACTCAACAAAAAGACATTTCAAAAGCATTTCAATGACTTTAATTAGCAATTTATTTTTCATTATCACTTTTTCGGTTACCACAACTGCTATTATTCCTCTGTTATTGGAAATGAAAAGTGTGCTGATTCTAATTACCACACATCATAAGATACAATTCACAAACAACATAATAATGAGCATTTGCAGCTGGATGCTTCGCACTTTGCCTCATAAACTGTATGAATAATTACTGACAAAAGACAAGACACGCCTGTGATGATTTGTACAGTTATAAATTGCACACATAAAATCTAACAGATAACAGAGCTCTTGTAGGCAGGTGGCCATATTATTTTTTTGTTTTCACTCCAGAAACATTCCACTGAGAGAATAAACAATGGTGAAAATGCCAACTCTGCAAAGTGCATCTCTGCTCCCTTTGCTGTACATACATTTATTTAAGCTGGTGACATTTGTAGCGGCGCAGCATATATTTATTCAAATCACAGAAAACGAACCCGAGCAGGGGCCCGTTCAGCCACACGTGCAGCTTTCCAGCATTAGCGCTGCGGGAGAGCTACAACAAGGAAGCAATTTGTTTAGCTTTCGTCTATCGGCTCAGTAAGTACGTCCGGGCGCGCAGAGCATCCCCAATATGTCCTCCCGTCTTCATCTGTATTCATCTCGTTGGAGCAGGCTTAATTCACTTATGTAATGTGCGGTGGTAAAGCAAACGTCAAGTGCTAAAGTCGCGAAAAAAGGGCCACGCTGAGTAAGCAGGAATGGTCTGGTATCATTTCCACATTGGTAATTAGAGTCCAATCTATTCAAGAAACGGTTTAATATGAGAGAAGACGCACATGTATTTATCCATTTTGTCAACTTGTTTACGCCCGCTGCCTAAATATCTCTTCTCGCAAAGAAGCGCTTAACTCATGATCTTATCAAGCAGAGAAAATGTTATTTTCTTTCATCCCGGAGCGCACGCGAAATCAAATGTATCTCAGTGACAATTCTGCAAATCAGTGGAACGTGCAATGAAGCTCTTATCACTGATGTAGTTTATCTAAGTCGTAATATTTATCATGATCTGACAAAGTGTGGAGGTTTGCGTGAATAAAAATACAGAATGCTGACTTGGACTTGTCAAAATGCACTTTTGAGTCACGTCTAAAGGATTTAAATACAAATGTGAGTGAGTCAGAGGTTATTTCAGCTCATGTTGCCTTGTTTGATGAATTAAAAGATTATTTATTGATTTGCAGTTGAATGTTAATTACACTTTTGCCAGCAACAGTCAAGTGCATACTGCTGTTGTGTCCTTAGGCAAGACACTTCACCCTCCCAGCTTATATGAATATTGTGTGTGAGTAATTGGTGTCATTTGGAAGGAGCGATAGCAGCCTTGGTTTCATCAGGTCTGCCCCAAAGTAAAGCGTCTTTGAGTGTCCAACAAACAATCTGTAATTCAGTGCATTTTAAAAGGAAAAATAGTACGCATTATTTGTTTTGTTGCTCACGCCAGACTGATATGTGTATCACTCTGAAGTTAATCCTACATATTATCAGTCTGGACAGGCTCTCGCCTAAAGCCGGGAAAATGTGTAACGTCATGATGAACATTTGAACTGATCGGTCGTCCCAAAAGCCGAGAAATCAGTAACTCCAGTTGAGAGAAAAGCACAGACTTCTTCCTCATCTTCAAATGCACAAAACACTCCACAAAACATGTGCACGTTTTCAAAAGCAAAATAATCCGTAAATGTGTTGAAATAGGCCGAAGTACGTCTGTCAGTGTTGCCATGTTTGTTTAGGTTTGTCCTTTTGACTTCCGCCCAAACCACAATGCAGCTGTGATTGGTCCAGCACACAGCCCAACCCAACAGCAGCACACCGTCCAGATGGATTCTCGAGAACTCACAAATATCGCGAGAATTCATACGGAAGGCCAGCTTAATACAGGAAAGCCATTGTAATGATAGTATAATGACTTTAACCTTCCAACCAGCTACTTCTGACAGTGTCTCTCTAGCTATGTTCTATAGAAAAGTCCCCATGGTGCTATAGAACGTGGCCGTCCTTTGCTCATCAAATCTGCGCCCCATGTAGCGTCATTTAATGAACAAAATGCAGAGGACAAACTTCACTACACAGCACTGTAACAGCACATCTTGTACTTGACCACTTTTGAGGTGTATTTTCCCATTTTTGGAATAAGCAATTTCAGACAGAACTACAATTCACACACGGACAAAAACTAGGTCGTTAGAAGTCTATAGAATTTCATCAGGAACCTAAATTAGTCTCACAAACAAAGACTTGCGATGTAATTATTGGACTGAAAAAACAACACCTTCCGGAAATCTACTGTGTACAACTGTTTGCATTGCACTTTTTATTTTTCTACTTTGCCCCGTTTCACATATTCCTAGTATACAAGACGTACTATTCTTCTAATTAAGATTCTCATTGGGAGATTTCTTTTCTGGAGGCTCAGGCCAAAATTCATTACACACTTTCTTTGAGGTGGATCCTTTTCTCATATTTTGTAATGAACCCGCGGCCACCCAGCTTGTGTTTAATGATACGCCTTTCCACTATAAATCATTATTAAGGCTGTTTCAACCCTATTAATGTTTCATGTTGACCTTTTTGGTATACTCCTCGCTCCAGGTGCCGCCATCTTTGTTCCTGGCTTTACAAATTGAAATGTTCAAAGTGTTGCATTGTGCTTTTTTTTATAACGTAATGAAGGAGTGCGCCGGGATGTTACTGTAGCGACGTTAGCTTGTTTGCTCAGAGCTAAACGTGCATGACCCGAGCAGTGTTGTATGTGTAAGACCTCCAGAGATAGGCTGTATAGTAATTGGTATGAACCGCAGGCGCTCGGGCTGTTTGGGCTGGATAAGATAACATAGCGGCAGGTCTAATGGAGTTCCTATGGAGAGTGGAGTGTGGAGAGCTGGAGGAGGCATGGAGTGGAAGAATAGGGCAGAAAATAGGTTTGATGACAGGGAAAAAGCCTCAATTTGAGCTTTATTCTGTCATACATGGGCTCTATAGAATATGGCTCTCATACATTTCACAGTAAAATTGCACCATGTGAGTATATTTACTGTTTGCACTCTTGAATTGCATTGGATTTCTGTGTAAGAACTTTGAGCTGCATGTTTTAGAGTGTTTGTTTCTATTTTGATGCAAAATTGTGAGCTTTTCGTCTAGGTTTAACATGTATTTAGCTTTTATTCTACAGGGACATTGAATGCAAAATGTTTCATCAAACTTTTAGAGTTATTTTAGGTTTCACAGGTTCATAAAAATGAGCTCTTTAAATGAAGTGGATGGATGGAAAGTAGTATTTTGATTGATTGATTGATCCCTGTTCTTAGTTTTGATTATTTGAAAAACAAAGACTGTGAGTGACACATGACGGGATATAAAATGTCACGTAGCCACTTTTCAAAAATAAAAACATGTCATTGGAAATCTGCTAAAATGCAGCGACTTATCAGTTTTGCTTTATGCCATAGTTCACGGTTTATTAATGCATGGCAAGATCAAAATCAAAAACTTACATTTACGTTACATAAAGAGTAGAGCAGAGATCTCAAAACCTATAGCTTGGGAAAGGATTTAAGAGACATATTATGCTGAGTAATTCAATTGATCACCCACTGCTCATTCCTAATAGTTTAATACATTCAGTGCCTAACTATGGGCGCTAATACCTTGATTTTCAACCAGCGTGCAGGGAACAATAATATGCATTGAGAGATTGTCTTGAGTGTCATGAAAAAAATGCCCAATTTGTGATTCACATTGATTTTATTAAGTATTAGCAGGTTTTAAAGTGTAGAGCAAATGTGTTAACCAGGAAAGACGCTAACAACCACTATTGCTAAATCCGAATCGCTCAATTAAGTATGTAACGTCTTTTTGTTTTTTAACGATAAACTTGTCAGTGGAGACAAGCAGGGAACATACTTCTATATTTTTTTATTTTATTTTAGGTTAATGAAGATAAAAATGGTCATTCTAGATTTCCTGTGTCCATTTTTTCCAAGTCCATTTTTTCACACGTTTATAAACTTAAAGTGTGTATGACAAGTTTTTTTTTTTATTATTGTATCTAATTTTACACCAATCATGTGGTAGTTTGTGGGGAAAAGTTGAAAAATCTGTTGAAAATGACAGGAAGTGAAAACCAATTGATGACATCACACTATAGACAGACTCCAGATTCCATTCAAATGCATACTTTAACATCAACTGACCCTTTAAACATTAATTCAACAAAATAAAAGTTTTCACACATTTGTCAAATAAAAAAAATCTGTGACATTAGCTGAGTTTTAGCCCAGTGTCTAGTGTCCAAAGTAATTCCCAAGTGTGATCTCATCATTTATACAACCAGTAAGTGATATTTGTAGCAAAACATTAAATATATTGTACTTACATGATCATAGGCACTTTAAGTGACTCATTTAAGAGATAGTACTTGATTAAAACTTGTTCTAAAAAGTTTAGTGAATCAGAAAACCAAGACATTTTTGAACACAATACCCAATCTGGCAGTTATGTCATTGCACTACACAGTTTAAAAGAACTATAATGTCCAAGTCTGTTGGAAATGGACGTTTTGAACAATGCAATCTGTTTTATTGTCTGAAAGTTGAACTTGAATGTGAGGGTGATTGCTGCCTAGTTTATCACTGAATGCCTTTGTCTTGTACATTGCAGAGACCTTCCAGTATGGCCTAGAACTCACAATTGAGAACAGAAAAGAGTAGATATTATAAAGTCTTACGCCTAGTGTACACTGAGTCCAGTCCGGTCGCGGTCCGGGACCCGCGCGGGTCTCTTGCAGACGCCTGTCACACCAGCTCCGGTTCACTGCGGTCCGTTTTTGACGAAAAGCCACGTAGATTCCACGTGGTTTTGGTGGCGAGCACTCGTCAAATGACATGAAAGCCGCACCAGACCGCTGCGGCGTCCGGCAAAAATAGACTTCTTGCGGATTCTTTCCGGAGACCCGCGCGGCTGCCGGACCCGCGGCCGCAGAGCTCCGAGGTCGGTGTGACAGGGCGCATTGATTTTAAGCACTTTCTAAGTCTTGCGGGACCCGCGCGGGTCCCGAACCGGAGCCGGACCGGAGTCGGTGTGCATCAGGCGTTACTGAACATTTTTTATTTATTTTTTTCTTCTCAAAGAGCAGAATAAAGCAGCCAACCAATCTAAAAGTGACAGGATGAATCAGGATTGTTTCTGTTCTACTTTTGTCAGATTCTGCTCCTCAGGTGTCGCTTTGTTTGTTTGTTGTCTTTTGATAAGACGGAAAAAGACAATTTCGATTTCGCTCAAATGAAAAGACGAAACATTCGCGCACTAACTCTTCTGGTGGAGGGTCTGTGAACTGGTGGGTTGTATTTATTGATTCGTTGCACAAGTGTTTGTTTTGCTGAACGTGTAACCGTCCCGGGAGCGGAGTGAGCCAGCAATCCTCAGATCCACGCTGACACTCGGGTCTATCCCGGTGCTTCAGTAACTTATCTGTCTCCATCAGTCGCTCCGGGGCTGAGAGGGGGAGGGGAGGAGGGGGTCGTCTGAGATCTGCCCCGCGTCTGTCGGCCGATATCGACAACGGCAGAAGGACACAAACACCCGCAGGTAAAGAAGGAGCCGTAGCATCTCGTGATTTATACTCTTTGTAGATCATACTTCATGATGTTTGATTGAGCGAGTCAACAGTAATCAGAAATAATGTTGTCAAATCTGTTACTTTGACACACCCAATGAAATGATCACCCGGTTATAAATAATAGCGACAAGAGTAGCAACAAGAATTCTACTGCTTTTGTCACTTAATTGGTGTTATCTGAAATTATATTGATGATTTCGGGGCTGCACAATATCACAAATAATCGCACCAAACAAAATAAATCACAGTGACACCAGGACACTCCATTAGACAGAAATTTTAAATAAATTTTTTTGAAAAATATTTAGTTTTGTTTTCTAAATTAGTCTTGATATAGTCTTTCTTTCTTTTTTTTTTCTTTTTTGTGACTAAATTTGAGTAACAATATATATTTATTTTTTACTATAACTGAAAAGTATGTGTAAAAAAAATCACAGTAGTTAATATTTCCAACATTGCGTAGCTCTAGTTTCATCTAGAGATATGTAAGATATGTCGGGCCGTTTTTTCTTTTTCGATATATATTTTCCATTGCTAATTTAAATGGAAGAGCAACTAAGCTAAAGAGGTGGCTGTACACTCTATCATCCTAAAAATGACAAGAAATTCACAAATATTTGAATTTAAATACTACTATTACTACTATTTTTGTTTGCTTTCACTTTCACTACTCCAGACCAACTGCTAATTATTTTATGCTTTTTATTAGTCCATAACTAATTCATTCTAATTGCTTTTGCTACAGCCCTATATGTTTTACAATCCAAATTCAAACACTTGTACTTTTACCTTAAAATAAGTTCATAAAATAAATTGATTGCTTGTACTTTCCTCTACTTTGCTCAGGACGACGCTGGCTCTGTAAACACAGACCCAAATCCATGGATTAAGAACCTCCTTTTGGTTTGAAATGAAACGGAACCCAAATGTGTGTGACTCGACTTTGATGAAAGCGAGGGGGATTTTTGGCAGCCACTGAGGTTCAAAGATCTTTTTTTCCTCCTAACTGCATGTTTCTTCATTGCACACAACCAATGACCTCAATTAGCTTGTCGTCTGATAGCGACATTGGAACTGCTCGTAGACCAACATAAGGATGGGCGTTCAGCAGCAGAGATGGCAGGATTAGGGCCAGATGATATTGTTATATTTAGTTTTATCAGGAAAGATGAAGCTTATAGAGTTAGCGAGTGGAGCAATGAGTAAAAAGAGACGAGAGCGAGGGGGATCAGCGGTCGGTCAGCGGAGGAGAGCGAGTGTGGGGGACTTACAGATCAAAGCGTGTAATAAAGTAAGAGGTGACACAGAGGGGATACGGAGAAGGAGAGGAGGGACTTTGTAAATGAATCAAAAGAAAAATAAGGAAAAACGTTTTTAAAAAAGTAATTAAAATTTGAAGTACAATTATTAAAGGTGCACTATTCTGGTGGAGGATCCGTCTATGATTTTATTGCTTTGCCTGTGATTTTCCAAAGTATGCAGAAACAAAACATGTCAATCTTGCATTCATTCAGTTGCGGTTGTGTAAAAAGTATATTAGTAAGTGAGGTGACTCTTGTACTTTTTCATGAGGTCTCATCTTATCTAATCACCTAACGATCATACAAACACACAGACTCTCACAGATAAGGGATGTTTCTATAGGAGTGACCCACCACAGAGCGATGCAGTCCTGGTGTTTCTACTGTGCAGAGTGATCTTTTACCGCCCCGTTTGAGGGATCCAAAGGAGTCCGTGAGAGGTACCAACTCCCAGAGGGTGCAGGCTCGCTTTGGCTGCCGGAACACCTTAGCGCGAGATGATTGGAGAGATTGATTAAAAGATATAAATACAAAATAATCATTCCTCATTAAACGCTGACTTGATCTTGTAATAAACCGCCACATATCCAGTGACAATAACTTCATTTGTTGAGCCAACAAACGGTTTCCTGTTTAACGATGCACAGCATTGCGTCAAGAATAATAATATATATAATATATATAATATAAATGTTATATTTCCAGTGTATAATGCATGAAGAGACGTGAAAATGCAGAGTTAAGACACAGAAGTAAAACAATTGCAGAAAAAGCTAAAGATAATTCAGAAGTTGTGTCTTATGTTTACTCTTTAGCCACATCTTAAATGTATTTTTGTGAATTGATGAGCTCCACCTCATGCTTAAAAAGTCAAGTTTGATTTATATTTTACTTAAGAAAAGAACATCAGTTATGTGTGGGTGACGTCAGCTGCTCACGTAGTGGACCCTCACGAGTCTAGACCTCTGCACAGAAAATCATTCCGTCAGTAACAGATGGTATGGTCCAGGTGTACACCAAAGTCACCCAGTCTGACGACAGCCCTAATGGAAACATGTCAGAGTCATACTAGCTCTAGATATGTGCATATATATTTCTTAAATGTGCACTTTGCAACTTTTTTGATGACTGACTGTAACTTTTGTCTCTGTAAAGATGTTATTTTTCCTCTCTATACTCCACAGTACATATGAATGTATCACGTATGTATCTATACTCCAAAAAAAGAAGACTCAGACCTGACCTGTAACTTTGCTCGGTGGCTCCACCTGCTTGTCTCCTTGGATGATGATAAGAAGCATTTTAAATCACAATTTTGTCTAACTCACAGCAAAGACATTTTACCAATCAATGCATTGCCAAGAAATGTTGGGTTGTTATCTTGAAGCTACTCAGTTTGCTTCTCCAAAACTGGAAACACGCCGGCAACTGTTTCTGCTGATATGAATATGGATAAAGTAATTAACTTACATAACCTCATATTAGGAACAAAACCAGCCAAACCACTTGGGCACAGCCATTTAACGGATTGCTTGTAGATTTTTCCAAACTTTGAGTAAGAAAATGATGAGTCTAACTGCATGCATAAGAGCACTTTGCCGGCTATAGCACATCCCTCATATTTTCCCAATGACAGCTTGGCGCAATTAGCACTGAATGACATTACCGTTAATACACGCCACTATAGACATTACCTTGTCTGCAACGACGCCAAATCCATTTATAACTCCTATTCATCACGACGCTTCTTTTGTTGTTTCTTTTTGCCTTGATTGCTGTCATTGCTTTTTTCGCCGGTGACATAAATTACACAAGAACGTGAGCGTGTGAATGAATGGCATTAACAGCAAATGTGAAAGACAATGAGAGGCAGACAGGGAGAAGAATGGGGAAGATGGAGCGGTGGGTGGTGCACAGATGTAGCTGGTCCGGGCAAAGATCTCTCAAACTGCAGGCACCATGAGAACCAATGGTATGACCTTCACAGGACAAGCTGCTCACGCTGACAAGAATTTATGTCCCGGCTCACTTTGTGTTATTGGTTTAGTCCCGGAAACAGGGGCACGGGGCGCGTCTACGAGCAAATTCACGCGTGCATATGGATAAGAGTATAATGCATGTAGCGTCATCTTGTACGTCTGAGCCGCGAGGGAGAAGAATAAAAGGGTCGTCGCGTTTGAACCGGATTTTGATATATGTTCAGCTTGGTCACTCAAAAACGTTAGTGAACTGATGCGAGAATTAATCATTTTTTGACGTTGTGGCAAGTGTCAGTGATTATTGTAATGGTTTTTACTCTTTTGCAGCAGTAGCTCGGTTTGAAGATTGCGTGTCTTTTGAAACATGACGGTTTCAACATGACTGGCCCACAGGTTGGTGGAGAGATTCCTGCCCCCATAGATGAATGCTGCTGTTGAATGCTTAGGCAAGGCGCTAAACTCCCACAACGAATGGATACAAAGCGCTTTGAGAGACTTGAAGATTGAAAAGTGCAATATAAATGTGGCCATTGACCTTTGGAAATGTGTCAGGATTGTTGATCTGACGACATCACGAT
This sequence comes from Rhinogobius similis, assembly GCA_019453435.1. Classification (NCBI taxonomy): domain Eukaryota; kingdom Metazoa; phylum Chordata; class Actinopteri; order Gobiiformes; family Gobiidae; genus Rhinogobius; species Rhinogobius similis. Next base: position 14,942,647 of record CM033638.1, read on the forward strand.
CATGACAAAAATCAATGTTCCCATGTGCTGTATATTTATGAACTGTGAAACCATTTTATGTGCGTTCCTGCTTTACAGAATAGCTAAAGCATTATGTAACTTAGGGTCTGCATTGGGAGTGTCTATATAAAGATGTTATTTATGTGCAAGAAATGTTCCACAAGACGATAACATTTCAATTACAGGCTATTTTATTGCTCAAATACATTGAAAAACAAGCATTGTCACCGTGAGAGGACCCACTTCTCAACAGATCTGGGTCTCATTCATGAAACTTTACATGGTTCTTCCTAAAACTGCTCTTAGCGCGGATCGTCATCGTTTTGGGACTGGACCGTTCATTTCTTTTTAAAGTTGTAATGGAACAAAAATTGAATGTGGAAAGTCACGTACATAACATTTTTGTAGGTACTAATGTTTATTAATTAGAACTCAGACCAGCAGTAACTTGCTGCACCTGAAAAGGTACATAGTGCGTCTTTAAGAATTCTGTGCTAGTACGTAGAAAACATTTACGACCGCTTTGATTCATCACGGAAAAATCTATTAAAAATGAAGCTTTTTTCCCCTACAAGAAATTCAAACATTATGGTCTAGATTACAGATGTATTAAGCCTGAGATCAAAGTGTGTGTGAATTTGAGAAGGAGTTATCACACATTAAGTACAAATGCTGGTTTCAGATCTTACTGCTTTGAATCACTCAACTGAAAACTCCTTTTTCTAGCTGGGCTTTTCCCCCGTATTTGCATCCATTATAGAACAGCCCATAAAGTGTGAGAAAATACATAAAACATATTGAATCTGTGAGCGAGGATCTGAAGGTTAAACGCTTTAAATAGCTCAATGTCGTGGCGGTGCTGCCGTACAGTTGAAAAGCATTCACCGACTGCAGTCTCTTAAGTGCATCTGACGCTTTATGATTTGAATCGCATCTCCTTTTTACTCGCATAAAGACTTGTGTACTTATCAAAGCAGCAGTCATACCCCTGCACACATTTTTCATCTCGTGCTGTGATCCTGACAGTACACTTTGGTCTCTATCCAAGAGCTGAAATAACTCCAAACACTATACATCTGTCTTTGTCTTTATTGGAAAAATGTACTGGACTTCAAATCCCACAATGCTTTCCACCCACTTTTGTAACTCACTCATGGTCGTGCCAATATAGTGATTCAAACAAAGGAAAAAGATTAATTCCAAGTGACATGAGGATGCATTACCTTCAGGGAGATGGCTGCGTCGTTTGTTATGTATAGGACGATTTGGGGTTATCGATTAGCAGTCACTCTAGCAAAGGGGGAGACTGCAGGGTCACGGGGCTATGAACTCAGCGAGCGGGAGTAACAGTGTAAACGGCTGTGGGCGCCGGAGTGCACAATGATAACCATTCATCAAACAAGCAGGCGATTAATTACAACCATTCATAATCAGGAGCTAACTGACAGGTAATGCATTCTGATGGTGAGGGAGGATAACACAGGGAAGTAGCACAGGGCAAACCGGTGTCTTTATTTATTTTTAGACAGCATACAGATATTGATCGACTGTGTGTGTACGTATTGTAATATATTGTGGCATTATTACATTTGGCTACTTCTATTCTGGACTGTTTTGTTTTTTTTCCTCCAATGTCTGCTAACAGTTTATTCAAGTTTGGAACTAGCACAAAGTATTTATTTAGTTACTTGTACTAGTGGTAAAAGAAAGTAGTAGATAGAGGTAGAAAGTAGGAGTAGTAGTAGCAGCAGCAGCAGTAGCAGCAATTTACATAACCCTTACTTATGTACAATTTTATTAAACGGTACCACTTAATAAGACCTACATTTATTTTTGCCTTAAAGCAGACCTATGTACTGTAACTTCGACGAATGAGCTCCCCCTGCAGCTCTCTTGTGAAACTATACTGCCAGTAAAAAGACAAAAACGTTTTTTTCCCTTCCTTTTATTGAAATAAGGAAGTACAATCACATACAAAATCATTTAATGTCACCAAATATAAAACAGAGAGCCAGCGTTTCTCAGGAGAGTTGTCTTCAGGTTGGCATCAGGAAATGTTGTGACAGCAAAACTAACTCTGGCCTTTGAGGGTTGTGAAAAGTGCTTATAAAGTTATTGCTAGAAATGTATGAGATTTACATATTGACTCCTGCTTTTTATGTTTGTTAAAAGTAAAAATCAGATACAGCTCCTTTAAGTTTGGAAACAAGACTCATGCATGCCTCTTCTTGTCCCTACCCTGTTCATACCTGCTCCTTTCCTCTTCGTCTTCTCGTTTACGTGCTTCGTTTGCGTGCCCCAAACCCGCCTTCGATTGTCACTGCCTATCATGATCATCGTCTTCACACAGTGCATAATAAATTCATACGTACACTGTGTTTTGATGCTGTTGTAGGAGATTATCAACATAATTCGAGGCAAGAAAATCGATTTGAATACAGATTACGAGTCTTCACTTGTCAAGGTCATCAGTCCGACGCAGACGCTGAGTGCCACTTTTCCAACATTAACAGTGGTCATGACACGCAACAGTGGACTTCAATGAAGCCGCAGCTGTCGTGGATATTTATGGTGTATTTTACCATCTCAGTCTGACTCAGTACATGCCCTGGGGTCTGTTTGTGTAACACTGTAAATGGAGTCTTTTATTGACGGATTTCGTGCGCGTGGACCACATCTGTATGACCGACAGGAAGTGAGTCGTTCCCATAGGTAAGACATAACCACTCTAATACGAAACGTGATTCTTTTCCACTGAATTTAATTTGAGAATCCAAGTTTGGAAATTGTCTGAGTCTGAGATGCATATAAATTCAAAGGTGAGTTTTATGTTAGATGAGAGACAGTGGTGAGATTATAAGATTTTGCGGCGGTCATTTTCCCTGGTGACAAAACAAATGATGTGTTTTTCTCATACTGCACTCTTCTTTATTTGCCCATAGTCGGTGGTATAAGCTGACGTGGCTGCAAGTTAGAACTAACTTCACGGATCACCAACCCATATACATATACATGCCCAAAGTACTGTCTTGAAGATGGAAAAATATATCATTGAAATTATTTGTTTGTAATGTTTATGTTCCTTCAAACAGTCCTCAGTTGTACTTCACAGAGTAGTTTTACTTCCTTGAGTTTTGATTAGTCTTCCCACTGTGTTTGAGTCTACAAGTGACAAAAACTTTATGTTGACATTAATACTAAATTATTTACTTGCACCGTTCCTTTAGATCAGTGGTTCTCAAACTTTTTACCACCAAAGAAAATATTTGCTTTTTCGATTACCATCAAATCTAACTCAAGTCTTTAACAGGACAATTCCAAGTCTAAATTAAAGATAAAACAGTCTTGAGTAGGAATACACCATTGCCACAGCAGTTTTAACTAAGAAATATCTCAAAGAAGAGCAAAAATATGAATAAAATGTGCTCTGAAGAGGCTTGATTTAAGTTTTTCAAAGTTGAAGCGTGGACTGTAAAATGAGGTTTTAGATTTTCTATAAGTAAGACAAAGGTTATGTTTTTCACCAGGAAGAAAGTTATAAATGTCAATGTTACAGAAAATGTTGATGAAAGTGAATAAGTTTAAGTATTTGGGATTGTGGTTTGATAATAGATTTGACATGGGGCTTCAAAGAGTAAGCTTTAGAAATTAGATTAGTTCAGAACAGACCTCTAAAGACGACTGCCCTTCAAATGGAAAAAGAGGAAAATCAGATCCAGACGACTACTCTTACTCTAGTTATTTCATGAACCAGTATGTCATTAATTTCTGAAGTAATGGTACTCTTGCGTAAGTACAATCTTTGGCTATAACCCACCTTTGATAATCCCGTAGATTCCATAGGCTGAGTGTAACTAATCGGACTCAGGACAAGTAATGGAAAGTGGCCGCAAAAGTTAGCTCATGTGCCACCGAGGAACTTTGAATGTAAATCACAGATATTGGATTCCCGGGGCTTTAAGTTAAATGTCCTCATGCCTCTCTCCAGATTCCTCTCTTTGATCTGATTCACAGCTGGGGTTAAGAGGAATCAATATCGTGCCATGGAAGATCACAGTTCAAAGCCACAACTCCCGCTCGCTATAGAGCTAGGCATTTGAAATCAATCTATAATAACTCGGTCACCACCAACAGACTCAAATCTTTATGAGACATGTTTCCTATTTTGTATTGAACTTTTCCCTCTCAACTCATCATCTATCGAGCCATTTAATGTTTCCAAATCTTAGTCGATGTTCACCGCAGCGAGAGAACTGCCACATTCTCCATCTTCTTTTATCGTTTGTGTTCACATTTGGGTTGGTTTGGCTCTGCTTTGATCCTGGTTCAGTCCTGATATTGACTTGGTTTGGTCCTGTTCTTGTCCCAGTTCTGATCTTGACAAGGTTCAGTTTCAGAGTTGTTTAAGCGCCAGGTTTAGGGTTAGCTCCAATTGTGCCAAACAATAGGGTTTCAATGATACAAATACAAAAAATCTGGGGGGAGATGTGACTAAACTTAGAACCGGGGTTAGGGGGGTTAGGGTAATCACAAAACCAGTGTGAAAGGCTATAGGAGCTCATTGAGGTTAGTTAACCTTGGAAATCATTCCCATCGTAAATAACAAAATACGAGGAGCGAGATTTAAGTGCACCGTAAACAACTTTTACACAAGAAAGTGATTGTCTTGAAATGCCATAAAGTCAAACGCTTAAATCATCTAAAAGCCGTGTAATTCCCTTACGGCTGTTGCTACTTGAGTTTGTCCTGCGTTCACTGCACTCCATTAGATTAGACCTCTCTGCTCCAAAAAATACAGAATATGAAATTACTTTTTTATTTTTACGATTTATAGCTCGTGCTGGATGAAAAACAGTTTATATAGGGTCAAATGTTTATCAGTGTAAGACAGATTAATCAAGCGGGCTTTACAAGAGTAACAAAACTGAACAACTCAGTGTTTTTGGGACCATCCCAATAACAACATTTAGATATGTGTAGCTGAAAATGTAAATGAACGGAATAATGTGTTTCAAAAGTGCAGAAATGTCACTTTATACATTTATTTGAAAGATGTGATATTATTGATGTTTATATTACTTGGACTCCTGCATGATTTGGCTATAAATTGTGATTATTGTTGTGACTTCGTTTTTATTGCAATTCATGTAAACATTGCATGGTGGAAAAAATGATGTGCACACCTAATGTTCTAATGCCTTGAGCTAATTGGAGTTAGGTGTCAGTCAACCTGGAGAGTGAGAAGATTGGAGTGTGAGTTAAAGTGGCCCTGCACAAGAAACACACACTCCAGTTCTGAGTTTGCTCTTCTGAAGAACCATTGCCTCGAACAAAAGAGCTCTCAGAAGACCTACGATTAAGAATTACTGGAAAGGAAGACAAAAGTATCTCTAAAAGCCTTGTCTTGGAATTATTTTGAGAAATGAGTTTAAAAGCTGCTCCTCTGAAATGCAGCTTTAAATGCAGTTTTACAATATTTAAAATGCTTTACTTTGTAGATTTTCTCATAATGTAGCCGCTACTTCTATCTAAATAGTTCCTTATTAGAAAGAATTAGACAAAATATAGGCTTGTAAAACTAGATGCGTAATGAGACAATCATGTTTTATTAATTAGAGAAGACAATATTATAATTGATAATGATCAGGTCTTAGCACATCCTGTCCTTAGTGTGGGGCTGTTTTACTCCTTTGGGGCCTGTTGAAATTGCGGAAAAATTATGGAACAATGAATTACCAAGTTAATCTAGACATTTAGCAGGAAAACTGCAAACTGGACAGGCTTCAATACATCCAAAACTCTTCTGCCACTTTTGTTGACATCAACGTGATTGAGATGCTATGACCTCAAACGAGAGATCCACTCCACACTCCAGAATATTGCAGAGTTTAAGCAGTTTTGAAAAGAGGCATGCTCCAAATACCTCCTGACTGTTGTACTCATCTGCAACTACAGGAAACATTTGGGGAGTGTATGCTGCCAATGGAGGGTCGACCGATCATGAATCCTAAAGTGTACATATCCATCCTGAACTGAGAATGTTTACATAAATGTTCAGTAAAAACATTTTATTTTTTGCGCGATAGACTGTTTGTTCCATTAGTCTATGGTCTATTGTTGTGACTCAGTTGAGGATCACATTTTATGACCACATTATGCAGAAAAGTAATTCACAGACTCGTTCTTGCAGCTGTTCCCATTGGAAAAATAATACAAACGAGTAAGACATATTTACAGGAATTTCCCATGACACCCTAAAATGTCTAAAATTAGACTCAAATTAGCCACTAAATTAGGTTTGTAATGGCTGTGCTACATGTGAAATCACATTGGTTAGAGAAGAAGCACATCCTTTCTAATGGCAATCCAATCAAAAACCCAAATCAGTCTGACAGTTGTAATTTTCAAATACAGTTCGCAAATCTCAAACACTTTTGCACAAATAAACTGCACTTTTATTTTAAAAATGATCCGTCTGAAACCATTTGTTATTTACCACTGTGAGATCATAGTTTTTCCTCAACGAGAAAATACAGTTTGTGCCCAGTTTTGGGTACAGCACTGCCCTGTAATGAGAGGGTTGGTGGGTAAATTCCTCACCTCAGACATGGTAAAGCACTATTTAGATCTCACTGCATAAACATATTGCAATTAAACGTGATGAGGCAGATTGTAAGTGTCTGAATCCATACAGAAACACAATTTAACAATCCCAAATCGCGCTCCATCATCTGTTTTTGTCTTAATTTGTGGTTATTTTTATTCAGTCATTTTATTTACTGCAAATTAGGTGCAACAAGCTGTGTCAGTGGCCTTTTGAAACTTTTCCTCTTTACTCTCTCCCACAGAAAAACAGATCTTCCTTTTAATGCGATTGAGTCAGCACTTTAGTTTTGCTTGTGCACCTGTTGTGACCTCTCCCAAAGTTGTCTTTTCTTTAACAGAGAAAAGTCGCAGAGACAAATTAGTGGTACATATAATTCAATTGTGACGATCGATGGTGCTTAAGTGTTCACTTTTTCTCCGTGGTGTGAAAGATTTTCGTTAGTGACTTTCTACATTGATAATCTTTATTGAATTAATAGATCTGATTTGAGGAAAATAGAATTCTACTATAAAAACACAATGAACAAAAGCACTGAAAACATCTTTGGCCCTTGAAGATATTAGAATCTTTCTGTCTCAGCTTTTTCTCTAAAATGAAAAAATATTGTTTGGAATGTCGACACAACAGTTCAAGGTAAGATATAGAGTTTTATTCAATATTTCTGTCCCTAGATATCAAGTAAACATGTTTTTTATTGATGTTCACTCAGAAGTTGACTTATTCCTGATTACAAATCATAAGACATGATGTTCAAGTTTATGTTTTTATTCTCAAACCAATAGTTCAATCACAGAGCGCTTTGGGTTGCCAGTTCCTAATTCGAAATAAAGCTGAAATGTCCTACCTCTGATCTGAATACATTTCCTTTTTTTAACCAGTAAATGCTCATCCAGCCTTTAAAGGGGCAGTATCTGATTTTAGTTTTAACGTTTTATTTTCAACTGTTCCAAAAGTATTCCTCACTTTCTTACACATTTCTAGCATCTGTTTCAGAGTGTTTCAGAAGTCAGAGCTGGATTTTTTTTTACTGTCTCTTGATTTTGAGTGTAAAGGATTTGGAAACTATCTGTAAAATTCTAATGGTATACAATGTAAGTGATTTGGCAAATTTTTTTTTTTTTTTTTTCCCCACTACTAACAATAAGTAGTGCGTTAACAGTGCTCCAGCGTTACTTCCTGGTTAGAAGAGAGCTTTAAAATTAGTAACGGAGAACACACAGCAGTCTTATTTTGAGCTGTATGATACAAATAATGTATCATACTGAGACAAAATTAATGTTTACTGTCTTGCATAAATGATGGATTATAGCCTCTTTAAATGATCTCAAATGACTAGCATAGAAGACCACTGGCCTCCCTCATGTTATTGGTCACATCTTGTAAAGTAAAATGTGCAAAAAGAGTTATGTCACTCTGAGTCAAATAGAAGTTATGCAACGACATTCTTTTATTTGAAAAATGCTCCAGGATTAATGGCAGCTAAACTGATAAAATGTGTTTCTTTGCAATTTTTTTTGCGCATTTTCACAAATTAATTTGCAAAATGGAAACTGAAAGTAGTTTCTCCGTTGTTGCGCCGACAGTGCAGAGCTTAGCTAGCTTGTTTGCTGACTGCAGTTGGAGATTTAAGAACATTTAACTTCCACACAACAAACCATTTCCTCAACAACAAACATCTTCTTTAAAGGTGCACTACGCAAGTCTTCTAGTTGTGGGTCCATCAGCTGATTTTCCTCGTGAAATTGTTTTTATTTTGCCTGTACAGTATGATAAAGACTCCTCTAAGTTTCATTTCAGTTTTTATTGCCAAAAAGTACTTGGTTTGCTGATTGTCTTTTCTTTGAATCTGTCAGATACAAACTAATTATTTAGCAGAGTTATAGACTTTTGTATTTGTTGTTAGACTAGCAGCTTTCACGTTTTTCATTTACTCTCATGTACTTTTGCCGCTCATTGCAAAAATTCAGAATGCATAACCTCTATACACTCAAAATCTTCTTCAATAGTTAACAGAATTTGCAATACAGATAGTGTTTTACAATCAAATCATTCACACAAATTTACAACCAAGACAATTACGATGAAGGTAAAATAACATCTGCTTTCAAATCATAAAAATATACAGTTTATAATTGGGTTCCAAATCAGCATATACACATTTCCTCTCCGTCTGCGTCTGTATATCACCATATTTTCTCCATCTCTCTTTGCCCAGGTGAAAATATAATATGAGATTGACCTGCGAGTTTGGTCAAGACAGGATTTGTCATAATGCTTCTGGGAGCTGAGATAAAGCCGTGCCAGTCTGGGGAATATGTCTTTCTGCATCAGCCGCCATTGACTCAACTTACAATAGATTTGCAAATGTGGCAAACGGGTTAAATTCACAATCACACCAACAGGAAAAAACGCCATAAAGCAATCCAGGAAGGCGCATATATACACACACATTATACGGACTCAGCAGTTGATGACCCGAGGGTTGCACGTCTTATCGGCCTAAGCTGCTCCGGGCTTATGGCGAGGATAAGCAAAAGCAAACCACTGGAACTGACACTTTGGACAGATTTTTGCTAAAATGGAGGCTGTCGTAAATGATTAAGTCGCACGCTATATCACACATTCAGAGGTGGAGGACAAATCTTGAGTAAATGCTGTTTGTATTAAAAAGAAACTGTAGAGTGTGTGTAAACGAACACTATAAAGATTCCTGTTTGCTTTTGGATTTCACGTCAAGGATTGAAGCTTTAATTATAAGCAATAGTAATAGTAGTTTTGCATGGGCTTTATTATGCCACATCCCTTTTAATTTATCCACTGCCAACACTTTATCGACTCTGTAAAGATGCAATATGTAACTTTTCGAAGTGCTTTTCTTTACCAGGAGTGTTCCACAGTAGGCCATCTGAATGACATCCATGTGATTGTATTCTAATAATCTAATAAAACAATTCTAATAAAACAGCCAGAGCCTCTCTTTTTTAATCCATTCGCACTGACACAGCTGCTTGATTTTGCTTGAACAAAAGCATCCAAACTCCAAACTTTTCCCAAAAGTCTAAATGTCTTTCCCACAGTTTGTTTTGTGTGTTTTTACCTTTATAATTAAAGGAAAAATGTTATGCATTTTTTGTATTGCTATTAGCCTTTAAACCTGCTCTTGCATGTCTTCAGTTTGACAAGTCATGTTTTACAACTAAAATTAAAATGCTTTTACATAGAAAAACATTACTTTATCTCTGCATTGGGAGATGCCATTTTGACTTCTCTACTGTCTGTAGAGGCAATTACACACATGTAAATATATACTCACAATACTTTGCAGTAAAGAGTGGATCTGACAAAGTTATCGTTATCATGATTCGACTGAAGAAATGTTCAGAGCGAGTCTGGTGATGATTTAAGGACTTAAAACAGCAAAAGATTCTGGGATAAATGACGTCAGCATCATCTACGTCACACATTGAATGTGTTCAGAACACAGTGTTGGAGAGAGAGGATTTTAGATCGAGCATTCATCAAATAAACGTGAATAAGTGCTACTCCAGGTATGGACGGAACAATGTCAGAACATGGCTAAAAGCACAAAAAAGTTAAGTTTGCATGATATTGTTTCTTTACGTTCACTGGATTGGATAATGGTACATGGCAAATAAATGTGCGTAATTTAGTTCAAATCTGGACGGAAAATGGACCACAGACATTTTGAATCAATATTAAAGGAAACATATTGTGCATTAGTTACTGGCCTTTGAACATTAAAGAACACATATTCTGCTACAGTGACTTTTTTGAGCTTGAACCATTTAACCATTTTGAGGAATGCTGGTTTAAAAATCCTCTCCCCTCCCACTGTCAAAAACACTCCCTGCTGAACTTCCTCGATCGATGACGTTTATCCCAATTTCATACGTCACTTATCTGAGAATCTTTTGCTGTTTTAAGTCCTTAAATCATTGCCAGACTCGTTCTGAATATTTCTGCTTCTAAACACGATCACTGCTGCTGCTGGGCTGAACGTCATGTGTCTTAAAAGTGTTTAACTTCATAATACACTTTTATACATTTATTATTCATAACTATTTTTATTTTTTTTCCCAAAACATGATATGGCAAATTACTCAATAGCATGGTTAAAGGCTTATAACAATATGAAAAATGTATCATATTTTTCATTTAAACATTGCTAACATTAAATTTGGCATTTCATGTTTAAAAAAAAAAAAAGATATGTCTCTGGCTTTATCCAAGCGAAGAAATGACATGAGGGCGTCGTTTTCTGGCAGCAGAGAGATTTACATATTCAACAAAACACAGGCATCTTATGTAAATGCGAAAGTAGCCACGCCGTTGTAATGAATGTGTTTGTGACGCCAGAAATGCTTCTCAAAGCCACGTCACACATCAAGAAAACGTCAGATATCGAGGACATTCAGAATGGAGTTTTAACGAGGGTAGAGGACTTTCCACCTCATCAAACATTCGCAGTGGTCTAAAATTACCTGAGGACCCCTGAGTTTTCAGAAATCCAGTTGATAAAATTTGAGTTTTTTTGACATTTTCACAGACGATTTGCACAGGATTGGAAACATCAACAACCTGAAGTCACTACACAAACGTATCCCTTTCAAATATGGCTTAACAGGTTTGCATATAAGGAGAAATCACTGTCCCACGTTAGCCAGAAGTACCATTTTCATGTCCTTATTTAGGGCTTTTTTAATACAGTGTTGATTGATTTTGTTGGTGTCTTGGTGTCTGACTGTCGACAATCCTGAAGCGAGACGATCATAACTTCCATCACCCTTGTTTATAAACTCCAGAAAAGTTTGACAAAATTCTCTCCGAAATCACATTTATGAAAAAATAATTGCATAAAAAACCTGCACTTGGCCTACGCATGGACTTCACTGATCACTTTATATTACATCCCGGGGAAAGGAAAGCCTCTTTTGCCCTGCGGGTTTGAAATTCACGTATTAAATTTGCCAAAAGACAAATCAGTCATTGGATTGAAACAGACAACGAAAGAAGCGCTCCTCCAGTTTCTCAGCCACTTAAATCCAACGTGAGCGCGAGTCGTTCAGGATCCCCTCTCAATGCAGTCAAGCGGCGACCAACCAACTGCAAATTTAAATCCCTCTTTTTTTTTATTTTGCCTCTTGTGGCTTAAGAAACAGTGCGGAAGGAAGGAAGGAAGGAGGGAAGGAAAGTGGGAGGGAGGAAAAGAGCAGCGGGGGAGATCCGAGCTCATAGACACATGCCTGGACAGATGGAGACGCTTCAGGGGAGGTCCACAAAGAGCCAGGTACAGGGCTTCATGCATTACAGGATTGAGTGTGTGGACCCCGACTGTACAAGACTTGGCAAATATTCACAACAGTTTAGAAAAGGCTAAACTGAACTGCTCAAAATACTTTACAGTGGCATTATTTATACTGAAAAGACAAAAAAAGTGAGAGAGCAATGCAGTGGTCCAGTTTTCTTACTTTTGATGTCATGATGTTGCTTTGCCTGGAATGTTACACAGTATGGAATTATCTTATATATGTTGCCATGACATCGCCGAGAGAAAAGCAGGGGCCTGACCTTCCACCAGAAAAGTTACATAGTGAACCTTACATTTTATGCACAATTTAAGAAAAGTAATTCAGCTATAATGTCTGTCCATGAAAAGGGCACTTGCACAACTAAAGAATAGATCATTTTAATTTGATTTAAGACAGAACAAATAAACATAGGCTTATTACATAAATGACATATGACAAAGCTGACAGCTGTCCATGAGAGAAAAAAAAGGTGAATAATGAAATAGTTGATTGAGAAGAGATGCAGTTATTTTAGTGCAGTGATTGGGTGTCATGGATTTAATAGATTTGTTTTTATTGCTGAGGGGTTTGATTGCCACTATGTATCGCTTGAGATTACGGGAGAAATGATTCAAGATTTGATTCAGACTATTTGGCTTGATGTATGTGATATCTGTGATATTAGGAGTTTGAATCAGGCTAAACCAATAGCCCGGTGTCTTAACGGACACTTATAGTGCAACATTTACATTTTGAGCTTTAAACAATGCTTCAACATTGTTGCCACATCAAAAACATACCTGGAGTTGTATTTTGCCTAATTCCTGCTTGTTACGTTAATCCTGTTTACAAGGCGGTCCTCTTCTGAGTCTCACAAAAACACTGCCCACATTTGTCAAAAGTACAGCTTAGCTCCAGACGTCTCTTACAAGGATTTTATGCCTTTTTTTTTTCTTTTAAAACAGAGGATTCCTATTTCGGCTCATTTATCATAAAATGTGAGCATTAAAGAAGACCTGTTTTAGTTTTACTTTTTTTAAGGCATTTTCTGTTGTCAAATAGAGTTCAGTACTTTAGCGTGCTTACATTAGTATGTCGGGGCAAGCTAACTTTTTACCCATGTGCTAACACCAAATACCTAAAATATGAGATGCTGAAGGTAAGATAATGCATTTTGAATTCTAGTAAGGATCCAGTGAATGTGTGGACTGTGAACACACAGACAAATATGTTTTTATGGAAACAAACTTAAAACTTGGTTAGAATTTAAATTAAAAGTTCAAATCAGCCAGAAGTACATTTCTTGGGGAAAATTATGATTTTTTTTTCTCTCTTGGCAATGCACCACCACTGACTTAGTTTTGCACACTATACTCCCTACAGTATACATTGTGCACTATCCCGGTGCCTGGCTGCCTGCTGATAAGACCCCTCTCCAGTCTTAAACACACTGCAAATTGAAGAGACAATTAGCTCTGTGCTGTTTCACAATCAATAAAGTTACAGCAGTGGTGCGCGTTCACTTGAGACACTTGTGTATCGGCGACGCGATGATGACAGCCTCGCTCCCGCCCCGGTGGCCCGCTCATAAAAGTGCTTTTGTACGAGGCGTGCCAAGGAACCATCCAGCGCCTTTCAGCTCCATCTGTAATACTCTGCCGCTTATTCATTTCCCACAGCCCAAAGTGGCACCTTGAGCGTTGATTTATCCTTCGCGAGCTCCAATATCCAACATTAATCAGCAGAATTGGACAGTCCCCCCCAGTCTCATTAATTGGCAGTGGTGGCTATTCTTCGTATTGCACTGGAGAGCGGACCCTGGCTTGTTCCTGCAGCCCAGCGAACAACACAGCACATTTGTCATCATGGTTGCTCCGTATTAGATACCAATCGGTCTCCTCTCACTTAAAGGCCTTGTACTTTTATTTCTCGCAGTGGAGTAAAATGTCTTTAGCCCACATTGTGTATTGTAAACGCAGATATTGTGAAAAACGTTGACCAATATGTGCCATCTGCATCGAATTATTAAGATTGCTGGGGGTTTGGGAGATGTTGAAATTTCCGTGGCAATCTATTTTTTGTATCATGTTGCTCATACAACAATTTTGATACTACAATGATGATTAGAAGCACTCTTTTTTATACAGTGGAATGTCATTTTCAACACAAAATAATGTGAATTATCATTTGTTTTGTGGTCTTTTAATAATTCTGATAAAGATTAAGATCTTTTGAAACAGAACCTCTCACCACAAGAACAGTTTCTTCCTGCTACCGTTTGACACATTAACACTTTATAACAACTGTCACTCATGTCAACTCATAATTTTGCTCTTTTATTCTGTCCATGCTGCGTACGTTTTGTATTTAAGTATAATTTTCCACCTTACTTTATGCATACCATTTTTTTGCATTGTTTATATTTTATTTATCATTTATTGTGTTAAGTTGCACCATATGAGCCCGAGCAAGTTCCTAGTTTGTTCCTTTTCTGATACTGATTCAGTAACGCTTGAAATTAGGTACATTTTTAAACAAATTTATAAGACATTAAACAGCACAAGTTAATTGTTTGTGCACTTATAAGGCCTTTAACAGAAAAAAAAAAAAAAAAAAAAAATGTGCGTGTTCATAAACCGTGTACAAAATGTCTGTGAGAGCATTATAAGCTGCTTATTAAACTATTTCAATAACCAAGTGATAAATGCTTGTAAATTACGTTGTGCTTATAAAGAAATAACTAGTGCTTATTAACGCATTATAAATTGTTTACTAATCTTATTTTAATTAAAAATGTTGTCGCTGCTCAAATTATTTCAGTATTTATAATACCAGAGGTGTGGACTTATTCTAATTTTATTCTAATTTTATTTTATGCATGCCTTTTTATATATATTTTATTTTATCCATTGCTTTATGTTGCACCTACGCCGAAGCAAATTCCTATGTTTGTGAATTTCACTTACAATGGCAATAAACCGCTTTCTGATTTATGATTTCTGACTTGCAAGTCTGACTTGGACTCAAGTCAGACTTGCAAGTCTGAGTTACTATTTTGAGGATTTGAGACTAGACTTGATAAAATGGGCCAAGACTTGGACTTGGACTTGAAAGCCAATGACTCGGGACTTGACTTGGACGCCTGGGATTTGAGACGACTTAACTTAAAAGATGCATTTTTAGGAGTGATTTAAAAACAGGCAGAGACTCAGCCTGTCTAATCTCAAGACAACCACAGTTCCACAGCTCACTGGAAGCTCTCATATTTTCGGGTTCCAGTTAACAGTTGATGATAATGATGAGTAAATGGGTATCGATTTTTTGACAACTGCATATGGTTAATTCAGGTGAGCACTTTACATTTTCGGAATTGGTTAAATTGGGATTCATTTGTCATTGCGGCTGGCTAGCTTCCTCTATCTTGGTTAGAAATCAGGGAGAATCTGTTGAAAATACCACCCTCTCCTCTTCGTATACGTTTAGCTCCTCCAGGATCTTTCTTTCCCAGCCGCTGATCCCCATGCAGGCCCAGATCAAACGGCGAATTACAGAAGTCCTTGAGAAAAGTCTGAATTCGATGATTTGATGCGAGCTGTTCCGGCCCCCTGCGTGCCCCTGCGATCCCGGGACGTCCATCTATCATTGCGTTTCAGACAGGCACATCCCAGCCCCGGTCTCCCCTTCCTCCTCACCTGCGCCTCTGATACGGAAATCGAATTCAAAGTTATCTCGTCCGGCAGGCGGCGAGTTATGAGAAGAAAGAAGGGAGATATAAGGGAAGTTTGGAAATGATAGTCGTTGTCCCCCAAGGTGTTTAACAGTGTATAGCTTTACTTTCATCTGTTCATGCAGGCGAACACTTTAGAGAAGGATTCAAACAAGTCGCAAGTTATTGATTATTGAAATAACTAGCCTGTGTAATCCCTAATTCATCCAGGAGTGTTCCATCTTAATAATGGTTTCAAATGTCATCATCTGGACACCGTTTTGAAAATTAAGATGTTTCGACTTCCATCCGTAAGTCATTCTCAATCTGTGGAACTGGTCTGAGAACTCTGACTTGTTTCATACTCTGAGCTGTGAAGACACTGCCCACAGTGGAGAGTCCTTCATAATGCCCCGCATCTATTTGTTTACCCTGCTTAGTTTCACCTGGAACTAATCTTTTGTTATCCCCGTGGACAGTTTGAAGATTGTCCTAAATCTTGGCTAAATTGAATCTTAAACCACCGTTTCTGTTCAAAGAAAAATGGCTTCCTTCACTCCTCTTTCAAACCATTTCTTCTCCCTGCAAACGAGTGGTTTGTTGCTCTCAGATCCAGATGTACTGCACTTTGGGGCCCACTCGTTGCTTGCCTTCTGTGCTGGTACAGCCTTTTGTGCAGTGGCTGTTTAGTCTCTCCTGCAGTGAGGTTGTCTCACTCTAACAAATAAACTACATTGCTCTGCTTTTGTGCAGGCATCTTATCATGGACCAGTTTCTGTGTTAAAGTATTACCAGGTTAAAGTTAGTTTAAACCTGGCACCCACAAATATTTTGTCATGGGGGAAGTACAAATACAAAGTTTTGGTGTGGTTTCAGATCTCTGCCTAAAGTGATTTGTTTTCTTGAAAATGATCCATTTCAAGTTTTAGAACATGATTTTGCACCCAATGGAAAGAGCTTTTGCTTTTAATTACAAGAAGTGAGTTTGATTCATTGTGTAACATTACAAGATGTATGATAAATACCTTTGCGGTGGTCTACTCTTGTTTTTTTACTTCCCACCCCTCACCCCTTTTTGAGTGTTTTCCATACAGTTCTTTATAAATCTGACTTGATAATGCAGCACATTGTTTTCTACCCCAACAATGAAGGTCCTCATATGGAGATTACAGTGTCAGCAGTTATTAATGGCAGTTAGCAGCAGAGGTCAGGCCTGTGCATGTCTGCTCACGCTGCAGTCGAGTGGCTTTATCGCCCGCTGTCCACGACTCGTACTAATTATAACAATGACAAAATGTACTGCTGTTTATCAAGTGTAAACAAGCCGTAGAGGCCCTACTAAACTTATCTGTCCATCAACAAAGTTACATCTGGTGAAACAAACACACAGCTAATAAACAATAATCCAAACCAGTTCTTTAAAGTCTTAAAGTCGATATTATGTCAATCCAAAAGAACTGTATTAAAACATGTTGAGATTTAATGCTCAGACAAATGTGAAATTACATGAAAATATATATGTTTTATGAAGTAGTTGCATGAAAAAGTGACACAATTCTATATCACTTACAAGATGTGAGCATTTCCAATTCAGTGACTCACTCTGACAAAGTTGTATTAAGAAGACTCATCTTGTCTGCAATACTTTTCACAAGATTTTCATAATCTCTTACTTACTGTTTGCTTACAAAACTAGGAAGTGGTATTAGATTGAAAATGCAGCCTTTAAAATATAACTTTTCAGTAGTTTCCGAACTCTCCGTATTCTTAATCAGGGTTAGTTTTATGTTTGCTCTTGCTCTGTCACAAACAAAAGGTGCTTTAATGTCCTTACTCTCTAATTAACCACGCTTTGTTGACCCACTCTTGTGACTTTTTAGAAAACAGTCCATGTGTGCCAAACAAACTCCAATTTGAAAATCTCCTTTATCAGAAGCGGTTTAAAAGGTGTTGGACTTTATGCTCATTTGTTTTCGTTGACTGAAAGAAGAGTCTGTGGATAAGTAGAAAGTGGTGCACTATCGGCCACTTTGCAGCCCGAACACTGAACAAATGATTGAACGCTGGCTGACCTGCTGCTGCGTTCGAGAGCTGTGAGAGAGTGGGAAATGTCAGCGCCTGGATGAATGAGACGCGTGGTACAGGGACAATGACGTCTTATTGATTGGCCTGGAATGTGTTCTGCTTATTTACCAAAGTGCCCAAGTGAATTATGTGGTTAAACTTGGGAGAGTTGGTCCGACTCGAATGAAGTCAAGTGCAGCACTCGATAAAGTCTGTGAAGTAAGAGCTGCATCGAAAAGTTCAGCGTAAGGATTCCAAATGTCTAATGTAGATCTATAACAAAAGACACAGAATGCACCAGGACTGACACTTGACACTTGCTCAAGGATAACTTTGTTGTTAACCTATTGATTCATAAGTAATTGGTAAGAGGCTGGAATGTATTGCTAGTCTGTAATGTAGTTTATCATCAAATACAAACATTGTAAATTACGATTTTGTATTTTTTTCCCTAACTCTTTATTTCATTTGAGTGAATTTCGAGCTTGGTTGTCATATTCCTTTTCCACAAAGTATCTCTTAAACAAAACTTTCGCTACCATCTGTAGACTTATAACAAATAATGACAAAGCTTTTTTTAAAGGTGTGCATCTTTAATAAAAGCTTTGTTATTATTTGTATGTAACTATGTAACTTTTCTGGTGCAAGATCTGCCACCTTTTTGTCTCCACGGAAATGGAATGTCAGTAAAGCTCACAGTAAGAATTTGTGTTTTTCAAAGTATTTTTGAGAGATAAAAAGCCCAAACTCACAACAGTAACCTTGAAATGTTGCACAAAATTGTTGATTTTACCAGCAGAAAGCATGCACCTCAAACATGGAAACAGTTATCAATAATAGAGAGGCAGTTTTACCAACATTCACAAGAATTAAGCAAATGGATAACTGTAGCAGAGCAGCCCCTACTTAGACTGTCCTGTGGGGAAAAGTAGAAACCTCGAGGAGAACCACAGTGAAGGAGAGATTCTACTCTTGCAGACGTACGGGCTGCAGATGGTCCAGGACTGACACGAACCCATTTGGGGAAAGAGAACGTGGAGCCAGAATCACTCAAGAGGGAGAGATCATCCAGCCAAGAGGAGGAGCATCCAGTCAAGACAACAACATCCCCATTCAAACAAGCAGGTAAGGAAGCTTCCACCACCTTTAAAATGTGTATCTTTTATTTCTGGCTTAGTGAACATTTTAATTGTTTATTCACTATAGCGTCTTTACACCAAATGTCCTAAAGCTAAGTTCAGACTTGCGTTTTTAAATTGTACATTATTGACAGAAAATGAACAAGAACAAGACACAGAGAGAAAGGGTACAAACATCGCAGTCTTATCGCAGTCTTAATTATGTAGTCCGATGTAATTGCCCCATTTGAGCCACAGTCTCTTGAATTTGTCCGTTTTCAGATTTAGCTCAAATGTAATTTTCCTCAATTCTTGAAAGTCAATTATTATGTCAGTCCAGTCCTTAATTGTTGGTGCAGTCTGTGTCATCCAGGCTTTCTTCCCCACCACCACAAGCATGCTGAAAATATCAATTTATTGTGTCCATGGCAGGAGTTTTGAGGCCAGATAGTTCTGAAATCAAGTGGAATGGCGATGTTGAAAACAGACTGTAGCGCTTTATTGCTTTCAGTCCAATGTTTCTGAGCAGCAGCCCCAAAACACGGGTCAGTTTAGTCTTTCAAAATACTATATTTTTTATAAAACACGTTGGAATTGAATCAATATCACAATATTGCCCCTATGACAAAATCACAGTGTCGCTGATTACTTTTGTAACTTCAGTGGTGGTACAACAAACAATAAAATATACTGACTTCTTTTACAGAACAGATAAGCTTTAAGCAATTCACCGATTCAGACGACTTCGTTTTTCATTTTCATACATTCTTTCTAAAAACACTCTGTTGTTCTAAATTGTTCGCCCGCACGTCCTGCTCTGCCTTCTGTTTGTCATTTCAGCTGACTGTGTTGACCCAGACCGCATGTTTACCGAAAGCCCTACGTTTCAATATGCTGCGGTTATGGACTATCCCTGTGCCACTGGACCCCCATTTCCACTCATCCCTCTTCTGTGGCACTTTGACAGCCTCCACTTCGATTGTACAAGAGTGCCCCTGTCTCCTGGTGGTGTACCTCGCCCAAATATGAGAGCCGTTTTCTTGACTGATGACCCGGGAGCGCTACTAGTCCAAACAAACCCGGACATAGGGGAGACACGGGGCCATTTTAATATGAGGATGATAGAGCACTGCGGAGGCCTGTGCGGGAGTCGTACAATATGAGAAGTCTGCAAACACAACAGGAAGCAGGTGCCAGGCTGTTGTTCAAATACTACGTGATGGATGAGAATGTGAGCCGTGGATTTTCTTGAGTACATTTACAGAATTGTACGAAATTTGTAGACAGTGTTTTAGCAGAGAAAAGAGCAGGTGTGACAAAACGACTACAAAGCAGAGACACAGAGACATTTCATTGGTTCAAAAAGATGCATCGATCAATAACTTAAAGGTGCACTGCTTCTGGTAGAGTCAGCCCCTTTGTCTCTATGAAGATGTCATTGCTCTGCCTGGATTGAATGTTCCAAAGTATGGCATTTAGGTTAAGGTATACTAGGGCTACTACTATACAGGGCTGGCTCTAGGCAATTGGTGGCCCTCAAGATTTTTAACAAACTATATTTAAAAATCAGAGGTGAACTGGGGTGAAAAAGTGACTCGAGGGAAGCAGATAATTTATTAATCAGCATTAATAGGTTTAATTTGATGAATACTCATCAGTAAAGGGGGGTTTGGGGGTTCTCACCCAAGAAAATGTCAATAAATCACATTTAATTTACAGTGTTCTGGTGGATTTTATTTTAGCTCATTATTTGAATAGGCCACATAGATTATTATATGGTAATTATGTATTCCACCAGGTTTTGTGTTGTATTTAAAGATACATCTAGAGTTTTAGAGCGGGGCATACTTGTACATGGATTTTGACAGGACATTTTAGCTACTGTTTATGTTTGACATGAGTTTCAAGAGGCAACTTGATGTGGTGTGCTTTGTATCAAATGTTGAGACAGATTCTCTTGTTCTGGCCTGGATTTAGCCCACCATAGCATGTGGCCCCTCATATTGGTTCTGCCCCTAAACAATAATTGATTATTTTGTTTATGTCATGAGCCGGCCCTGTGTTCCTGTATGGAAATTTGTCCTCTGTATTTGACTTTAACTAACTTGCTTTATAGAGGCAAGAATTTTGACACCACCATACAAAGTCACAAGTCAGATCCGTGAAGTGGCGACCTTCCTGACAATAAGAATGCAACAGATCTCTGCCTGCCAAGTCTGTAAGACTAAAATACAAATTACTCATCTCCACCATGAAAACACGTAATGAAGCTCTGGACTAAACAGACCTCTTTGTTTATCTGCTGTTTGTCTTTGATGTTTTGTCTGATGAACACTTATTCCAGCAAATTGTTTGTGTGGCCATTAATAAAGATTCTGATGCTGATTTTTCAAGTTACTTCTTAGCAGTCATACTCAGAGAAAGAATATAGCATCTCCACCTTTAAATTCCTCCTTTTAACCAGGTGTAGGTGTATTTGCACATAAGCCATCCCAGCATGCATCACCTACTCCAAAGCGGCAGTGATGGTGGCAGAGAATTGGCCTTGAAACTATCAACACCAGCTGCAATTATTAAACTTTATCTGCGTTTCAGAGATTATGGATTATTTTGCGCACTGGGATGGACATATTATCAAGGGCAGAAAAAAAGATACAGCATTTTACCGGATTGACAAAGCTCCAGATCGACGGGAGAAGTAGATTTCGGCAACTGAACTGGACTGTGGTGAGTCAAGCCTTTCATTAATTAAGCTACACATGTATTTTTGCATCAATTTGGCTTTCCATTAAATTCAACATCTTTATTAAGATTGTGTATTTGGGTTTTTATTGTTACTAAGCAGAGAGAGAGTTTGAAGAGAAAAACAATCACAAATGCTTTTGAAAATCCGTGTTTGCATGATTGACTATTTAATTAAAACACAAACCGAAGTTAAACCAATGATTTTTGGGTGTTCATTAAATCGAAATGGATGAATTAGCCTCTGTCATGCACAAGTTAGGTACAACATTTTTTTCACTGTTTCATCAAGATCAAGTCAGTTTAATTATCAACATGAGTAAATGTTATATGTACAGGTTTTTTTTAAATAAAGTGTATTTCTTACAAACTTCTCGAAGATATTAGAGGGTGGAAGTGAATCAGATGTCCAGATTTTGCAGATTTAGGTTAAACTTTAAGATAAGATAAGATAAGATTTAAGATAAACTCCTAAAGCTCAATTAAAGGCTCGTTGCCATTCATTACCACAAGTTCTTCCCTGCCGTAATGGCCTGCTCAAACAATTTAGTCACATGGGTGAAGGAGCTCTTTAAGATTTGCTAAATAATTCCCACGATGGAGCCGCTATATGTCATTACACATTAACTGGCCATCCAAGAAATAAAGGACATTTATTTCTAACAAACAACATAATGCTTCAACACTCTTAGAACATAATTAGCCTATCCACCAGAGGAAACTTAATGCATTCCTTCAGACACATGTTAAAACTAAACAGAGTGTATTTTGTAATTAACAGCATCTTTTCCCAACTGCCTTAAACTTAAGTTCAGTCGTGTTTATGGTCAACAAGAGAAATGACTGTAGCTCCATGATGTATTCTCTGCCCTGGGTCTAATGCACATAAGGCCGGCTCTGTGTGTTTGTAATCTTCATTTATCCTCACAAGGTTTGCTCAGCACTCAGCTATTTTTGCTACAACCCTCACAGTTAGCGAATAGCCAGACGAAAGTATTAGGTACACTGTAAACAAACATTATGGCCACTTGGCTTATGTTGCTTATGCATTTTCAAGGGTTGCAGTGTTAGATATGCTCTCACCCATGCCATAATAGTTGTCAAATTAATTAGATATGCTCCTATTTCCTGCTTCTAACTCCTTAAAGATGCACTGTGTAACTTGTCTGGTTTCACAGTATGACTTTCTTGCTCTGGGGGATACACAGATCTGACCATCTATACGATGTAGTGCACTTAAAGCTGGGGTACCATACCAAAATTTTTTTGAAAATTAGTCATGTTTGTTTTCCCCAAAGAGTACACTGTAAAAGCAGCGTGTTGTGACTAAAATTAGATCATTGTGTGCTCTTTGTATCTAGGTATTTTATGTCTAAGCAAGCGCTCTGATTGGCTGAGTTTGGGGCGGTTGCAGGAGTTTCAGTCTGAGTTTCTGTTTGAAAAAAAAAAGCAGTTCTAAAGCTGAATTCGCAACTGAAAATTAATACTTGTGGACATTAACAATGTGTCAAAAGGTTTGTGAGAGCTGAGAATCAGTTAGACACATTTAAATACCTCCGGTTTTGCTGTGTGAAATTAGGTAACCCAGCTTTAAGGCTAAAATGTTTTCTTGTTCTACACGTTTCTCAAACTTCCGTACCATTTACCAGAAAATGTTTGACTTTCTGAGTATCAGCGCGTTAAAGCAGGCAAGACGAGACAAAGAATACAACATATTTTAAGACCAAGGTCTCTTTTTTCCACCAAAGAGCTACTTTTACAACACAAAAAGGCACAGAGTTATTCCTTTTAGCAGCCTCAAGAGTCCATGACAGCAATGGTTAGCCTAAGATGGGATAAAAAAAATCCATTATCCTCAATTTAGGCATCACATTTACATTAGTGATTGGCATGTGATTAATCAAATTCATATATTCATCCTCATATGAATCATTTCTTAATCCTTTGGAGAGCTTCTAGGACTAGGCCGGACTCCCTGTTCCAAGTTAAACAAAGATTACACCTGAACTGAAATGCGCACCACCAACAAATCCTGCGCCGTCATTTATACTCGAACCACATACTGCGAAACTTTGGTTTTCGATCCAACGCCATTAAATTCCATACATTACTCTCCTCCTTTGCGTCACAAAAGCCGCAGTGCTGTTTTCAGATCATCTCATCAAGCTGCTCATCTCGTAGCATTAACGAGAAGCAAGACGCATTTCATAAAACGTTTAGCGCATCCTTTAAAAGCTCCAGATTTGCTGACCGCACTGCAATGTATCTATACCTTTCCATAAAGCGCTCTGCTCGTCTAACCACTTAAAACAATGGACGTCTATGAGCTGACATGCTTTCCTCTTCCTAACACGAGCGCTGACACATTGGCACTCACGCTCTGATAGGTGAATTTGATTATTTATTACAAATTAGATTAACCACAATGTTCAACGCCTTACACCTTGCTATTCCTCAATTACAAGCTGACAGTCAGGCTTGTGTGGGTCTGCCATGGACTCCCAGCCGACTCCCGCCGTATATTAGGCTAAATCTCCCCCTGCTAACCTCGCCTCGGCCCGCTGCCCCGCTCCAGTGCTCTCCCGGGACACCAAGAGGAGATTGAGTGCTCCATTGTTTCGGCTAATGCGGTTTAGCTGCCCGTCAAACAGACAGTTGGGAGATCAAGTCTTACCACTGCTGGCTTGTCACTGCCGCCTCTGTGGCTGGCTGCTAAACTTGAGGCTAATGGGCTATAAGCTTATGCTGTTGAAAAAGGCAAAATGAAGCTTACTTTGGCTTTACTATGCTTATCTTGGCTTGTTGGTGCGTTGTCTTCAAGCGTGGATTTGTGGTTGGTTTTTAACTACAAATTCAGACAGTCGCGTTGTGAATGGTTAGTAGATAGTACAGGCATTGTAAGTTTGCTGCATGTCCTTCCCCAGTCTCGTCCACATTTCCATCTACACTGTCTTGTCCAATAAAGCCTGCCTAATCTTGTATTTTGAGTGGATTTGAGTAGAGTTAATCGATACTTGTGATTATTCAGGTCGCAATGTGATCATAAGAACAGAGAAACAAATATTGTGACAACTTTAGAACTAACTTTAGCCTTTTTAATTCAGAATCAGAATTACTTTTATTTATCCCCAAGGGGAAATTCTTTTTGTTACATGTGCAACCGACCAGTAGTGACAGTAAAGTATTATAAACAAAATAAGATAAGATAAGATATGTATAAAATAAGAATAAAATACAATAGCTCTATAATGATCAACCCCATTTAACTTAACTTATAAAGTGTCTTTATTAATCAGCTAAACCCCGATATGAACAATAATCAACTAAACCCCCGATATGCACAATTTACAATAAGCTTAACTATACTAATTCAATCTGTAGTCCACAAAATACATCTGAATGTAAATGACTTTTTTATCTGGTTGTTTTTTGCCACGTTCACTTTATTAAAGGAGACTTATTAAGGCATTTTTAACCATAATATAATTGTTCCCCCTTGTCATTAAACAACTCAAAGATGTATTTAGAGTGATTCGTGCATATAATTTGAGTAATCTTTATTCATTGCTCCATCAGTCCAGATCTCACTGTGTTATGTTCTCACTGATTTTTACTTTTTTTCTTTTACAATTTTATTTTCTTCAGCTGCGAGATACATATGATTCGTCTGCATCACATAGGCATGAAAACAATTCCTCTACTCGCTATTCTGCAGCTCTCTAAAGAAAGAAAGAAGTAAACTGACTTGTTTTAGTCATTTTAGATCAATATTGCAATTTAAGACGTCCAAAATATAACATAATGATCCACGGCTGTCGTATATTAGAACTATATATGACAAAAGCACAACAAGTCTTCTTTAAGTTTGATTTCGTAAAGCTGGTCACAAAGAAATGCGTTAGACAATGGGAAAGAAAGAAAATGTAAGATGCCATTGTTGTTAAAATCGAGGTGTTTATTCTCACAATAAACGCTAAAATTTAACATCATGACAATTTGTACACACTGCATTTCAGCCTTAACAAGTGAATTTTCCTGAATCTGCTGCTGCCTCCAGTGTGCCAACCCTGCTTAACCCTTTTGAATAAGCCAATTTAATCATGCAGCGTCTTTGCCCTTGTGCGTTGCCGCTTGTTGACTTGTTTGCTGGTGAAGAGCGCGGGGGGAGAGAGCGGGGGGATTTCTATAGCCGTGAAGCATGATGTGCGTCTGCGGCCTCTGCTCCCTTGTCTTATGTGTTTGGTTCAGCGATGCCCAACAAACTGATCCAAAATCAGAGCGACCTTGTCAGTCAGAGAGGCAGCGAGCCGTGGAGCGCTGGCGTTGGACTGGATTCTCTATGCGGACGTGTGATATAAGCAGCACTGAGGGGCTTAATATGGGCCATTAAAAGGTGCTTACGTGTTGAATTCAAAGATGGAATATTCTGCATTTAGTGAACTACAACATACGTAGATCATTATTATTCATTGAAAACTGCAATATTAATTTGAAATGAAATAGGTACAGTCTTTATTGTTGAAAAATGCCAATGTATGTGACATTTTTAACCCTGTGAATGATCCAGAGACTGAACTTTTTTGAATAATCACAAGTAAGTGCAGACCATTGATTGTATTTAACTTTTGCCATGAACTATCTCAAAGGTATCTTCACAAATGTTGAACCTGATGATTTCTCTTAGTGACTAGACCTAAGAACTCCTGTATTATAACAAAATCTGCATTTTAACAGTATTAATTTTAGCTGCCGGGCCATCTGTATTAAATATGATTGGCCGATAGAATGTTGTGATGTCACGTGAACGCAACCTATTGTCAGTAAGTATTAATAAAATCAGTAAACTTTATCAAAATCTAAATCTAAACAAACCACCGCATTATAGATAAGTAAGTGACAAACCTGAGTAACATGGCAGCGTGCTTATTTTACCTGGTCTGGCCGATACGTTCCAATTATCAGGGCATATGTGATATTTCATTATCTGGACTATACAGACTCTTAAACACACATTAAAAGACCATTTATAATGAAGACAGTGGCATTAACACCTCAAAATCTCAAAAAAGAACAAAACATTTCTAATTTTCATCAAAAATACACTTTGTCCATAAGTATTCCCTATCTAGAAGCCTTCACTCATCATATTTCAAGCTTTATTTGGTTAAAATGCTACTCAAAAAGCCTTATTGTACAATTGAAATAATCTTTTGACTTGTCGACTAATGTAAAAATCAATCGCTGATTAGTCGGCGAGTAAAATAGTTGTTACCGCTCTGTTAGAAAGGTAATGTTTTTAATGGCTCTCGTATTGTATTTTGCAGGGTTAGGTGCTTAATGCATTTTGATTGTACTCTTTAGTCTCATTAATCTTTAAACCTAAACTGTACCATGCAAACACAGAGCGTCCTGGCAAATCAGATGGCTGAGATGTGATAGTCTGTTTAATCCTAATGACTTTTCCCCACACACGTTTAACATCAGCCTGGCTTTGTCACCCGGACACAGCCAATAAAAGCCCTCTCACTGCAGGCATGTCCCACAGCAACTGCACTGAATGTGTAATGTCACTTTTCAGATTTATTTTAATTGGGAAGGTCGGCCAATGGTGCATCAAAGTGATAGAAATGAGAGTTTTAAGCTCTTCCACAAATTAGGCACAAAGTTATAACCAGTGAAATTGTACTGTACAAGATAACACAGTCAAATTTCCTGGAATTGTTGGAAACATTCTGATCTTTGCTAGAACAACTCGTGGACTAATATTATTCCCAAAATGCAGCACTGAAAGTAGAGGAAATATCACTAAATTGGTGATAACTACCTTAAAGTGCACCTCTTTTTGATGACAGAAAGTAGAGGGATATAAAAAGACAAAAATGGACAAATGACACCTACTTTGGCTCTTCAGAAATCTGAGTTTGTTCTGAATCTTCCATCCAGAATGTGACAATAATGGTTCTTAGGTTTGCTTTTTGAATAGTTACAAGATATTTTCACCATTTTGGGAGAACCATGTCTTGTAAATATCAGTAATTTAATTTGATGCACTATACGGTATGTTCCAATCGATTATGACTCTAAATCTAAACAAAAACTAAAGATCTTGCATTTTACACTCATGTGTTTACTTGTATAATACATGTTTTATTTTATTTGGCCTGTCATAATCACTAGACAAGGACTCTGCTTGTAATCTGAGAGTGATTTATATACAAATTTTAATTTTGAAGCTCAGATTACAAAAATTGTGCAATCAAATATGAACATCGTCAAAATCAAGTCAGTCTTCACGCATTTATCTCTTAACTGCAGTTCACTCTATGCAGGTGTTAGTCAGAAATCACAGCTTGTTTTAAAGACTGATGCTAGAATTTTATACCAAGAAACACGAGCACATAAGCCCCATTTTTGCATCTCTTCACTGGCTACTTATTAGTTTTAGCATAGATTTTAAAGTTTTATTAACCACTTTAAACCTCTAGTCTTGCTCCTGCTTTTATCTTTATATCCTCACTCGCCCCTCTGCTCACCTGAACAAACCCTCTCACAAGAGGGACAGGGCATTCTCAGTGGGAGCTGCTAAACCTCGGAACCTAACTCCTATGTTAAGTCAGCAGACATTGTTAATATATATTAGCTATATATTAGCTAATATGCTAATATACATAGATATGTATATGTGTATGTTTGAACTTTCAATCTTTTAAAAAACTGAAATACAAGTCTTTTAAAGGGGACATATTATACTTGTGACCCCAACAGGAACAAGCGTTAGAAAATGAAAGAATGAATAACATAAATAAAACATATAAATGATAATCATCTGCTTGCTACAATGAGATGAGATATGAAGAGGTGGGGCTTATCAGTTGTGCAGCTTTGAACAGGAAATCAATGGACCTGTCTCTATTACTGAGCCGTTTTAGACCAATGTTGTAGTTTACAATCAATGGACTGTCAAATGCTGACCTACTTATGTTATAGTTCAATACCAGAAAAAAAGCATGGTACGTCCCCTTTAAACTCATCACATTTTTGTGGCACATTTTGACTAAACAGGCTTTTCATTCTTTCATGGTTTAGTCATGTGCAGCAGTTCATTGTTCTTGGCTCCGAATGATAACAAACGGCTGTATCTTTAAGGAGTGGATTATATGCTGCGTATGGCCTAACTTCAACCCGGGACTGCAGCGGCGCTTCCCATCTCCATGATATACGATTTGTGACGGTCCTTCCCTCTGCCTCTCTGTCCCACTGGCCAGCACACAGCCCCATCTAAGATATTGGATAATGCACAGGCAGCCATGTAAAGAGCAATAGATTATTCTATTCCTGGTGACAACAGAGAGGCCAAGGAGGAGGAGGAGGACAGGCTAATTTAAGCAAATGCAGAAACGAGAGGAGGGAGTGACGCTTTAATGGAGGAGAGTTTGCGAGGTTATGAGCCAACTGTCCGGGACTTTTAAAATACGCCGGGACGCGCTCCGATTTGGAAAAAAGAAAACGGCCGTGAGCTAATTCACTCCGCCCGCCCTGTGAAGGCATAAATCTAAGCGCAGCACTAATGAACAATTGTGACTAATGTTACCGTGTGTTTACGATGTCGACTGAGGCTGCATTCTTCCTCCCATTGAACCTCCATCCCGAATCCATCACCTGCTCTCTCGAGGCTTTCTCCGACTCTGCTAATGCTGTGGTTCTCAAACTGTGGGACAAGTACAATCATACACAGAAGTGGAGTTGTGACATTGTATCCCCTCTGATCCTAATTATGTATAATTTTGTCTATAAAAAACAATACAAATGCCTTTAAACATTATTTTTCTTATGAAGAACAGACTTTAAAAAAAAAAAAAAAAAACAAAAAAAAAACATTAAGACAAATTACAATAACAATTAATAACAAATTATTACAAAAAGCAAAACCAGTCTTCCCAATATATGGCCTGGCTATATTACTAAATCATACTTGGTAGTAAATAAACATTTATTAATTATTTAATTTGCCTGTCATTTAACATATAGTTCGTTCATCCTTTTATGTATTCATTTAACAACAGACTTAATAATTACCTTAAAACCTAAAAAATAGTCAGATTTCTCCCTCCTAATGTGATGTGCTTTTACTGATCGAGTATTGGCGGTAGACCTCTTGATTAAAAGGATCCATATAATTGACAAATGATGTGACAGAACCTCGACCAGGATTAAAATTTGAAGAGGTTAAGGTTAAGAAACTTGATCGTCATCGTAGAGAAATTTGTCCTCTGCATTTGGAACCTTCTTCGTGTGAGGAAAAACTGCTAGCCATTTAAACATGCTCAGTAATTCAATTGTCTCTGTTTATCATGGTCTCTTTTGTTCTAGTTTAATCTGGGTTTGTTGCTGATTTAATCCTTGGACAAGATGATGCCCCTTTTAACATCAAAGTGCTGTTTGTTGTACAACTCATTCACTCACAGTGTGGTTAAACCAGCTTGTGTAGCCACAGTTGTCCTGGGGCTGACTCACAGAATCATGGCATACACTTGCACGTCTTAATTCAATCTTAGGTGGGTGAGGTGTCTTGCTCTATGACACATAAGCACTTGCCAGAGCTGGGAGACTGATTGAGTGGGCTCTACTTTTCTTTAAAGTGTTTGAGTGACTGTCCTCTGGTCGTCCCTGCTCTCTCACCATATGGGCCGGACACATGTATCTCCCCCTCCCACAGAGCGTCGGGACTGCGCCGCTCTCACTGCTGTGGCGTAGTTAGCAGAGCGGCTGCTGATGTATGGAGTGTAATAGCTAACAGCGTTTGTTGAGATTAATTGATACTAATGGCTAACACAGTTAGTGGTGAGTGATGGCTGCACCTCTGCCGACGCACTGGAGAACGAGACACAAATCAAGTTTCCACTGGGCCCACTGCAGAGCTGCGTCCGTCTGTTTGGTCTGCTTCGCTGCAATCTCACAAATGGATTTTATGAACCTGCAATTTGGCTCTTCAGCTCAGATGGAGGGGGTGTGCAGACTGATGAGTGCTGTAGGCTTCCTCCACCGTCCAAAGACATGCATGTGTCGGCTCATATGAAGAGTAATTAGCTGTCTATTTCCTCTGTGTGAGAAATGCACTTAATCTAGCTTTGTAGGGCCTTGTGCAAAAATATTATTTATCCTAAAGATGAGTTCATTCCACAATCTAAAGTTCAAAATAGTCAGAAAACTATAAGTGCAACTAACACTTTGGGGGAAACTAGGAAACTATGGATAATTTAATACGTGCCAACGAAGTTCCAAGAGTCCTTTGACCATAAAATTAAAATGTTGTTGAATAAAAAAAAGCTTGCACTGGACAATTTATTTTTATTTGCATACTGCCTACTATGCCAGGAATGGTTCTGTTTAGGCCTGGTGTAGACACTGATTTGTTTATTTTTCTTATGGCTCTGATATTGTTTAATTTTGTTTCTTATTTAGTCCCAGAATTGGTCCTTTGTTGACCTGATACATTTTTGTATTAAATCCAAAAATATATGACTGAATGTTAGTGTTGTTGAGCCCCCATGTCTTTCTTTAATAATAAAAACTCAGGGAACAACATCACTAATTGCATATTTTTACATTTATTTTTGAATACAACATTTCCTAAAACATAATTGTCTTCTTCACGAAATTGCATTAGACTAAATCCAGCTCCTAATTATTATTTTTGCTCCCAGCACCTTACTTCATGAAACAGTAATTTGGCTTCTTGTTATGGATACTGCTGTCATCGCCTAGTTTGCATTTCACCGTAAATTAATACGAGTCGACTTTTTATTGCATTGTTGCTTATATACTTTATATGACAAAGTGCAAAACTCACACGAACCTTAAATTTACAAAGTGTTTTCACGATGACTAGCGAAATGTATTGTCATTTGCAGCGTCGCTTTGTCAGTGACCTTGAAGACATTCTTAAGTCCTCCTTGTGTGACTACTTTCTCAAATTCAGACACTTTATTTTATGTACACAATTTGACCGGAATGGTAAAGGTAAATGCTTTGACCCACAAATATATGAGTCTTGTACTATTTGTGTTTTATTATTAAGTTAGTGGAAAAACTACAGATGGCCTATTTTTTATTTACAGCCTGTTTTTATTACTGGACAGGGACAGAAAGGAACTGAGCAGCAATTAAGCAGAACCACAATGAGACAATTAAAATGTTCACTTAAAAACATGTGAGAGGAAATAGGCTTCAATGACAAAATCGTACTCTCATTCAGTTCCTTAAATAGCGATAGTGTAGCTGTGTACCATTCAGTCCGATAATGAGGTCTATCCATCCATCCTGTAGAGTACAGAAGATGCAAGACTATGCAGAGGATGTACTTCCCCCTCCCCAGACACCTTCTCCTGCTCTTCCCGTGGGAATCGGACAGGCTTAATTGTGATGCTTGTAGAGAATATAAAGTACACTGGACCAGGGACACAATATCAGATGTTAGTCCACTCGAACAACTCAATGTCACAATTATTCTGAGAACGTGACCAAACAACTGTCACGTCTTTAATTTTCTTTCGTTCCCGTTGTCTAACACAGGGGTCTCCAAACGTTTTGAAACAGACAGCGAAGTGAATCATTCTAAACTTTGCATTTGACGTAGTTTTGATGAGCCACCACACAAGGCTTGGAACATCAGTTTGAGCTCTGTATTGGACCAAATGTCTGTTATTTAGGTTGTGATAGCCGAATTTGTCAAAATCTGCAGGAAAAAGGACAAATTTTGGTCATTTGGGCCAACTAAAATTGCTCTGAGGGCTGCATTTGGTCTCGGGCTATGGTTTGAACACCCCTGAGCTAACACATAAATCGAACTTTCTGAACAAAAAAGTCAATGTGACAAAAACAGTTAAAGATTTATGTATGCACTAGATTAAATAAAAAGAAAAATACTTACATTTGCTGCTGAACTTGTCACAATTATAGTTTTTCTCTTTTTATGATTGTGTTGTTACCTGAATAATAATGATTATCGATGAACTAAATAATCTTAAAATACACAGTACAAAGGGTTTGTCAGATGTTTCATGATTCAGAGAAAGGCTAGTGGCATTATTGCTTTGTTTTAGTGAAAAAAAAAAGCCAAAATGTGCCATCAGGGCATCTGCCAGCTGAAAAAAAACAAACAAACAATAAAACAGTTGAATTACATTTTAGCAAGCAAAACAAAACGATTGTTTTGGCTGAAATCCTGAATCAGACAGTTTAGAGCGACACTGTGGTTAGACAGATGTCCCTGAAAAATGTCACTGCGTCAATTAAAAGGTGCACTGCATAGCTTTTGTGGTGAGAGTTAACCTGGAAATGCTGCCGTATAACATTAAAATAATGTATCTTGCATTGTTCAATTACAACAAACAAACAAAAATAACAAAACTTTAAAAAGATGCATTCTCACCGTGAGCCGCCACAGATCAGATTGTCTCCATTATCTCCATGGAGACAAGCAGGGGGCGGACACTTCACCAGAAAAGTGTTCTTGTCAGACTCAAGTGAACAATAAAATCCTCTTCCGTTCTTTCCATTCGTGTTGGAAGCCTGGAAGGTTGAACTTACGGTCCACTTCCAGCTCTTTGTCCACATTAGCACTTCGTACATGAATACAGCTGATCAATAGTATCACAGCACAACAGCCAAACTCACCCATGACCTCAGCCAAGTGTTCAATTGATTTTCAGAAACACCAAAAGCGCCATGATTTGTTACAGAGTGGTTTTCAGGGCCTTTCGGAGGCGTTTTGTGTGTTTAGAAAATATGAAATCCTGTTGAAAACCCGCTGTCTGTATTCAGAGGCCTCCACTGATACAGCCCTGGCGCCCTTGATAAGATCTGTGAATCAATTTTTGTTGCAAAAGTACACTGGTTAGTATCACTGAAACTTATCCTGGGTAAATGCAATTGATAACAGGCTAACAGTGCAGGTCCTTCATAAAATGGCCCCTTGTAACAATTAAAAAGGGTCAAACAAACACCAACAACCAATCATCAGCAGAGGGAGTAGGTCGTCAGTAATCCAAAATCTACAAATAGAAATACAATTTATATTAATCCAGCAGACACCAGGGGCCTTATTTATAAAGCTTGCGTACGTACAAAAATGTTGCGGACGTGACTTTAAACGTTAAGTTTTTGATCAAGCACAAGAAAACCTGACGAAGAAATGAGTGGTTCCATCCAAAAACTCTGAACTTTGTGCGTCGGAGCTTTCGTCGACGGGGCAGAAGACAATAAGAGATGTGAGCATGCAAGAGGGCATTTTTGGACATTTGTGTGTAGTCCTTATGTACTTTTTTAGTAAGAATTCCATGTTAAGTTTTCTAAATGAGACCACAGATCCCTGAATATCTTTAAATCTCTTTTTAAGGATGAATTTAAAATGTCCCAGAGTGCTGCATGCGCAACAAGAAATCTTTTTTTTTTTTACTTTTTTTTGCAGTTTTAAATCATGATCGATACTTTAAACCAGGCCTATTCTACTTGCAGCCCAGGGCCAGATCAGACCCGTAACCCATCTTCCAAATGTTAAAAAGTATATTGTGTCTTGTTTACTGGTCTAATTCAGGGTTAGAACAGTTCATAAAATGTTTTTGGTCCAGGTTTAGTTCTTGTTTCATTCCTCTTTCGGCCTTGTTTTGCCCTGGATTAGACCTCTTTGATTCTGGGTTAGTCCTGCTTCAGACCTGGTTGTTACCTTTTAAAAAATGGTGCCAAAATACAATGATCAAATGGGACTCTCCCTCACTGGCTGGATGACCTCTCCCTGTCCTGATGAGCCTCAAACCCTCCGT
Organism: Rhinogobius similis; assembly: GCA_019453435.1. Taxonomy (NCBI): domain Eukaryota; kingdom Metazoa; phylum Chordata; class Actinopteri; order Gobiiformes; family Gobiidae; genus Rhinogobius; species Rhinogobius similis. The sequence continues at coordinate 14,977,014 of CM033638.1, forward strand.
CTTGAGTGGACCTTGGCTCTACAGACTTAAATCTATGCTTGTCAGTCCTGGACACTTTGTTTGCCAAGAAGGAGTATCTAAGGACAGTTCGTTTGTTTCCTCCGAATGTTTGCTAATCTGCTTGTCTTTTTTTGACCAATGACTGTTTCATTGTTTGATTGTGTGGCTATTTCTGTTGCTTAAATCAAACATTTTGTAAAGCCCTGCGAGGCAACTGCTGTTTGGATTTTTTGGGCTCTACAAAAATAAATTCAGCTGAAAATAAGTGTATTTGTAATTGGCAGCCGATAAATGTGTTCATATTTTCAAACGGAAAAGCCAACTCTGCTGTTATTTCCAATTAGTTTCACCAATTGTGCCCAAGACTTGTGTAACTTGTGTAACCTTCACACTTGCTTTCCTCCAGTCCTAGCACAGTGTATATAAAGTTAAGCAGGTGGCAGGCAGCTCATATAGAAGCTCCTCTGACACTAAGATGAGAGTGATGAATATGCACAGGCCTCAATTCAATCTATCTTAATGTATTCACGCCCAGAGGGATGCAGGTTAACGCCAGGCGAGCAGCCAGATACAAGGGAGACACAGGTATGGAGTAAATGCTCTGACACGCACCGCTTTTCATATCGTTTTATTGTTCATGCAGTGCCTTTAACCATTGCCAGGAATGTTCAACAGTATGGGATTAAATGTATATTGTAAACGTTCATAGAGACAAGCAGGTTTCATTTTGAGATTTGACAAAAGGCTATCTGAGCTCCGATAGGCAAGAAGTGAGGATTTTTGAGAAAGTTCTTTGTCCGTACGTACACTTTTGAGTTTAGAGTTCCACATAAAGTTTCATAAATGAGACCCCAGATCTGTGGAGAGGTTTTGAGGATCGTAAAAAGTGGTGCTATGCTGTAGACAGGTTTTCAAACTGGGGTAGTCCACTTTTATTTTTCTTACAAGTGAAAGTGTGTTGTAAAAGTGGAACCATGTGAAATAATAACATAACATGTTGTCTTCATCTGATAATTAAACATTTATCTTTTTAAACATGTAAGAAAGAGGCGTCGAAGTCTCTGTATGATACTTTAGGATAAGAGCTGATTAGTTGTGTTGAGCTGCTTCACTTTTGTGTCTGAAAAAAACTGTTCTAAAGCTGTGCTGGTGGTCCAAAAATCCATGCAAAACTACTGAGGGTTTGCGAGAGTGAGCAATGAGTTAGAAAGGTTTAAATATACATACTTACTTCCTTATTTCACTATTTGAAAATTAGGTACCCCAGCTTTAAATGTTTAGATGTTTCACCACTCATCCAAGTAGTTTCTTCAGTTCATTTGACAGAGCACTGGTGAGTCATTGCCTTATATCTGTCTGAAGAGAGAAGCCAACTACAGTGAAATTAACTCAAGCTAATTGTTTACAGTCAGTTTATTGGACCACTCTAGTGTATCACATTAAACAGAACCGTTCATGCCGCTAACAAGTAATTCTACTCCTACATTAGCATACGCTGATTAGACCTGTTGTTTCTTCTAAACAGACCAAGATATCTTCTATGGTGAAATTGACTTTGGTCACAAACTATTGCGAATTATGAATACTCAAGGAATAGCTGTGATAAATGTTAAGCAATCCACTAAACCTGTGTGCAATCTCTGAAAGGCTGAACTACACTGGAAACACATTCATAATTGGAATTAGATGTTCAAATCACATCCAGGAGATAAATATTGACAGTCAAATTATTATTAAGAGCCACAAGCATTTCAAAACATGTTTGTAGAGGGACAGGGTTAGCAGGTTTTGTACAAAATAAAACCGAGTGGGGCTATTTTGTATTTGTGCAACTTATCCTGCAGCCTCAGTAAGAAAACATAATCACTGTATTTATTATTTTATTTTTTATGGATAAAAATTGAAAAATAAAAAGGATGTTTGAGAGTTGTTGTTGTTGCAGAAATGTGTCATGTTTGAATTGCAATCTCTACAAATCTCTTTTATGTAGTTATATCCAGCTGATAAAACCGACTGAACATGATCTGAGTGTTAGTCAACACATCAAAAAAAAATCTTTTTTGTTGTCTCATTAAAGAACTTTTATCCTTTTTTGTCTGTAAAAATCAATCAAAAACGGTCTTCATGCTTGTGGAAATTTAATTTGTAGATTTATCGATGACACGTCCTTTGTTTTCTGCGTAAAACAGCGGACTAATTTGACAGGTGTACAAAGTGAAGTAATGATTGATGCCTTATTTTGGCTGCAACGATTTATTCAAATGCATTTTGTCAGAAATCTCATCAGTTAAACCAACATGCTTCTGTCCACAGACGCTCAAATGTCTGTCCTGTCCTCAGCTTCTCCCTGTTAATCACCGAATGTGACTTGACAAGGATTTGAAGGAGCACCCGCAGTCCCACCCCTCGGCCGCAATGACTCATCCAATATGGCCGACCCTCCATCAAATCGGGCCAACCACAAAAAGGGTTCCCTCCGTCTCCCAATCACTCCATCATGGCACCTCTTCACCCCGCAGTCGTAACTCTTTTAGCGGGACATCGGAGCATCGCACCTCTCGGCACACGGGACGGGACGCTCCAGTGATCATGGTTTGAGAGAGACGATGTTCAAGTCTGTAGAGTCACACTTTTAAGAAACATGCGAACAGAAAAAAGCTGGTCTCATTTAGTATTAGTCTTTGAGAAGGTTTTAAGGGCTGTGAACAGTTTTCGTTGTGTAATCAAGATAAAAACATTGCTCAGCTAAGTAAATATCAGTGGAATAATTGTTGACCAAAATGAATAGGCTACAGAACATCCATCAAATATAACATTATGGCAGTCTGTCTGTTTTAGGAAGTCACAGTACTGTATCTCATGACTAAAATATTACCAGTTTCAGATTCCAAGAGGTTCCACAAAGTTGAATAACAAAAGAAAGTTCTATCTGGACCGGGCCTTTGTGTGTGAAGTTTGCATGTTTCCCCCATCACCCAAAACGTGCAAAATAGGTCAAATTTTGTCTCCATCTGAGGTAATCCTGACCAAACTTAGCACAATGATCTGGAGATGAGTCCACAAGACGGTCTAGTGGCATTAAAGGATGCGGAAAATGCAGAGGACAAATTTCCCCACGGCGACATTAAAACTAATCTATAATCTAATCCATAAAACACTAACGTTTTTGAGAGTAAAGCGGTTTCGCCACTCATTCAGGTAGCTTCTTCAGTTCCTCTAACAGGGAGCTAAGTGCACTGCAACACATTGTAGTTGTTCACAGAAGGGAGTATGTGTTATTAGCTCTTTTGTACGGTGTGATCTGTCACCGGCGTCGTAGTGAGAGCTGTTTATCTCGAAGTTACGAACCATTCTTTTGAGGACAGGGAAGTTCAGATTCTGGCAAAGTAGAAAGGTGGTAAAGGACGATTGACAGATTACATAGACATCTAAAAAAAGATGAATATTGAAACTGTCATTACATTGAGAACAGACAACACAATAAGGCTGTTGAAATCAAGTAAATGTGATTTAAATAGCAACAAAACTTTAAAATGTATTGTTTTTAGATGAAAAGTATATGGCGTGATACGTGATGTGAGAAGTTATGGCACACTTTTTTGTTTGAAAAGATTGTGTGGCAAGGGGAAAAAGTGGAATATAAATGTAGCAAATATAGTTCATGCCACTAAATTTGAAGAGGCGGGGCTTATCAATTCTGCTGTTTTGAACAAGAATTCAATGGACCTGTCTCTATTACTAAGCTGTTTTAGATCCATTCAAATCAATTGCACTTTACAACGAACAAAATACAGTACATAATGAAGAAATTACAGTTCAATATTAAGTCCTTGAAAAAAAATCTTGCAAGGAAATTATTGAACTACAAAACTCGCTCCTAATCATCCAGTTCATGCCATTAAATTTAGCAATGGTAACGGTTTTCCTTTCTTTTTTGGATTGGAAGGCTCAGGACACTCTAAAATGGTAACTTTTTATGAGCTCTGTCAAACAAAGACTAAACCAAACTAAACTCACTGAACCAGCTTTGCTTTTTCTGCAATTCCAAAGAGCTTATTTCGTACATTTCTCGGACAAATAATTAACCTATGCTGTTACACTTCCCATGTTTTTACACTTCTTTCTTTTCCGTCATTAGTCGTCACGTCATGTAAGTGTCGGTCATCGTCTGCGATCTTCCCGTGCTTCTACGATTGACAGCTCGGCTCAGGTAGAAGACGGCCCGCTCATCCGCATTCCCTGCGCTTTGACTCCGAGCTACACTTTAAACTCTCCCATGTTCATAACTTCACACACGCACGCGTTCCTTGGAACATTTTACATTCGCGCCTTCTTCCCGGGAGGTTTGAAATCCCATCAGCCCTCTCTGTCAGTGCCGCTGTTCCAATCCTAACCCCCATTAACATAATATTCCCATTCCCTTGCCTCCTCGCTCCTCACGCGGCGTGTTCAGAGTCCTGGTTGGGTCCCCTCCTCCTCCTCCTCCTCCTCCTCTTCCTCGTCTTACAGCGTCGTGTATAGATGGCTCAAAGTGACAGCGCGTCTATAGAAAAGTATGGATTACAGGAAGAGCCAACGAGGAGCCTGACACATGACTGACAACAACTGCAAAGATCTATCGCAGGGAGTTTAGCTGTTTACTTCACTATTTCATCAAATGTATGTCTGATAGTTCGGCAGCCGCTTTGTGAGACTGTATGGAGAAATGTGTTTTGTTTTTTTCAGTACAGTTCAGCGAAAGGTGGCGGGCAGTGGTTGTTAGATTTTCAGACGGAGTATATCACAAATGCAACAAAATAAAAGCAGCTCTTGACCACACAGAATACAGAATAATAAAAATGAAAACAAGTGGAAACTAATAATGCGAGGTTTGGGGTTGGGACAAGATCTTCTAAGGTGAGACACTACAGTCAAAATCAATTTTTGTCTCTCTTTTTTTGTTTTCTTTTGGAAGCAATAAACTTGTCCAATCTGTGGCAAAAGAATCTTGTTTTCTTAAAATGTATTTTTCTCCGACAGAGACAAAAAGATCAGCTTTAAAGTGGCTCCTACACACATCAAACTTTACAATCTTGTACTTAACAAGAGTTTGACGGATCATACAGAAGGATTTGTTGGTTTCTAATTCTCAGCCTGAAGTCTAAAAAAAGAGGTGACATTTTTATTTTTAGGCCAATTTTCAGTCAGACCTGTTTACTCAAAAACTAAATTAAATGTCAAAAATCCCCACTGTATATTTTTGTAACTAATATGTGTACAAAATGAACCAAGAAATGTAACCCTGGTTCTGTCCATTTTGAATTGTCCCAAATTTGAATTCTATAGAAAAACACTGCATAATGAAAAACTTGTAATACATTTTCTTCCTACATTTATGTGACTAAACTACAGGAGAAGTTTCAGATTGATATCTTTAAATGCAAGTTTTTTCCCTATTCATGTGCAGTGTCTCACCTTAAGGGAATGTTTTATGTATTTATTTATATATATATATATTTTTTTTTTCATGTTGTGATTGATGCAATTCAGGATTAGCATGTAATGATCTCTCCTGTCAAATCAATCTTAAAAAAAACATGTACAAACATTTTTCTTTCCATGTGTTTACATTTGCTCAGGCAAAAGAGTTAACGATGGAGAGTTTTGATAATAATAAAGACATGTAAATGATAATCTGCTGCTTGTCACGGTGAAAAGTTACTATGAAGAGGCGGGGCTTATTAGTTCAGCAGTTTTAAACAGGAAGTCAAAGGACCCGTTTCTCTTACTGAGCTGTTTTAGATCAATATTGCAGTTTACAATGTACAAAATGTAAGTCTACTTATCTACTTAGTTCAATATTAAGTCCTTGGGGAAAACAGCACAATATGTCTCCTTTAAATATTTTGAAATTAATATATATTCTACAGAATAGATCAAGAAAGTTATTTGTTTAAATCATAAAACATAACATAATAAAATTGAAAAAATGTGTTATTGTGTGTTTATTTAGGGTCAGCATTATTTTTATTTATTTATCTTTTTTTTTTTTTGTGCTGTTGAGTGCAGGCCCTAAACATTTGAGTGTAACTTCCATTCATTTCCTTGTTATGGAGAGCAGAGCGTAACAGAGTGGAGTGGTCAACTTTATGCAAATGTGGATCGATATCGCCACGGCAACAGTCAGTCAGTGATCACTTCTGGACAGACGCTTATGAGGAAGTGGTAGAGGTACAAAACTGGCTCCTAATGATCCCCTCCTGTGGTCATTGTCCCGCGGGGCTGGCCACAATGAATGCCCATCACTTGGTTCTGGACGTAAAATTTCCATTGATTTTCATGAAGATTCCAAAAATAATAAAAGAACGTTAAATGTTTGAAAGTTTGCTCGGGGCTAGTCGACTTTGTAGTAAGTAATGAGCATAAAACCTTTAGAAATCTATATCTGAAACTTTAGAAATCGCTAAGTTATTTTGTTTTTTGGACTGAAAACAACCACGTAATGGACATTAGTTACCGCATAGCTGCTTAGCCTCCGTTGTGCCTTTAAATTGTTAATATTTTAATTTTTCTAGAAGTTTACGGCAAAAACAAATGAGATATTTACTTCTGAACTTCAAAGTGACCGTTCAGATCCTTAAAAGACCAAACCGAGCTCAGGAAGACGATTCTGTCACTACCTTTAAACTTAAAAGTTCATAATTTGCCGTTGATGAAAACCCGACCAAAGCCGACAGAAGCTTGAACGACTCAAATCTGATCTTTCCGTTTCAGTCCTAATCGGGGGAGAACAATCAGCAGCACTTACCTCAGATGTGCCGGGTTTTTATTAGGACTCAGACAGGAGCTCCATTTGGAAAGCTTTTGTTTTACCGTCACTCCACTGTCAGCGCCGTTTCTTTGTCACACCGGCTTTTAGTTTTCGGACACTTTATTCTGCACGATAATGGACCGCGCTGCTGGAAATTCAGAATCAGTCTTTGAAAAGATCGTGAGATTCCAAGATTCTTTTATTTATTTTTTGGTATGCATTTTTTTTTTTCGATCTGGACAAGTCGTACTGGTAACAATAGCTCAAATACTCTCTTTTTTGCACGTGCCTATATGAAACTTGAAAATGAAAAGAAGTGATATCATACGTTCAGTTTCTTGGCGTTTTAGCACATTGTAAACAGTTGTAAACGCAAATTAAATACTGTGAGTTTGAAATGTAGTGAAAGTTCATTAAAAAAAAGATTAGTTTTATCATAATGCTGTTAAAATCCATGGTTACGAGTTCAAACGACATGCTCAAACGGTAAATTGCAGTGACCGTCTCCATTTTTGCCCTCATTTTCACTCGTAACTCCCAAATGTTCTCTCCGAATCGATTTAACTTTAAAAAACTTCCCTCTGTCAAACTTGCTGAGCACAGTTCGATACTTCACGCAGAGAATTCATGTTTGAAACTATAATTGATTATCTTCAGCGGACGCTCCACACTTTGATGAGTCTATTCCAGAAAAGCATATGTATATATCAAGCTTGCAAATTGCGGCTGATACTGCAGAACCACTCATTGAAACTTTTGTTTTTCGGCAAACGTCCGTCGAAACCACTGATACGTTTCGTTTCATTTTTATCTCCCAAAAACGACAGAACGGTTTGCAAGACATTGGTTTAAAGTTCCCAAGTTTGTCTTACACCAAGTTTCCATAACATTACGGCTGAGAATCAGGTTTATTCTTTGTAAAACCATGACCTGCACAAACATAAAATAAAGTAATAACCAATTTTAACAGCCAAAACAATGAATATGTCAATGAATTATACCAAAAGTGGCGATATATTGATACAGCAGCTCATGATATCGATACTGCATCAGCAATTTTAGTGTCATGATCATGATATTTCACTATTTTGGCAAACCACTGCTTTTCACTGTTGTAGCGTATTATCAATTATTTCTATGTTGTCTTATTTTAATGATATTGATCTTCCAAAACATTCTTAAAGCTCGAGTGCCTGATTTTTCACAAAAGGAGTAATGTTTTTAAATAGATGTAACTCAACGCTAGCTCTCATAAACCCTTTGGCGCGTCGTTGAAATCCACATACATTCATTTGTGGGTGCGTCGCAGCTTTTTCAGAGGGAAAAAGTGAGATTACGGTGGACCGCCAAAGCACAGCCAATTAGAACGTTGCTCTCAGCGCTTACTTTCAGTTTTACTAAAGATAAAATACGTCGGCGCACAGCAGTCTCATTTTGGAACAAGATGCTGCTTTTACTGTATTCTCTTTGAGGTAAACACAAAATCTACTCATTTACAACAACAAAAAAGTATGTTTATCTAAAATTCTATTCAATTTTACTTTCAGTTTCTTTTTAAACCATTCTAAGTACACTCAGCACCCTTTAGTGCTGAAACAAGTTAATCGATTAATCGCAACTTATCGATTATTTCAATAATCGTCAACTAATTTGATAATCGAATAATCGCTTTTTGAACAATACACAACCTTCTAAATATGTCACGTGCTGAGAAAGAATGTTTTATCTCTCAGATGAAGCAGAAATTCACCTAAAATGATACAAGAAATATGTAAAAGTAAGTGTTTTTATTGTAATTGTTGTACATATACTGATGATGTCAAGCAGCATTTCAAATATTGTTAAAATCTCACCTTCGCCGGCCTTTCGCAATCTACACAACGAATCGATTAATCAAAAGAACAATCCCCAGACTATTCAAGCACCAAAACAGTCTCCAGTTGCAGCCCTACCAGCTTTAAAGTAATGATTTTACTAGACGCTGAAGTGAAAAAACAAACAAACTGCATCTCGTAAAGAAAAGGTATTGCCAAGATGAGTATCACGTCCAGATCCTCATATAGATTTTCTTGTGGCAAAACAAAGGGCATCAGATAGGCCTGTTCTGAAACGCATGACAATATCGTTGGAGTTCTGCGATTCTAACCGAGTAATTTGGGGGGGAGCGCGTGTCCTTCCGCGGGGCAGACATGGGGCTGTGTGTGCTGCCGGCTGATTGTTATGCTGCCCCCGTGTCGCTGGACTGGTTGGGAGTGATGGAGGACTTACTTAACTCTATTCACCAAGGACGGCAAGAAGGGATCACTGTGTCCTGTGGCAGCACCTGAAAGACGGCGCGGAGGCTGAGCTGTGCAACACCGCCACCTGTTGGCAGCACGACACGCTTAGAAAGAGTCAGAAAAACAGCCCAGACTGACTTTGTAGGGCGGTCTGTCGTGATAAAAGCTGGAATTATACGTTTAAGGGCTTAGTATTTATCGTTTTCTTTGCGATTATAGAGATTTTTGTTATTTTTTTGTGTAATATGATAAGATTTGAGATGTAGAGGGTTTAAAAATTAACCTCAATGGCTAATTATTGGTTCATTCTGCAGCTTATGCCTTTTATTGATGTTGTATGTTTAAAAACTGAGATTATCCTGCTTTATTGTTAGTCTAAGTGGCATAAAATTCTTTCAGCATTATTGTTTATCGCAGTGTTTTTCTGCAGAAATATGCTGTGCTGCAAAATGTGCTTCATCAGCTTATTTATAGTTGCACAATGGAAATAACTTGAATGCAGCAAAACGTAATATGTAATGAATTTAATCACGAACATATTTTATCGATATGAGTAAACATGTCAATATGTTTTCTTAATGCAAGCAAAATTTTATTTTTTGCAAATTTTACATGCAGAGTTGTTGTTTTTCTTAGTTCCAAGTATAAAACGTCTTGTTCCATGTATTGATCATTTTACTTTTCAAGTTAAATTGACTAAAATCGAGATAAAATGTCAGTAATTCGTGTCATTTTTACTTAACTAGAACTTACTTTTTGCGAAGAAGTAGGTCAAAAATGACAATATCAACTAAAAGGAAATAAAATATCAACAAAAACCTGAATAACAATAGCTTTTTCTGCTCTTGCTGTAATAAAACATGTTCTGAAATAATAGTCCTGTCTCTTTAAAACACTGTTACTCAAGTAGAAGTAAAGAAGTGACAAATACACAACACCATCAACATTCATCGCTCACCATTGCTCAGAGTTACATCAGAAAATGAATAACTTAAAGAAGACGGAAAAAGTGCGGTGGACAATTTATTCAAAGCCATCAAGTAAATGCATAAACAGATTTGAAGTTTATTGCCACTTCTTTCTCGGGATTTCAGGCGCATTTGATTTTGCAATTAACTTATAAAGTCGCCAAACCGGAACGAAAGTTGTGTGTTTTGCTTTTTACAACAGTGTTTCATTTGATATTGTTACATCCCTGCTCGTTGTCATTTTCCTTTTCATTCTACCAACTATTGTGTCTTTTTCACAGATGGATGAATGGCCGTAACAACAAGGAAATTATGTTCTTTTGTCGACAGGATCAAAATGAAATTATCAGTATCTTTTATCGGCGTCCACAATATTCACTCCGAGCTTGTAAAGGACTTTATTCATCGTTTATAGACTTCTGTTTTGGACGAGCGTCTCATTAACAGTGCACCGCCGAGAGAAAAAAAGGCAATAAATAGATTTCAAACGCAAACAAAATGATGAGAGCTGCAGAAAAGACAATCTGGTAGCACTTTGTAATGACTGCATCTTAGTTCATGAATTCTCTGGTTTCTATAGACCCTTTAAAATGTATAAACAAAAACATTCTAAATTCTAGAATGGAGGCAAAAGTGAAGTGGAACATATGGATTTCACTGGAGAAACTGGGATTAACCTCAAATATGTCAAATCCAGGTGGTTTTGTCAAATGAAAACCACTCAGACACATGTGAGTGAAGTCTGAGCACGGTTTGAACACATTTACTGTTGGATTTTGCTTTATTTGTTTATTTAATAGAAGATTATGACCAACACTTAGTATTTCCAAATCCTGACTGTCAGGTTTTATTGAACAAATACTGACAAAAAATGTTGATCCCACAACAGTTTTTCATTTTATCTACAGATATATTGCATACTTTACCACAAATTATACTTTTTGTGAAGCTCAATTACAATTTTGAAGCAAGAAAATAGTGTTTATTCCATCCTCGGTAATAGAAAAACAAACTAAATGACATTTCTACTGATTAATTCAAAACGTTTTCTTATTTTTTTGTTCTTAAGACGTAGGAGCAGAGTTTATCATTGAAAATACATTATGATAAACTTCATTTTGCCTCCATTCTGAAATTTTGAACATTCTGATGGCGGAGCATTTTAAAGGCTCAATTAATCAGCTAAACAATTTCACAATTTTCATATCTTAAAGTCAATATGACAGGTTAGACGACACATTTCACTAAAACGTAGTGAACATGATTATAGTTTAGACCAGTTTGATAGTTTTCCTAATGTTTAATGTTACTTCCTGGTTGGACAGCAAATATGACATAGTTAGAGGTAATTCCGCAACTGTTACCTAGCAACCTTTTGGGAAAAAAGGGCCAAAATCCATTTAAATTACACAATGGTTATGATTTGACAAATAATAAGACCTGATTACGCCTTTATTTTTGTTGAATGACCCTTTAAACTGTCAGAAAAATGTATCAGTTGTGTGTTAACTGTGTCTTTATTTTCAACTGTACGTCGCTTTTTGATGACATCACAGAGGGATTCCATTTTAGAACTCAGCACTTCTTCCTGTAATTTGAAACTTCTATTTTTCAAAATTTCTTCACAAACTACATCTTTACAAATGTAAAACTGCGATAAATATTTACCACAGGTTCCCTCTCACCAAACTAAGTCAGAATTAGAGAAACATGTGAATATGGACTTTAAACAAAAACACGCGTTGAAAATCCCCTTGATAAATGTTTATGAATGCGAAAAGATCATTCGGCAAAGATTGGAGTGCATAACTAAAAATACTGAGAACATCTTGTAACAAAAGTGCTTTGTTGTCGCTGATAAAGAGATGCCAACGCGTGATACAAAATGATTCAGGCCAATAAATGGAAATTCATTCGTTCTCTTTCAGGAGCGGTTACGCACCACTGGGCTCTCTGTTCACACAAAACAATCAGCACATTTTAATGGACTCCGTTTTTCTGTCTGTGCGAAGACAAAGAAATTACAAATCAACCCCGTACGTTCTTCAGTCAATCAGGAAAAGCACAGGCCTCAAACGAGAAGTAAACGAGAAGTACGCCGCGCCATGCAATTGGTTCGAAGAGACGACTTATTTAATTTAAAGGCAATATAATGGAAAATATTGAGCAGATATGAATGTTTTTAAAGGTACATTGTGTGAAAACCAGGCCAAGTTACACGTCAGATCAATCGGAGAGCAGTCAAAGTACAGATACAGATGCAGAAAAGGCTCAAGTAAAAGTAAAAGTAGCACATAAAACATCTTAAGTAAAAGTATTGAAGTACCAGCTAAAACTGTACTGCAATATGGAGTAGAAAAGTCTTTCACACAGATTTTGAGAACTATTAAATCGTCAAATGTAGACCTTGATAAAGAATTGTGCTTGTGATTTTTGGTCAAAGGAAAGCGGCTGAATCGATAACTTCATTTATTTTTATTTATATAATCTTGACAAAACGCAGTCTTTAACTCAAAACTCAAACTGTACTGTACTTTTCCGCCCAATTCAAAAACACAGTGGAGTAGAAAATACATGATACATACATATGAGTTCTCAAGTGCAGTAAAAATGAAAACATGCTTGTTTCAGCATGCCTTTGGGCAAGACACTTCACCAATTCTGGAAATATGAATGTGGTTCTGATGATCGGGACCTCGATAATTACCGTACAGAGTAAAGCTCAAATATTTATTGTGTGTACATTTTCTTTGCAATTATGGAAAGACTTTTGTATTTTATGTGTAATACAATAAGATTTGAGCTGTAGAGATTGAATAAGTGACTAATTGTTGTTGTTAATTGCTGTAGCTCATGTCTATGAATGATAGAAGAAGGGTTCACTGCAGGGCTATTCAACTTATTTTTTATGAGGGCCAATCTAAAAAAAAAAAAAAAACATCACTCTTAAAATGAAACTATTACAAACATGACACTTCAGCCTTATTTAATAGCCACAACAGTAATGATAAAATAAGTGCTGCTGGTGGAAAAATGAAATACAAAATGCTTTACCAACCTTGCTCTAGAAAACTAGGATTAGATACCAACTATGAGGACTATTTCAGCATTAAACCAGGACCAAACCAGGTCTAAACCAGGTCTAAACCAGAACAAAAATAAAGACGAAGGACTAACCCACAATTAAACCAGTAAACACGAGAAAATCTATTTTTTGGAGATGGGTCGCAGGCCAGATTTGATTATTTGGAAAGCCTGATCTTGGCCTTTAGTTGAATAGGCCTGGTTCACTGGGATCCTGCTTAAAAGAAGTTTCAATATATTTTTCTGTAGCAATATATATCATACTGTATCCATCAAACAGAGGAATCAAATGAACAAACAGTCATTTTAAGTCCGAAAGACCACCAGTACTACACCATTTTAATCATTATAGCGATGTTTCTAAATGTGTGTATGTGTGTGTGCTGCTGTTTTTTTGGCTGGTGGAGCAGGTGCCAGGAAAAAACATTTCTGCTTTTCCTCAGAACATATCTCTACTCTGACACCGGGAAACCACGCTCTTAAGAGTAAAAGAGAACTCTGACTCTTCCTAAAGTGTTTGGACAATGATGTAATGAGTGCATTTTTAAAGTGATATGATACCCATTTCCCGCAACAACTTTGGAGACATCGTTCAATCAATTGCTTAAAACCATGCTCCGGCTGCTACTATGATTATTTTTATTAGGGATGGGCCGATATGATTTTTTTCAGCCGATACGATATCCGATATATACCTTGGGCATGTGCCCGATAACCGATATTTGCCGATACCGATATTCAAATGCATGTAATAATAAAAACTATACATTTTCTCATATATTTATTGAAAATGCAATTCAACCTCACAATCACATTGTACTGGGTCTTTGAACACATTGTCAGGGATCTAGTAGGTTCCTACAACTAACTTATCCCCTAAAACTGTAAAAAAAATATGTATTTGAAAAAGAAAACTGTCTATTAGACGTTAACAGTAAACATAAGCTTTGTATGCTAAGGAAAGTAGGAACATTTGTTTCCTTCCTTTGAAACTATGAAAATATGCAAACACAGAAACTCAGCTTCATTACCAAATATATAACTGCAAACATAAAATACTCATCTGCATAAAAATAATACTGCCAAAAACAAAGTCCGTTCAAATTTGAATCTTTTTAACTACTGTATAAACATTTATAGAACGCAAAAACAGCTTAGCTTATCCCATTGTAAACTATTTATCTGTAAACACAAAAATATTCCTTCCCACAACTTAAAGTGTTCGCGCTGAAGTGCTTTCGGCGAGTCTTTAGTACATTTTTTTTAGCTTTTTCAAACGCCAGTTGAATGGAAGCAGCGTTACCTGGCGCCTCACCCTCTTCCTCGCGTCTCTGTCGCCGCTTGCTAGCGCTAGTTTTTTGTTGACATTCATTGTAACTGTCCGGGTGTTTTTTCAAGCGGGATATTAAATTGGATGTGTTGAAAGATTTGGCGACTGATCCTCCCCGCGATATTCCCGCTTTGTGCAAATTGCAAATGGCAATTTTTGAATCTTCTGCGGACACCGTGAAGAAGTACCACACGGCAGACATGCTAACAGACATGCTAACCACAACAGCTCAAAACAGTGCCCGCCCCCTCATGCTTGTTTTTTGTTTCTTGTGCGCTAAAGACAGTGCTTCTCCTGCGCTGCCATGAGTGAGCTGTAGTCAGCGTTAGCCCATCCAAAGACATTTATAATCTATCGGCGATGCATATCGGGTGAATTTTTTCATATCGGACCGATACCGATAAATAAAAATAAGACACATATCGGCCGATACCGATGTGTGCGCCGATATATCGCCCATCCCTAATTTTTATGGCTTCTACGACTTTTCTAAAGCAGTCAAAGTAAGTTTTAGACGATAATTCAACTCTGGTGTTCCCATTTAGTTTAAATCACTGAGTTTACGGTCCACCTTTTGGTCCATCTTTACTTTTTCAATGATTTAACCTGTTACAATGCAGGTGTCACTCATGGGACATTGGACTTTTATCTTAATTTATTCCTTTTTATCCACTGTCTGATAAAAGGGAGCTATCATGTGCAGGACATGTTGAATATGAAAAGAAAGCGGTGACCCTCTTATTTACAGTCAAATCAACCCTTCTGGGATGAATTAGGATCAGTTTGTTCTCCAACACCAAAAAAAAAAAAAAAAAACATTTTCTAGGACTTTTATATGGATTGTGCTTGGACTTTTTTAATATTGTTAAGTCCCTAAAACTCCTTTTTAGTCACATTTACTTCAGCTTTGAAAGAGAAATAGTCAAAACTAATGTCAGTCAGACACCAGCTTTACTTCTTCATATAATTAATGTAATAAAGAAAATCTAGGTGGAATTTATATATTTATATTTGTGTAATTACAGTAAATCACACACCAGAGGCCTAAACTACAGAGTCTCAGCTTCACAAAGAGTTCAGCCAATAGTTTGTGCTTCAAATTGTTCAGAAACAGCTTCAGTTTCATTTTAGTCAGACGTTTTGGGAAAAATGGCCCCATTTCTCGCGTAAAACATTTTCGCATTAGCTTTCTTGTCCGGCAGATGGCAGCATTTCCTTTGTTTAGTCATACATTCTCTACTAAATCACTCTTTTTTTTTTCCATAAATGAAAGAGAGGCAGAGCTTTTCTGGAAGATAGAACACATTCCCGGACCTTTTTTTTCCCCTACATCACCGTGTCCCTTTTGTGATTGGTTGAAAATCAAAGTTGGGCGCTTTTTTGGTGCCAGACTTTCCTTTATAAACGCCGTGAAGATGAGAAAGTTGAATTATTTCACGCAACTGCAGCTTTCAGGAGGAGCACTGAGGACTAAGCAACTTGTAAAACTAACCACAGATCGGTTGCACGGCAGGGAATTTCAAAGTATTTCGCATTTACATCGATTTGAATTACTTTTGGTGTCATGGCGAACTCCTGTCTCCAGATGACCGGTTTTTTCTTGAGCTTTTTGGGCTGGCTGGGCATCGTGATCGCCACAACCACCAACGATTGGATCATTCACTGTAAATACGGACTGAACACCTGTAAGAAGATGGACGAGCTGGGAGCCAAGGGGCCCTGGGCGGACTGCGTCATCTCCACCGGCCTCAACCACTGCTTCTTTCTTACGCAGATGCTGGAGTTGCCAGGTACGCACGCTCAAAACGAGATTCAGCGAGGGGTAGCGGCACAATAAGCAGATGGAAAAAAAAAAAAAAAAAAAAAGAATGAATTTACGTTTTGTCAAAATTGAAATAGTATTCACAATTAGTTTGAATGTATAATAAAAATAAACGACTAAGGAATTTAGAACAGAGAGAAAAAAGTAAAGTAAAAATCAGGGTGACCAGATTTTCATAATTAAAGACTGAGACACACCCGAGTAAAAAATTGTAAAAAAAAAAAAAAAAAAAAAATTAAAGTGGGTACATTATTATACACTTCATTCGCCGCTCATTCACGACTTCAATATAATATGAGAAACTTCTATTTCTATTACATTTTTGTGTTCTGGTAATGTTATTCCTCTATTTTTTTGTTGCCGGGTATCAAATTGGTCAAAAAACATGCGGGACAACTGGGACATTTTGTAAAACTTGGACAAATAAACGGTTTTGGACACATCTTCTTGGACAGGGGAC
The DNA here is from genome assembly GCA_019453435.1 of Rhinogobius similis. Lineage (NCBI taxonomy): Eukaryota > Metazoa > Chordata > Actinopteri > Gobiiformes > Gobiidae > Rhinogobius > Rhinogobius similis. Next base: position 14,993,747 of record CM033638.1, read on the forward strand.
CAGGGCTCCAAACTGGGACTGTCCCGGGTAAACAGGGAAGTCTGGCCACCCAAATATTTAGGCCAAAAGTGCTGCACCCCTTCTAGAATCAGAATTAGAATTACTTTTATTCTATTTCTGTTACCACTGCCAATATCAAATTCACATCTGAGATCAACATATGTCCACTTATTAAGGGTTACCATAATGTTGCATCAATATTAGGTCTATATTATGTTGTAAAATATGTCTGTAAAGGTAATTAAATGTGTTTTGTTACCAATTCTAGACATGCCAAATCACAGCAGCAACAGGTTTTAAATAGAAGTTATACCAAAGATGCATGAGTGCTATATTTATTTATTTATTTTTTTTAAATGTATGTATTCCTTTCACTTTTTTGCCTCATAATGTGCAATTATTTTAGAATAGAATACATTTTATAAATAGAAGAAACTTTATCTTTGACTCCACGTAACTATAAGGACAATAACAAACATCCAACAGCAAAGATAGAGCATAAATTAACCAATAATAAGAAAATAACTTTAAAAATACATAAAATAACAAGAACAACATCATTTGTGTCATTGTTTCTCCAAAGCCTAATATAATATCAGTTTAATTAGTTATATCACATTACGGTTGAGTTATGTGTTGTGTGTTGGCAGCGTACATCCAGACGACCCGCGCCCTCATGATCACCGGGTCCATCCTGGGTTTGCCCGCGGTGGGGATCATCCTCATGTCTCTGCCCTGCATCAACCTCGGCAACGAAGCTCAGAGCTCCAAGAACAAGCGCCTGGTCATTGGAGGCGTCGCCACACTCATCATCGGTGAGTAACAACTGCTGCTTCTATCACTACCACCAGGCACTGATCACTAGGTCGACTTCAGTTCATTTAATAAATAACAGAATTAACAATGATTTTTAAGGATCAATATTCATCGTACATTTTTCTCTGGCACCGACTTTATTCCCAATTTAAATTTTTTTTACAATTGAACCGTACAGTATATTGTGTCAAATATTTATTATTTCGAAAACATAGATATCAACTTGCTTTTATATTGTGTTTCTTTGTGCTAGTTATTGATTTTATGGACATGCAGTTTGTTATTCAGGAAAAGAGTTTACTTTTAATTCTGCAGAGTTATAATGTTAGTGGAATAGAGATAGCTTTAATAAAATATCACGATAAACGATAATATTCCACAACATATCGTACTGTATCGTAAATTGTTATATGACAGGCCTAACTACTACAACTACTACTACTACTAGGATACAAACTATACTTACCAAAGTAAAAAAAAACACTAAGATAGAAACTAGATTTGATCAAGTATCTAAAAATAAATCTAATAAAGTTCTTCAATAGTTTTAGAATAATCGTCTATGAACCAGTATAATGTTGTAGAAATCACTAAACTTGTATTGAAAATCACATTGTCATGACTGGAGTTTTAAAATCTGTGTCGAGCCGAGTGCATTGAAACAAAATCAGGTTTGAAATGTTTTATTATCAGCAGAGGAATGGCGTATATCAATGGCTTGAAATGTTTAATATTAACTTGAAGGTTGGCGGTAGAGTTGAGTATTAGATAATATTGTAAATGTTGTTCTGAATATGCTATATTTGAATATTTAGTATGTTGTTTCTTGTAAAAATGCTACAAAGGAGCTGATTAAAAAGAAAAAAATGAAAACAGTTATGTTGTAAACTTTTAAATAAGGGTTTCAAGGTGATATTTCTGCACTTTTGTGAGTCATTTTACAAATATTTCACATTTGTCTGATAGTTAACCTCGACTAATACGTTCAAGGACATGTTTCTGCTGGATTGACATAAAATCGTCTGACTATTGCTATCGGGATACTTCAAAAAACAATTGCAATATTCAGTTTCCAAATAATAAAGCAAATTTAAGTGTTGAAAACTGCATTTACAAGACCAGAACTTCATCAAAAAGTAGAAAGATCGAATAGAGAACAACCAAATTTCAGATGCTCTTTCAGACAAGTAGTAAAAGACAGTAGATAATGTTAGCACAGGTGGTATTGTTTCATGCTCCGACCTGAACCCCATGCCATTGACCTCCCGTGACCCCAAATGAGAAGCAGCTGACGGGCGAGGATGTTGAAAATGGCCGCCTTCCTTCCCACACATAGATGCACCGACACAGAGACCCCCGCAGCACATTCCTACCCCCCACCTAAACTGTCCACGCCCTGCGGGTCAAGTCCGCCTGGAAACTCTCTCCGCTGCCCACTTTACTGTGTTATAAATGGAGCCTTTTCCACTGTTCGTGTCAAATGAAAAATCAAACACCTGAGTCCGGCGCTTTACTTTTCCATTGGCGGCTGTTGTCTTTAAAAGCACAGACTTTTCCAGGACAAACAGGGCTTTCTGTCAAGTTTAATACCAAGTAGAGCTGCCGGGCTTTAGTCATCTCAAAAAAGAAATGGACTAATTTAGCTGGAGTATTAGTATGCTTTGGTATTTATAGGTAAAAAAGGCAGATACAACACTTAAATACATAGTTTCCTTGTACTTTTTTCTATATATAGTTGTTTTTGCATTAACCCCTGTGCAGTTGTAGTCCTTTGAGTGCAATTTGGGTCAAATACTTAGAGATCGTTTTGAGAGCTTTTGCCACGCCCCCTTTTTTAGTCGACTAATGATCGGAGTCTTTAATCGACTCAGAATTTCTTTAGTCTGCCCTAACAACAAGTCTGTTGAATGGATGTTGGAGATCTAACTTTCTGCATTACCATTACCATTTTCATCTACGAGGGGGCAATACTGACAAAAAATAATATTCTTTTTTAGAATTATCCTGATAGCATTATTCAGATGATATTTTAACAATGCAACTGGAATGTGTCAAAACGTGTGTAAATGTCTTGGTTGAGGGTCACATCTTGCACAAAAAAACAACGGATAAACTATGAAATTAACCACAGAAATGTCACTTTATCTTTGTTTAGGAGATTACACTAGACTTCTGCCCCTTTTTGTGGCGATTTGTATTGGCTTTAATTATAGAGTATGTACTCGATATTCTAGTTTATATGATTATTCACGATTATTGATACCAAACAACAGTGAAATCGTTAATTCACTGTTATTCACATTGTTCCTCTAATTTGTGACCAAGTTTATGATTTAATACTTCCTAAACTAGACCTAAACAGACAAATAAAAAAGTTACATTTATGATTACATTTTTGGAATATCTTGAATTGAAATTACTTACTTTTGATCATAAAATTGAATTCTTATGGTTATATTGTGACTTGTTTAATCACGAGGATCAATTAACTGAATAATCTTGACATTCCTTTATCAATTTGTAGTTGCATGTTTAGAAAAGAGACCCAGTGAGAAACCAGATTCAGGAGACACATGTCAACATTTTGAATCAGGATGTTGAGCACCTATCTGGAGGTTTAACACGCTTCAAAACCAGTCCTTGTTTTACTTGATCTTACTCCAAACCCCTAAACCCTGTATTAACCCTCCTGTGTCTGTCCAGGTGCGTGTGGGGTCGTGTCCACAGTCTGGTTCCCCATCGGAGCGTACTACGAGCAGGGCCTGATGGCGTTCGGCTTCTCCCTGTACACGGGCTGGATCGGGACCCTCTTCTGCCTGCTGGGCGGAGGCATGCTGGCCTGCTGCGTCTCTGAGTCACACTCGCGCTCCTACCAGGACAACAACCGATTCTACTACTCCAAAAATGGAAGCACCACTGTCCCAGCAGCCCCTTCGGTCAATCACGCCAAAAGTGCACACGTGTGACGGACTGCGTACTGTGCAGGGATTCAAAAACCTTTTCTGCAACTGTTCACCAGCTACCATTTTAGAAAAGACAGTATTTTGTCGTTCAGAGTGCAAGAACCAAAGCCAAACCTGGACAGTCTAACACAGGATTCAACCAACGCTAGATAAAGTAGACGATGTTACAAAAGCAATGAATCCACTTGGGACAAAACCAGGTCAAAACAAGGTCTCAACCATGGACTAAACCCAATATAAACAGCACCAAATGAGAAGAAATCCTGTAGCTACATCAGATCTGGACCAAGACAGAACCAGGACTAAACCAGGACTAAACAAGGTCCAAACCATGGACTAAACCCAACATAAACCAGCACCAAATGAGAAGAAATCCTGTGTTTACATCAGATCTGGACCGAAACAAAACCAAGACTAAACCAGGACTAAATATGGTCCGAACCATGGACTAAATCCAATATAAATGAGCACCAAATGAGAAGAAATCCTGTGTCTACATCAGATCTGGATCAAGATAGAACCAGGACTAAACAAGGTCCAAACCATGGACTAAACCCAATATAAACCAGCACCAAATGAGAAGAAATCCTGTGTCTACATCAGATCTGGATCAAGATAGAACCAGGACTAAACAAGGTCTGAACCATGGACTAAACCCAACATAAACCACCTCCAAATGAGATGAAATCCTGTTTTTACATCAGATCTGGACCAAGACAGAACCTGGTCTAAACAAGGTCTGAACCAGCACCAAATGACTGCACCAGCACCAGGACTAAACCAGATCTCAGCCAGGACAAGTCCCAACTTAAGCTCTGAAGAAGCCCAGTGAAAAATACTGAAATATATTCTTTTATCAACGTTTTATTCTGCGATGGATCCATTGTGTTTCAAGACTGTTACTTCTTGAGAAACGACCCTCTCAGAGACGTTGGTCCTGAGAAAACGGTCTGCTGTTAGCCATTTTTAAGATAATTGTATGTTTTTTTGCGATTTACGTTTGATATATTTTTGCAATTTCAAAGTTTTATTACAACGAAGAATTCCCCAGAGCCTTGTGTAGATTCAGCGTTTGAATAATAGGCTTCATTACAAGGCGTCGCACTGTTTTTCTTTGAGAACACCAAAACATATTTCAAAATAAAAGTCTCGGTACAGGCTGTAATGTAATATATGGAGTCTAGGCTACACACTGACCTACTTTATCATTAGATGTAAAATGCTTTTTTGTGATTTGTCGTCAGTACACGGCTAGAGCAGCTTTTTTACAAGTTTATGATGAACAGACAGCGATGTAATATATACATTCCAAACTCCAACTTTATTAACGCTTCAAGATCAAATGTACTGTCTATTGTTTAAATAATGAATGTTTGCAGTTAAAGTTGTTTGTGGTGGTTTACAATTGTGGTATTGAGTTGAGAAGATATTGTTTCCAAAACTATAAGCAGGCAGTATTTTTCAGGCAGTTTACGTGTTCAAATATTTGTGGTTGTGACTCTTTAACCTTTAACCATTTTGTAAATAGGCAATACCTTCTCACAAAGCAGTTCAGAGACAACTAATTGTGTGGGAGTATGTTGAGTATAGAAAAATGAAGTTTGAACTTGGGGAAAACGGGTGGGATTCAATAACTTTGTACTTCTTCCCATTTCCCTTTTTGAAATGTGTTGAAATGTATCGAAGGAATTATCGTACTCTTACTTTTTGCTGCATGAACAAATAAATCCATTCACTCCTTGATAATGGATGACATTTTCATGGTTTAAAGGTACATTTTGGCTTTAGATTTCAAAGTATTGTGTTTAAACTGTCAATGTCAGTAAAAACACCAGTAGTTTTATAATTATTAAAGTTCCTGTCAAATAGAAATGATGAGGTGAAATCAGTGAAATCCCTAATAATGAAAATACAGTTTTTTCTGGGTCATGAACCGCCGCCTGCAGATTGTGATTGATTGTGTGTTTGGATAGATAGTATTTGTACCCAACGTCACGTGAATGTGTCATCTGCTCATCTGACAATGAAAGCTGATAGTGTCACCACTGAGTCATCCACAGCTGTGTTATCTGTATTATTTATTGTACTGTTGATTTTCTACAATAAAACCATGACAAAGAGTACATTCTTGCTATTGTTTTTGTATGTTTTGTTGTTTGTTGATGTTTTTCTTTTAAATCATTTTCATTAAAACAGCAAAGAATTATTAGCTTCATTATATTTTGAGAAAGCTGCAATTTTGAGATATAGAATGAAAACTCCAAAAAAATATATATATATAAATAAAAATATAAAAAAAAGTCAGAAATAAGGACAAATATGAAAACATTCGATTTTTGAGAATGTTTGTGAAAACACCAGTGCGTCTAAGGGTCTATTTCCCATATTTTTTAAGGCAAGAAACTTAAGATTACATGAGATTTTATTTTACTTGTTTAGGTTTTTTTTTTTACCTGCACAGTGTGTTAGATCAGGGGTTCCCAAACTTTTCTGGCCGGGACCCCCAAAATAGCCATACAACCGACTTGGGACCCCCAAAGCAAAATGAAAATGAGAGTAGCAATAACTTTAAGTGTCAAAACATGTTAAATCAGGTTTAATATTAGTTATTTGAATAGTTTGTTGTCTTATTGGACCCTATTTGACTAAATGATACTGGTATTAATTAAAAAACAGAGCAAATACAATGTCATATTCATTAAAATTACATCTTGAAATCATCTCGCGACCCCAAGCTCACCCTTCGTGACCCCCTGAGGGGTCCCGACCCCCACTTTGAGAACCACTGTGTTAGATTTAAGTCTGTTCATAAGGTTGTTTATCTTGTTTCTTATTGCATGGTTTTATTCTCCTGCTGTTCAATGAATTTCCAATTAAGGTTCTCTTATCTTATACAATCTTTACTTTCTTAAGCTTGTAAGCATGTAACCTTTCAGCAGATTACAACAAAATGCTCAAATCTCAACCTGAAGATCTTCAATGAATCAACCATCCATCCAATGTTAACATAGCTTGAATGATTTTTTTTTTTCTCAAAATTAATTTTTGTCTTTCACTAAGACATAAAGATTTCCACCTAAAGCAACAGTTACTGCCACCAATCATTTTACAGGGGGATTTTTTTATATATATCTAATTCCTGTAACTTGAATGAGGCCTATTTCACACTTTTTTTCAGCAATATCTAAAGAAAAAAGAAAAAAAACGTCTTGTTTCTAATATGTCAACAAAATTAACCTAGAAATTAAAACCTGGCTCTATCCATTTTCCAGTGTCCTACATTTGTATATTTTTTTAGACATAAAATATTTCCATTAAATTAATTAAAAATCAACTATGAAAAACCTGAATAAACATTTTTGAATTCACATTAATTACTTTTAGTTTCACATTGATATCGCTCAGTTTAAGGCTTTGCTCGCCTTGAATCGTATCCCTTTCCTTGACTCACTGCATGACTAATGGTGACATTTTGTTTGCTTTCCCACTGCTTCAGGGGAACAGATGTGTGGCGTGAACAAAAAGAACAAAAAAGAAAGCAGGTTGATGTTTTCTTTTACAGTGTATCATATCTTACACAAGAACGGGCGACCTTGAAAGACCAAAACAGAAGAATGTGTCCCAGAAAGCCACAGTGTGTACCCGCCCTCCCCCTGACCGTGTACATCGCAGAGGAAAGCGAGAGAGTGAGGGTAAATGACGCGTTAGATAAACAAAAACTCATCTGGGAGTAATGGAGTGAGTAACGTGTAAAAACGGACATGATATGCACAAATACATGTCGTTCTATCACAGTGTGCTTGCTTTATCTTCCAGTCAGCGATGCAAGATCAGCGTCTGCGTCCGGATCTGTGGATGAAGGAAAACAAAAAAAAAGTACTTAAGTAGACTAGAGTTGAAGATCTACTGTTACTACTACTACTACTGTACAAAGTTATTTTTTAAGTAACTACTATCGCTGCTGTTACGAGTAAACTTGCATGACTTCTCAACATAGTTTTGCCTGAGTATTATTGTTTGTTCAATGACCACTCCCAAAAAGCTGAACTGTTTTTGTGACAGTGGGCTAAAAAAATAGCATTGTGTACATTCCATTCAGGTTCAAAGAGAAAATACCACTATTAGTTCAGAGTCAGGAAAGAGGTTTTGTATTTTTATAGTGTGTATAGTGAGAGATGTTCTATTACAACTATGTTCCTTTACCCGTTAGTCTTGTGCAAACTGTTATTGTGTCCATTAGCAAGTCATTTCACCCAATCTTTTTGAATATGGTGAGTGAATGATTGGAGGGGGTGCAGATATGCAGGGGCGTAGCACCAAATTTCAGGCCCCAGGTACAAACCTTCCTTGTGGGCCCCAATACATAATTTTGCACAGTATGTGATTTATTTATGCCAGCAAATTCAACTATTCACTTTGCTAGAATATACACCCAATGGTTTCTACATGCACTTAACAATAACTTGTTAATTTATTGCCACAGTATGTTTGTGTTTTCAGTAACTACCAGGCCATTTTCTTTACCGTCTCTAACTGTATTATTACAATAAGAAAAAAACACCACTACAAATTAAAATTACTAGTTTTATTTGTAACAACCTGGCTAATAAGTGAACAATGGTTTTCCTCTTTGATTGAAGGGTGAAGGGGCCCTAAGATCTCATACATAATTGTATTTAGTCTCTCAAGGACTTTACTCAACATTTTATTGAGTTATTGAGCCATTTTATTACAGCAAAAATAGATTAAAGCATAGAAAAATGAAACTAAGAAAAACGACATCACATGCTTTTGAGGGCCCTTCCCTGGTGTGGGCCCCGGGGAAACCAGTACCCTTTACCCCCCAGTCCGACGCCCCTGCAGATTGAAATTTGCAGCCTCACTTCCATCAGTCTACCCCGGGGCAGCTGCGGCTACAGAAGTATGGACACTGAGGAGGGACACTTTGATGTCTGGGCTGTTGGACACTGAGGGTGTTCGGGCCGCTCAGGGGTGTTCGGGGCCACTCGGGGGAGTTTGGGGTTGTTTGGGGCCGCTTGAGGGTGTTCGGGGCCACTCGGGGGTGTTTGGGGCCACTCGGGGGAGTGTATAAGCAGTAGGCGCCATGGAGGAATAATGAGACAGTCAGGGCACAGAAAAGGGAGTGCCGCAGGGCTGAGCGAAAATGGCGCAAGTCAAAGCTCCAGATTCATAAAGAGATTTATAGAGAAAGGTTGTACATGTACAACCTAATTTTATGTAAAACAAGGGAAGGATTTTTTTCTGAAATAATTGGAAATTGCAGTAATAACTCGCGTGCTCTGTTTGCAACAGTAAACAGACTAACAAACCCTCCAATTCTGCTGCCATTAGAACTAATTTCCACAGCTAAGTGCAATGAGTTTGCAGTATTCTTTAATGACAAGGTTCAGGGCATTAAAAATGCCATAAATTCCACAGTGCAAATAATAACTTTAAAACCACCTACACATTTAGAGCTGACTCAGTTTGCACCTGTAACTGACAAAACTGTCCAAGAGATCATCACCAGTCTGAGTTCTTCTACATGCTGCCTTGATGTGTTACCCACCAGATTTCTAAAGTCTGTTCTGAGCACTTTGTTAACACCACTCACTCACATAGTTAACATGTCGCTTCAATCTGGAACATTCCCAAGGGCCTTGAAAACTGCGGTCATTAAGCCTCTCCTAAAGAAGAGCAGTCTTGATGCCTCAGTACTGAAAAATTATCGGCCCATCTCAAATCTGCCATTTTTAGGCAAAGTCCTCAAAAAGGTTGTTTACCAACAGCTCACTGACTTCCTCTTAATAAACAACTCATTTGATGTTTTTCAGTCAGGTTTTAGACCTCATCACAGCACTGAGACTGCTCTTATCAAGGTGACAAATGACATCCGCCTGAACACTGACGCGGGCAAAGCCTCAGTCTTAATTCTGTTAGATCTGAGCGCTGCTTTTGACACTGTCGATCATAGGATCCTCCTACAGAGACTAGAGGACTGGGTGGGCATCACTGGCACTGCCCTAAATTGGTTGAAGTCCTACCTTGAGGACAGAGAGTACTTTGTTGAGATTGGTAACTGTGTCTCCAGACCACGTGAGCTTGACCTGTGGGGTGCCCCAAGGGTCAATCCTGGGACCCCTTCTGTTCAACCTCTATATGCTGCCCTTAGGTCAGTTAATACTCAGCACAAATGTGTCTTATCACAACTACGCAGATGACACTCAGATCTATGTCTCACTGACGGCAGGTGAATATGGACCAGTGGATTCACTCTGTCATTGCATCCAACAGATCAGCTTGTGGATGCAAAACAATTTTCTTCAGCTAAACTCAGACAAGACTGAAATCATCGTCTTTGGGCCGCAGAAACAGAGAGAAAGTGTCAGCAGTCACCTCCAGTCTCTCGCTCTAAAACCGACAAATCAAGTTAGAAATCTGGGGGTAATAATGGACTCAGACCTGAACTTAAACAGCCACATCAAATCAATAACATCAACAGCTTTTTACCACCTAAAAACATTGCCAAAATTAAAGGTATAGTGTCTAAACCAGACTTGGAGAGACTTATCCATGCATTTGTCTCCAGTAGGTTAGACTACTGCAACGGCCTGTTCACTGGCCTCTCCAAACGAGCTGTAAAACAGCTGCAGTACATCCAGAATGCTGCTGCTCGGGTCCTGACAAGAACCAGGAAGTACGATCACATTAGTCCTGTGCTCAGGTCTCTGCACTGGCTTCCTGTGGCTCAGAGAACTGACTTTAAAGCAGCTTTGCTTGTGTTCAAGTCTCTCCACGGCCAAGCACCAAAGTACATCTCTGACATGTTAGTGCCATATGAACCATCTCGCACTCTGAGGACCTCAGGGACCGGCCTCCTGCAGGTGCCTAGAGTCAGGACTAAACATGGGGAATCAGCATTTCAGTTTTTTGCAGCTAAAATCTGGAACAGTCTCCCTGAAGATGTGAGACAGGCCTCCACTCTGACAATGTTTAAATCCAGGCTAAAAACAGTTCTCTTTAGACGTGCATACGACTGAAAGATCTATCTGCACTCTTCTCTTTTAAAGTACTTTATTTTAAAATGATTTTAAAATGATTCTGTGTGTCTTTTTGTGTTTTGTGATTTTAATGCAACTTTTCCTGTTTATGTAAAGCACTTTGAATTGCCCTGTGTACGAATTGTGCTCTACAAATAAACTTGCCTTGCCTTGCCTTGTTCGGGGCCGCTCGGGGGTGTTCGGGGCTGCTTGGGGGTGTTAGGGGCCGCTGGGGGGTGTTCGGGGCCGATCAGGGGTGTTCGGGGCCGCTCGGGGGTGTTTGGGGCCGATCAGGGGTGTTCGGGGCCGCTCAGGGGCGTTCGGGGCCACTTGGCGGTGTTCGGGGCCCCTCGGGGGTGCTGGCCTGTGTGACCATGCCTTTGTGTTTTGTCTCGTGTGTACCAGCGCCTGTACGTGTGTGTGTTGAGACCCTCACTTGTTCTTCTGTTCTTTTGTCATTTGTTTGCCTTGTTACTATTTTGTTGATTCTGTTAAGTTACCCATACACCCCTGTTCTTTACATTACATATTTATTTAAACCTTTTTCCACCTTGGTTTTGTTACTTCCCTTTAACCCTTGCAGAGTTGGGTTGTAACATCCCCAAACGGCGCTGACACATGATCTGCAGACTTTACCTGACAAATCCTCCTGCTAAAGCTGCACTGAGGCCTTTGACTGAGACACAAAGGCGACGGAGAAGCGCAGAGAAAATGTTTCTGCAGCTGATTGAATTTCTTTCGAGATCAATATAAAGTATCTATCCCTCACCACAAAGTATGGAGTGAATGAATTATGTACAAAGAGTAAAGCAACTGTGAGGATCTGCAAAAGTGCTACCTAAGACAATACATTATTGTCTACTCTAAACACAATGGGAAATAGAAAACCCAATAGAATTTTGATGATGTGCTGCTATTTGTTATGTAAATATATTCTACACTGTACATTGTGATTGTGAGAATGGGTTGTTTATATTCAAACTATAGGCCTATTATGTAGAGAAATTGTCCCTTTCCGCTTGTCTCAGCAGATTCATTTCATGACATTTCATGAAAATTAGGTTTCATTTCCGATGGCGGGCATAACGTGGGAGATTCACTATCCAACTTAAAAATCAGGAAAAAGTATCTTTTTACCTAAGATCACTTGGGTTGACAGAGAAGACATTAAACTTTGTACTTTTTTGTTTGTTTTCCTAATTATTCATCCACGTGTAAATAAGCGCCTGTGTATTCATGTAACTCAGTCATGAGGTGAAGGAGCCCACAGAAAACACTGTGTCCTCTGAAGTGCAGCGTGTGCCAAAAACATGATCCATGCTCATGAGCTCACAGACATGAACGCTCAGCTGCTGCTCACATACTTTCACTGCTCCTTTGTTATTCTCTAATATTGAGATTTTGAGTTTGAGCCTGAGATTAATTTCCGTTATTTGTTTACACTGTTTCTTCATCGTTACATCTGGACACATTTTCACAAGCATGGGATGTCCTTCACCTGACTGGAGCGTAAGAATGTTTCAGTTGGTTTGTATTTTGTCCAAAAGGAAGAATAGAAGTGTTCCACCACTTTGGGTGAAAATAATGAACTTAAAAACACATAACCTTAGTACTATTAAAATTAAACAAAGTCACAAATTGACCTGTCTAAGCACAACTGCAAAGAACTGCTGAATCTAAATTAATTAATTGTGTCTCCTTTTTACCATTTTTTGGTGGGGATATTGAGGAAGTAAAGGGAAAAAAATGATTTGTTCATTTAAAATACCATTTGAAACAGAAATAAGGGTCACATTAAATCTATTTAGGATCAACATGTATTTTTGTGTGTAAATAATAATAATAATAATAAAAATTTAAAAAACACTCTCAAAAGTAACCTTATCGAGCACCATTTATCTCAATAAAAAGGAAAAATGTAGATATATCAGTTTTTAATTATGATTATTATTATATATATTTTTAAGAGGAACATCCACATATTTACACTTCTAATTAAATAAAGGTAAATTATGTCATGGTTGAAAATCTGCTCTGATTTATAAAAAATGAACTATATCTGTGTCCTAACCTTCTAATAAAAATGCTACGCTTATGACCATATTTTAATGACAGGACAATTTATTCTTGAGGATCTTCAGGGTTTTTTATATTTTCATTTATGAGTCACAGTATTCTGACCCAAACTCATTAAACCTGCTCCAAACCCAAACATGAGTGGGCAGAGGCTCGTCCTGGCATCTCAACGTGAGCAACACATTTGAGGTCAATATCGTACAAATAACAGTCAGTGGAGCTGATGTGTCATGTTGGATATATTTAGACTGAGCAGATCAGTTTGTTACGATGGATCACTGGAACTGGACGTTTTATTAACAGATCATTTGTCTGGCACTAAAAGATCTCAAAAGGCTGTCTTACTTCCTGTAAAAAAATACATTAAAAAAAAGTCATTGTTTTGTGGAAATGTTTGACACAGCAGTCGTGGACAGTAATTACAGTTATTCCATTGTTACGTTTTGTGCAAAGTACATTTTATAAATATTGTTATAGATGTATGCAAAGTTGTAGTCTGTTGAAGTATCAGGAGTTTTGTGGCATTGGATAATTCTTTTTGTGGAGGGTCTGCAACCTATACCCCCTGAGCCTTGTTTCACACTCAGAGTACCTCTTAACTTGACTTCAGGCAAATAAATTGATTTACTTGTTGCACTTTGTCAGTTATTACTATTATTTTGTTTTAATTATATTTATGGACCAAGGTAATCCAAAAAAGATGCTAAATATTCAACTAATTCCACTTTTTTATTCAGATGAAAGTATCTTTCATCTTTAAAACCTGAAACCATTCCAAGTACCCCCTGGTAATTCCTCACGTACACCTTGGGGTCCCCGTACCCCTGGTTGGGAAACACTGATGTAGATGTTAGTTCATTGTGTGTAATCTTCCACAGTATGGCATTAAACTTGTCTATCTCCATAGAGACAAGCAGGTGACCCCATTAGGCCAAGTTACAAGTCAAATCTATGGAGAGACGACCCCGCTTACAGTACAGCACCTGTAATTAAATAAATGTAGATAAGTTTAATGCCACACTGCGGAACATTCCCGGCAAAGCATCTCCATACATAGAAGCAGGTGGACCTTCCTTCACCAGAAAAAGCAATGTGCCCATTTAATTAAAAAGATTAATGTAATTTAGACAAGTAAAAGTGAAATATTGACAAAGCAAATACATTATGTGAGGGTAAACATACAAATATTAGCTTACATGCTATAATTGGTGGAAAAAATGTTCTTGTAATCATTGTGATTGTGACAGAGATTCAAAATTGTGTGTGCTACGGACAGAAATTGTCACACAACTGTTATATGTGTGTCAATAAGTGCAGAGGCACTTATTGATATGTTTTATACAGCATTTTTAAATTAAAGCTGGGGTGCCTGATTTTCACAGTTTTTTAAATCAATGGATCTTGTACCTTGATCTCACAAACTTTTTGGCATATTGTTAATATAAATTTTTGTACGTGTGCACGACTCTAAAATTATTATTATTATTTTTTTTTTTTTTCAGAAGGCGAAGTGAAGCTGGGGTGGACCACCAAAGCACAGCCAATCACAGCAGTGCTTTCAGCTCCACAGATATAAACTTCTGCTACATACTTCATTCTTAGATCTCATTTCTGTCACAAAGTGCTGCTTTTACAATTCATTCTTTAGGGGAAAACACACATTTAACTAATTCACAAAAAAAAAAGAAAAGAAAAAGTTGAGTACCCCAGCTTTAACCGGTCAATGTCCCTAAACGTTTCACTCTTTGATTGCAGCTGTTCCTGAGCAAATAAATGTGGTTGGAGTTTAGCATCACTTCAAAAATAAATAAAGACAAGAGTCACTTCTTGGTATTTGCAATAAATAACTTTCATAGTTCCATGGAAGCAATATCAACATCTTAGCCAAAAGTAAACAGTGCAACCAACACATATTTGGAAGAAACCCATTACAAAATCCAACTTAAAAAAACAAAACAAACAAAAACAACTGCACTTTACACACATTTGTGCCAAAATATACAGAATAAGAAATATCGAAAGCCGATCCCACCAATCACACTGACTGGCCACTGCGAACACTAAGCAACAGAGAAACGTGGCACACAAATAGTAGCAGACTTTAAAAGCAATAGTGGCAATGCCTAATCTACTGAATAGAAAACTTTGTGCACGCATAGTTTCTTCACTTTATAACCCCTCAAAGGAAAGGATTGCAAATGAGTCGTTCTAGGCAGTTTGTCAAAAATATACAGTATTTTCTTCAAGGGCTTGTGAAGACTCATTGATGTAGTTATTTTTGTACACACCGACCCATGCATTGATCAGCCATAACATTTGTATTATTGATCGACAAGTTTGATAGATACCGACTCAAGACCTGCAGTTTTAGCCTTTACAATTTAACAATAATAAACGGCAGGTCGTCAAAATGTTATTCCCAATAAATAAGTATAGCTTCTGGACAACTCGTAGAAAAATACCTTTACTTTTTAAATGTTTACCTCAAATTTCCTTTGCGCCCATCGTCATCGCTACAACAATACTTAAATCGAATACTATTGAAACAGCAAAGTAATTCCAATAGTAGCTTAGTTCTACTGGGATGTCGTTCCTGTCAACTGTCCGTTTAGAAACAGTAAACAAAGATGGCGGCTTTGGCTTGCAGAGATTGTGGGCTTTGTGGAAGTGCGTCATGTCTGTTGTGGGGAACTCCAGTGTGCTGCTACATACAGCGTGACAAACACAGGGCTGGTCTTTAGAGCTGGGTCAAGTCTGTGAAAAGGTGTTGAATATGTACCGAGTTTCTTTCGTTTTTGTCTCTCTTTTTCGATTTTTATTCATACGTTTGATGCTCTGCTTCGCATTCTCGAGGAGCTGAGCATGGGTTAATGAATTAGCTGGGCGGTTGACCAAAACTCAAACTGAATCACTAATTGTTCCTCGTAGCATAATTTATGGATTTATTATTAGTTTATTGATTAATCATAAATATATAGCTTTTTTTTCTATTGAATAGTCTCGAGAGAAATCCACAGTTGTTGAATCTGGTCATGTATTATCTATATATTTATCTAACCTCAACCTCAGTATAGTTTATTGACAAAATGAATATCTACTTTCTATTTATTTATATATTATTGCATTTTCTTGATAATGATATTCAGACAATGCATCAGGAATGTGCTAAAATGTGCCTGATTGAGATTCAAGTTTTGCTAAATCAACCATAAAAGTGCAGAAATATCACTTTATACTCTGTTTTGGAGGTTTTACTAGACGTTTTTCAGGTCATTTTTTGTTTTAGTTACAATAGTTATAGTTACACATGTAATTTTGCACATTTCCAAAACAACAATTTCAATATGATCCATTTTTCAATCTATTTCCCCAACTTCTACAATGTCGTCTGTAAATTGTAAATCCCAAAGCAATCGACAATTTGAAACTTTGCAATTCTATTTTTTGAATGGACCAAATGCCTCAAAATAATCCACAACATCTTGAGACTGAAACCACAAAATATACAACGTTCTAGTGTCACTTTTACACCCAGCTTCAAAGACCACACGTGCCTTTATCATTCATGTGTTCAGCGCGTCGATCGCCTCATGCAAACACGGCAACAGTCGGGTCTGGGCCTCGTGCACAGAGCATGCTACACACGTCACGTCGAGGCTACGCCACAGACACTCATGCGTTCACTCCTCCACGTAAACAACACAACGACGAATTGGTCTGTACATGGTTGTCAGGGGCGACGGCTTATCGTGCCCCCCCCCGGATTTGGCTGAGCTATGGAAATGAAGCAGCAGAAGTAGTAGTAGTAGTAGTAGAAGAAGTGTTTTGGCTGAAGGAGAACAGAGAATGTGCAGGAAAAATCGTGTGCAATTTGTTTTGGTGTCACTAGACAACACTGACAATGACTGATTCAACAAATTCCAGTTTTAACACGTATTAATTTATGGTTATTATTAGTGTTATTGATTGCATATGTTTTACAGAATCTTCTTGCCAACACTTTTGGTACCACTTTATAATAAATACACTTCAATTCATGATTGAACCAATAGTTTAATAAGAATGATTAAGGCTTAGAAACTACTTAATTAAGGAGTTAGAGTTAGAGTAATTTTAATCACTCTTTATCAACTATTTGTTCATTATAAAAAATAAAAAGTGTAGTGTTACTGTTAAAGGTGCTGCACTGGATTGTTACTGTTAAACACGTTAAAAACAGAACTGGTATCCGATTGTTTGTGTGTAATAAAGATAAATCTGTTATGCCTCAGCACAGATATATTGTAAAAGCATCTATTCAGGTGAAAATGAGATTACAGCACTTTTTCTGC
This sequence comes from Rhinogobius similis, assembly GCA_019453435.1. NCBI lineage: Eukaryota > Metazoa > Chordata > Actinopteri > Gobiiformes > Gobiidae > Rhinogobius > Rhinogobius similis. Next base: position 15,010,973 of record CM033638.1, read on the forward strand.
ATCTATTTATACAGCATTTATTCTATTAGAAGCAGGAAGTGCTTTGTTAGTTTTGCCCAAGATGGCTCAGAGACTCGGGAAAAGCGCGGTGAATATTTAGGATGCTGACACTGCATTAGGTAAGCGAGCAATACGTGTGACTGCTGTTTCAAAACAATAAAAAAGAGACAGCACCTTTAACATTTACAAATTACATTATATTTTCCATCTTTTTGAAACTTTCCAAATCATTCATTGCCAGTTTTACCTTGAGCGACATCAGGCAGTTTCACAATAATACAATAATTTCACTGGGCAACATAATGGTCCTGTTCTAGGTGAAAACATGTCGTGATTGGAGAGTTTGGAGAGTATGCGGCGTGTACAAAGCAGAGGTAGGGCGGGGCTTTAGCGTGGCATCTTTAGATTAGTGCATTTGACGAATAAGGCTTCCCTGGCAGAGACCAATGCAGCAACAGGGGGACGAGATCTGACACACACACAGCCGATGCGAAATGTAGCCTCCCCGGTTTGTTCACTTCTGCTCATCTCTGCGATCGCCGACTATTTCACGACACCATACATTCTTCGTACAATGGAGTCACAAAAACCTTGGCAGTTACACGGTGGACTGATTGACTTTCACAATACCTCATAACGATAGTGCACTTAGCGGCAAACGGACAAAAGCTACATGCACGTGTTTAAAGAAGCTGGACGTGTTGAACCTAAATCAGGCAAAACATTGTGACCACTTATAAAACAGATTGTGATATTAATGTTCTGTTGGTGATAATACCTCAGTAATATAGGAATGTTTAAAGGTTTCAAAAAGTATAATCTGTTAAATTAAGATGTCTTGGTCATAGAAAACTAATACTCGAAAACTCTAATTCGTCTAATTCGTATTTGTCTGGATAATGTTTAAAACAGACCAGCTCCTCAGATTGAAAATGACTTTAGGATCGGAACTGTCTCGATTTTTAAAACACCGTCCATACGTCTACTTTTGAAACTTTTTCTACAATGAATCACTCCTGGACGAACAAGAGTTTACACTGACTTTAGACTTTTGCTTTGTTCAGGGTTTTTGTTTAGCGTTTAAAACACTTAAACCAATGAAAGATAGATAATTTAATGCTGTACTGTGGAAAATTCAAGGCAAAATAATCTCTATATTAATAATCAGGTGACTAACCCTCCTCCAGAGACATTACATAGTGCACATTGAATTAATTTGCTGCCTAACACTGCACCAACTAACAAGCATCATGATGAAGATTGTTAGCTTAAGTCATTTTACAAGGTTTTTGGTTAAATTTATATTAAGGCCATTTGTTTCATCTGACTTTGAATTCAAAAGGCTGGCGAATTTACTTTTTTAAACCTGAGAAAAACACGCTTGAGTTTTTTTCTATTTAGACTTTCAATGGCTGCAATTTGCAGTGCACAATTTCAGTGTTTTTGTCTTTCTTTTAAATACTCAATGCATAGATTTTGAAGCCCTCACATTCAACAGTCTATGCTCAGAGTGTAAAATCTTCAGTGAGTTTAGCGTAGCAAGACATTCAAGCCAAGCAATCAATCCAAGAGAGTGGATCTTGGCATCTTCAGCCGTTGCAGTGATATTTAACTGTTGAATTTGAGGGCTTGAATATATATACATTGAATATTAAACAGGGGTATCTTTCATTTTGTATTTTTAAAATGAGAAAAACACAATGAAAACGTAAACTGCAAAATTCTGCGACTAAAATTTTGAACAAAATCACTTCAAACGTGTTTTTTCAGGGTTAAAATTCATCAGAGTTAGAAATTCATCAAAATTAAAATTTCAAAATTAGATATTAATAATTAAAAAAACATCTTTCATAAAGGTAGAAAGTGTTTTTTGGCTGTACAAATCTTCTGATTGGTATTTAGGACATGACCAGTGACACAAATGCAGCACAATCTGGAAAGGACAATGAGAAAAACAATTTGGTCAAAAATAACTTGAGGCGGACAATATAAAATCTATAAGTGGTCACGATGTTATGAATGCTTGTTGTGTATTAGAAGCTAGGCTAGTTAAAAAGAGAAATCTAAGCCTATAGTGCCATTGCTGGTGACTTAGAGCCATAAAACTGACACGGACAAAGACCACAGAGGTTGAATGGATCCTCTTTGGAAAATACAACAGTAAAATTAGCTTATGCAAAAATGGTGGCAACATTTGGTAGGTCTATGTATGGCGGTGGTTGGTTGGTGTGACTTGCATGCAGGGAAAAACGGGCAATATAACAAATATTTATACCACAGACCATCGAGTGTTTGGTAATGGTACATTCTTACATAGAAAACGTCGACTCAACAAACAGTGGATGAAGGCACTATTGCAAGCAAAGTCCGTGTACTATTTGTAACATTTAACACCCTTTTCCCATCCCTTTTCACTTGGGCTAGATGGTCAGCAAAAGAGTGATGACATAAAAATAATTTGTAGCTTTCACAGCAATAGACGGTTAGTGTTAACAAACTGCAAAGGAAATATTAAAGGTGTTGCCGGAAAAGAAATGCTTATTCAAAAACTTTCCCACTCAACACCTGATTTTGCCACTCTTCAGGTTCAAGACAAGCTGGTTTCCTCTAAAACGTTTGGCCAGGCAAGTATTTTTTTATCTGTTGCTTTTCTTTCAGGCTCCTGTTTTGCGTGGGATGCCGGTAAGTGAATAACAAGTGACAAAAATGTGGCCTTGACTTTTGCACATGAGCGGGAACCAAATTGTAGCAAAGAGAGAAGCATGAAAGACTCTGCTGGGAAACCATCTAGCCCAGTAATATGGAGGACCAAATGAAACCATTGAATTGTACTGAATATCTTTTTCAAAATCAGAGAAAAAAGATCTAAAATCATTATCAATACCTCAGTTTTCAAAAACAATATGGATATTTTAGAGCTATAGAACTTCTAACTCAATAGAAATTCTGATTTAGGCTATGGTTAGTTTTGTTAAAGCATTCAAAAAATGTTAGGCATGGAAATGGCATTTGTCATTCCATTCCATTTATCAGTAAGTGCGTAAACAAATGACCATCCTACCTCAAACCAAGTGCTGTTTTTGGGGTTTCCTGATCACAACCAACTTAAAGGTGCACTGTGTAACTTTTCTGGTGAATGCTCAGCACCTGCTTGTCTTCAAAGATGTGTTAATGCCTAAAATGGTCCACAGTATGGCATTAAAGTTGTTTATCACAATTCAGACAATGTGGCCTGAGCAGGCAACAGCTCACAGTAGAATGCAAGGGATTTTTGAGCATCATAAACATCAGTGATAAAAATGCTGGATAGATAAGTTAAATGCCATACTGTGGAACATTCCAGGCAGAGCAATGACATCGCTTGAAGACAGGCAGGGGCTTACTCAATACCAGAGAAGTCCCACAATACACCTCCATTTTGTTTTATTTTTTGCATATTATTTGGTTATTTTCTCTTGCTACTGATAATATTCAATAGGTGCCACAATGAGAGAGATCGTTTTTGTTTGTCAATCTCTTGTGGTCACCAAGGATGTCAAGATTATTTGGTTATTTGATAATCATGATTATTCAGGTCACAATATAATCGTAAAAATAATAATTAGGAGAATCCTAGGCAGCAACAATGAGTAATTTCAGTTCAATCTATACTCCAAAAAAGTCCAAATACAATTTTTTTCAATCTGGCTGTTTATGTGCCTATATCATTACGTTTTCATTCAGAAAGATCATAATCCATTAGACCTTTGAAAGAAAGAAAATTAAGAATTTAAATGTTGTTGGTCATGGCGCCAACAATCGTGAATAATCCAAAATGGTGATTTTTCTTCTCACAATAACGTAACACTAAAATTATAGTGCCATCCCTAGTGGTCACTCGTGGTCACCTGCAAATGGATGCGTCAGTCCTGGACCATCTGCAGCCTGTCGCTTTGAAAAAAAAAAAAAAAAAAAAAAAGAATAAATTCCTTTCAACATTGTTTATTTCAACTGCTTTTCTACTTGTTGCCCATCGAGGCAACTGCTGTTGTGATTTTGGGCACTAGAAAAATAAATCAAATTTGATCATGTTTGCTTTACCTTGTTTTAAATGTTCTATTTGAGTCATTTTGGTCCTCCATAAACAGTTGAACGCACAAAGAACAACACACATGCATGCATGCTGACACCATCACTCACTCAAACACACACTCCCCCTCCCATGATCCCACAGGCAGCAGACAAGGCAGTACATTCAGGAGAGACACAGTTCAGAATCAGAAATCCATGGGGTCTTCTTCAGCGAGCCCATGATTTGCTATGGTCCTGCCTCCCGCTTTTGTCCCATCGCTTTGGGGTTTGGTCTGGCTCTCTTGCCCCCCCTGCTGGCCGTCCCACGAGTCTCCTGTGGTGGGGGGGTAGAAGTCGTCATCGAAGCCGCAGAAGCCCTCGTCCACTCCCTGGTCGTAGCGCTGGTACGTGGAGGCGTGCGCTTCGTTCTCCCGGGCCGTGATCTCCAGAGTGCTGTTCCACATGCCGTAGCCAAAGTAGATGAGGATCCCTACAGAAAACAGGGCACACATGAAGCCGTTAATTATAAGTGATAATACAGTGTTTGGTTTGCGATGACATCTGGTGGGAAGACTGAAAATTACAACTAAAATAACAATTGGATAGTGGACATCTTTCTAAATGCTCAATATTAACAAATTATCTACATAAAAAAGACCAAAAATGATATCACTACGACAATTATTTACTTTAATAGCCAGAACAAATAAATGACTTGCAAAAAAATCCTTGGTCTAATGCTAGATGTTTTTAGGCAAACGGTAAAGTAGACTTTTGTCTAGACTAGACTAGACTATTTTGGCAATCGATCTATTTGGCAAGTGTTTACGAGCTAGGCAAATTTCCAGAAAACCTTAGAGTAGAATCAACAGCAATCAATGTTTGTGATTACAGATGCCGTAATAGGTTTTTTATAAAGATAATTGTAAATATGTATGTTTTATTCTGAAATCAATAATACAATTCATAATGTTTCTTTTAATCATAATCATTAGGAAACATGCTTAGTGTATAACATCTCGACCAGAAAGTGAGATTCTGTGGACCCTACAACAACTTCCCTACTTAACAGTCTCTATAGGTCTATAAGAAACGCCCCATTGTGTTAAAACAAAGCTTAGATTAAAGTCTAACTTGAGTAACAACGCTTCAGACAGAGCAGTGCCTCCAGTTAGCTTCCCTCCCCACAAGGAATGTTGATGACGTCACTAGAAAAGTAGTAGCAGTACGCCTCGATATTAATCTTATTCCGCCACATCCAGCTGCGGTAGTCTGGTGGTATAGACAAAAAAGATCAACACGGCAAACAATGTACAGCCTAGTGGGAGCGCTCGATTGTGAAAAAAGCAAGGGAGTTTTAGAGCATTTTTAACACTCACATTTACTTTGGTGTGAAATAAATGAGCACCTTGCACATTGATCACATCAGAGAGTACAATCAACGATCCACCAAAGATTGACAATATGTGCGCTGTTTATTTGCCCACTTTTAAGTTTTTCATTCCATCTTTTTTGTGGCACAATTCCAAAGACAAAGTGTAGGTGACGTACTCTATCTCATATAAAAGAAAAAGATCAAAAGGTTTAACACTGCACTGTAAACCTCAAACGTCCAAAACAGACAGCGCTCTCTCTGTTCTTTTTTTAGTGGCTATGCACGCACCAAAAATGCTGGAAGATCAGTGATCGAATTTCTGTCTGAGAGCGTCCATAAATATTACTAAAATAAACACCTCACATTCAATCCAGTAGCAACCTTTTGCTCTTATTCAAGCCTGGGAGTGGCACTGGTGACCCCATGTGACTGGAATGAGAGCTGTTTCTCAATATCCAGAAGCCACACATGACAAGTAACTGATGATGGGCGACTAGAGCTAGATTCCTGCACTTGTTTAGCGCAATAACATAACGCATCTTTGGAGAAAATATGTCCAAAACACACATACACACATATACAGTAAACATCTTCTACAGGAAATGAAAGCACATGAGACTATCTCCTTCCTTCCTCTAAAAAACAAATCTACAAAGAGACACGCTGGTTCAAACACATCGCACCCATAGTCTCAGAATGAAGAAGCGGACTCATTATTTACAGTCACAACATTACACATCTGCACTTGATAAATGGAGATGCTATCAGTCTTACGTAACTATGTGTGTTCAGCCTTCTGCCTAAATCTGACTCAGTGCTGTGGAAAACCTCAAAAGCTATTCATACTTAATGTTGTTTTGGTTTATGCTCATTAAAACAATACATTTCATAGAACAGTTATGCCCAAAAATATGTCTTAGGTGCTTCTTACTGGGAAGATATTGTGAAAAATATTCTTAAATGAGCTTGTAACCTTGAAACAACAATCATTAGCTGTGTTTTCCTTGATGCATGTTTGAGTTATCCTGTATAGTCCAACAATGAGGCTCGAGTGCTCAAAAAATCCCTGTTTTCACCTGCCCCCTATCCCCGCCCACATGCCTGTACTTGTTGTGATTATTTGATTCAAACTCAGAGTGACACATGTAGGGCTCTAAAATGTCTTGTAGCCACTTTTCAAATACAAAAACATGTAAATGAAAATCTGCTGCTTTTTACAGTGAAATGCTATTACGAAGAGGCGGAGCTTATCAGATCTGCAGTTTTGAACATGAAGTCAAAACAACGGTTTCTATTAGCAAACCTTTTTAGATCAATATTGTGACATTATTAACTTTATTGACTACATATAGATATAGTTCTATATAAAGTACCCGAAAAAGCATGATATTAAGAAAACCAGGGCTAATGATACCTGATAAATTAAAAGAGTAAAATTGTAAAAGTATCTTGTGGTTGAACAAGACAAATCTGGCAACCCAAATGGAAATCTTATACATTTGCATACAACATGTTTTATCAATCAAATGTGTTGAAAATACAGAACAAATTTCCAATATTCAACAAAAATGCAGGTGAATGTTTGACAGTATATGTCCCATCAAAGGTGTTCCCCACTTAAGACCCATAAATGGCAAACCTGGCAACCCAAAGGAAAATCTTGTTTTTGTTTTAACTACTGCTTCTGATTGCATACAGCTTGTTTTGCCAATCGAATTCAATCTACAAAACAAATTGCCAATAATGTGAGTGAATAATTTCCAATAAATATCCCATCAACGTACTGTGTGCGAGGAGTTCTCCACTTAAGGCCCATAGATGGTGAACTACCATCCAGACGTCTTCATTTATAATTGAAAAAGAAACATCTCTATGTTTTTCAGGAAAACCGGGGTCATTGTACGTCAAGAAGTCTAATTATCTTGTGGTGGAAAGTGACAAACTTGGCAACCAAAAGAAGAATTGCATCTGTTTCTGGTTGTAGTATACTTTATTGCTTTGCATATTTCTGGGTTTCAGATTACATCACAGCATTCTAACAGGCCAATAGTATTTAACAGAAAGGAGGGGCAAGTGAAAGTTATTGTTAAATGCAGAATTATGTTGTGATGTAGCAGATCCAAGGGTTTTGGTACGAGAAACCATAAAAAAGTTCAACAACTGTAGCTTTTCCTTTTGAGCATTTCTTGCAAAAATACCACATAATAATTCGGAAAGACGGTTTGTGCCTGACAGTCTGCTTTGTCAATCAAAATAGCATAAATCTACAATGGAAATTACTCATATTCAGTGAAAATGAGGGTGAATGATTGGCAGTGTATGTCCTGCCTAATTAAACGTCCAAGGTGTTTCCCACTTGAGGTAAAATATACTCCACTCAATCTTTATCTATTGAACTAGAAATATGCAAAGCAACCCATTCACATTGATATACACTACATGCATCGGACTTGAGCAAGTAATTTAATTTAACAGTGCTGACCTTTCTAAAATGATTAACGGCAATATAAAACAAATATTGAAGAAGAAGCCTGTCATGGGATTATTTTATGGTAATTAGTTTTGTGTTGCTGCATGTAAATGGGAATATTAAAATGATTGAACTTCATTATCTATGTAAACAGCTTAAAGGTAATGGTCTTTGCATGTAAATGTTGAGGAGACCTAGTTGCACTTTACAAACCCTGTTCCCGGCTGTGTAGTCTTTTATAAAGGGCTTGGATGAATAATTTTAGCATGAAATAAGGTAAATTGCCAGCTGTGTCCCGTTTCCATGAGTGCAACATGTTATTCCATCCTTTATCAAATTGAAATCACAAAAGAGAGCAACAATTTATCACATAATTTCCTCTGCAAAGCGCACTAATATTAAAATATATTGTGTCCAGGACCAAGTGTTGTAACTTACTGTTCGTTGTGTCTCGTTTCATGTGCTGAATTGTATGTGATTATTGTATTAGTCGATCATGTTAAAGTTTAATCACAAATGCTACTGGCAAGAGAATTTATCATTTATCACTTAAACACTGCCACACAAGAGCCATATTTACATTATCCTTTTTCCTTGGCATAACTTTATCTGATTCTGACATAACGCTGTCTAACTGAAGCCTAACTGGCCTTCTTAGTCTGTTCCACCGCAACAACTGTTAACTATAGGGCTACAACTAACAATTATTTTCTATCTATTGGTGCCCTGGGGCAGTTTTGGACCGGAGGCGACCGCTTTGCGGCTTTAAATTTAATTGTTGTTTTCAATAAAATGTTTCACTCCCATTCCATGGAGGCATTTGGTAGTTTTTTTCTTGTACCGTGCTTATTTCGCAAAACAGCAATGGAACCACTTATTTTGATATAAAATGGTCCAACGTTACGACTGCCTTGAAGAGACCCGCACAGGATTGACCTTTCAACCTGTTCCCCGATCTTGCAGCTTCTCCGACTCTCCCTCCCGATCCTGAGTGTCACTCCGTGTCTGTCCTCCAGAGACATCCCCACGATCTTGACTTTTTTTTATGTATTTATTTTTTATATGCCGCCACAGGCTGCAGTGTTGCGGCACGTCTCATATGAGCAGTGCCTTATGGAGGCTGTTATAGTGCAAGACAGCCTTTGTCTTTAATAAAGCCTCATTTGCGTCACTTGAACAGGCCTATAATAATGCAAAGTAACTGGAAAATGTTTGGAGGGACAAAAGTAAAACACCAAATGTTTGGCATTTGGCTCCTCACGTCTCCACCTGTTGTTCTTCACTGCAGCGACACGCGCTCAGACACGCGCTCACACACACGTCACACATGTCTCACACACTCACATATTAAACTCTGGCTGCACTCTCTGTCAGGACATGAGTGGGACTCTGGACCGAGGGTTAGGGGTTACTTGACATTTGGAGTAGATTGATACAGTTTTGAGCAAAAGTGCAATGGAAACTCAGTAAAATGCGCCGAAGTCTTGACACTCGCACATTTTGAGCTTCATTCTAAAGATTGTTCATGGATAAATCATATGGTGGTGAGTGGAATAGACTACTCTTACTCCTTGAGTATTGTTTGCCGCTTCATGATACAAAACTGTATCAACTTGTCATTCTGACTGACGACAAACTCCACAGTCAGACGCCACACTAACTGACGGGGGACAGGAGAGGGAGGGGTGAGAGCCTCGGCCTGGGCGATACCAAGTCTACAGATGAGAGGGGGGTGAGTAGTCAAGTAACATTTTATTTTTTGTTGTTTTCATTGTTTTAACTACTTCATGGCCATATTTTGACAAAGAACACATAGTATATCATGTTATAATATAAATGGTCTGAATTTTGGGGGGTTTGAATATACTAGATTTAAATATTGGGGCTGTTATATCCCCCTATCCCCCCCATAAATTACGCCCGTGGTCTCACTATTGTTGATTTCAAAATCGATCTTGAATATTCAACAACAATGTTAACATGTACATCAAGATATGATTTGTGGAGTAATCAGATCGTTGAAACGTCATGTTAACAGCTGATGTGAGAAATCTGATTTCTTCTTGATTGTTCACCTTTGCTGAGTTTGACAAGAAAATTATACAAAAGGGAAATTAAGGTGGAAAAGAAAAAAAGGAAAGAAAATATAAAATATAAAGCAAAGGGAAAAATATTATGCATTATTCAAATTGCTATTAGCATGCTCTCAAGTACCTTATGTTTGGCATATCATGTTTTGAAACAAAAAAAAAAAAGTTTATTGTTTATTATGAACTAAGGGAACATCCGTTTCTCTGCTGTTTGCCCTGGCACTTACTGAGTGTATGCAGCCAGTAGATGGAGCCTAGCACTTACACAATTAAATTATGTTATCACTTAAGGGACTGCGTGACATGATGTAATGATCAATTAAGCAGTTGCAGTGACCCTGTTTAGATGGCATAAATACTCAGAACGACTCTGGACTTAAAACAGGCCAATATTCTCGTATAAGTGACGTCATCGACTGAAGGACTTCAGCAGGAAGTGTTTTTGATGGTTGGGGGATGGGGGGTGGGGGTGTTTCTAACCAGCATTCCTCAAACTTGCGTGAATGAAGCTAGATTTAACTCCAGGTATGTTTTTGATAACAGAACTTTGTCTTCCAAAGTTACTGTAAATCACTTGATTAACTGACACCAAAACTCAGATCTTATTATTGGTTTATCTGATTATTCTAGTCTAGTTATTGTCTGATTTGTTACTGGCCAAGTAAATGTACTCAGATGTTGACTGTTCTGTGGTAAAAACGTACACTGTGAACAGTACAGTACAATACTTTTGCAATTGCTTGACTCTCCATAGTTGATTTTCTTACCCACGAAACACCAGATGGAGAACCGGATCCAGGTGATGGCGGAGAGCTTGAGCATGAGGTAGATGTTGACCAACATGGCCGACGCAGGGACGAAGGGGACACAGGGGGCCATGTAGGGCAGACGTTTGGGGTTCTCTGGCTGCTGGAGGATGATGATGATGAGGATAGCCAATACCAAGATGAAGAAGACCAGAAGCAACAACGCCCACCAGCTTCCCTCGCCGATACTGCTGGATCCTGTTTCAAAGACAGGACGATGACATTAGAGAGATCTAGTGTTGTGCGTTAGTTTTCGACAGGGAGATAAATGTATGTGACAAGTGAAAGAGTAAACATAATACACCAGAAAAACTACAGCAGAGAAATAGATAAATATTGAGAGCATTAACCACAGACAATGCATTGATTCTGTCTCGCACTGACTCAATATTGAATTACATTTTCCAGTTTAGGGGTAAATCTTTTTACTATTCCTTATGTCTAACAATTGTAAATGACCAATAATACATTAATCATTTTGAGTTTTGTCTTTGGAATCTCTTATTATGTCTATTATTATTATTATTATTATTCCTTAAAATGTCTGGAAAAATAAAAACAAAAACTGTATTGTAGTAAAACAATACATAAATGCCAAAATCTGTAAACAGAGCTGGTTCTGTTTGGTTCTTAAAGGTGCTGTTTCTGATTTTTACTGTTTTTAAACGTGACATGTTACATATTGCAGTCCAAACATCCTAAATATTCACCGCAATGAGTTTATAAGCACTTTTCTCGAGTCTCAGAATGAGTTTTGCCGTCACCGTGAAGCTAACAAACATTAGCATGCTGGTGCACTTCCTACATTGCGTAGAATAAAACGCTGTATAAACAGATGCAGAAAACGCTGTGATCACCGGAATAGATGCTTTTACAATATATCTATAATGGGCAGAACAGATTTTACTTTGTTACGTGCAAAAAAAAAAAAATTAGGGTATATGAACTGTTCTGTTTTTCATGTAAAAATCAGGTACAGCACCATTAAAGTCTTCAGTCTGTTTGTTTGCTTGAGTAATTAAAAATAAGAGTTAATTTGCAAAAACAATTTAATCCACATTTCTGTCCTACTTTGGGTTACCCCTTGTTCAGAAATTTAAGACCTGGTTTAGCCCCACTATAGCCCTATTTTAGACCTGGATAAAAGCAGATATCTTTTGATGATGTTTAGAAAATATGTCACACATTTCTGATCTTTTTGATACCATCCTCTACAAAGGTTGCGGGGAATTGCTCGAGAAGGGATGAAAACACATTTTTATTGCACTGAAATGAAACGGCCTTTGAAAACACTGCTAGACAAAGTGTACATCGTAAGCCTTCAAACATTTTTTTTTCACACGGTACTTATCTGATTCTGCAAATGAACTCCTAAAAGCAACATATCATCCAAGGTGATTCTGGATTTAAAAGGATTGAAAAACGAACGCGTTACCACCATGACATACGAGTGAACTTACCAAAAATGATAAAGGAGCAGAAGGCGAATATGAAGATGAACAGCAGCAGCACACAGATAGTAACAGTTTTCCCGGTGCTTTGAGTCGGCCTGTCCATTTTCCCCGGTAAACCCAGCCTGATCCTCAAGGTGTAATAACGCGGGCCTATCAGCTTCTTCAACCTCCTGGACATTCCCGTCTCCGTCTCCTCCGACTCGATCCCGGTGGTCATGTCCACAGTGCCGTAGTTGGGGTGGCTCGCGTTGTAAGCGTTTTTATCCGGTTTGCCGATGAGCATCTCGTTGTCGCCCAGGGAAGGTAGGTTTTTGGCGCCGCACGTGTTGGTGGGCGCTCCTCCGTACTCGTCCGCTTCGGAGGTCGGGGAGCAGGCGTCTTTTTCGCACTCGGCCAAAACTCCCTCCTTGCGTTTTTTGCTCTGCTCCTCTGACAGGAAGTTGACGAAGCCGTGGATGTCGCTCTCGGGTTGGTAACGCAGCAGGAGAACGCAGAGGCTCACCTGGAGAATGGAAAGGAGAGGCAGTTTAGTTTTTTTTTTTACTGACACAAAACAACAGTACATTTTATTGTATTGTTGTGTAGTCTATGACAGGTTGGACGACTCATTTAAGATGCAGTTGAGACATATATATTTCAAATTCTGCTAAAATCTTTACAAATATTGTCCCATTTTAGCCATTTTTTTAGGTTTTTAATTTCACGTCCCGGTTGTAAATGATGACTTCACACTAGGAAATTACAGAGAAACCATCCTGTACAGTGCACCAAAACTCCTCTAATGTCACAGATGTTTTTTTTTATTTGACAAAAAAAAACACATTTGAACACCTTTTATTTTGTCAAATCAATGTTTAAAGGGTCAAAAAGTAGTTTCTTTTGTGTAAATTATGCATAACCTTTGGCATCCAAGTGTGATGTCAGAAGAAGAAGAATTTTTATTTATAGAGCGCTTTTCCACCTAATAGGCACCCAAAGCGCTTTGTCATCAATGCGTTTACTTCTTGTGAGATTTTTCAACTTTTCTCCACAAACAGCGACCTGATTGGTGTAAAACTATCATTCTTATTTACTAGAGGTATTAATACACTGAATAAAGTCAAAATTAGAAAACCTTAAAAACCTGTCATACGCACTTTAAACTAATCCACCATTTCTGGTCTATTTACAAAGAGAAAAAGGATGGACTAGGCTTTTTAAATTGTAAATATCTTAAGACAACTTTGTGGGTGACATTGCTTTATATAAAAACACACATGCAACAAAAATAGAAGACATAGAAATAGTAGGTAAAAATATGTTCCCATGAAGCTTGCTTTTAACTGTAGAGTTAAAAACAAAGATTAAGAAACATCGGTTACAATTAGTGATGCCAATTATTTTCGTTTCAATCCGCTACCAAGTAATGCTATGGCAAGTTGTGAAAATACACATTATGCATTGAAACTCTTCTGCTATAAATAATTTTACCTCTGCGTATCATTATCTTCACTCCACCGCTGCTTGAACTGATCAAAAAATTTAATATATGCAGCAGATATACTAAAATACGTGTTTCAAAAATTGATTAAAATGCACATTTAAAAACAGCTTCATTTTGACACATTTTAAGCATTGATATTGTTGCATGGGAATATTTTTTTTTCTGATATTTTTATCAAACACAGTATAGCTAGAATGTTACAATAATTTAGCAGGACTTACGAGTGTGTAGGCCAGCAGCGTTCCTATAGACATCATCTCTATGAGGTCTCTGAGGCTGACCAGGAGCGAGAGCAGAGCCGCCAGGAAACCCGACACCACACACGCCACAGCCGGAGTCTCCGTGTAGGACGACACATTAGCCAGGAACCTACACACACAGCAGGTTAGAAATGTGACTGCTATTTAAGGACAGACTGATCTTAAAACAATAGAAAGCATTTGGCAGCCACACAAGGATAGTCCCATATATATTTATTTTATGCATGTTTTGGATTGGATTGCGAAGTTCAGGAACTTAAAGGGGCTGTACCTGATTTTTACTGTTTTGAAACATGAAAAACAGACCTAGTTCATGTATTAGATTTTTTGCGTGTAATAAAGGAACATCTGTTTTTCCCCATTAAAGATCTATTGTAAAAGCATCTATTTGGGTGAAAATGAGAACATGGTGTTTTCTCTGCATCTATTTATACAACAATTTATTCTACGAGAAGCAGGAAGTGTGCTGTTAGCACACTAATGTTTGTTAGCTTTATGGTAAAACTTGCTCCGGGCTCAGAAACTCGTGAAAAAAACTCATCACAATGAATATTTAGGATGGTAGGACAGCATTTGGTCAGTGAGTAATACATGTGGCTGATCTAAAGACTTTAAAATGAAATAGTTCTGTTTTTCAAGTTTCAAATGAGTAAAAATCAGGTACAGCGCTTTTAAGTGATGTTGATAATAATTCTACGCATGCTTGCATTTGATAATCTTCTTCCCAATATGATTTTTTTCCTCACAGAGATGGAGAGTCAAAGCCCAGTTGTGCATTTGATTCTTTCCTGTGAATTAAGGTAAATTTACTGTTCCTTTACAGACTGATGCCATTTAATTTTTTCACTGTTTTTGTTCCTTGATTCAACAGTTATGTAATGCCTTGCAAGACCACTGCTGTTGCAATTTCGGGCTTTACAAAATAAATGTAATTGTATTGCGCTGAACAAATCCTGCCTTGTTGTTACTTACACATATTTGGAATATTTGTAGCTATTAAAGTTTAAATTCCTCATTAGTTATACATATTTTTGGTTTTGGTTTGGTACCTAATTGTATTCATTTGCATCTCTACTGTCTCAGAGATAGAGTGAGACTAAATATTTTGACATTAAATAGAGGACAGATTTAAGCTCAATTTCTTTTTGTTTTCTTTTCTCTTTTTAACGACCGCTATGGCCCGAAGACTTTAACCGACAGGACGACAACTGCACCACCAGCGGCAGCACCTAAATTGCGTGTTTCTAGTGCAAAACACAAGCCGTACTTGAAGAGCAGCCCGTCCCCTGCCATGGCGTAGATGACCCTGGGCATTGGGAAGAGCGACCCGAGCAGAGACACGGTGAGCCCAGCGATAGACCCGACCGCCACGATATACTTGGCAAACATACAGCCGTGCAGGGCAAACATCTCCATGAGCGGGGCGTCTGCGTCGATCTCATTGTACGGCACCATCAGGGTCAGGATCACAGAAACCTGGGCAAAGGAAGAAAAATAGATTAAATGGTTTAGAAGGACTGAATAATTCTGGTGATTTTTGTTGCTTTTTTGGCAAGAATTACAGTTGCGATTAGATTTGTGTTGTAAAAAGTATTAATCATACTTTTTACAACACAATACAATCTAAGTGTCAAATAACAGACTGCAAATTGTATCACAAAAGTATAGAAATATGACTTGTTTGAAAGACTACACAGCAAGTTGCTTTTATCATTTTCAGATTTATTTGCACCATTTAACTTTTTTTTTGTATAGACAACACATTGTATAGATATTCCACATTTGTATATTTCTATGTTTCTCGCCTCTCATTCAGTGTTTGTTAGTCATATTTTCCTATCACTATGTGTGTATTTGTGTGGCTCGTGTGTGTTTTGTGAAGCTGACGTGTAAATTCATGCAGGGCCATCTGTCACAGAGACTGACCCGTGATATGGGAGGGAGGATTTGCCCAAAGAGATTATAGCCACGGAAAAGCATGACAAAAGACTAACCCACAGAAACCACTATATCCTGGTGAACTGGTGACCTTTAGGTTTTATGGGAAAAGATATAGTTTACTCACGTCAATAACAAAATGTTGTTTCTGTATCCTAAAAAAAAACATTGAATTATTACAACCAATTTTGCTGATGATGTGCAGAAATATTTTTTTTCTGTTGTACTGTTATCTAACACTAATACAGCAATGTAAATAATTCTGCAAATAAGGAAGCGCAATTACTTTTAATTGAGATCAAATCTGCCATATCAAATTGTTGTTGTTATTATTATTATAATTTTATTATTTTTTTTTTTTTTATATCAAGAGGTCTACTTATAAATCAGTCAATAAAAGCATGTGTTTTTTGAGGAAATGTGTCTGTTGTTTTGTGTTAAACAGCAATCATTATGTAGTTTATGTATGTATTTATTCATGTGAAATGGACATAGCAATTACATTGGATGAACGAGATGCATTATTTCAAGTGTTACAGCAAAAATGCTAATTTTCAACACCTAGACATTTAAATTGAACAATATAAAAAAATTCCAACATCAGAAATAAGAAAAATATGGTATAATATAATAAAAATATGTAGAAATAGTGCCCAAAACTATATTATCTGGAACACCATATTTATCTTATCATATCAGCAGTACAATCCTTGCTGTACCACTTAATAACTGTTAAAAACATATTGATTTCAGTTATATTTAACCATGAAAAGTGAACTGTTTGGATGGCCGTTCATAAATAAATATGTGATATTACTGTTGACTATATTTCTTAAAATTCCTATTTCTAGCTCGTTGAATCTCAGTTCCTCCTTCCTCTTCCCATAACGTTTGCACAGAACTGCAGAACTGGGTCATTTGTGGAGCTCACAGAGTTTGAAACACTGTTAGAAAGTGAGAGAATAAGTGGGATGAGTTTCAAAGAAAAGTTGATGCAATCTTTGGTCTCGTTGGGAGGTGCCGAAATTGCTTCTTTCTTATTGGACCATTTTAAACCGTAGCCATAGCAACAACTTTCTGGATAAAAAGTGCCAAAGTAGGTTGTGTGAGTGGAATAAGTCGAGATCAGAGCAGGGAGACACCCACACTCCAGAGGTCTGCGACTCGGGCTCTGCATCTTATTATAGTCATATATAACGTCTGAGAAGTTTGGCTTTAAAATGAAACAAAAGGGCTTTGTACATAAACGAATAAACAATGAGTTAATTAATCTGATAAACTACAATTATGCTCCAAACCAGGTGACAAGCACACGCAGGGTTAAATAATTCATAATGTATTTATTATCTGGTTCTATCTGGCAAAATATGAATATCTAGAGGAGTAAAAAGTACTTGAATTCAGAATATGTACCATAATTTCAGTACTTTTTTAGTTTAGATTCATTTACTTGATGGATCTACTCATTTTACTTGTTGCCAGATTTGTAACAATGCATTACTTCTTATTTCAAGCCAATGGGGTAAAACATTTTAGTCATTTGGCATGGCAAGCTAAATAATTTCATGATGTTTCAAAATGTTTTGAAACCAGTGAATATTTATGTCCCTTTTTTATCTAAAATTGTCAAAGTAACTTTAATACAGTTTTGTTTTCTGAATTAGAGTCATTTAAAGCTAAGGTACATATTTTTCAAACCGTGAAAGGAGGAACTAAACTGTTATAAACCAGCTTTTTCAGATGGAAATGTGAAACGAGGAGGACAACCAAGCGACAACCAATCAGCTCTCATCCCAAAGCGACATACAGAGACCAGAATAGCTCTTTCTTACAAATCTGCAAAAGATAACGTGTAGCAGTATCATTTTTGTCACAAAAGTTCTGGTGGGGGGAAAAAAACAAATTCACAAAAATAAAAATTGGGTACTTCCGATTTAAGGATAGATACACTTTTATTTTCAGCATTTAGGTTATTTTTTTCATATTTATGAGAAATCAGGTATCTGTACTTTCTACTTCACTACATTTTTAACTGGACGGAGAAGTTAGGGCATTTATCTTCGAGCAAACAAAATGAGGCTGTATAAAAGATCAAAATGCTTCTGATGACCAATAATCAGGAAAATGTATGAAGCACCAAAACTGTAAATTACTTACTCTTGAAGTACATTTTTAAGGTGCACGTTAATACTTTTACTTAAAGTGCACGTGCCAGGTTATTTTACTATACATTTTGCCCATTTGTCCCCAGTTTGACCGTTTTTTAGATGTTTATTTTGCTACTTCCTGGTTGAACAAGAGCAGCAGATATGACAGAGGTAATTCCACTTCTGTTCCAAACCATACTCTAAACAGAATCCATATAAATTTCACAATAGTTAGGAATTGACAATAAATAATACCTGATAGCACCTTTATTTTGCTGGACAATCATTCGTCATCAAATGTGTCTGTTGTGTGTAAATTGCAACTGTATTTTCCTTGTCGCCTATTGATGACGTCACAGAGGGATTTTGTTTTAGAACTCAGCACTACTTCCTGTAATTTTAAACTTTCATTTTTCAAAATTTCTTCACAAACTTCACGGATGTAAAACTATGACAAATATTTACCACAGTAAGTAAGTCATAATTAGAAAAACATGAGAACTTGTCACTTAGACTTTAAGTAGGTTTTTTCCATGACACTTTAACTTTTAACTTTAACTGGTGTATATATTTTTACACCACAGGTCAGACTATAAAATATACCTTTAGGTAACTTACAGACACATAAGCGGTGAGGCAGGTGATGAGCGACGCTGTGATGGCGTAGGGGATGGATGTGTTGGGACTCTTGGCCTCTTCTCCTGTCGTAGCGATGATGTCAAACCCAATAAAAGCGTAGAAACAGGTGGCGGCCCCTTGCATCACCTGCAGCCACAAAGCACATCAACAATCGTTCAAATCAAATTACACGCACTTCTGTCAACTCGATCTGCCCGGGTCTGTTCCACACAACGCACCCCGGACCACCCGAAAGGCAGGAAGCGGCCCTCGTCCCAGTTCTCTCCGTTGACGAAGAAGAGGCCGGCGATCATCATGAAGACCCACACGATGAGGTTGATGACGTTCAGAACGTTGTTGAAGCCGACGGAGTTTTTGACGCCCAAAGCCACGATGACGGTGACGAGGAGAGCGATGAGGAGCGCGATGACGTCAGGGTAAGACTGCTCACCTTTACCTGCAAAGTGAAAATACATTTGTTATACAAATAAAATCAGAATGAAATACAATGATGACCCCTGGGATAACGTGCAACTCCACAAGAAATACAAGAAAAAAGACGTTTCTTACTTAAACCTAGAGGTGGCAGTATATCAAAGTATTGATAATATTAGGAATGCTGTTTTTAAGATATGCAAAATGTGAGTATCAATATTTTTTGGGAGTTTCACGGAACAACAGTCAGACGATATTATGTCAATCCAACAGAAATGTGCTAAAACATGTCTTTAAACACATTAGTTTAGGTTGTATTATCAGACAAATGTGAAACATCAATTAATCAAAAATAATTTAGATATATCACCTTTTACCTAAAATGTTTACAATATTACTTTTTTTCAGGGTTATTTTCAATGAGCTCTTTTTGTGGTATTTTTTTTTACAAAAAACAATATAATTGGTATTTAAATTTTGCTTATCTTCAAA